>OX388351.1:80518777-81177595 GCA_947579665.1 Sympetrum striolatum
TTTTTTCCCCTTCCGAGAAAGAATTTACCGCTAAAAATGTATGTTATCTATATAGATAAATTGAGGAAAGATCCGGTTGATCGGGGAGTTATTTTCGAGGAAAAAATGTTCCGCCAATGGGGAAAGACAAGCAATTTATTACGAAATGCGTGTTTTCTTTCTAAATATTCCACCTGCTGAGATGTATCGCGGATGCTGTTAATGAATTACTGGACGAAGAAGAAGGAATGGAATGAAATGGCGTTGGAGTCTAATATATACCTATCTCCACCACAACCTCCCCTTTTCCGAATTGGTTTCTTGGGAATATTATTTGGAAGCAAGAGGATCTACTTCTCTTTGATGGGAAAATCCTGAACAATTGTGAAGTTTACTTACAGAGAATGACTAATTTCAGTAATTCGCAGCGTGGCTAAAAGATCGTGTACGAATAAATTCTTAGATAAGAAGGAACTAATCACGTCGATCAAGAATAAATGCGTTTTATAAACATCTATAAGAAATAGAGCACCATGTGATCAAATGGGTAATATCAGAAAAAATGCAAAGAATTCGTTACGATGTGGAATTTGCGTTACCAACCTATTGACTGATAAAGTTTTCCTTGTCTATGACTTACAATAATTGGATACAAATACTTTTAATCGTAAAAATATAAAGGCTGATCCATTCCAATGCTACAAAATCCATTCAAACATTCTAACACATGACTAAAGTAACGCTTGAATGAAATACATTATTTCGTTCGCGTTTTAATTCTTCCAATCCGCTACAAAAATTAAAACGGGTGATTTATAGCAATGAGTACCTCAGAATGCACAGGTAAATTTTTTAGTACAGTTATATAGATATAGTTTGATAGATAGTAGATTTTTGGAGTACTATCAACAAAAATCGAAAAGTAATTGTCTTACATTTTTCCTCTTCTCCTTCCCTATTTTAGGATAAAATCGAACCAAGCTTACTCTTGTCGTGGTACCCATTAATGGTACAGCGCATTCATAGTCGATGTCAGATACGGTGTTTTCGCGCGATTTACTATAATATTTTTTTCCGAACAAACGGACACGGCTTGTGCGCAGTAAATAGGCATAATTGGATCGCAACCCCATTTAGCATCGCTAATAAACCTCTGGGACCTCTTAAAAAGGGATTCGTTAACCCTTCCCGTCTTCCAGTAGACACCTCTAACATACACATATCCACCCTCATCAACTCGTGCCTCTGTCGGAACCTTAAGCTTTTTAGAGCCTTGTGCAGACAGCGATACGCCCATCTACTAATGAAGTTCAAGAACCGATGACACTAACTCACCATTCCGTCTTAGCCACCGGGGATCAGGAAAGGTAGCGAATATGCCTTCGGGGTACAGGGAGAAAAAATCCTCCAGTTTAAGGAGGAGAGATTTGAAAATTCATCCAGCTTTCCGAAAACGCGTCTTCCCAAAAATTACGAGGCCGAATTTGGGCGTACATAAATTTAGTGTATTTGAGGGATAAATTTGGCCCTAACTAGGCTCTCGGACGGTAGTTGAGGGTCATTAGGTGTCGTCGGCAATTAGGGTATGGATTTGTCAAAGGAGGCTTACTGACCGTTCTAACGAGGGCTATGTAAATTTCGCTCATTACCTATTAATAGAGGAGTTATGAAAATTTATTTCCTCGCTCCGTTTATCTCATCATAATTTGTTTGAAACAAGGAGCATAGGGTGAGAACTCCGCAAGGGATGAGTTCCGAAACAGCTCATAGCATCGAATCTTTTCCGACCAGTTCTCGAGCGTGTTTGCATATAAATGGCAAAGGAAATAATATACAAAGGCTTGAATGGAAGGAAAGAATGACCTCCTGGTGTTAATGTAATTAGCCATTCGAATCAATTCAGTTGTAAATGAAATTATTTCGATAAATATTTTATACCAGTTGCGGCAGAGACTCATTGAATGTAAGGTACCTTCTTGAGAGTTTTAAAGTAAAATAAATAGTAATTAAATTCACAATTTAACCGATTTTACTTATTGCTTTTGCAAAATCATTCAATTTCACAATGCCGCCAAATAATATTACTAACGTTATTTTCAGGAAGGAACGAATTATGTTTATGATTATGATCATATCAATAATTATTGCTAAGAAATATAAATAATAATAAAATGCACTACCGCAGAAAAATATGCATAGAGAGCTGTAATTAGCAATAACAATAATGAAGAGTGTGAGTTTAACCCGTACCCAAATAAAGCCCCGTTACGCAGGAATAAAAACAACGGAGCCCAAGAGCACAGTTTATCACACCTCCGAACCCCATCATCCGAATCGTTAGCAATCCCCTCGGGGAGAACCTGGCCACCGTGGGATGATTGCGCCCCCATCTAAGATGGCGACCGTTTCAATTAAGTGCATGACTCACGAGCCGCACTTTCTCCACGTTACCCATCGCAAATCCCATCATAGAGATCTCTGCGACGTAATTAAATGTACGCGAAAGCGGGAGTTTTCGACCAACAGCGCATCCTTTCGACAGGTTTTTCTTTTTAAGGTCATCGACTCATATCTCTAGTATCGGTTCCTCGCAGTCTATTTCCTTGGAAATCGCTACAAACATATCATTCCGACGATAATCTTTAATAGAAATTCCGACAATTACTGAAAGCAATCCTAGTAAGCGGAGGAAACATCTGAACATCGCGATCGCGATAAAACTAGAAATCCTATGTGTTTCCGACATCGAGATAGACTCCAGCAAACAATTGGATTGTGTTAGGACGATTATCTCGCGAACTGGCGTACGACGGGCATTAATTTCAAAGCAATTGATAGAATGGTATCTTGAAGATATCTCTTTTAGTGTAAAATGAGTTTTGTCAACATTGAAGAGAGGATGTAATCAGTAATAAATGATGAACGTTAATTTATCCAAAAGAGATTGAAAGAAATATTTGTGAGAAGAATTAATGAAAATGCTACTGCAATAAGTACGGTGATGAACAAATCCATGGAGTAGTTAACAACAGTATAAATATTCACAAAGAAATATTTAATCTAATGATATTGTAACAACAAGAATATCATAAATTAGATGCTTTCTAGGAAATAATTTTGTTGATACCAACTTCGATAATTTGAACTTTAACGACATAAATCAGAATTCAATTCACTCATTCGGATACTTAACTACTATTTACGAAAAGAAGATACGACTGGATAAAAAGATTGGAATTTGAAATTTACATTTTATTGGCACTATCCGATAATCATATCCTCCTTTTGTAACTTAAGTTAGTCACGAAAGCATAAAACTTGTCAGTCTGCAATTTTATCAAACCAAAGGCTGTTTAAATTCTCATTCGCTCAACCGTTTGCGATCAAATGCTGGAGAAAAGAAAGAAAAAATGGGTTAGTTCATTTTCCTTGCAAATCCAGAATGCTTTAATTCCAAAAGTCCACGTAAATTCCGCAAAATGATCCTATAAGCAATACGTTTCACAGCGTCCAATAAGAAGGGACCGAAATGACTTCATCTTAAACTATTAATCAATAGCTTTCATATTATCAAAGCAACGAACAAGAATGTGACAAAAGGATGCTAAATCCACATTTAACTCCATCCTCTAATAGACGAGTTAAAATCGTTCTATTAATCACGGTAAGCAGAGTAAAAAACAGAAATTCGGAGAGAAGAGCATAATAGAACATTCTCCAATGAGCACCAAATCCAAAGCGAGTGGGGGAAAATCACAGCACATCCAGCTGGAGCGAAGATGTAAGGGGGAAGGAGACTCCGGACAAAAACGAGCGAAGGAGAAGTTGAAAAGACAGAGTAGCGAGAGAGGAAGGAAACCTGTTGCTCCTGAGGCCATTTGCTGACTTCTCCCTCCGCCTTCCGACCCACACCACCTCAACAGGAGGAGTCATGTCAGGTTGGAAGGCTCTCGCGACGAAGACATGGGTATTGCGGGAGAAGGGGGTAACAAAAGGGATCGGAAAAAGGGAAGACGACATTCCAATGAAAGATAGGATAATATCGTCTTTTCTCATGGGGAAAATGTTTGTCCGGAGATGAGCAGCGACGTGGCGAGCGGAGTAGCGGTACTGGCTGCCTTTGGATGGGTACACATCGTGGCACTTCCCCGAAGGAAAAGGTAATACTGATAGGCAGCTAGGAAGAGTACTCAGAGTGGCTATCTATGAAGAGAAAGGGCTTACTAGGCGAGAAGAAGAAAGAGGTAGTTTAAATTCGCTTTCCCCACTGAGCAAAAAGTAGAAAAACGCAACGTAAGAATAGAACAATCACCCTATGAATAGCTCCTGCATATACTCTTCTCTATCGTAAAACAAAAGACAAGTATTTATTCCAATAAGATATAGCAGTAAAAATAATAACTGAATTTGTAAATCGATATTGAAAAAATTACACCGATTCAAATTAACTTAGTCTAAAGAAACTACCTAAAGATATCGAGCAAATTCTGTTGTGAATTGTTTTACAATAGAAAGCTCGGTGAAACATATACAAGACATTTGTCTGATAGAACAGTAGTTAAAAGTTTATAGACACTGATGAAAACCTACAGCATAGCCAAAAATATAAAAATAATCAGAAATCTAGCACATTTGAACAGTATCCACCAAGATCAGAAAAGTGACCTTATCACATACATCGCTAGGAGCAGGAAATAGACAATACACATCAGTCAGCTTAGGCAGAAAAGATTAGGTCCCGTCAGATATTCACAACTAATGGCAGAGATAAAGCAATGCTCATAGAGCTCTCCGGTTACAAAGTGTAATATCAACGTATGAGGTAGAGGAAAGATGATCCACGATCAAAATGGACCAGAAGCAAGAGGAAGGAACGAGAACTCATTAGGAACGACAGTTTTATTGGTGAAGAAACGTATACATTGGCTTTTAGGGAGAAAAATGAAAAAACTGGTTATTAGATGGGGGAAAACAGGAAAAATGTCGTCAAACTCTAGAGAAGACGGCACCCGCCGCATAAAAAATATCAAGCAACAAGATACCATTCCCAGAGTTATATGTACAAGCGCGTTCGCAGACTTGATTAATTCTTTATAGAGACTTCTTACAAGGATTCAATTTCCACAGCAGAATGGCTGCGAGTTACTTGTATGCGGTGGAAATGTTGGTGAATCTTCAAACGGTATTTTGGTATATGCTGAGGAGATTACGTGCAACTCTCCTTGAGGTTATGGATGTCTACTAAATTGCTTGGGATTACGCAAAGTTTAAGTTCCTCCTCAAAGATATTAAAACATATTATTCCAACAAAACAAGCCTGCGAAAAAAATTATGCTTCAAAAACAGGAGGGATCGACAATATATTTGAAAATGTATCACCAAACTAAATAAACGCGAGACATAAATTTGGTTAAGGAATTAACATTTATGTATAACCAAGACGTTTGTATGAGTGTCACGAGTCCCAAGGTTAAACAATGCTTTTGATACTTTCAAAAGTACATAACAATTGTATATAAAGAATCAAAATTAAAATGTTGGATGAATTGACGTGAATTTAGCATTTCTTACAATGGGAGCGATTTGGAACAACAAGAAAACAATATACGAAGGAGAGAATAAAATCAAGAGAATAAAACTCGAAGGAGATAAGTTGTCGCGGAGAGCTTGTAATCAGTTAGAGCAAACTTAAGGATGTTAGAACATGAGAGAAATGAAGAGATAATCTCTTGCAAAGTGAGTTAAAGACTAAAAAAAGAAAAATCGCTTATCCATCACAAATTAATCTTTGAGTGATTATACGATTTCCTTATTTAAGGCGTAATCGAATAGGGACGACGAATTGAAATGAAGGAGAACATGGCTAAACCAGCATTCTTCACGAGCTAAAACGATCAGCGAAATAACCCCTTCTGCATAAGAGCTCAACAGGTGGGAGGGCAAATCGAGCAGAGATAAGAGACTCTGTGCGATTGGGTATTTGATGAATCGAGGCATATGAGGAGAAGATGGCGCGGCGGTCGAAAGGGGGAGAAATAACTGTGTCGACCAGTTCCAAACCCACCCACATCAGCCGACATAAAATTCTTTGGAAAAAATCTCCACTCCCAGCGACCGCCATGTTATTCTGCAACGCGATTCCCTCCAATCCCAATGTGTTACCAATAATTAACGACCTTCGTCCATTTCCACGGAAGATCGTAAATGGAAGAGAGAAAGGGAAGAATGGGGATAGTTCTTATCTCGGTGGGGAAGGGAGACAAAAAATATGCCGACGGGAGAAGGACCCCGAGAGGGCGTGGAACCACGGACCCAATGATGTGAAAATTCGAGGCGTAGAGGATTTCAAGATCAATTTTATAGCCGAGAAAATTCAGAGGTGGAAATTACGATAGTAATTAGTGGCACATGTTGGATTAACCGACCTATTAGGGCGAATAATTGAATCGCCGGTTGATCCGATTTCTGCTTGAAATTCATCCGTCTGAATACTGGTCGAGGTCCTTGGACCCTCCAACATTAACTATTAATGTTTCGGAGAGGCAATCAATCTTTCTAGGAAGTATCAGAAATGAAGTACTTTCTTTCCAAGAACTTGGTTTGGAAAGAGTGAGAAGTGCAAATACTTTCTTCTAGACTCACCTGCGGAAACCAAATCATAGAAATCATTATGAAAAATCGTAAACGACGTTGATTTAAGTCAAACCGAATGAAACGTCGTACACAATTAAAATAGTTTAGAACTATCAGACTCGTTCCAGTCAACTTCCTTCGAAATCAAAAGAAAACTAACAACTTACAGGAGATATCGCAAATAAAACTCAGAAAGTGATGCTTGACGGAGGATTTGGTTTCCGGACTCACTCATTGGAACTAATGAAAGATAAAAACTAAAGCTCCCTGCAGCGGAGAACGACCACTTCTTACTTATTTATCTAGCAAGATCGACTCAGCTACGGCAAAAGAAAGATAGGTTCGCGCTATTAAATTCCACGAGAGAAGCAGTAAACTTGTTGCTGGTCGAAAAGACATGGAACATTGATTTTTTGTAAACGGTAGACAATCGCAGAGTAACAATCGTAAATAAACAAATGGGATTTCTGTCAGAACGTCCGCTTTAAAATTAAGGTAGTATATATATCGTAAATTAGAGAGGTTTTCAAAATTAAGTTTATATCGGCAAAAGGTGTACAGACATTTGAACCAACCGAACATTATTGTGCTTCAACTTTGATAATTTATAAGTTTTTAAAGCGAACCCTCGGATAAATAACAGCTGATAACACTTCGGGCAGATTGAAGCTTGAAAAAAATAAACCTCCATAGTTGACTGAATGATACTGTATTCATCGAGATAGGCAGCATGAACTACACTTGATGCCCCAAACACCAAATGAAACAGATTCGATATCCTAATTGCTCCAGAATGAGATAGGAGATGTTTTGGGAGACGCTGCTGCACGAGTGGGAGTACGGAGAGCTTCTTTCGGGAAAAAATGGTTGTTTAGTTTCGTAAGCGGTCTTTTTTTGTGTGCGAGGACGGTGCGGTTGTAAAGGTTGAGAAAAAGGAGAAGCAGTGTCAAAGTGGAAAGGGGAAAGAACGATTGGAACGTAAAAAAGGAGAGTGCTAAGTGGGATGGGAGATGGAAGGAATGCTGGAGGAATTGGTGAGCCAACTAATGAGCGCATGGTATCGTGGAAAACACTGAAAGGGACCACGAAATATAATAAATAAAAGGATCAACATGGGACGCCAGATTACTTTTATTATTACTATCTCCGCGTTCAGGTGCAGAGTGCGTGCTCAATTTAGCCTAAGATGGGCGCATTCTTAGATAAAACTATTCATTTGTTAGTACTCCTGAAAAATCTAAACGCGTGCGTATCCTGCCTTCTAGAACGCTAATAAAGGATGGAATACCTAAAAAAGAGATTTATAGGTACACATCCATAGCATTTATAAGACCTTCCAAAAGAGATTATTCAATTAAAACATATCTCAGTATAGTATACAATTTGTAAAAGAAATGTGAAATCGCTTATTTTGATATTAGCTACGAATCTGGGATTTTGAATTGAAATTTAATTTCTTTCACGGAGAATTTTAACTAAAGAAAGGGCAGATTATAGCAGGTCCTCACAAATGGAAGAACCGCGTTCGAATCCCAAGCTCGGACTCTTCACGTCCTATGCGATTTTTCTGCGGTGCTTAGCTTGCCGCACCTAGTCACTTAATATCTTTTCCAACTGTGTTTCGAGATAATCAAAGACGAGACAGACATAACAGAAATACAGCCTGAGGTCAAATTCAAATATGCCATTCCTACCACAATTATGCAGTACTATAGAAAATACTTTATAATTACAAAAATATTTAAAGTAAAAACCACAGTCTTCTGCGGTCACATCCTCTAATTACGAGCATACAACGAAAAATTCAACGGTGTTCTCGTGAAGAAATCTACGTCCAAGGAGATACCACCCAGGCAGGTTTTCAGATTAGACGAAAAGATAAATGTAGAGAAGGTTCTCCTTTTGTAACATTGAATTGTATAGGACAGGATAACTCGATGAATTCAACCACTTTCGCTAAGAATCGGAAAATTCCTCCTCGGGATTCATAAACACATCGATGATTCTCGCTGAAGAACACCTTACACATACACATATATATATATATCGTATATAGCGTGTAAACATGCAAACGATAGGTACGGCCACACATAACAGGATCCCCCGAACACGTGACTCCTCCACATCCATCTGTGAAAGCCCAACGAATTTTTTCCACAATACTTTCGCTCCATACTTCAACCTGAACACAAAAAACAAGAACAAGCAATGAACAATGGTCGAGGGAGTGGCGGAGGACGATAACGAAGAGGATGGAAGTGTGAGAGTGGTGGGGATGCTGATTGGCCATGGATATGGAATGATGAAGGGGAAACGGGTTTGGCCTCTCCCATCCAACACACCGTCTTCCGAATTAACCTGGGATGTGCCGGAGAATGCGAGACCGCAGGAATCCACCCTTCTTGCAAATGCTGACTAATCAACCGTCATAACATAAATATATCCCCTAATAAATTCGGGATAAACAAAAGTGTCCCACGGTTCCGATTCTACCTCGCCGTAATCTGCTTTTAGCTCAGCTGTTCCGCCGCATGCGGAGTTGAGTACATTGGAAAAAGAAGCAGAGATATATAATGAAAGATTACTTTCACGCGAAGCTCCTGCATTGGGGTGATATTTCGCAAAGTGTTGATTCTACCAATTCGCTCACTCTGATGGAATCTTTTAAGGACCTTTCGCTGACTCAGCAGTTTAGGCAGCCTAGCAATATTAGTAGTACTCGCGTTCTTAGGCACATTTCGCCTTACAATGAGACATTATCATTTGAATTACGCAAAATAATCTCGTCTTCAAAACACAAATTTTATTCGAATGATACCAATCCTACAATTCGAGGCAGACAATCAACTATGCCTTAACAAGGATTCAAACCCGGTTTGTCGTTATAATAACACGATAACTTCTACAACAACGAAATTACAAGTAGCATACCTAGAAAAAAGCAGAATATTATACCATATCAGTGGAGCAGCGAGAGGGGGATTTTAGGGGTTGGAAACCCCCCCAAGAGTACTTGGGGGGGGGGGGGTTTGAACTAGCTCTGTGCTTTTTCTTCGGCTGAAGAGTACAAAACACCAATCATCACGCAAGTTTTAGAGATACACTGCTAGTCATATGTTGCTTGATAAATTCAGCGAAAGCTTCGCATACCCGTAAATATGGCTCCAACTTCAGCTAAGGTGATGTTTTCGTTAGCAGAGTAGGTCTAGAGCAGACATCGATATCAATGGGGCACTATGATACGAGTGTTTCGCGCACAATGTTCAAGGCGTGCACTTCTTAAGCCTATCCTTTAGTTAGATGACTCACACCATAAGATAAGATTCCCATGAAAAAAATCGAAAGTGCTGATTCGTTTACTCCTCGCAAAAATACAGGAGAACATTCGAGAAGTACTTCGTTACTTACACCCTGAAAGAGAGAATAACATTACGCTTGAGAAACAAACAGACTGATAAAACGCTCAGTTAGATCTTGTGCATGTGACTGTTTTTAGGGTGTGAATGCAAATCTAGGCTCGTGAGTAGTGCTTTTGAGAAATGCACAGTGAACAGTTCAAAGGAGAGATTAGTTTGGATTTCATAAGGTACAGATGGACATCCGAAATTTTTTTCACAGTCCGCGAATAGTTCAAGGCTTCTATCGGAAAAACGTAAGTTAATGGCTACGTGTTTTTTGTGAAATTACCATTATAAGATGCATAAATTAGGATTGCCTTTTTTGGGCTGTTATCGGAGAACATACCAGAAGATGAGTTTAGCGACAATTCCAAAGGTACTGGTTTTTTTATTGAGCGTTCCGGAAGCTTATAAGTCTTTACAGTAGACTCTTCATTACTCGGGCTGATAGAAAATATACTGATCCTTATTCTATGATTACCTGTTAATTTGCTGTATATTTAAGAAAGTAATTTGAAAACTGAAGTATTGGTGCATTACAAGATATCATTAAAAAATAATTTTCGATGATATTATTAATAATATACCATTTTGGATGCAAATCAGTTAGCTGAAAGGTATTTTGCGCGTAAGTTACGCACAGATTTATCGGAACAGTGACTTGATGGCTTGAAATAAATTTGTTGAACTGTTAAAACTGGGGTTTAAATTCTCTAGATTCCTTTTCGATGCAGCCAATTTTTCTTTGGTAATATAATCCAACGAAACTCATGACCGTGCTCATGACTTATCCTGTCAATCACGTGGTCATGCAATGTTCCTTCAAAATTTCAATTCCTGGAAAATTTTTGTTTTATTTGAACACAGTGCGTAATACTGGGTTTGCGTCAGCTCTCTGCTGGTTATGCAACCTAACTATTAATTAGTCTAAATAATTTTAAGTTGACGACTTCATTTTTTCACCTTGGTATGTAACTTTAATTCTGCAAATTCAATTATAATATCAACAATAATCAATAGTTTACAGTATATTTTAATGCAGCTGAATTTTTAATGCTCGGTTTGTGACACATTCAATTGAATACTAAGCTAATACACAAATAACGAAATCAGACTTAATTGTAAGCCTACCATAAAATTCTGATATAAATGATTTTTTAACGAAGCGAAACCATCTGATATAAATTATATTTTGTTTCTTAGAAGAGGAGTTAATTTAAGAAAGATGGGATGAAGTCACTCCTAAGAAACCTGCTGATGATATAGTCTAATAACGAAAGATATTCAAGTAAGCATGGGCGCGCCAATGTGGGGATCTAAAGAGTGGATATGGCAACCTCTTGGAAGAAAGAACTCTTAAAGACTCTGGAAGTTTATATCTACAACACTGAAAAACTTCAGCATAGAAGAAATTACTTTTTAATAGATATTGGACGTATCCAAACTAGAAATCCAAACAACACTTATGATAAGTTTCCAATAGTTCGGTAATTTAAACTACTATCTTGGAAAGATTAATAAGTTGGCCAAATAAGCGTTAAACACCTCTAGTTTTCAATGAATTTAGTTTTTGAAAGAATTGACATATTTGTAGTAAGTAACGGGCATGAATATACTAGCCCCTGTGAGTTAGGCATTTTTCGTTTCCTTGGACCTCCCCAATTGGCAAATCCTGGATGCACCACTGTACCATATAATAAAAAATCAATTTAAAACGTATGAAAAGGGTTAGGTACCTGAAATAACCTGAAAGAAACTAAGCAAAAAAATTTCCACAAAACTATTATAATCTGCAACTTAGCAAAGACCGGTAGCAATTCAAGAAGATTTAGTTTATGTAAATAAATCGATTAACTTACTGGATGAAGGTATCCGTTAGAGATACTTACATAAGTATATCATACTTATATCACTACTGGCTATAACATATTTTCGCGCACTTGAAATAAACATTATTTAATTTAATTCTTCTCTTCCCCTTATAAGCACCGTTACCAGCACTGTTCAGTATTCGTGTATTCCCTCCACGCATTCTTTGAGTCTATCTTCAGTCTTTGAGGAATTAACTGAGCTTGGATTTTGGTGGTCCACTCCCACACCATAAGCGTGACTAATGTCGTCACACTCTCCTGAGCGGCTAATTCTGTCTCCACGCTCATATCTGCTTCATCTGCCACATTCTCCACGTACTATTTTAACAGGCTTGATATTTTTTTTCTGAATCGGACGGAATAAATAATTGAGCCTCATGTTTCTTGGGAAATCGTATGTATTTTTCACTTCCTTTCCATCCTACGGCCTGACGTGCCGTAAAATGCCCTGAGTGATATTAAATTTTTAGATTTGAATGTAAATTGGGACGATAAAAACCGCCCGCTGCGGGCGTTATGGAAGGAGATCTTTAATTGGCCCACAGGACGACGCTTCCCAAGAAAGTTATATTTGTTATTTTGATTAAGATACTCCATTAAAGCCATTTTCGCTAAGAAAATATGGAATCTAATCATTCAGGATTTTTCCTTTAATTATCAGCATTAATGTCGGGACATATATCAAATGATGATTTCATCATCAATGCCACATCCGGGAATAAATTTGCTTTGTAATGGATTTATTTCGGAAGTTTATTTCCCTTCATTCCAACGCCGTGATTATCTCGCTATTTTGGATCTTCATCTCATTAATTTATATAAAAATATTCGCAAAAGCAAACTAACATTCTCAATTGTTTAATATAGGCAAACCATTAATGCGATTTCAAAAATTGTAACCCGAAAAGAGAAAATATTTTCGACTCAGGATCGCGGATCGCGGAAAATCGCGGAATTCAGATGAATAAAACCTTTAATTGCTCCTAACTAATTATCCGAGAAAACAATAATGAGTCCAGTTATATACCCAACAAGTCAAATTTTCCTCTTCATTTCGGCCGGGAAATTATACGAAAGAACAGTTTTACGTACTCGATAAATTTCCTTGCCTTCAAAACAAAGGAATTTCCGGATATAAATTACCTCCTCATGACCCTCAAAAAGAGCGCTTAATTAACCTAATAATGTGGGATAACTTGGGAGGAATCTGACAAAATCAAGGGGCGGTCATATCCGACAGGAAAATTCCTTTCGATTTAGTTCACCTCTGCGCAAATCCTTCGCCAAATTCGAGCCCTCTTCGGTATAATAGGCGGTCCATCGGGGAAAAAATGGGCATAGCGAACGCAAACCTCTCCTCGGCTAGCATCGCCACCACAGAAAAAAATCCACGGGAAAAAATACTAATAAAGCGTCCACTAACCATCCGAGCGAGCCGGAAAACTTTTTTCTTCCCTCCATCGGAACACGGACAAGGAATCCGGAGAATGGACCTCTAATTGGCTGCCCTTTTCCTTTAAGGACTGCGATGGCGGACAGAGAAATAAGACCGAAATGGAGGGGGAAAATGTATCCGAACCTTTGAAAAGGCATTCACCTGACCCTACCGATCCTCAAACTCGAAGAAACGTTTGTCAACCTCCGAGATTCGACTGTCGCTCCGTTCGAAGTCATTTCTCTTCTTTATCCTCATCCAACACTTGTCCATCTCCGACTGCACCCTTAGGAAAAAATCTCGGGTGTAAAATCGTACCCTTAAAACGACGCGGTCTGTAATTACTTTCTGTCGGTCTTTATCTCTTCCACATGTTTATGTCGATGGACTCCCCGCGGTGACTGGGCATATTGTCATTTTTCCCACTAATGTCAACCCAGGAACTTGGTTGTCCCGGACCGTAAGCATGTACGAGATAGGTTATTCCGGATCGCATCCGTTGGTTATCGGAACGAGTACGAAGATAAGGAGGCGCAGTTCGAATTCTTTGGATTAGTGCCGAAACGATTAGGGTCCAAGAAAGGGATGGCTTAAAATTGAACAGAACCATAAAGAATGGCAGAAACGTCGAACTATCAGCAATTGAAAACTCAAGTAGATTACTAAGGTTGCAACTGGGATGAAATATTGCGTAAAGATATAGAGGAGGTTTCAAAGATAAAAAGTTAATTATTGAATATTGCGTCTCTATGCCAAATTAAAGCAACAGGTAAACCAGCCAAAATCATTTGTCGCTATAGAAATAAAGAAAATAGTAGCAGACTGTTCATCGAACGTATTCAAGCTGATGCGGAAGCTTCGGATTGAAAGACAACAAAAGAAAACCAATCTTGGAAGTGATTAACCTCCAAAGATTTCAAAGCCATCCATGGGCATAGTACCATCGTGGGGCATTCATTTTCAATTGAGTAATAATTTCTCTGACCTCACCCACTCCTGGATTTCCGGCGCCTCACAACAACGAAAGATAAGGCATTCCCGAGTAAAAACCTGACATTTTCCTTCCAATCCTCCCCACCACCTAACCCTTTCTATCGGAAGCTTAAAAATCCTTTTACCGAAGCCGTGGAGGCCCAAACTGCCGTCTCTCAAATTATCAGCGGAGCCGCTGACGAGTTAAATCCCGATATGGACGCCTATTATGGATCCGGACGAAGATTGAGATGCTCACTGAAACATCTGTCGCAGCGAAGGATTATCCGTGCACATACGACTGAGAGATATTGAATGCGAGATGCACTGGTTTAATGTATTCCGGCTTTTAAACCCTTCGTAAAACTAACCATCGTATTACAGGGAGAATCCCCTTTTAATGTCCTGTTTATGATAAACTTATCCATCCGTTCGGTGAAAGAGGAAATCTCGCAGATGAGTGAATGTAAATCCTAAAACACCATCAACTTAAAGCTGATGGTCATTTTCATAAGTTAATAATTTATTCATAAGATAACATATCCATAATTAGTTTAAGGTGAATCATCCCATAAAATGTCAATAAATGGCAGGTAAAATTTAGTATAGAAAGGATCCGGTGCTTTTATTTTATTTATAAATTTAGTATCCTTCTCCCTGGATGGGAATGTTTGATCCGAACGTCAATTGGCAAACAGTTCTGTGAACTCAATAACCATAATATATTCGATATAAAGGGGAAAAACAAGTTTTCTGGAAAACAATATTAAACAAGACAACACTACTCAGTCGATGGAGCTTGTATGAAATCTTTGGAACACGTTTCCATAACTTTCTGAAATATAAATTTTTAGAACACATCTGTTCTTAAAATTTCGTTTTGTTCATTATAGAATGTGTATTCTTTATACGTAAATAAGTCATTGGGAATTCCTCGCGCATATCCAGCCCCAGAATATACATATCTGAGATTGAATAAAGCCTAAGTTATAAACTGAGATTAAATAGGAATAATCCAGAAAATTCTAGAAAAACATACCATAATACATTTGAGTTTCGCGCGGCTATGTTGGTGGGCTTGACAGAGTAAGGCTCGAATGGGCTCCAGAGATATCAGCTTCTCATCCCGAATCGCGGGCGACGATGTAGAAAAAGAGAAAGACGTGGGATGACTGGAGGTCTTATGGATATTGCTCGCAGCGGCAAGATTCGGAGATTACGTGACTTCTTTTGAAGATCACTCCAAGGGTTTTTATTTTGCCAGACTCGAAAGAGGTAGACGAACGCGGAAGTATTTTATTCTGATTGGACATCTTTTTATTTCGTTTTCGAATGATTGAGCGCAGGTAACTGAGTTTGCGGATTCGCATTTCAATGCTGACTTTCGCGAACCCAGCGTTAGGGCTGAAAATATATATCACTAACAAATATTCTTATAGTAATGTTATTACAAAATTGCAGTAATAACTATACAAAGTAAAAAGCCGATATAGACGGCGTAGCGTATGATATACCAATATTAGGAATTAAGACGTCAAATTTGGAATGAATTGAAAAACAATGCCAACGCTCAAGTAAAAGAAAAATTTATGTAATGGAAGGGCAAAAAATGAATTTGTTGATACTTTTAAAAATTAGTCCGTATTTTTGCTTTAAGTGTCTTTACAATTATATGTCCTTCATCGCTATCTCTTTATCTGTATATTATAGCTCGTTGTTCTCATATTCGTTCCAAAGGAATTTTTAAATTTTTTTGGATATGTTTTAATTTTAACATTTTGAATAATTAAAATTCGAAATTTTTAATCAAAACTTCTGATAATAATAGGAATTGCTGCTAATTTTTCATTGTAGCATACTGTTATTATTTGCGACAAAGCATACACTGTTTGAAAGATAAAGGTAATGTATTTTGAACTCAGCAATATCACCTTTAATTTACAGTACTGACAAACAGTATCGTTTCGCACTAAATATATTATTTTTCACAAATTAGTGTAGATTAGTGTAGACTGAATCCGATATCGACTTCAAGTGCGTTTGCGCTCTTCACGATGGACCAAAAGACCGGGCTGAGAGAAGTAAAGACGCAGCTCGGATGATTAAAGATCTATTGGAAGCAGGCGCGTAAAATGACACGAGAGTGAGGGAAAAGTATGCGATGAGGAAGCTCGATTCCTCTCGAGAAAAAGGATCTCTCGAAGGTCCAAATGCCAAGGTCGGCACCGGAGATGGGTCACAGGGGAGATGTGTTTTGAAGTAACCATTAAACCTCTCTCCCTCTTCCTCCGCCATTAATCTACTCCTCTACCTTATCATCCTTCCTCATCAGTCATAGAGGTGACTCACGGATGGGGAAGGCGTCCCATCTTCCGAGTAAATAATTCGTTTAATTTATCCACCGACACTAACTGGTGGTTAAAAATATACGTGTAGCTCTTCATTGGAAGGTAAACGCTTTTTCTGGCTGAGGATAAAACTAACTCGCCTGTTTCAGTCCATACGCTTCGCTTCGTTTGCAATTCCGTCAACGAAGTAATAACAATGCTTAGTAGTTTCCACAAACAATTTTGAAGGGTTTCGATTTTTTCTCCCTGGCATGCACCAAGTAATGCAAAGTCACATCGATTATATTCTTTTCGTATTTAATTTTCGGAATGATTAGCATTCATAAATTTACACTGAAACAGATGTAAAGTTTTCTAATGAGAATGAGGCTTAGCGGAAAAGATGAGGAATGAGGCAGCATGAGTAAACCCATGAAGCAGTGCGTCCCAGAATCCGGGTTACGATGAATTTCGCTATTTTTAAACCAAATGAATTCGGGCTAAGTGAGACATCTTTCCATCATCAACATCGCAAGACAAACGATGAATGGAACGAATGGCCAATACCAAAAGAGAACCTTCCTATATAAATAGATAGCGATAACTTCATCAAATAATTCGGACAGACACGAGTCTCCTTGCAGAGTAGCATCTCCGCAGCTTCTTTCCGGGTAACGCAGAACGACTTTCACCAATTAACCTCTCAAAGCGTCACGTTTTGGGTCACAGGTGAAGGGGCTTTAATAACTGAGGAAAACTGTGCTGCTTGAGATGAGACTCTATGGGATACAGCATCCAAAATTCAGAACAAAAGTACACCTGCGATTTATCAATTTCCTCAAAATTAGTTAAAATGTTTGAAAGTTGCTAATCTACCCGTCAATCAACTTGAGACGAAAGAAATTGGAACTTGAAGAAACTGCTCGATGTTGTCGATGCTCAGAGGCAAGTGAAGTAAAATAAAAAGGCATGAATTAGCGCAAAGAAAGGATTCTTCGGAATCCGATAAATTCAGCAAATTCCCAAAGGAAATACTTCAAAGCGACCGCCAGCATTACCGCCTGCTGTTACATATTAGCCTCACGTTATTGCATCATTCATCCCACCGTGCTCATATTTACAATGAATACCCAGAATGCACCGCGCGGGGATTCTTATTTGTTACTGAATAATCCCTCGGAAATTTGATATTTCTGCGAAGCGAGCATTGTCGCGCGGCGGTTTATTTTCCCCTTTGATTAAATGTCTCGAATCCTTTCCTCCTTCACTCTTATCTCTGAAATTCGATACTCACGTCTGCATTATATTATGAGGAAAAGCTAAGCACGTCCTCATACTCAAATTATGATTCCGATGCTTTCTGCGAGGATTCCCGCAATTTTAATTCTCGCAGGATGCCTTTCATCCGATGATTATTGTCCGACTAGTGGTGTAGCCTACTTACGGCCGATTTTCCGCACGATTGCTCCCATCGCATGCATAATACATACAACGTGACATTAGGACTGAAAGAATTCGAACGTCGCTGGTACTAAATCATTTATGCGATCGTTTAACACGAGTCTATCGACGTCTGCCGAGTTGAACTGACTTCTATTTTCTCCTTGATTTTTCTACATCGCTGCCGTGATATCACGCCGTACATTAGTGGAATACTTGCATTTTATTTGGGTACCTCTATGTGACCTGAAATTATGCTTGATATCGGTTCCACATGATGATGATTTTGTTTATATTATTTATCTTTCACATAGTACTGAAATACCCTACAGGGATAGCACATAGGCTATATAGTTAGTAATATACAAATTATAAATTTAAACACGAAAATTAACGATGGTTTAATTAATAATGTCGGCGAATCTCTGAATAAATAATCGATGAAATAATCTATTTGGATTAAAACTTAAAGAGTAGCAAACAAGGCAAAGACAGGGGTGCAAGGAAACCAAATTAAAGAGGTAGAATAAAAGAAGAGTCTAATCAAGGAGGTCCAGAAAATCTGGAACGCAGGGAACTTTTGAAAAACAATTCCAGAATGGATATATAAAGAAGAAGATGAATTGGGTTTGAGTGGCGAATTATTCTGATTTTAATGGTTCGGCAACTTACGAAAGAGTGCATAGCAACGGTCGAAGCATAATATTTTCCGGTGGAAATTCTTACACATGACCATAGTTTCCAGGCGTTATTATCAGACGATGACGCGTTCGATTCCCGCAAAAAATCATGATCAATAATAAGGCCCAGTCCCGCACCAGGAAATGATTTCATCCTAAAGAGTATTACTTTGCAACTAATGATCCCAAAGCATCTTCAAAGCTCGCCTCTTGAAAAGACCAAGAAGGGATCCAGATAAACAGATAATGAGGTAGAGAGATGAAAGTAATTTTTCACCGCTGTGAGTCAACAAAGATTGCTGTTGAGGAGGTTGTCCCCGGAGCAATTACTTCCGACGACTCCGTTAGAAGCCAAAATCCAATCAAATCGGGTGATGCGACTCTGTCGCTACTCGTAAACATAATGGAAAACCGATCTTAACCTTCCTTGTCGGCGACTTTTATCTTTAAGGTTGATTAAACAATAGGATTCCACTGCACCGGGGTAATGCTCTGGACGAATTTCGAGAGCAAGGATTCATCAGAAAAGTTTACGCTGGGTTTAATTAACGAACACTTTTCCATCTTATGAAGAGTAGAAGTTTCAATCTCACTCAGGTAAAAGCGGTAAATTTTTATCAATAAATATATCAACGAAGTTATGAGTACGATTTACCCATATATTTCAGCTGGTGTTAGCTCCTCGTGATAGCGACTAATATTTTTCGTCCAAATAAATTATATAATCAATATAACAATATGGAAATCTACTGATCTCATCCTGAACATCGCAAACATTGGAAGCACCACCGGAAACATAGCGTAAAATAACTTGGTTTAACGTATTAGGATAGGACAACATAAGCGTTATGACTTATTCTACGAAATTGTTTGCAAAATACACATAAATATCGAATGAAAAATCAAATTAAGGTTGAATAAAAATAAGATTTGAAATGTGGAAATAGCTTTGTTTAAATAATTTCCGTCTTTTATTTTGGAATACCATTCGTTCGCTCTATTCATACAGAAAAAGGAAATTGTACGGTGATAAATGACAAATAGCCCACGCATTAATATAAAAACAAGGAAATGAAGTGAAACAGCGTAAGATTCCCTTAGAATACGAGAATAGTTGTAATATCCAACGCCGAATGGCAAATCGTCAGCATCACTCACATGGCAATGAAGGAACATGCTATGACCAATACGACTTTCACCTGTCGCATCCAACGGATAAATCAGGGACTATGCACATATATTTCAAACAAATCCATTTTCCTCCCGGGATAGATCCCCGCAATGTGGGAAACATTACATCTCCTATTATGGCGATGATGAAGAGATACATCGCTTGTTCGTGGAATCTCATCCTTTGATTGACTCTGCATTTCCTAACGTTACCCCAAGGCTGGAGCGGATGCTGCAGCTAACGAGGCCAAGGACTTATAAATAAGATGAAAAGGTGAAGAGTGCATTGCGAATGTATCGAAGTGAAGTCCGTCTCGATTCACGTGAACGCAATATTCACTGATTTAAATTATCTCGTATGGATGTGACGATAACTTATTTATTCCATATACCCCACAAACATCCATTTTCTGGACCCTTACAGTGGTAGATAATTAACGATAACAATGAACAATCACACACGAAAAAGCAATTGGACTATCTCATTTATACGTGCCTAAAACGAGATTAGAACCCAAGATAGTTGACTAGTGTTATAACTTCTTCACTGAGAACAGCATTAGAGACATACTTGCATTACCATGGGGTTTTTTTTAAGATAATGTTGCCTCTTATCAGTGAAGTACTCCTAAGCTCTAATGAACTTGTCAGTAGGAGCTTCACCGAGGCAACAGAAACTTAAGAACACACACAGCCATTCCATGAACGGAAAAATCCAACACAGCAGGGATTCGAACCCGGGACCTTGGCGCAGGAGTGATAGCTTAGATGGCATGCTATCCACTTAGGCACCAAGGCCGGTGGCTGAGGAATTAAGAATATTAATAATGGAAAACTGTAAATAAGCAAATATTTCGATAAATTTACATCTGTGGCGTATCAATAGAAAATAGTTTCCAATCATTAAATTTCCCGTCTCATTTACTTCGGAATCCAGATTGTACGCCACCCATCTCACACGCCAATATCCCTAAAGAGCGCTTAATATCGAAGAATATAATTACCTTTTTACCGCAAAAGAAGCGAAAAAAATCCTTAAATAGATTCCCCATTAGAGATTAGGAAAATCCTCTCGATGATGCGCTACAGGTGTTGAAAGCAAAAGCAAGTGCTATTAATTTTTTCAGTCCGTTAGTAACGACCTCCCAATTTCTTTTACGAGATGATTTAGGAGTCGCGACGCCATAACATCGCATTAACACCGAGTCCACGATTCGTCTTATGAAATTGTCCGCCTAAATTTTTATGACCGCTAATTGTGACCGTGATGTAAGGTCAGAGCCACCGCGAGGTACTCCCTCAATAACAAAGGGAAGACTCCGTCCTATACTTGTTTTCGCCGTGAGAAGAGCGAGAGATAGGGCGGTACTTCGATGGGCACGTACGATGCGAAAACCCCCGAAATCTTCCACTCCGCCCCTTCCCTATCATCTGTGGCCGTAAAGGATACCTTGGATGGCTCCGTACATTACCAGAGTACCTTCATATCCATCGGGAGATTCTTCTGCACGAGAAGTAACGCACCTTATGGCCATGTTTCCCATCCGATGTGCCGTGTCACGTGTAGAGTTGACACATGATCGGAATTTAGGGTAAAGTATAGACTCAATTCAGTAAGTTATCACGCCATATAGCTTGAATATTTTATAAGAATACCATTATTCCTTACTAAGGTTTCAATTATTATTTAATTACATTACTATCCCAAAAATAGGATAAAGAAGATCAACTAAGAAAGACCAACTAAGTCTTATAGTTTATAATAGTTTAGAATAATAGCAGAAGCGCGAATAAGGCCAAGATTGAGGACTTTTTGCGATGGCACGGATGGTTGGGGAAGCGAGAGGAAATTTCGGCGTCTCAATCACGAGGGATGCACTTCGTGATTGTTCGCATTCTCTTTTCCTTCCATTTGCGGTGACCGTGGGATACGCTCCAACCTTCGTCTGCAACAGGGGACGCGCTTTTTTACGGCTCAGCTATGCGCTCTTTCAAATTAAACGTTCATTGTTTCTATTGCTCTCAGAAACACTAACTTTCGATCCGCAAAGTAATCAGGCCACGTTCTTTAAAACTTCCGAACACTTAATGATTAATTTTAAAATCGAATTCAACCATTTTTTTATTAAAATAAATGTGATTTATGACAAATATATTTTTATCTATATGGCTTTATCTTGAAGTACCTGAATAGTTAACGTTTTATCGATATATTTCAAGGATTCAGGGATGCTACCTCAACACAGACTTAGCTTTGAGAAACAATAAAATCGTAATCCTATTTGCGTATATGAAATTCTTCGCTTTTAAAAGTTGCGTTTCACAAATTTAATGAATGTAATAATTATAACTATAAATGATAGATATTATTAATTACTATAATATTGTCTTGCAACATTTGGAATATGATAGAAAGAATTGAAAATACAAAAATGCATTAATAAGTCCGATAATCCTCAAACTGTCTTAGTATATTTTTATATAAAATAATTTCATTTACTTTCTACTCAAGCTAAGTTCGTAATACAGAGAAAAAGCGTGACAAGAAATCGTTTAAATAATCGATTAGAAAATGATCATCTTTGCGAACGTGCATACCCATACAAATCACATTTAATCACGAATTCTTACAAACAATCCTTAATTATTTCTTTCGGGGTTTATCTAAAAAAGCCTAACACATTATCCCGTAAGGAAACATCCCTGGGATATCCCTTGCATGGACTTCCGCTCATGCATAAACCAAAAAACTTTTCTCAGCAACTTTGAAGGAAGCGGAGGATTAAAACCGAAATCCATCGCCTATAAATGCAAATCGTCTAAGAAACCGAGAATGGCCACTTTTTACCTCGGCCGTAACGAGTTCGCTTTAATCCACCCCCCGAACTCGCCGATTTCAGGCGAGGGAATGGTACATTAATTCGTTTTTCCGCAGGTGTGGCATTTTCCACTCCCATCCGCAAACATCCCTTCGTTACAGAGCCTTTCTCTTTTCACGCTCAATCCTCCCTCGACCACCTTCTTACACTAGGAAGATAACTCGAAGGGGAAAATTTCCGTATAAATTTGCTTCTTTCCTACTCTGGACGAAGCGTAAGGAGTCGGAAAATCTTCGTTTTCCTCTCAGACGCTTTCTCGAAAATTGGGATTTAAGAGAACGGGATTCTTCTGCGATCTTTAGGCGGCATCGAAAGAACAGAAGGAGTATGCAGTAACAGGTGCATGCAATCGCCTCTTTTTTAGCGCATTTGGGAGATGGACAGACGAGTGCGCTGAAAGCTAAATAATTTTATATCTTTATTTAGTCACTCCAGGTATTTGAGCTTCTGGGAGAATGTAACTGCTTATTTACTTCAAAGAGGGCTTCGAGAAGAAACGACAAGTGCCAGTTTAAATGCACGAGAAGGAAGTATTGGGCAGTAAATACTGAAGTGTTATTCGCATTTTAGGAAATTCTTCGAAAGCAAACAATATGTTCAACCGGTTTACGCGTCTATAGCATGGGAAAATTTCGACTGGACTTTCTACTGGGAAATTTTACAAAGCTGCAAGAATGGACCATAATATTCGACGAGATATGGGCACTTTCGATGATATTTTTTGTTACTTATTTTAGCGTATTCTCAAACAGCGCTGGCATTAAGGAAGTCTTTCTTCTGCGCTAAGCAAAAGTTTTCAACGTCACCGAAAAGTCTATGATATTTTCAATCTATTCTTGGACATTACTATTGCAGAACGGATTAAATT
This sequence comes from Sympetrum striolatum, assembly GCA_947579665.1. NCBI lineage: Eukaryota > Metazoa > Arthropoda > Insecta > Odonata > Libellulidae > Sympetrum > Sympetrum striolatum. Next base: position 80,542,430 of record OX388351.1, read on the forward strand.
ATGAAATACATGTTACATATAATTTATGATAAATCTTTTATATGATGTCTAGTCAATAAGTTTACGCTCTTCAATATTAAATTAAATTATGCTTTCTGGTAGTGAGTTTTCTTTAAGGCAAAGCTAACCTTTCCTTTTGGATTAAATGGATTAACTGCAACATTATGAAACTCTTTAAACATAACTCGTATAAGTTATATTATATATTATTATTTATTCATAATATATAAATCATTGTGTACATAATTATTATGTATGCTTCAATATTATTGTGAATTATTTGAACTAGACAAGGTGAACATAAACTAAGCAATTATACAAATAACTTATAATTAAATTGCAGTACCCATTCGCGAAACATGGCGAAGGACAGTAATCTTCGCCTCGATAAAAGTTCATTCGACCCGAGAAGAATGTTCTCCAATAACATCGACCACCGTCACTGTCCGGTAATTCATCCTTCGAGGAAGTGTTTGATTTCAAGCAAGAACTTCCAAAAACAAAGTAGCCAGCAAAAACCGCCGAAAACTGGAAACGAACCCTGGAACTTTCACACGAAAATCTTCGATGGACCCTCACCAACGACGTCTTTACCTGTCACCGTGATCAGGAAAGCGATGGATGAGCAGGAAGCAGATCCGAATCAAAAAGAGCAACCCCTTGTAACAGGTGGCTCTGGATCTCCGTTGGAAAGATGGGCGGTCGAGGATCAAAATGGGTACGTAAAAAGATGGTCCGAAGACGACAAACGATCGGGGCCCCTCCGTTAATTTTCTCAGGGAATTTTCCTACGCCCCTTTCTAATGGGGAAGATACGTCTCCGCCATTGGTCCACGTCTGTTAAACCCAATTGTAACGGTTGTTAAGAGTAAAAAAGAGGCAAATTTTAATGTCGAATACCTCCTTTTATAATGCAAGTAACTGAAAAGAGATCTCCAAGTATTTCAGAGAAATATTTTGGCATTTTCTGAACGACATTTTAATAAAAATAAGAATGGATACTAAACAGAAAATTTCATAAACAAACACTCTTAGAAAAATTGTTATGCAAAAATACATAAATCTCATCTTAATGAGATATTAAATAAAGAAGAGATGTTCATATATGCTTTAAAAGATAAAGCAGACTGATTTATATAAGAAAAATACCTATCAATGAAGCAGGAATATTTAAAGTTGAAACTTATTTAAAATTTTAATTAAATTTTTTTTCATAACTGATAATGTAAGGATTACCCTTTCTTGAGTAAATATCGAGTTGCCAATATTTGCAGCTCAATCAATACGAAAGAAGGAATGGCTAGAAGCTATGGTTATCTTTTATCCCCTTACATTCTCAGAGAACATTTACTATGTAATCAATTACATACAAATTCTCCTAAAAACAGATAAATAACCAATAATGCTATAAGTGGCCGAAAATAAATCATTCGAAGACGTTTCAAAGAAAAATAGAAAAAGGATAGAAAGAGCAATAGTTTTTAGAACTGCTTACGGAAAACTAGTCTCCGGAAACAAAATCGACACCGAAAGAATTGTAACAGCATAATATACGTAAAACCAGCAGGGAAATTAGAGCTTGACAGAGAGATGTTCCGTTGGAAGAGATGAAATAGTGCGGAATAAAACATTAAAGAGAACAAATGCTTCAGATTGATTTGGATTCAAATCACCTTCGCACGCAAAAAAGAAAGAAATCCGAAATTCATTTCTCTTCAATTCGGAAAGCAGCGGCTGGTCCTCGCCAAGGGCTCTAGGAGATTCATTACCCGGAGGTGCTGCGGAAGGGAGAGTACCAACGCATAAATCTCTCTAAGGCCTTCTTTTCCTCCTACGATTCCGCACAGGTACGCGGATGCGTAATTATATTCTGTACCTTACGGAGCGTGTAAAGAGGAGGATGGAAGGACAAGAAGATGAGGTGATGGTCAGCAATACACTCACTCACGATTACTGACCCAAATATAGCGACAACCCGCAACAGTTTATCAAAACCGAGGATTACCTCGTCATGTACGTACTATTTGTCGATGTCAAATAAGAAAACTTAAATTATTAATACACTGATATATTACCATGGCTGCTGCCTTATTTTGAAATAAGGAATAGTCATAATTTAGCTTTCGGCACAGGGTAGAGAAAAATGTATCTTTAATGGCCTAAATATCACAATTTTACCTAGTGTTTTTAAATCCCTCTTCGGAGATTTCTCGGGAAAGTAATGTCTGTTTGAAGCTGATTCAGGGCTGAATATTTCACTAAGAGATTATTAATCTATTATCATAACAAGACATTAAAATGCGCGTTTCAAATAGTCTTTGACGTTCAAACTGATTTATTTTGCCACAATTAAAAAATAATATAAGGAAATAAAGTTATAATTTTTCTACTCAATAATCACATGCAAATCCGGAGAATTTAATTCGCCACACTGTCTCGATAAATAAATACTGAAGCAGTATATTACCGCATTTCCAACAACTTATCAAGAAATATATTTTTCCAAGTAAATGATAAGTTTTGATCGACGTATATTATATTTTATGAATTTAAGGACTTATTTATGATTTTTTATCCGAATCACATTATCAACACATCGAGCTGAAAAAATATTCTTTTCATTTCGGTAAACATGATAAATCTTCCTGAATGGAACATTCAAAAATCACCCTGAAAAAAAGGTAACTATTAGCGCTGAAAAAATCGTTCCCATCCCAGTAATTAAAGTGAAAAAATAACTCCTAAACCACTTCACTTCTCCCACGGCTCACAGAGACGTAAAAGTCTCCTCTCGGTGGAGTAATCGACTGAAAAGGGTGAAAAACAAGTCCCCTAAACACGTAGGAGGTCCGCGCCGTGATTTTTTTGGCTTAATTTTGTTTGACGCACAGCTGCGCGGATATCAAGGTAAAGAGGGCTTAAGAAAAAACTCAGAAGCGTAATCGCCATTAATAAATCATGCTAACGTTTAATAATATAGGTAGAGAAACAAATGGGGAAAAGTGACCCGCTGAGAGGGCACGTCGCCGGGTGTGAAATATCGAAAGAGAAACTGAGTGGAGATGGCGAAGGGAGTGATGCACTTACTGGGCACCGATTAAAGGAGGGCTGGATTAGCCTAAGAGTAGATTCGAAGCATCTCGACTCGTCCACTTATCATCAGAGACGCTTTCGCTTTCCTCTCGCGAGAGGGGAGTAACTGACGCACTTATTCGTTATGTCGTTGTTAAGCAATAAAGAACCGTAGAATACTTTTCGCAGATCAATTTTCCAACGAAAAGAAGACACTTGGACAAAACCTACACACTCAGCTAAAATTCGCCCAAAAGAATGGATATCCTAAATCCCATCAATTTCTTATTTAAGAGTACATGCTTAGCTTATATAAATATAAAAATAAGACGGAAATACTATAAAGATTATATACAAGCTTTTTATAACCTTTCTAGTTATGTAAATAAACTGATAAACTTGATCCTACTCACACAATACAAATTTAAGTGGAAAATAATGTTACAATCATATAGAACTGGAAAAAATACTGCAAGGCAACAGGCTCTTCCAATTCTTATGTATGAGTTGAATGCCAAATTGGTATCCCTTATATAAAAACATGCAGCATAAAATATTCAAGTAAATAAGCCATAAATTTCTCTCCACGATCGTATGATACCTGGACCCCGAAAACTCAGGTAATGAAGTGCTTCAATAAAAATATAGGAATTGCCTTTGTTAATCGACATAAAATTTATATTTCCCTTATTACGAGAATTAAGTTCTCGCGAGATATGAAACAGTTCATATTCCGCACATAATAAGAAGGTAGAACCTATTTTCGAGGCAATAACTCAGCTCTTCAATCCAGAGGAAAAAACCGGCATATTTCAATGGAACCATAACACTTTTTCAACGTTCTCAAATAGCCTTAAAATATAATTTATTGGAGGAATAAATCCGGCCTTTGAGCCAGCCAATGAGGGAGGAAAAGCAGCAATATAAAACGAAAGAAATACGACCCGATTAAAAGTTGCAGGAGGAATAAATTGGAGCTGAGTGGAAGCGATAGAAGACGGGTTAACACCTCGGACGGGAGTCGAAAAAAGATAAGGGTAATGCGGAGAATAGATTCGGGTGCGGGAAGAGAGGGAGACGTGAGGATGGAGGAGAGTGGGAAGATAAAAAGGTAAGAGAGACGGAGAGTGGTTGGAAGAATGATTGAATGATGCGATAAGGTAGGCACGCAGTGAGGCTGAACTGGATGACAGCAAAACGGGAAGAGACAAAGCCATGAATTGGTAATGATGGAGTCTGGAATCATCGTGACTTTTTTTACGGCCGTGAAAGATCTCGCAGAGTGAAATTTTCCGAGGTAATAATAAAGAGGGCAAAAAACGGGACCTCGAGGGACTCCGTCAGCGGGCGAGTGTTTACCTCGTTACTATATAGTCTGGAGCATCTTTTTCATCGCAGCTTTGACCATAACACTCGGCTTCGGACCGAGGAAAGATACTTCCGAATATAAACTCAGTATTCTTCTTAAGAGAGTTCTGGAAAGGCGGAAAGAAAATGAGGACGAGTTGAAAACGTGAAAGTATATTTTTGGAGGTATAACTTCGAAACTCGTCTGAACTGGAGCTTATAACCCATATAGAGAAAGGAAAGAAATATTATTTCACGAAAATATATTTCTAGTAGTAATAGTTACGAATGAAGCAATCCAACCATCGTATCATAATCAACTTCCGAAAATTATTTCAAATCTTTTGAAAGAGAAGAGTTAAACGCTGCTCAATCAATGGCTCTACGTTATCTGCTTATCATGCCTGTTTAAATGTATACTGAATATTTTCTAGATACTTATTTATCTGGCTATATCTAAGTGAATAGTGTCATATTCAGGATGTCCTAAGAGCTGCGAAATCTGAAAGGTTTAAGCGATAAAAAGTACAAAATTAAGCGAGTTTACAATCCGATTACGATAGTAATTCTCACCACTCAAGTTCTTTAAAAGAAAATCTTCGTGTAGTGTAAAAGTCAGTGGATTCCTTAGAGTAAGCTTTTATATAAAGGTAATGCGAGAGAATTACGAGATGATGTTAAACTAAACCTGCTAGACTTGGTTAACTCAGGAAGTGGAATGCAAGAGGGCGACCACACACTCGCTCAATCTTAACAGAATTGACGCATTGCCCATTACACGATAGTCGTTATATAATGAATTTCCTCTTATGATATAAAATACGCCCATCCGTCTTTCCTTCCGAGTGACACATCGGATCGTAAATCAAAGCGGAATGAAACCTCCGACTTGTTAAACCCATTTAGCTGGATTATCTGATTTACGTAAGCAACCAAACGCCTAAACCATTCCCTTCGCCCTAGGGAAATACTTGGCGAGGGTCCAAATCGCGTGAGACTTCCCTCATAGAGCGAATACCAACGCTTTTATTTCTGTATAAATTACAACGTGTGACACATCTACGGATTGGCTCTACGTCTGTATTACTCCGTTCGGACGAATCCGCTTGTTTGACGACTCGCTAAATTACGCCCGCTAATGAAATTAAACTCTTTGGAAGATGCGGCACCTCAGAAGGTGAGATAACTCCGCCGACGATGATAAAGGACCAAAATATTCATGGCGAAGAAGCATCAAATCCTCGTAGATTCCGGCGTAAATGTCTTGCCGGATATAAGCATAAAAGTGAATAATAATCCTTGTACGCCCGTGCACTGCGTGATGTGCAGTCTCTGCGAAGTACTTATGAATCCGTTATGTGGAAGATGCGCTCACACCGGCTCTCGGTCCACGTGACTCGGATATTTCAGTCTATTAATACGCTAAAAACCATGCACGTTCATCTCACGGAACCGAATGGTGCAGAAAAAGAAACCAAGAATCCATCGGCGTATGATAATGCGTATGGAGACTTATTTCGCGAAGGAAATCTGCTTAGGGCCGTAGATAATGCTATCGGATTAGCTTCCGTCATCTGTAATGGCGCGCGGTGCATTTGTTTATGGCTACAATTTAATCCCGAAGTGCGGAAGGAGTTTCCCCACGAGATTAGTGGTCGACGGCCCTTCCAAAGTGAACGCCCGTACATGGAGCTTGGAATTAAGATGTGAATTTTCCATAAGAATATTCCAGAATAAAAGTGGACGCCATATACAAATATATATATATATATATATATATATATATATATATATATATATATATATATATATATATATATATATATATATATATATATATATATATATATATGAGCCATGGCTTATGATCCATTTTTAACAACTTAAGATAAGAATGGTCTTAAAAGAATTAAGTAGCCAATATATAATTCGGAAGTTATGTTTATCATAAATAGCATGAATGTGTCATATCACGCCAAAACTTACACTTTGAAAGAAATGTGGATGCAATAAAGAATGAAGTTTCATAAATTATAACTGAAGGAATTTTTAATTAAAGTTTTTAGCTAACTTTTAGTATAGATATTTAAATATCAACAAATTAAATAAACACGAAAACCCTTGCAAAATGTAGTAATTAAAATAATGATAATGAAATAAATACGTAGAAATGTGATTTATTTTTTAATATAATATAGCTTCGGTCTCCCGGATAGTCATGTGGACAGCGCGTTGCCTTCGGTGAAAGCGGTCCCGGGTTCGATTCCCGGTGGGAGCCAATGTGCGAGATGACCTAAGCTGTCGATGCACTTTTAACAATACTAATACTAATAATATAGCTTCAATTATTGAAATATATTTTCCAATAGAGGCTAAAACAACGTTAAAATAAACTTGCATATAGATACTATCGAGAATAAAATTCCGTTAATTTCAACTGAAGTTATATATAAAAATTAGTAGTGGCATATGATTACTAGTGAATTAAACTAACTACATAAGTGAATAAAGAGAGTAATGTACAAGTTTCATTTAAAAAATCATTCTGTTCTAATCAAGAATAAACTTTCGTCAGTTTCGAAGGAATTTAGTCGCAAATTAAAATTTCCACTTAGTTATATTGATATCAATTTTGGAAAGCAATCCTTAAATAAATAGAAAATACTGAAAAACATTAAAAAGTACGTCTATTTTTAGGCTAACGCATAAAGATGGCGAGTAACTGATTCGAAAGCGGAAGCAAGCATTTTTTCATTCTTGAAAAGGAGAAAACTAATTCGAGGAAGTTCTCAACCACCACCGCGATACAAAGCACAGAAGATAAATCCTATCTCATTCAGATAAGTGACAAAAATAAACCCCCGGAATTCTAAATCTAAAACGCTTCCTCCTTAGACCCTGTGCATCATTATATCGCCCTGTCGTAACTGGGAGAAAAACCCGATCGAAAAAAAATCAATTTTCCGATTCGTTTAATCCACCAAAGCGCCTCTTAATCTTCCCAAAGTTAATTTATCACAGAAAGCGAGTTTTCCACCCACACATTCCACCTGCGCATGCGTGCCCATTCAATAAAACTCCCGACCACTGGAATGAGCAAGGTGCAGTGGTCCATTCCTCTTATTGCCTCTCCCACGCGCACACTCCGCAGCATCCGGCCTCGCCCCTTTTCAGCTTTTTTTGCATTTTCGCACGGACCAGTCTCGACTTGTAGGCCGAGGAAAAAAGTCCTTAAGATGCGCCCTGGGAAATCTCGCTGAACATTAGCGCGAGAACAACTTTATGAGTTTGATTCCCGTCGCCAGATATTGCGATGTAAGCTACCGCTGTTGATGCTCAAACACTTTCTTCACACGCCTCGAAATAAGTGCGGGGGCGTCCAACTTGGATGGGAAAAATGTATGCGCGGACTTCAATCAATTATGTACGTTTTTAATATTACTTATAGCTTTAGGCATAACTTTGCGGTAAGACTCCATAGCTAAGAAAATAAATAAAAAATGCTTTGAGTTTTTAAATCAACAAGCTAAACTTTTTTCGATTTCATGAGTTGAAGTTATTGCTGTATTTTCCATTATGTAAGGAACATCATAATGATGTTACGGAACGTCAAAAAAACCTTCCGATCAGTCAGTAAAAGCCTAATTACATGCTGATTAGTCTTAACTGCAATTGTCTTACATCTTTAAAGGTCTGATGCAATGATTTTTTAAGAGACAATTATTTATGAAATAACATATTACTGTACCTGCATTTAATACTCAGAACAGATAAGCCGAATAAGTAAACCTATGCTAAGGTATATTATAGTTACTGTTATAATAATGAAATACAATTTAAAGTAACGCTTCAGTATCAGCATGAGAAATTCTATCATTTGGCTCCCCGTGGACTCAGGACTCCTAATGCATCGCGGACTATTCCCTCTCACCCTAATTATCTATCTCCTTAAAAACTACATCTAACCCTATAAAGACATATTTTAAGATACGTTTATTAATGTTATATTTTTGAGTTAATTGCATCGAAAGAATAAAATACAATTATTTGGATTGCTTCCATACGAGGCAATAAAAATTTATGACACTGTAATCTTTATTACAATTCATTTTCAATCATTCCAACCTTCAGGGCATTTGAGCATCACACTTGGAACATACCACTGCTGAAACCCCAATCAACCTTAGGAGTCGCAATTATGCAGGAAGGGAATCTCAAGACGGAAAACAAAGATACAGCATTGGAGAATTCCTCAGTCTGAGGGGAGTGTTCCCTAATTAAGAAACGTCGCATCTCCCAGAACTGCTTCCCATCCTCTTATGCCTCGCTATTTATTAGCACTCCTCCAGCGAAACCCCAGTGGTAAGCAGAGCGGAAACACGGACGGATTTTGCCACCCCAGTGACGTGGGCGTACAGCGCTGCGGATTGATAATAGACGTGGTCGAAGATTGCGCCCGAGATTTATCGGAATCGTAATTTTGGAGCATTCCGCGGTGATTAAGATTCTCATGAGGTCATGGTGAAGAAACTCAGAAGGGGTATATAAACACACTTCAAATGCCGAGATAGAAATGCTAAACAGGCAATTACTCAAAATTAGATCCATCGGTTTCTTATTACTAGCGGTAATTTTGAGGTAACGAAACGACATTGTCCATACTTCCGACATGAATCAAGAGCTGTAACATCTTTAACTTCATAAATACTACAAAATACCTTTCGTTGAGTCATCATCGCGTGACAGGGATTAGTTATTTTCAGCTCTCTATGCCGTTCTGCTATCGGCCAAGCGCTTCATAATTCCTATCTTTAACATTGGCCATTATATGCCGCTCATAATACAACCTAGATCTCTCTTTATAATTCCTCACTTATCACATGCGGCTTACAAATGCTCAGGAAATATTTTATCCCTGGATTACAGTACTGAGCTAATTGTAAAAAAATAATATCACAGCTAATTGACAAGGACTAGATTTATTTATACTACTACCACAGAAGAAATTGTTACAGACGACCCAGGGTTTCGATGCATAGCATCATCTTTGTCAATGTGCTTCTTTTTTCATGAAATACCACCAAGTAAAGCCTCATTTAGTCGAATTTAATATCACAGCTCTTTATAATTAAACTCTCTTACGATTTAATTTTCGGGAAAATCTACAATCCGCGAGAATATTTTACCAGCATTATTTTCAGCTCTTCCTTCGATGTCTTCCCTCCGCAGAAATCTGAAGACTGCCGATAACACGTGACGATGCTCTTCTGCCAGATCCTAACGGAACGCGTCGCTCCTCGAATTGTTCTTTTCTAAAAAAACAAGGGATCTCAAGGGAATACTGCATGAGAAATCTTCCGAATATATTTAAATATGAGTCATCATCGGAGTTTTGATTCCGAGACAGCTTTTTGCAGTCACTTCTAACTCTAGGTTGGGAAGGCGGCATTTCGGTGACTCGAAATGATGCTGATCGTGTTTAGAATCATTCATGAATAAAATAAGAGCTGTAGTTAGCACTAGGAATTTAAAACAACGCAGGAGCTGATTTCATACCAATATAATGCTGATTTATTGTAGAACGGTTTATTTATTGTGAGTAATATTTTTCCAATTTTCATCAAACACCCTCAGGAGTTATGAGGAGAGAGTAAGGCGCTTATTTCATAAATCAAGTTTTATGAAGAAAAAGGCTTTAAAATGGGAGAAACTAAATGGACAACACTAGCAACTAAACATGAAACGCCAAGAGAGTTGAGGGACAACCCAAGTTGTATGAATCGAAATGCATTAAGAATCAGTTAAGAGACCTCAGTGAATAACAAATAAATTTACCATAGAAGATATTTGCATACCGAAGTTAGACCTGGTATAAGAAGGTTGTCACCGGGAAAACATACATTTATCATATAATAACTCAGGAGGCTATTTTGGCCTCCATAAGTTATTATATCCGTATGCTAACACGTTCTACAAGAAGAGCGTACTTTCGTATGCAAAAGTAATAAGCAAAACATTGAGAAGATAAGGATATATGTTCTCATCGAGAGGAATGTTTGCGAGCCGGAACCGCGATTTAAGTTTGAAAAATGAACTGGTGATGACTCGGCGTGTCTCCGCTGTGGTCCGCACTTCAGGCGAGAAATATCAATTCAGAATGGACTAACGATCTCAGATTTTCAAAAGAGATAACTGTCTGAAATCCGGGCCGAAACAATAAATAATTCCGGAGCGTAATCCTCAATGGTGTGAGACCACTCTCACGATCATCTACTTATCTGTTCCCTAGACTCAAACAATTTAGGAGGGTAACATGTTTTCCACGCTTTTTAACTAATTTAATCAAAATTCCTCATTTTTCAAATCTTGATTATTTGCAAGATAGTGGTTCATATAATAATAATAATAGGTTGATGGAGCATAATTAAATTACGATCTTCAAATTAAATTTCAGCGCGAACGCGAATAGAATATGTTTACGATTAGCAACTAAAATTGTGGGGATTACATCAATCATGTTTAATTTCTTTTCATTCTTAGATTATCTAATATAAGAGCATATACTTATTATTATTATGCATACAACCTCAAAGAAAATCAGTAATGTTGTGATATTAAAATTTACCCTAAACATAAGGTCAATCGTATACAGTATGAAAAGTATCACAAATTGATATTGTAGTAGTAGTATTGTTAAAAGTGCTTCGACAGCTTAGGTCATTTCGCACATTGGCTCCCACCGGGAATCGAACCCGGGACCGCTTTCACCAAAGGCAAACGCGCTGTCCACATGACTATCCGGGAGCCCCTAGATTGATATTATAAGGAGACGTGAGTACGAAACTATCCTCTAGGAAACCTATTAAAGTTAGTACCATCATTAAATAGTAAAATGTTGAGCTCTTTTTTAAATGTTAATACGAAGACAGGTGGAATCCTCGTATCGAAACTGTAACTTCAAAAACCCTTCATACTATTACTTTTAAAACAATAGCGTATAAGAAGTAGTATTGTGTAGATGTGTATTGCATGTCCGTAAATGATCTAATCAAAGAATAAAACTTCAATTCAGCCCAAAGTAGTGGTACATTTAATGTTTATACAAAGAAACAAGACTTCTCAACCCGCTTGATCACACTGACAAATACATTTAAACAGCAACATAAAGATATTTTAAACGCCAAACACTGCAACAAAGTAGTTGGACGAACCTAGAATACCTCGATGATTTAACTAGCGTAATCCTATAGGTTTAACGAGAGAGAAAAGAATGCCTTATCGACGGAGCACAATCTCCAACCAGACAAGAACTAAACCCTCCATCGGATGAGAAAACTCCACGGGAATCTGGACTTCCGGACGACCAACGTCAACCCGTCAACTCCGAGACTAGCCAATTAATAATTACCCGTCGATTTATTCACCCTCACGTGATCCTTACCGAGGATCGAAAATCGACCCATCGAGCGTCTTCTTCGATACGAAGGTGCCGCCTCCAAGCGGCATCCCTGAGGAAACTCCGCGCGGCCTAAAATCGCGCCGATGAGGTGCAGATGTTCTCGGGACTGGTGAAATGCGTCGGCCCAGAAAAGCGGTTGAGAAGGGAGACAAGATATCATGGAGGAGACGGGAGGGAGGGAATTAAACGGGACGGTAGGGAAAAAAGGGTTGAGGTGATTGAGCGTGAAACAAGCGAAGTGGACAGCGGACGGAGGAAGGGCAAAAAAATGAAAGACTTAAAAATGCATTCGAGATGAGGATGGGTTAGAGATGTAGGTAAGGACCTATACGGTAGGTAGAGGGAGATTGAGCGTGATGGGAAGGAGGAATGGTACCCGTCTAGATGTAGTGGACCTTCTCGGGGGAGGCGTCGCTGGACCAAGATACCGATCTCGGGATCAAAAGTGACAAGGGAGATGGAGAGATGAGGAGGTGGGGTTTGTCGCTCTGATTGGAAGGCACAAGAACAAGAGAACGATATTCGATTGGTAGACATGCAAAGGAGAGGCGGTCAGGTGTTTTCGAATGATGGATTTCAATATTGAGAAGATCAAATGGAGGAAGCCGATGCGACAAGGGCGGGAATCGAAGGAAACCGTGGAACATCTGAGCGACGCTTTTTCCAGTTTTCGTTCGAGCTTGAGTTTCGAACATGGGCTGGAGATAACGAATCTTCCCCTGCCTTAATTATTGTTAAATATTGGTGTCGGACATGGGAAAAATAAGAGGTAACTTCGTCTCCGGTAGGGTAAACTATAACCTGGGAAGATGGCGGAAAGGTTATTCAGTCTTATATTCATCATTATGAGGGAACTAATGAGAAAAATGTCTGATCGATCAATCACTAACCCTTTATTTTACTGGCTCTTTCTAATCCCTCCAACCTGCCTGGAATGTTTCCCTATAGATCACTTCTATAACACGTCTGAGTCGCCGTCCTCCTTAATTAGCCGGTTTACCACGAAGACGTTTGATGAACCATCTAACTTGTGTACATTTAGCACCGCACGTATTGTCAACTTTAGCCGTTCGGTCGTAAAGTTTTAGTGAAAACCAAACGGAATCAAAACCGTAGAAAAGCCAAAATTAGGAATATGTTATGGAAAATCTTTGCTGAGCTTCAGTAAGTCTGGTCTAGCCCCTGTTTGGCAAGAAGAAAAGTAACAGTGGAAAATTCTGATTATTTTTGAGATAGCAAATAAAATAGCATTGAAACTTAAAATAATTAACATCGCAAGTTATACGAACAAAAATATACCGAACGACAAAGCCTGGCTTGATATATACTACGTTTTTTTCCTGCACGAGTCTTTCATCGATGTCAATATCCATTCACTGGAAAACCATTATTCAAACATCAAAATTAAAACATACTGGAGAATATTCACGTTTCATCTCGTGTCATTTACGGAAGCGATGACTCGTCATAGAAAATCCATTAATGCACAACACGACTCCACCAAGACACCATTCGTAAATAAACGAAGAAGTATCGGATTTCTCGCATTTTTAGCTTTCATCCTTAGCGAGAGCAGAAAGTAAGATTTTTGCTATTTTTACTCGAAGCAAAGCAAGCAAACCTCTCTTCAGTTACTTCGAAACAGATATCTTAAGAGATTTTTAGAATCCAGCGGCGCAAAAATGTTTATTTTTTACACTCTCCGAGTGACTTATCTCATGCGAAAACACCACTCGCCACCCTCTGAGGAAATGCCCAAGGGTTTCCCCGAAAGCTCTCAAGACGAGCCGAGAACATGAGCACACATGCTCGGGACGGATAGATTAACAGGAAAGGGTTTATACAGCGAGAGTGTATGCAAAAGAAATGTTGCAAGATGCTATCCGTCGTGGGAAAGGGGGTCTTTACTAGACGCCTTTCGAGAAGTAAATAACTTGTTCTCAGAAAGCCGTCTTTATGTAATGATTGATAAAAAATCTCATTGCGCTGCGAAAATTGATTGCAGCTGCTGCAAAAAGGAGGTTCATAATGCGTTAGTAATAATCTTCCCATCAATCTCTCGCTAAAAGGGCGTGGGATGCGGATTATACATCGCGAAACACTCGGCTAAAATCAATTCCTGCGTAAGAAATAGCGGAGTACCCCAAGAAAATACACCAACGCCAATGAAAGACTTACGAAAAGAATTCGCAATCATCTAAAATTTTGGTTAAATTCTTTTCCGCGTAAATCTGAATAACAGGGGTACTGATGAAGAACATTTAAGTGCACGAATTTATATCAACTTCTCTAAGCAACAGCGAGTAGAAGCCGAACACGAATGAATGCTTTACACCATCGGTCGCCATGACAATACCATGGCTGAGATCAGTTAAAACTAATTATATATAGATACAAAGCGGAAACTCAACGAAGATAGCTTGAATAAACCGCTTATACGAGGCGGAATGGAGCCTTCCGAAAGCGAAATGAAAGAGGATGAACGGAGTCGCGGAAGGAAACGCAATCGTAGAACGAAACAAATGGAGGCCAAGACGGAGAAGGGAAAAGGAACTCGAGTATATTATGCAAAAAAGTCTCGTAATGAGTCGTTTAAGAGGACGGGAATGTTCGCTAGAAACAAGGTTTTAATGACGCCTCCGCGGGCCGTAATATCTCGCGTATGAAATCCTTTACTCCCACGAGAGGAAGTAGACAATATTTACCGAGGACGTCGCATAAAAAACTGGAGTAAACAAGGCCTCGCTCGCCCATTCATTCCTCTGTTAATGAAGATAAGGAGTCATCCTTCCCCGGAAACGGATTAAAAGAGACAGAAAGAGACGTGTCATCCCGTGGTGTCTGCGTTCCCATTAAAAGATCTTTTAATAGGAGACATTTTCATCCCAGGGAGCGATACCCCACTGAGTGGGGATAACTTCAATGCGTTTCGGACGATTTGGAAAGGAATACCTTTTCCCAGAATTGCTAATTGTGTAATTTTTTGGTCTGATTAGTTCGGAAAACCGCAAGAGAAGCGAATTGAAAGGATTCTAGGAATGAATTTTGAGTGGAAGACGGAATCTACCAATAATTCTGAAGACTGGAAGTGAAATATAGCAGAAGTCTAAAGTTTAAGTTCAAATTACTTTATTCGATGCGATGAACGGGGGTAAACTTTGAATTATCTTATTTGTCAAAAACGTGATATTTGGATAAATTCGCCATGAAACCTTATTTATCTTAGTGACTTCGTGTTGGAATAACAGTGAGAGAACATAACCACTGCTTTGTTTTCATTTGCGATCATAATTCTTGGTAATGGACCGAATGCCGCTAAAATAAACTTACGCTGAATGAATAAGGCAAGATGAGGTTGACTGTCTATGATTTTCTCACTGAATCAGAATGATATGAGAAGAAATCGTCGGACGTCTGAATAAAGCGAGGATTCAATGTGACTGCCAAATCAGCATCAGAAACCTCCTGCCAGAATGCGTTAAATATGAAACAACCCGCAGCTTCTTAGGAATCAGAGGTGACATTAACACAATCCTAGGGGATTACTCAATACACAAAGTACTGAGCTTCCTTAAGAAAACTGAGCTCTTCCAAAAACTTTGAACACGTATCCGAGAAAGATATCAATACTCATTTCTATACCTTTCTCGCGCATTATACTCCATGCACACTAACAACTACGACTGTTGTGAAGATGAAGTCACAAGGATGCTAGTGATAAATATCAGTGACTAAAACGTAAGAAAACTAACAGTGCAAAATGACCTTAGCCGTCGATGCACTTTAAATATACTACTACTACTAGAAGAAGGAAAGCATCCGCGGTGTAAACAAAGACGTCCTCTCGTAGAAACATAGAGTAACTAGATCCAGACGGGAGAGAGTATAACGCAGTGGACCATTATTCACGACGTACACTCGGAGATAAATCACGAGATAATCGGAGACAATTATACAGCGGACCGCTCCGTCTGTTAACAACAAGGAAGAATTTAACTAGTGCCGTTCCATCATCCTCAACAGGAGAGGAACAATCCCGTAACATACCAAACTTCAATAAAGTCAACTCCATCGATCAATGCACCGACGTCCGCTGCGACAAGAATTGTACGTCGAGACAAGGTTTGGGGGAGAGGGGAATGAAGAGAACAGCGGTGTAAGAAAGGCATGCGAAAATAAAAAAAACGGAAGTGAAAATGGCGATGCGGGGAAGCAACGATAGAAGGAGCAGAATATCCCTCGCCGGAAATCTAATTCGATTAATCCTAATTTTACGCGGAATAATTAGGACAGAAATTACTCATTTATCATAAGCATTCATAAACGTTAATAACAAAATGTTCCTGATACAATATCATGATGAATAGAACATTTACACTTGACTACCAAGGAACAGCAAAATTTACTAATCTATGATATAAACTATATTTTTAAGATAAGCCAAAGGAATTTATATCAAAGGTTAAAAGAACCGAAAAGTCTGAAGTTAGCTATAGACGCATAGCTGTAAAAATAAGATGTTAATTCATTAAATAATATTGTTTGTATTCAATTGGCTGAGTCAAAATGTAGTAACCTAGTTTTCTTAAGGCAAAATTTCAATAAAGTATTAGCATACTGAAACTGTTTTAATTTGAATCAAGGAGTACTTTCCTTAGAAATGTGGAAATTATGGTTTCACAGAATACAAAAACAGGTAGGTATTTGTAACATCTACAAGTGTCAAGGCATCTAAAAATATAGGTAAATGGTTTACGAAGAAATGTTAGTGTGATACGTAGGAATGATGGACTAAGATAGATAAACTAAGAAGTAATTTTAACTAAAAAATAAACGTAAACTGCAAATTTACACATATGTGTATTAATATATAAAACATAATAAGATACCTAACGTAAGACCAAAGAAACCAAAACCACCACAATACATGTGACAACGTAATCTATTTAGAAAAACAAACCAGCGGTGATTCTATTCCTATTCATATATTCACTCGGGGAAGTGATCGGCCCTCCGAAATAACAGTGTTATAGACGTCGAAAACAAACAAAAAACATTTAGTCGGACTGTCGGAATGAGTGAACAGACTAATTTATGGAGCACTTCCCTATGCCTTCCCAGTCTATCGCCAAATACCCCGTCTCAAGGTGAGGCGACGTGATGAGGGGCGGATCGGAAGATAGAAATTCCTCATTGAAAGTGCTGATCTAAGAAATGAAAATTCCTAAACCTCAAGGAAACAAGGTTTCTCGCTGGAGCCAACGAAGGAGGGGATAACTAACACTGACTCATGTAACCGATCTTAGATAGCCAAACTCGATCAGTCCTCCAATTGAATCCTGTAGTGCTACGTTTCGAAGGAGAGTGAGAGAGGGCAACTCATACCTCCAAAAACAATAGCTAAACATGCGTATTGCTCACTCAATTACACCCACAAACAATCCATCCTTCGTCGTGTAACAGGGTGCAACTTTACAGGTTCCACAACAGTTGGATGAAGATTTTTCCGAAATCACTTGGATGTAACACAATGAAGGATACGGGACGAAGGTTACCTTTTTCGTCCTTTCTCTTTTATCAATTAGTTTAAAAGGAAAAGAATATAGTATGAAATTCTCCGAGTATTTACAAATAAAGGATACTAAATAAATTGTTTTACGTAAACGCAAATGTTTAATCAAGTCAGATATCGAGACGAAAGCTCGCTGAATAAAATGCTAAATGAAAACAGTGGCCTACAAAGTATTCTCTTATTCCGGGGTGTAAAAAATCCCAGAAGTAATAGCAAAACTAATCCGAGCCCTAATTGAAATAGTAAATCTACATTCGCAAGGAATCTCACTTCTTCCTAAAAATATTAGTATTGCGTTATACTTGACAGAATCAATAAATATCAATTCAGAGAAAAGGGCACAAAAACCCTTTTCCCAAAAATCCGCCAAAACGAAATTATCGATTTAAATTCGCCTTTTCAAAGACTAAGAATCTGATAAAAGTGGACAAAGCAATCCGAAGCATCCGAGGGTCCCTAACGACACTATTAAATTTTATTTCAGAAATCCTTCAAGTTCCTCCTCGCAGCAGCAAAAAATCAAATTCATAGCCGCCGAAAATTAAATCGAATTAAAATCGGGGCAATTTCGGAAACTTCTGCATTCGCGTTGCGCAATTTTCGCTTTCATCGTTTTACTTCTTTTTTTGCGAACGTTAATCGCTAGCTCATGGCCATTTCTCTCCACTTCATCCTTTTTTATCTCCCTCCCTTTTCCACGAGATATTTTAGCATCTCACGTTGTCCGAAAGAAACCAACCGTGAAGAATTTGTGATTACGTCAAGAAAGAGACTCCGGTAAATGGATTTATTCGGTCGACTTTTTCTCCGAACCGTCTGCTGCGGAATTGCCGATGTTTTCGGATGCCCGAACAAAGGGAAAACTTAATTTATTTTCCCTCGGTACTTTTAAATACTTAAAATGGAATTCGACTGTATAAAATATGTGAATTGGATCCTTCGGGTTGAGTGCAATGCTACGGGAATGATTAAGAGGCACATATTTTAATGGAGATTCCGCCGAAGTTTTGCGGGAAGAGAAACAAACCTTCTCATGCAAGAATGCTAGTGAATCCCGTTGGTATTAAACGTTTGCGGTATTTTACATAATTGAGGTCGCATTTAACCCTCGCAATTTATTCCAATTTTGAGCGACAAACTACTTGCGGGCATGCGCCTGTACGCTGTGCTATTCTGCATTAAACCAACTATTTTTTATGCTCTACGCGGTTTGAAGTTCTAGAATGAGAAACAGAAAATAGGTATTTTTTGGTTCTGACTGACAGCTTTCCTTTGTTTTCCGATATTTTGTCGAAATTACCCAGAACTGGAAGATTTACCTAAACCTCCGAGAAACGTCGCACGATTTTCTCGGAAAGAAAAAAACCTGTCTAAATTAAAGATTTCCAATCAAATCCTCACAAACGAAAACAAATATCCTGCCCCGTAAAAAAGGAAACAGCGGCGGCAAAGAAAAATTCCATTGAAGACGGTAGCTTTGCGAATTTGAGAGGGCCATTTAAACGGGAAGAAAAGCATTGTTCTTTGGATGAATGCCCAAACACCTTCGTCACCTCCCACTCCTCGACTTCCCTTAATTGCCTTGGATTTAAAAGGAGCTGCAGCGAGGGAGGGAAACGGAAATGGATGCACTTGTCGGAGGGACAACGGACGTGGCCAATATCTCCCGCGGAGCCATTGTCCTGTGGACAAAGCTGAGGAAGTGATCCCGAGCAGCTGCGGAATCCGAAATTCTCCCACCGATCGGAGAAGAGTGAATGGTCCAGAATGCTTTTTCGACTCCATCTTTGAATTTGAGGGACCGATTTGGAGCCGAAAGGGGGAGAATCACAAAGATCGCACTGATTACGAAGACAGCTGTCATTGTGGACGGATTGACTGAGACACACTTAATTTGCAAAAGTCGAGGAGAAGAAATTGAATAATTCGAAAGATTTTACGTCATTTTTTAACTGAATGTAACAGTTAATTCCTCGTATTACATGGAGTCAGTTTTCGCTGAAGCTTTTTACTCCCATAAAATAACCGCGTAATTTTTAGCGGAGTACTTTAAGAATCTAAACGAACGATTACAGGAGTCTTTGTATTAAATCAATCAAGGATTGATTATAAACTCTACAGTGGAATTTATTCCGCAAGAAATGTTACTGACCAAGTCTATTTTGTACTAATCACCTCTAAACTCTTGTATAAAGCTATGATTATCTAAAAACCGGTCATCATCTATTGTTTATAACCTTAAATCACTTAACCATGTTAAAACTGACTCAATTCTTCGTCCCTTTTCCATAAATTTTACGACTTCAAATTGGTCTGTTGGTAGACAGTTTGAAAAATTGGAGTTTTTTTTAAATTGAAAATTATAAAATCATCGGGTTCAAATTATCAAGGTTTTAGCACTTGAACATAACATAGGACGACACTTAAGTATAATTCACACTAATTTTGTTTCCTGGCTACAAATTTTATTCTATCGTATCACCGCTATAAATTCTAAATATGCATCTCAAATAGGCTAACATCTTTGGGTAGGGAATCGGTCCGCTTTAATTTTCTGAGAACAGACTGAAAAAAAAATTTCAAAAATCTACTCGTGGACCGTAAACATTGGAAATTAATTTCATCGATCGACCAAATTTTAATGTAATACTCGCTTTAGTCCGAGCGTTGAATTTTCAAAAATAATGCGAAAATTTACATAATGCCCTGATTTTCTCCGGGCGATGCTCATAATGACCATAAAGGTCATTCTAAAGAACCAGATTCGCCACAGAAAAGGAAGAGTGGCTTTCGCCGAGACTGGATGCTGTGGATGGAGCCCACTCTCATTGAGATGAAGCCATAATTGAGGGACCATCTGATAATTTTCAAATGTAACATTCGTGCTAAGATCTCAGTAAGTAAAACTTTTCAGCTTATACTTCTACGCTCAATTACCATGAGTAAGAAAATAACGATGAAAGATATTCAAAATTATTTACCCAATCCCTATTGTGTACATGCTTTGAAAACATTTTAAAGTAAATTTTGGGAAATAGACCTGCAGTGAAATAGCAAAGTTTAGTTATCTCTAAATCCTCGTATATTATCGTGAAATTTATGTTGTTTGGAAAGTTGGAGGAGGGACTCTTAGCTGATTTCAATATTTTAGAAATAAGTGCTAAATTTAAAATAAATTTACCATTAACAGAATATCTAAACCAAATCCATCAATATAACGGTGTAAAATCACCAAGAACTTGCTAGTTTCCTCAGTGTTGAAGGCAGACAGAAAACGAACGAAACGTGCCAGATTTACGAATATAAATCTGGCACGTTGACACGTCAATCCCTGATGCAGATTTCTAAAATAAAATGAATCAACTTATAACTATTAACCACAGGCATTATATATCTTCTAAACAGTTACATCAGTTTAAAGTTTAGAATAACTTTAAGCAGATACCCATAATATATGCGTCGAGGATATCGTATGTCAAACAAAACATTCTCTTGCTCGGATATTCTTTGAAACTTTTTTAGGTCAATACAAAAAGGTTCCGTTATTTGGCGGCGTTCCAGTCGTGATGATCAAAACGTACATTTTCCGTCGAATCCTCTACGCTTTCCGAAAAGAAAGGAACCTTCATTATCGCCCTCGTAATTATGCAAATCCGCCCAAACACGCCTCCGAGTCCCACTTGTTATCGGGGGCGTTTCCAAGAAAAGAAATAGGAACGGATGGTCCGAAACACATAATGAAAAGTTCCATGTCTGATTGAAGGGAGGCACTGTGATTAGATAAACGGTAGCAAGAGATGCCGGATCGAAAGCCAAGGAGGATGGAATAAGTAAATGGAAAAGGCCTGTGAACGAAAGAAATGCAGACGCGATGGAATGTATTTCGTGATTGGATGTTCTTCTAATCCTAAGGAGTTTACAGTAATTCGAGTAATTTACCCATGGACCAAACATTTCACCACAAATAACTTGCGAGACTAAGAGTTAATAATTTATCGATGTTCCATTATGAGTATCCACTATATTTTACTTCCTTACCTTAACCAGTAAGCTAGCTTTAAAACAGCAAAAGTAATACACTCAGTAAGGTAACTATGTAATTTTACATTTCCATAGTGATAGCATCTAGAAGTTTGCGTATGTTTATGTCTGCAAGGGATTCCTTTATCTATTAAACACCTCATCAATGGATACCGAGAAGCTTCAATATTTATTTTAGCTAGAAAACTTTTACATAAGGAATGTCTAAAATGTTTCGGAATCACATGTTTCAGAAATCACTCTCTCAATTATGAAAATAATATCATGAATAGGAACATTTTTCGTTTCAAGCAGAATATTCTTTATCTATTCATCATATGGAATTCTGGGAAGAAAGAAACCTCTGTATTACTTAACAATTCTCAGTAAGCAAAATGTAACGAGGAAAATTTATTCCACAATTTCGGAGACTCAGCGATAATATAGTAATAATTAACCAGGTATTTAAGGATTTACCGTGGAATAACGAGCCAAACGGACACGTGATCGAGCCAATCGTCTTCTTCTTAATGAGCCGAAAACCCGCGAATGCAGAGGATTCAACTCCCGGTCAAGGGGTTAATTGCCCTCGAATTCCCGCCTCGGAAACGAATGCTCACATTAATCACGACTATCGCTTCAATCTATATATCCGTGTTCTTCTGGCGATCGATGGCCATTTAAGGCCTTCGGGAGTGACCTCCACATATGCAACCCTCCGAAAAGAGTTTTGCCAGTCTAAACACGTCAGACGTCCGACAATCCCGTCTTTTTAACACGTCCTATTTTCGGAAAAGGGACAGGCTTATTGATCAATGTCTCCTCCAGCACAAAAAGATTTTCGTCCCAGGAGATATTTAAGACATTCCCCTTTGATTTTGACAGCCTCCGAGATTAACATTTGATTCTCCGAACGGCCAATGGGCGGAAGAATTCGGATTTGAAAATGTAATTCTGTTGTAACCGCAGCCGAATTAATCGCAGGGACCGACTGGAGAACCTTGATGACACGTCCGACCCGACACAAAGAGGGTCTGACACATACAATTAGCAAATTGACATTTCCGCTGGGAGAGGAATGTTTAAAATTGGGGGACTATAGCGCAGATTATCAAATGCTGTCGATTAAGTCTTGAAATTCCTTAGGCGTAAATAGTTAGTTTAGCAATGCCTTCATATAGTATTTTATTGTACTATGGCAGCGTATCAAAGATCGATAATATTAACCAAAGGTAGGAATTGTATTCGAGCTACAGCTTCCAAACAGAAACGTACCATCCACCTGGACCAATCATCATCTCATTCTCCAACGGATGATTCCCCGAAATCCAAAATCCATAGACGTGACTCACTCCAGCTTGAGTCACCTTCTGCCTTTCAAGGAACATATTTTCCTCCAATTCACTTTCCCAGACGCCTCAATCTCTGTTTCTCTAACAGACTTCACTCCTTTCCTTTCTTCGCTCTCGACGTCCGCACCTACTTTCTCGACTTATCTGAGGTTGAATCGACAGCTTAGTGCATTGAATACAGTGAATATAACATTCATCCATATGTCAATTTTGGACTACTGTTTTCAAAATATTTTCATGATATTAGAAATTAGCAACTAATCTCTGATCGAATGAACCTTATGATGCTCAAAAACACAAACATCAAATTCATCAATACGAAAAGTGTCTACGTGTCTATATTGAATGAATACTGAATGCTTTTAGCATTACTTAGAAATACTCCACTATTTCGCTTTATACCCTCTTGTCGGTAGCTTTCTTTCGCGGAGAATTCATTTCCATTGAGGAACTTTACGTTTATAAAATTCTACACTAGTACACTATTCTACTACAAAGTTTTACAGTTTTCGCTAACTTTAAGAACTGAATCGTAAAATTCAATGATAGAATTAAATTTAAGTTCAATAGAATAATTATATAAGCTATAGAATCCAAATTCGAATTCATTCATCCTCATATACGTCTATTTAACCGTTTCTTGAGAGACTGTTATGTCAATTAGATTAGTGGGCGGATGCCTAAGCAGTATTAACCCGTTATCGAATACAAATATTACTGTGTTACACCCACCTTACTCTAAGGTAAATCTTTATACTACGGTTTTACTACGAGCAGGAGCTAGACGAGTTAGCGTTTTCAATCTTGGCAGTTGGAGCAACCTTCGCTCGGTATGAGCTAATGGATTAATCTACGCTTGGGCTCTGATGACTAGGCTACCTGACCGTGCAGAGTGGGCGTCCGGGACTGCCGTGGGAAAGGGCTCCGCCCATGGCCATCTCTTGGTTAACCTCCGCAATTGTTCAAACCGCCTCCCCTCCCTAAGTACCCCTCCGTATATACCTCGCCAAACTGGCTGCCGTCGAGCGAGAATACAATGAGGAGCTCTGTCCGCAAGAATTTATTGCCGGTGGGGCGTTACCCTTTTTGCTATAAGGGACTCGGCGAAGTCGTTTTTCCCTCTTATTTCCCTCGCTTTCGAAAAGACAGACTTTAAAAAGATCCGCGGGAAATTCTCCATTCCTCGTGTCAAATGAGCATCGTCGCTATATTCGACAAAAGATGCGCGTTTTAGGAGAGGCTGAAAACATTAATATCATGTTTCCTAATTACGAAGACTCAAAAATAAACTTACAGCGAGGATGTATCAAGTTGAATACTTGAAATAAATTGAATGATTGAAAAAATGAATATAAATACCAAAGACATACAACTATAAATCTTACTAATTACTATTATTCACTTATCCTCGCTAATTTCATTTATTTAACCAAAATAATTCCATATATTCTGAAAAAATCTTTCATAAGCTACAGTGCGAAATAAATAAATATATATATACACAATTCATGAGACTGATAAGAAGGAATGCTATTTTAATTACCTGCCTGTATGAAAATCAAAGCTATCCATGAATAATGTTTTTATGAAACATTTCTATATATTATATACTTAACTATTCTCTCCAAAAAACTGGATTAACTGCATTCTTAGCTTGTTAACAAGAGCGACAATTAAACTTTCAACACTTTAATTACTACTACAAAAAGACTTACCGCTACAATTGTCTTAAATAGATGTAATTAAACTTTACAAGAATCTATCTCAGTCCTGGTCAAGTTAAGCATTATCCTCGTGTTCCATTTAAATTCAATTCTAAAATGTACGTATTTTAGATGATCTCTTACACCAAAAATGAAAATAAATTTAAAAGAAGAATGCGTTCAATTAAGCGACGACTGTCCTCTTTGGGAATAAATCCAAATATTGAATTAATCCGTCCATTAAACTGTGATTCTCCTTGTTCCGCAAATAGAAGGCACCCAGAGAATTCAGCCTTTTTTGTTTTGGCAAGACCTCGCGAATGTTACAAGATCGCTAATCGCTTCTCCGAGTGGAAACGTAAATTCGACGTCGTTACGTTTTATTTAACTCGGAAATGTATTCCTTAAAACTCGGGCAGTTCGAGTCTTCGGATAGTTTATTAACTGAAGATCGATCACTGGCAAGCAAAAGCCTTCGTGCTTTGGTCGAACTATCTTTCGGAGACCGTGTTAGATCCCTTTATTCCGGTCTTTGAACTTGGTTGGTAGTAAAAATCAGAGCAGTGACGGCGTGTTATCAGACACATAATCTGCATCCATTGAAATCGGCGCTTGTTTTTGCAGATCGACACTTCTGGGCTTTGGCCAGTGGTTTGGAGGCCGGTGAGGATTGACTTGTTTCCAGAGTTAATTCATTCTCTATCCTTAACTGCGCCTTTTCTTGGAATACCGCACTAGAGGAAGCATTAATGTGCCGGAATTGGACCCACGGCATTCTAGTATCCAGTAAAGGATGGGCAATCTGAATGGATTCTATCGGATCAAATGCAGGCGATCGAAATTGATTTTTCAAGTATTACACTTTTTCTTATTTTTATAAGGCATAATCCTCTGAATATTAGGAATGATCTAAAACTTCCCGGCCATGGCGAAATAAGAGTTAGTGTGATAATTTAAGAATTTCCCAGATTCTACCCTGGTCAGGATGGTTAATTGTACTGGTAACCCCAAGTTATGATTCTCCTTAATCAAGACATAATAGTAATATATATTCTCAAAACGTAGAGGATTCTCTACTAAATGCTTGTTTTCAAATACCTTGCTTCCGACTTTAGCCTATCACCCGCAACCTTTTTAATAATTTAGCCATACGTTGATAACCGACCCTTGAGATTACAAATAATGTGAAATTCATTGATTTGGATGTTAAATCTAAGAGGATCTAGGTGTAAGATCTAATTCCCTCTCGCTCATACAGGTGCGTTTGGCGATACCATGAGCCGAGTGGTGCCTAATACAAATGGAGAAGATGGTCGACCTTGCGGACTTTTACAACGGGATATGATTATCATGGACAGGATGGATTTTCGATCGCCTTTCTCAGAAAGTAATGAAAGAAGCACGCCTACGTACTCTTTCCTCGAAACCCTGAAAAGGTGCTCAGGAGGGATACGTGATGGTTAAGTCATGAAATCTCACAATTGTCGGAGGGAAAATCCAAAGCGGCCATAACGGCGTACTCACCAGAACCAGGTTTACATGCGATAGGAATTGAATGTCTCTACTCACCTGCAAAGAGAAAGAAATTTGGCATTTTAGATAAACGTTCGACAGTTTGAAATGGTTGCAATATATTATTAAATGTATGAAGTTACATGAAAAGAACTCATTCTGAGTTCTAAAACTAGAAACCCAATGCATAAAATTAAATTGTAAAGAGATGATTATTAAAGTTCTCCTTGCAATAAAATATAAAAACACTTATCATCATACGAATCTAATTGCTACACAAGAAAAATTGTAAAACATTACACATTTTAACTCTCCTAAGGCAGTGATTCAAACTAGACTATTCATCGACAAGTCTGAGAAGAGAATAGAGCTCCAACCAATCTTTAACCTTCCAAATAATAATAAAAATAAAAGGACTTTATTAAGGGCGAGATTGAGACTATAAAGCCTCTACTTACATATAACCCTTCATCATATATATTTAAAAATAGAGATAATATCGTAATGAGCTGAAAAGTTTAGCACCGCAAAATTATACTATCTAACGTTCGCATTGTTTACGGATATTACTTTTATTATGATGATACGGATATTATCAGTTTAAGTTGTGATAATTAAAACACAAAAAACCTGATTCATTTCTCTACAGGAAGACTCAGAAGCGAAATAATTTGTAATTAGTGTTATTTCGTTAGTACGCATTTTAATCACTGTTAATAAACAGCTGATATCTTGGCCTTATGGTATGCTGAAACAATTCACAAATGTTACGAAAACTAAACAAAATCAGAGACTATCATATCAGGAATAAGCAATTATAGTTTAGGCTCTGGTAATCAAGGAGAAACCCAAATGGACGGCTCATTAAGCTCCGAATCGCTCGTGATCTCCGTGGAGAAATCGTCATCTGAAAACGTGATCCGTCCGAGACACGAAGAGGGGCAACTGAGTCCGAAAAGCAAAAGATCGAAAAGTTAGATCCCCGTGACAGGAGTCGAAAGAGTTTCTCCCCCATGATCAGCTGAAAGGCATTGTTCTCCCCCTTCGCATCCTCCCACACTTCATAAGGGCCTCACCTTTTGTCTAAGCGCTCTAAGGAGGGGATCAAAAGTGAGACTAATGGACTAATTAATCCGACACTTGCCCTCCCCTTATTTGTTGAATGTGCGGTGGACTTTGTGGGTAATGACAGCTGCCCGAGACGAATTGGCTGTCGAAAGAAAGATGCTTCGTAATACAGAAGAGATCGAAGAGCAATTGCGAGCGCTATGGGTTAATGAAACAGTCCACACTCACAGTTTCTAAAAGAATATTATACAGCGAGACTTCAGCCAACGGTTGACACTGATTCGCTTCCCAGGAACTTATTGGAGTTACAGGAATTGGACAACGAGGATATTTGACATGCTTTTCGAACTTTGTTAACTAATAATTGTTCACCTATCAAATGTTTGGTAGGATAATTGCGCATGCGCACATAAGCGTAGATTACGTTAATGCCAAGGAAATGCTTTCTGCTCATTCTTGCAAACACTTTTCCATAATAAAGTTTTGTTGAGTCGATTACAGACAGTGGAAGCCGATCATGATCTGCATAAATGTAATATGAAGAGGCATTCCGAATTTGAGGACCCACTGGCTAATCTGGAGAAGCGATACTCTCCAGCAGACTGCAAGAGAACCTCCAATTGGGATGGCGAGAGATCGTTTGGGGTCAGAGGAGAGTCTCTTTTTGAATGGGGATCGGCGATGGCAATCAGGGGAGAGTTTAAATGGGGATCACCGTTTCATTCGCTTCCTTGAAGGGTGCACTAATACCCTTAATACCCTGATTACATCTAATGACTCCGTACAACACCTGACCGAGTCGCGTTCTCCCATAAAACACTGCAACGATAAGATTGAGACCAGAGCTGACAAAGTTGAAATAAACCATCGTACAATTAAAGCGGCTATTTTGTAAGAGAAACTATGACAATTGTCACACGAATTTCATAATCGCAAATAAGAGCAATTACTTAAATGGCTCCAACAAAATAAACAGTTTGCTATGGCAAGGGACGAACTGTTTTGATTCAGGTCAGTGCAAATCGAAATTACTTAAAATCTTTACGTTGGCAAAATCAACCGGAGGAACTACACATTTGAATAATTTTAATTTTGGGAAATATTTACCTCTAATTTAAATAGTGCGGCTTCACTCTACTAGATTGAGCTCTGCTTGGCTAAAATTAGACTCCGTATTTTTTATTAACTTTAGAATTGATGAAGTGGAACCCCGTGTTGATTAATAATAAGGTTATCAGTGTATGACATAAAGCTCTTCATTTAGTTGCTTACTGTAGTTAAATTTCATAATATACACTGATTGAATATATTTCGAAAAGCATCCTTTTCATCGGGGTTTCCCAAACTATGTTCCGCTGAACCTGAATTGGTGTTCCGCGACAACTTGGAATCTCAATGGAGAATTGGAGAATAAAAGTCATTAAATGCTTTATTGATTCATATTTTAAGTTTTTATTACAATATTATAGTTTTATATTTAAAAATAATTACAAAATAAAATATTTGTTTTAATTAAATGATTTCTTAAATTTTACAAGTAGAATTACCTAACCTAAAAAGAAGCTTAGTGTTCCGTTAAACTTCCCAGGTTCGCGAAGTGTTCCATTACAGAAAAAGTTTGGGAAACCCTGCTTTACATCAGCGTCGATCTAAAGAGATAAGTAAAATTTGACAGCGATTTATATCCGACCATTGGAATAAAGAATTTGCAATAGAACTAGCGTGGACGAGAATGATTAATACTATCGAAATTTCTAATAAACTCAACTGAAAGGCTTTAGAAGTGTTCTGGATGTTATTCTTTAGGAGTTCAGATGTGAAGAGTAGAGGAATTTATAAATAACTACGCAGATGGATTAAGCTGAAGCGAAAGAGATATGCTAGGACAAGAGTAGTTGGAGTTCACTGATAGAAGCATTAACGCCACCATAAATTAAGTATAAAACAGAAGTGACTTTCACCTATACTTGCCACGAAAGATAACAACATGAAGATACAAACTCATGTTTACTATGAGCATCACTCTATTTAAGTTGAATATTTCCAACACGTCAGCGCAAGCGAAAACAACTCGCCCCCCAAAGCACTTTGATTGGCTGCCGCTCACCAAGAATCCAATTTTCACAACCAAAATCCGGCGTCGATACACTTTCCGTCTCCGCTGAAAATTCCATTAGCTCAGCGGTATTAAAAAGCGAACGATTAATTAAGGCAATCGAAATCTTCGCGCCGCCAAGGATATTCTTGCAGCCCCGATAAAAGCAATCAAGGATTGTCATTAATTAACTTCAGGCCGGACGATCGATCAAGCTCAAACTACCGGAATTTAATTCGAGCTGTCCATTAAAGATGAAAATAACGCGGATGATGAATCCGTGGAGCGGTCACCTCTTTGGGAGTGTCACCCGGTGAATGTCGCTGTCCGAAAAAAGTGATGGATATCCAAGGAGAATTAAAAAGGCGAAAATATTTGCACGTCGGTTGAAGTGAGGTAGCGACGAAAATCCAATCACGAAAGAAACCGATGATGAATTCGAAATGTAATTGTATCGTTTGCTTTTAAAATGGGCTCACGCAACTGCTTCCATGTTTTTACTGATTTGGATTTCAAGTTTAACATCCCACTCCTACTCGAACTTGGAAAGTTGACACGCTTTTCATAATTTATTAGAGATACCTATATTGGAAGGACTGTAACTTCATAGATTCCGTTTCGTTTCGAGATCATATCTGTTATTGATCATTTCATCAGGGGTTTGACAATTCACGATGAATGGGTTGTGGAAAATACTATATTCCAGACTATTTTTATTCTTTCAATGTAATAAAGCGATAGAAAGGCAGAAGATAAATTTACTATTGCAAGTATATAATTGTTTATTCATCCAATTTCTTAAATATTTATCTATCACTCTACTCAACGTTACTACTTCCAGATTTCTAGATTTTGGAAGCTAGATGAATTGCCAGGCTTAAAATTGTGTGTGAAAAAACTAAGTGTGAAGAAAACAGCTTCACCAATGCAATAGTAGGGGACAAATCGTTTTGTAAATTAACTTATTCAATTTTGATTATTTAACTATTTTTCAATCAAATTTCTTCATACACTTTCACATTTTTCCTTGTAAAAACTACGTAAATTTACACGATAACTAAATAATCATATCAAGTCTTTACATTCTTCATTTTCAACAGTGTGACGAACTTGTCGATAAATATTTCCTAACCAATTATACTATTCCTGTTTCTAATATGCCGTAAAATTTGAAGTAAATAAAGCGAAGCGACAAGCAACCCTTGATTTCTTAACACAACGAGGCAAATATTCACGATTATATTTTCCTCGTAATTTCCCCCTCAAGTTTATATTGGGATCTTAAGAATGGAGCCCTTGCCTCCAATAGACCTCGGGAAACCTTGGCTGAGATGATCGGTATCTGCACGGACGATTAATGGTGAAAACGGGAGTCGTGGGATCGCCGCTCTTTTTCTGTTCGCAATTCGCTTTTCTACAAATTTCACTGCGTGATTTGAGACGCAGCGGGAAAGTTGATTAATTAAAACATGCATTGCTAATTGCTCTACGGCTGAGAAATACCAACCGATATTCCTCAACCACACTTCGAACCACGGGTAGCATTTACATAGAGCCATTTTTCCGAAATATCCGACCTTTTTCTAAGAACTTTCCTTATTTAAGAAAACTATTTGAGCAATCGTCTCGAATTCCTTAATTTTTCACGCAAAAACTATTAACTCGGAGCAATATTTCAAGAGATGATTAACATAATTACTGCGTGCTCTGCCAACCGTAAAGACAAGAAAGGCGATGTTTAATTAAAATTTGCTCGTCGTGGTACAACATATCACAGCGATGGATGTGGAATATGTTTAGCAGTTGTTCTCTACTTTTCCGCTCGTTATTTTTCCTTGCAAATTAAAATGCCGTATCGAAGGTCAGCATGTTTCTTCAGATTCTTATCAAATTTAATTTAGGCTCTATTTTTATTTTTTTTATTTTTAAGATATTCACGCAAACGAGATCCGTGGTGAAAATTTTCATTATGTATGAATACTCGTTTACGAAAAGATACGGTTTTCTACTCGTGAAATACCAATACAGGCTACTGTCGTAATTAAAGATACGTGGCTATTAAAAATAGGCATCGATGCAGAGAAGAGAAGCTAACTATAAACTCGACCAGGTAACACTATCAATTTTATGGTAGATTCCAGTTTAAAAGCGGCACCAAACGACCCTCTTGGCTATTTCTGCGAACTGAAGCACCCTATCGAGGATCCTCCTCAATTGCGGGCTTGAGTAACATTCCTGCCGAAATCACAATTAAAAAGCGACGATCCTCTCTCTGGGATGACCTCGTTAGAGATTTCGTGCGTAGTAAAGAAGTGAATGCAGCTGATGCGTCTTGACCTTTACGAACGGCGTCCTTTCCAAGCAACGCGGATTACTCTTTCAGCATTCGAAATCGTCATCAAGTTCACAAGGGCTTCCATTAATGGCTGCATCGTAAAAAGCGAGTTGTAAAAAAGGTTACGGTGAGAATGTGGCAACTCCACTGAGATGATGCGGGAGAAAGTGGATGAGATTGCAAGTGAGAGACTAACCGGATGCTGCGAATGAACCGAAATAACTAATCTCGTCCTCACTTGATGAAACCGACTAACAAGATCACTCGTAACGAAGGAAACTAGAAATGGAATTAGCCGTGTATATCGGTTCGCAATGATTTACTCAATGTAGATATTAAGTTTAATGCATAAAATAATCAAAGAATACAGTACTTTTGTTCGAGAATGACTAAACTGGAGGACTAAAACAAATAGAACTTAACAAAATTCTCAGTTTCGGTTTCAACTTTGCCGAAGATATTCGTGACGGAAAAGATAAGAGGAAGGTACTTTTCTTAGGATTTCAGAGTAGAGTAAATAACATATTTTTAAAACAAATTTTTGATTGCGGATTAACATCATACGAAAATCAATAAGGATCACGAAGAAACTTAGTGAGCAAAGGAAATGTGCCAATAAGAGAAGGGCTGGAAACGATCAAATCAGTAAATGAAAAGACAATAGAAACAGAAATTAAGTGCCCACAGTTTGGTTGATTTCTCCTTTCATGTGCCACCTGCAGCGATGACCCTCTCTTATAGAATCAGACGACCCATAAACAAATGGGCTCCCTCTCGGACCCATAAATACACGAGCCCGGGCGAACCGCACCACCGGAGGCCAACGACCACGCGCTTTTCAAGCGGATCATACGACATCCTCTGACCACCCTTTGACTCATCCAAGGGTTTAGAAAAGCGCACTTGATGCATCCACATTCCACAGAGTGCGGCATCGTTCGAGGGCGCACCCCTTTCAAGCGTTCGTTATTGGGCCATTGTGTCATTGCCCTCGAGGATAAGGGGGTTGCGCCGATGGGGCATTTTCCAATGGGAGGGACCAGAAGGCGACAGCTGGGGGCCTCATTCGGTAACCGCAGTGAAACATTACTCTTTTCTCGGAGAAAGGGATGGGCCATTTAAGGGTATTGGTCCGGAAAGATCTCCCGTGGGCGTGACGTCACTTCCGAGGCATGATCAGCTGGTTAAGAGGGCTTTTGATATCGCTACGTCACACTCGCGCGACCGCCAGATAAGTGCCATTCTCGTTTCCTCGCTTTGTCTTTTCTGCTGCCGACACCGTTATGAAACTCGTTCCGTGGCTAAATCCTCCTCCGCTCATGAAAATTCGAGGTCGACTGCATCGCTCTCCGAGACCTTATGAACCTCTTCCTCGAAATCCGTTGATTACTTAGCGATCATCTTTTCCATACATCTCTCTACTTCGAGAAGCGACATTTTTAACGAATACATCTTTACAGGAATAAGCTTGAACGTTTTCTGAAATCTGCTGAAATAAAGGCAATGGAACAGATCTACTGAACTATGGAAAAGTGAAAACTTCACATTGATAGCATTCTTCCTTCTTATTGCAGCTAAATTAAACGTCCAATTAATGAGTGCATCACTTCTATAAATCACGAACGCTTACGGGTATACTTATTAATTTGTAGACAAGATCGCAGTAGATCCCGTTCCCTTTCACTTTTGCATATCACTAATTTGCGATGGAATGGATAATGAGGAACATCAGCTCGAATTCACAAATACCTAAACTCTTTATACACTCGTGTTCGTCGAGCATAATAAGCTGGCACAGAATGGATAGTAATTGCGACTTTCTACGGTTTTGAACTCATTCCGGTCGCCATATGGTTCGTTAAAGCACCACCGGAGGCTTTTCCAAACATTAAAACACTTTCTCCCAATTTCTCTTCGCCTCACGACTCATCACCGCAAATCAACCGTCTTAAGCCTCTCTTATGCAAACATGTCTCCAAGTAATTAACATCCTGCAAAAGGTTGAGAGAGGTTAGAAAATGCCTTTTTTGCGTCGCTAGAAAACCTCGCTAAACGGCTTCGGGTGATTAAGCCTCAGAGAACCCTCTGTTTAAAACCCTCCGCTCATCCGCGATCGCGGCATTCCTCGGAGGTGAAAGGCAGAAGCGAGCGATGCAACTTTCATCTCCCGACGTCACCTTTCCAAAGAACCACCGCTCAATTCCGTATTGCAGAGGGTCGAGATGGGAATAGAGAAGCGAAGGGGAGGAAGTGAGGCAGCCGCGTCAGGGAGGACGCCACTAAAATGGTGCATCACTTCAGCACAAATATTTATCTCACTTGTCAGAGAAAAATCACAAGTACGGAACAATGTGCTACAAAGAACTCAATACATAGAATAGTAAATCTATCCAAGCTTCGAAATGAGTTAAATTATTAAGTGACCGAAAAAATTGCTCATCAAACAAGTAGGAATTGATATTCGAAAATGTCAATAGCGTAAATTATCACAGTCCAAAAACTGCAGGTCTCCCACCACTGAGGGGTCGCGGCAGGAGCGTTGAAAGCCGGTCCTGACTACAGGAAATTCTGAGGGCGCTGTTTTCCTCCTTTTTTACACCGTCCCCACGGCATCTCGGAGGATATTTCCTGATTAGCATAAATAAAGACCTCATTCCGAAC
Organism: Sympetrum striolatum; assembly: GCA_947579665.1. NCBI lineage: Eukaryota > Metazoa > Arthropoda > Insecta > Odonata > Libellulidae > Sympetrum > Sympetrum striolatum. The sequence goes on from OX388351.1 coordinate 80,576,626, forward strand.
CGCTACGTGCGTCGCCGCGAAAGGTCACGGGTTCGAGACCCGCCGGGGAGTAAAGCACTCCTTTGAATACCTTCGCTCGGGAGATCTTTCCGAGAGCATTTTTTAGGGAAAAGGAAGAGAATCAGGAAAGAATAAGAAATGAGTGCGGGAAATCTGTATGACCGTAACGTCATGAAATCTCTCCTATTTACGATGCGAAAAAATTAACCCAGCCTAAGCCTATAATAAAGTCATTCGTAGGACGAGAAGGGGCCCGAGAAATACTGACTTGAATCCTGATTGGGGTGATTTATCTCCACAGTTAAAATTTCCTTTCTTCTATAAACGCATCCTCTCTTTTCCGCAAACCGCAGCGTTTGGAAAAAGATCGGAGGCCTCGTTAAACAATGAGCCATACATTAAAATGCGTACGCGTTGTAAAGGAAGCGCGTTTTTACGGAATCATTTCCTCTGAGCTTCATAAAAGCGAATGCGAAATGAATCCCCGAAGTGGATTGGCGTCCCACGTCAACAGAAGCTCCTTACACTTTACAGGCGTCTGTTATTTTGTTAGAATATGTTTTCAAGATATTATTTTCTGCAATCATTTGAATCAATATTAATAATAAATTTCAATGCGATACTACTATAATTATTTTGCTCTAAATATTTTCCCTATAGTATTAAAATCAATATTGGAGTAAACTAACTCGCCAAATGATGTAGAAGTAAGACAATCATCTCAAGGAAAAGAAAAGCTAATGTAGCGACAGAACAACACGGCCTAGTGTTGAATGACGCCTCTTCTAAGAACCAACTTACTTGAATAACCGCGTATCTTGGATACGGAAACAGCTAAAGTATCGGCGATAACAGTTGCGACCTATTGATTCTTGGAGTTGTTTTCTAATAAAAACAAATTCAAAAAGTTTTGATAAAAGAGAAAAAAGAGTGCATTACAGGAAAACTCAACCCGTATAATTTTACGATCGCCCTAATACCTCCACCGAGAATAAAATATCAATTCCTGAGAAAACTCAACAGGTATTCACTTTGGATAACCAAGAGAATTTGTTGTATGTTCCACTTAAAGGTTTACTGCTTCATCCATTAAAAGATCTTACGCGAGGGTTTCTAGGCATCAGAAAAAGTCCAGTCCGGATCTGGACGCCCTGCGCCAGCGCCCTGCTCTCCCTGGACATAATAAAAGCGAATGAGAGATGAAAAGGAAGTGAAAGAAGATATGGGAAAAAACCCGCTTCATTCCGCGGGGACAAACAAATGACGATAAAAATGCGAACAAAGGGGAAGATCCCCATGCACACTCACGACCACAACTCAGGAAGGGAATCAACCGCTAACTACCCTTAATTGAAGCCTTCAAAATATCCCTTCATAGGAACACGGGGCTTTTTATTCAGCCGAGGAAAGAAATGATCGGCTTTTGATGCGTGTTTTCTCTGAACGCTGTTCCTTGGGTTGAAAGGAAGGGAGCTAAAGAGGAAGAGGGGAATTAAATGAGGAAATTGTGTGGATTGGAAGGGAAAAAGACGAGTGAAATAAGAAAAAGAGGACTTTTAACATCTATCAGCCGAAGTTCACAGAAATTTAAGTCCTCCGGCTTAACAAGTAACGAGGACAAAGTATAGAAAATATCTTGAGTCACCTCATTAAGTATAAGTTAACCCTCTTGAGCTTCACTTGTTCCTTTGCGGGGTACCTACACTACATTAATATACACATGATATATACATATATATTTTTAATTGTGATATTGATGATTGTGGAACTATCCGTAAATATATAAAAGTAAATGGTTATGATTTGCTAAAGGGCGCAATAAATATAGGAAGTTTGCGTTTGGTATAAATATTTGATATGTTGGATGGATATGTAACTTATGTAACATGTAAGGCATGAGTACGTAAATATTGATAGTGATGTTCACGAATTGATACAAAGGGGTCAAGATTGCCTCCTGACAAATATCTAACAGCAGCAGTATTTATAAATAAATAACCAATTGTCAGTTGAACAGCGAATCATGGCGATGTCTCGTAAACACGCTGATCTTCGTGAAAATCTTCAATATAATTATAAGTGATGTATAATTATAAGTGTATAAGAATAGAATGTTGGATCTACCAGCATCAAATTTCATCCTCGATTAAACGAAGTATAAGTTAAGCACAACCCACACACAATCCAAATCACGCATAAGAGAGGAATTAGCAGAGAAACGTTCGTGTGTGACGTAGCGAAGGCTTAATCTCAGTTCAAATAGCGAGAGTTAATATTTGGCGCGTCCACACCTCGCGCAACAAAAGCCAGAAAATAATACAAAAATCCGAAGACGAGAAAGTTGACAACTATAAAGAGCAAAGGTAAACAAGCAACGAATAAGGAACTGGAAGGAGGTGCGGTTCGTATCCTCCCCACGCATTCTTTTAATGCGTCTCCACGGAACGCATACTAAAGTCACCCGAGCACCACTTCACGTCCCAAAGGGTCTCTTCGGCCTTTTTTGCCACGCACAAACACGCACCAAAAGGGTGGCCGAGGAAAGGGTTGGGCAGGGGGAGGGAAAGGGGAGGGAAAGGGGGAGGGAAGGGGGGAGTGAAGGGGATGGTGTCGACTCTCCAACGAAGAGAGTGTTTGTGCAGTTCGGATTGTTGAGAAGGTAAGAGGTGTGGAGGAGAGCTGTTAGGAGGAAGTGGGAGGCGAGGGAAGTGTAGGCGGATGGGGAGAGGAAGATGAAAAGACGAAGGGAGTGGAGAAGAATCATGAAGAATCGAAAAAGGTTGAAAGTTATCGAAAGAGAGAGGTATCGCAATAGTCAAGAGAAATACGCATCGAAAGTATGAAGATGTACATTGAAATGCATCAGGAGATATCTTGAGGATATCTAGATAAAACAGGAGAGATATATCGAAAGACTTCGAATGTGAGTAGTATCGAAAGACGATAGAGATTCGATAAGTCGACCTAATCGAAAAAATATATCGAAGGAAATCGTGAGAGATAGTGCAAGAAAAGGTTAGAAATAGACAGCAAAAGACCTTCGGAAGGAGTGGGGAGGAAGATACGTCGAGAGAATCGAGATCACGTCAAAATATCTATATATCAATAAGAATTGACGGAATTATATAGAAACAGAATGATATTAGTCGAAATAAATCCAAAGAGAACGCATCAAAATGAATCCATGGAGAGAGATTGAATTTAAGCAGAAAAATATCGATATAAACCGTTTCGGAGGTAAGGGAAGAGTGAGGGATGGAAAATGAATATGTGAGTGAACCAAGACGGATAAAAACCAAGAGAAGACAGATCACAGAAACAAGCAATAAAGAGAATAGGAAAGCAGAGAAAAATTGAGAGTAATAAAGAATAGCTGTAGAGGGTGTAAAAGGCTTAATAGAGGGCAACGAGAGATAGAAATGTGCATGAATGAGTTGGCGAAAACGAGATGTAGAAGAAAATGGTGAACAGGAAGAAAATTGGAAACGAAGCGAAAGAGGAATGTGAGACACGTGGAAAGTGGAGAAAGAGAGACGAAGAGGAGTATGGAGAGAGCAAGTGTTAAGTGAAGGAGAATACACAAAGGTTATATGAGAGAGGATGTGTGGGTGAGACTCCTTTGAAAGGGCGCTCTCTTAAGGTGTGGCGTCAATAAGTGCGTCTTGTAAAACTTCTTCCTCTTACTGTCAAGTGAGAGAGTGGGTAAATCCAAACGCCAGAGAATTCCGATTCCATTCTCTTCCAGTAATTCGGGCCCTAATGAGAGCCCCATGTGGAAGGGCCTTGTTTCATTCCACGCCTTGGGTAACACTCTTAAAGAGAGCTTAATGCCCTTTTTATACGCGCGTAGGAAACGACAGATGTAAAATTTCTGTCCGCCATAAACGGTGGAATAGGCAAGAATACCTCACCGATACCCAGATGTTCGGGGGCAGAAAAAACGTTCCGAAAGGCCCTCCAAGTATTCCGGAAGATGAAGGCATCGAATTTATTATATCGTCCGTTCGATGCTATGATAAGTAAGACGAATAATCCATCACCGGCCCTTCACGTTGTAAACCATCCGCCCGGAGATTCTTTCGCATGCGGGCTAATCATTTATGAGAACAGATTCCGTATCGGACAGTTCGGTAACTTATGACTTTGAGCTTAGGAGAACAAAAAAGCATCAAAATGAGGATGACGAGGGAGAGTGTGTCGGCACGAAACAATGGACGAAAAATCGTGACGAGGCATCCAGATCTCTATCTTCCCGTTTGTGATTGGTCGTCGAAAGTTTACTCCCTGGTGGAAACTTAGGGGAGGCAGTGCGTGGAGATATCGTATGTCTTTATCCCAAGAGATGACGCTAGTCAAGTTGTAAAAGGCACCTTTTCAGATGCATCTGCATTTCATAACTACCTCGAAATGACTTTTTTATATTTTGGCTTAAAATTATTTGAAAATTCTTCAGAGTATGAAGTAAATAAAATCCGGCTCTAAATATGAATACCAAATGATTCCCTCGAAATTTAGACATTTGGAAAATAGATAGCGTGTTTAGTGACGATTTTGAAGCATTTATGTGTGTCGATTGGAATTAATTTCCATACAAATTTATTCGCGAAACCTGGTGCACTTTATTACTGGAGAAATTAATCCGACCGATCGACCTCATTGCCGACTATCTGCAGCAAATAAGTTCCTGTAATGTTTTTTTATTATTATTTTATCTGGCTAATTGTTCGATTATTTTTCTGGCTAAGCCATAGATCGTTTGATTAATTGCTATCGTATACGCCCCTCCTGTACTTTTACTGTGAAAACATGTAGCCTGCTTGTATAGAAGTAGTTGTCAGGATATATACCTTTGGCCGTTTTCCCCGCGAAGTGTTAGAGAAGCTAATAGCTCTCCAGGTTAGATAGGGATTTCGATGTTCTACACCCCCTGCCACGCGCCTCTGGCACATTGCAGGGTTTAAATGTAAATGTATGCACCGGGAAATAAGTACCGGAATAAAGAATTTCATGTGGCCCTATTAGAGAATATCCTTCTAATGCCTCCACGTAATTTGCATCGGCACTTATGAAAGTGCCGTGGAATCCCCGTCTGGATGAGCCAACCATCCTCGACCGAGTCATGCACAACTGCAAGTAAACAATCTTGCGCTCATACGTCCCATTGTCTCCCACGCTTTCGCCATCCGCACCCACGGCTGTGGAAATGGGCTTGAAGACGCGCCCACAGCGACCTTCTTTTCCCTCGTTCGTGACGACGCTCTTGTGCAAATCGGGCGTGTTTTATTTTATTTTTTAATATTTAAATCACCCGGCGGGAGAGCGACAAGTCCCCGTGGCACTGTCATAATCAATGTAATTCACCGCATTTACAAGTATTTAAGCAGCTTGGAAAAAGTTGGCGCGGCCGAAACTGTCGTGCCAAGTCAAACAAAAGCAACGATACAATACGCTGAATTCATGAAGGAATATATCATTATGAAAGCGTGGATGGAAGTGGGAATTAGCGAGAAAAAGGTTGGTTCCGAGAAAAACAGAAGGGCATTAAAGTTTACAAATCAACTTATATGATAATTTATAATGCAGCAAGTGTAATAGCTCTGATGTATGTGAACATGTCAAAATCAAATTAAGAGAAAACATTTTTACATCAAATACTTTATGCTCAACTTTCCACTTCAAGATCGTATAGAGAATTACTTTGGATACCTACGCATCCACGAAAGCGGGTAATTTTCTTTATTATCTGTACGATTACACATCCTCCGGGATTCTTTGCTAGCATTAATAGTACTTATATTGCTTTCAATTAAATCAAAATATCTCATATTGATTCGCCTATTTCCACCAGCCCCCCATTTCCTACAGTAGAGGGGGCAGATACGAGAATTCGGAAATGACGCAATGCACATTTATCCTTCATAAAAAATCTGATAGCAATCAAGCCTTATGGTATGCCTGAAAATAGGAAAGAGAGATTTTCGAAAAAACAAACAATACCGGTAATTAAGTTCGATTAAAAGCTGCGCAAGGCCAAAGGGTTAATAAAAGGATGGGCTGCGAATACGAGGTCAGAGCAAACTGAAATGAGAAAAGGTATTTCGAAATGGGAGATTATTGGATTGAAGGGCGATGAGGTTATTGGATGATTCGACATGTGGAACGGGAAACCGCTGGGAATGAGCCGAGTAGTATCATTATTACTTCCAAGGACACCTTGATTGGAAAAGATCTTAATTGAGTTTAGATGCTGGACTGCTGAGACAATTAGAGTCGGAAAAATATAAATCAACTTGGAAAAACGAAAATAAATACATGCATCTGGACACCAAAACGATATAATACTATAAAATCAAGGATTTAAGATAAGGAAAGTAAATTTATAAATAATAAATTTAAAAAATAAATCTCTATGAAAACGAAAACATTATATATTTTGCGATATTTATTAACTTGCGTTCTTAATGCACGATTTATGATCCTTTGAATTTAATTTGTGATGGGAGTTTTACGAGATATTTTGACAACGATCAATTAAAAGATGCCTTCTTTTTGTTTTCCTCTAATACACTACAAAGTTTTTCCCAGCATAAGATGCTAGAAAAGTTCATTTGCAAAGTCTATGTTGAAAGTCTTATGTGATGTCTTTTGTTATGTCTTACAGTGAAGTGGAACAGAAAGAATATTTTAGGAAAGGAAAGTTTCGAGTACCGATATGTAATTTAAAATAAACGTACTTAACAATTGATTAGTACAATTATTAAATTCATTAGCAATAAATAATACATATATTATTTTGGCAGAAGTGAATCTTAGATGATCCCTTATATCGCATGCAGCAGATGCATACAGAATCCGCAAAAAGGGAAGAGGGGCACGTGCCATCACACGGAAACTATTTTAAAACCGGGGCAGAAAAAATATAGAATGCGGAACCGATTTTTCCGTTCTCGAAATTTTTAACTAGGCCCTCCTCGTCCAATCAGCACTTCCTTTGGAAGGGCCTTAAAACATGCGCCGGAAACGACGTCCCAGCGGAGGGCCGCAGCCTGCCTTTCTGACTAAAAAAGAAGAAATATTTTGGCAAACTCCTCCTACGGAAGGAAGGAAGGCTGCTTAAGGGTCATCCTTCTATTTGAGACCCCCTGACTGACGTTTTTTAATGAAGGAGGACGGTGGGCACGCGCCTTCTGCGACGGCAAATGTTTCCGGCTTCGGAAGAGGGGGAATTTTGGGTTCCATCGTCAAAAATCGTGTTTCTTAAAAAAGCAAATTAAAGCCAGTTTAGAGAGCTAAAAGATTTCCATGGTGAGGGGTAAATAAGAAAGGAACCCTGGGTGAAAGTGCGATTCTCTAAACTAGAAATTAATGCTTATACCAAGGCTAAGCAGAAACGAGAAATAGCGACATGATTGGGAGTCGAACTCAGGTCTCCCACTTTTGGCCGGTCATTCTAACCACTAAACTACCGCTAAACAGCGAACTATAGCTATCGCTTCTTCGTTCACGACTATACTAAAACATTATTTCCATCACAATGCTCGTAAAAAAAATAGTAAAAGAATGTTTAAGAGTACAGTATTAGCGTATAAGATGTACACTTAATTTTCTTAACGCAGTAAGGACATCCATAATTATGAATTATAAAAGCTGCAAAATGGCTAGAGCTCCATCGATTTCCATTAAAATTCGAGTATTTCCGTTCTCATGCACCCGAATGGGCGATCGGCGAATGCATCCTTCGCAGCCACGGACACGTACGAATCTCGAGCCGAGTAAAGACCTTTCGCAAATCACCCATTTATAAGCCCCCATAAGATAATCACCAGTCTGCACACACACTCCAATGGGGCGGCGGCCAATGGATTAGGCGCTGAAGAAGAGGGCTTTTTCGGAAGGTCATCGGGGTGTCGCCGAAGGCGGCCTCAGGGAATTAGGGGAACGTAAAAAATGAGCGAAAAGGAGGCTGCAGATGGACCGATGCAACAGATGCATCGCGAGGGGAGGCAAAGAAGTGGGGCAGAAGGCGGGAGCTCCCTCGGAAAAAATGATCGCCTCGGAATGAATTATTGCGAGTGAGGGTTGATTTTTGCGCAGCTGTCTCTTTCTTCTGAGGCCAAACAGTAACGCGTGCCTTTATCGAAATCAAGCCATTTTGGGGCAGAGACGTCGGATGAGTACACGAAAGGAAGTCCTTTGATGCAGCTTGAAATCCATTCTGTTTTCTAAGTTACGAAAACTGTAATTTTTCTTTTTTTAAGTCAATTCCCCTGAAGCTGCATTTCGTGTCAACAGCATGCTACCGTAAAATTTAAAGAACGTGATCCTTACTTCGAATTTCCGCTTAGTTATTATCCATACTTCCCGGGAATTATTATATATATCTGTACGGATTAATGGAAATATTAACATTCAGAAAACCAGAGGCGTCTCTTAGAGCGATTTTTTTCATGTTTACTTTTAAAACTTAGTGTTGACATTATTAATTTCCAAAAAAGGCAAAATATATACTATTACATAAAAAATACGAAGAAAGTGAGCAATTCTGTTGAAATGTAGTTTTGTTTTACAGTATTTAATTGCTTACATATCTAATACTTAAAAAGATATTGAAATAAAATTGTAACAAAAATTTTTATTTAGGTTCTCATATTTTGAGATCACACTAAATTTTTAGACCGAATAGTCTCACCATTTTGTAAGATGTTAAATTCCATTCTTAGTCGCTAAAATATTGTTTTTTCGATATTCATGGTCACAAAAGTTACAAGGCATACTATACTATACGTAATAAGAACGAATTCAATCCTCCCGCAATTTCAAGCGGCAGAATCGGTATGAAGGGTACGAAGGCATAAAATAAAGGTATCGGTTGATTCTTCGAGAACGCAGGTTTGCTTCAATGCAACCACAAAGATAGGAAACACGCGAAAACATCAGCGGCAACTTCGAACACGGGAATAATGTGGAAACATCGACGGCTTCTTCGAGAAAAATTGCCTATCGAATGTATAACTGGCGATCACGACAGCATTCCGAAAAGGAAAATAAAGGAGCAGATGCGAGGATAAAGCAAACCCACTCCCTCGAGCAATCCCGGATGGATTAATTACTGGCTTCTTTAAGTCTCGGAAACACGATTATGTGAAGCATAAAGGGTGTTGCGGAGAGAGTAAATATTTTAAGACGTCTGCGAAGGAGAGGATAAAAAGTTGGGAATTAAAGTTAATGGCCGGGCTCTGTGACGAAAGAGTGCGAGAAAGGGTAGAATAAATGGCGGTATCGGGTTACCGCAAGTCCTCGCAGACAATAAGTCCATCGCCGAGTGGAGGAAGGAAAAGAGACTCGAAACCCAACCTGTTGAAGGGTGGACATGCAGATTGGGAGGCCAAAACGCTGGAAATTATCGGACTCTGTATATCATAGTCGCACCTCTCCCCGAGAGATCGAGGCAACCGATCTTTTTGAGAATTGCCGATGCTTTGAATTTCGAGACCGGAATACAAATTCTCCCGAGGTGAACAAAGATGAGGAAGGCCAATTAGAAAATGAACAAGGTGTGGTACTTAAAACAACGAAATTTCACACAGAAACTGGTACGAAAGAGAGGAAGTTTAGGCTCAATTGATATATAATAGAGTATCTATTTCTCTGCACTTCTTCTCCACAACGTAACTATCTGTATGTTAGAAGACGACATTTAAATATTAGCGTAACGAAATGGTGACTATTTTTCGATCTACATATGCTATCATTTTAAAACAAGGAATTAAATATTCCCTGGAAACAATGCACGTAGGTATGAGTTATTCAATTTAATTTTCTATATACTTAATCATTAAAGATTGGTAATTAAAAATCGATCGTTAAAATAAAGCTAACTAAACCTAAAAAAACATGAAGTAAACTTTTAATAAGTGGAAGAGGAGAAAAATCTGCCGTTTCAAATCAAAGTGACTCCTCGAGATGAAAATCACAAGCATTCAGCGAGAAACGTCTTCGGAGATGATGAGAAATGTATATACCATTTTCATCATACAAGCATAGAATGATCAACTGTAATGATAGAATGAGTTCCCTTCCACATTTCCTTGTTCGCACACCTAACGAAGAGGTTCAACCAAGGACATACGAGGATAAACCCAAGTATCAAATCGCCATGTCGTGATGGAGAGCAATTCTCAGCCGATCTTCGTTCGCGGAAATCTCTAATCACGGCGCTAAATCTAAGCGTATAATGAAAGAGCGAAGATTGTGGGAAACGAAAAAAACCAGCCCCTCGAAACCCGTTCCGTACGAATGTTTTTCGCTCATCTTTTCCTTACCACGCCCACAAAAACCCATAAGTATATAAGAAGTTTGAGGCAGTTTTTATTTCACGTGCCAGATTGGTATTGCGTGAGATTCTACGCGATCTACGACTGTGGGAATGAATGGGAGGTAGAAGTAGTGCGTGAACAGAAGTTCGGAAGAGCTTGAAAGAGAGTTTGTAAAAAATTCAAGGGCATATCTAAAATAAGAGGGAAGATGGACGGAAGCTGCGTGAGACCTTTCCGGTCCCTTAGGCGAGGTATTCTCTACGCTCTATTGGCCTACCCTTTTTCTACGACTAGGAATGCCCTACGACACGTGGTGATCCTATTCTTTATTCACGACCGTTGGGAAAGAGGTCGGTTGATACGAAACCCTTTCGTGCATAGCACTACGAATCGTAATCACGTGTTCCTCCTTGGAAGGAACCCTTAGGAAGCAATTCAAAACTGTTTCATAGTTATCGGAAGGAAGTGGTCAATGACATGCGTACGTAATGGCACTAAGTATACCTGAGTTGTAAGAAAGCGAAATCGTTGGCCCGAAATCATTTTATTTCCCTTAACTAATAACTATACATTACAGTGAGGTTATTCTCATTTATAGAGAAAGAAAAATCGGAGTACTATAATCAAAATTCGAAAAGATTATTCTATCCGTGAATAAAAAATCTTCTTCCATAATGAATGAAAGATTCATTACGAAAAATCGTAAAATGTGGATTTTTTAATAATATGTTAAAGGAACTCATTCTTACTACTATTTATTTTTGTGTTTGTTTGCATAAATTAATTAACTTTACGTACGTACTGGACGTACGAGGTTAGGTGGAAGAGAGGCCCACCTCGACAATAAAGGGTCCATCTATATATCTATCTTACTCTACGGTATGTCAACTTCAATTATATTAAATGAGAGAATGAAAATAAATTACTCCAACGAGACAGTATGAGCAATTTTTCAACAAAAGCATACATAAGTATGTACGAGAGTAGTCTCTTTACTTGACAACGTCACGTCCCAGTAGATTCAGATTTATTTACTCAATTGCTGATAACTACTGCAACAGTTTACACGGAACGCTTACAGAAACATGCCCTCATTTTCATTCTGGGACCGAATTTCTTAAATTTATTTGAAAACGCAGTGGAATGAAGAGGAGGTGGCTTCAATATTCCCTTCGCATAGTGTTCTGCCCAAATCGCTTCGGGGGGGAAAGCCAGACAACAGGACCTTGAGGTAAAAACTTTAATACGTCTGGAAGCGTTTTTTGTCAACCACAAAAAGTGATATCAAATAAAATCCAAAGCGCCGAGGAATGGGGCGGCGTTCAGATCATTTGGCCGTGAATATAAATCGACGAATCGGGAAAACGAATTTGGAGGACTTTAGGGACCGCTCAAATGGACCAATTAAAAGATGCGATGGTCATGGTTTAATTACACTCCGGCGATAATGGCGAAATTGAAAAATTACGACTTTTGAAATAAAATTTGGTCGGAAAGAAGGATACCGATCGAAGGACGAACCGTTTCTCGAAATCAGCGAACGAAATTTGATTTGGAAGGTCACACTCTTGGTTATAAAATGGAAAATGCCAGGAAAATGACGAGGATCCCAATTAAGGCGTATCACAAAAAGACCAAGAAGTGTAATTCGGAGCAGAGAAAGAAATTCTGGTCGTTGAGACGGCAGCAAAAAAGAAGACCTACAAATGTCTAATGGTTAGATGATATCCGGTCCTCAAAACACAGAACTCTTCCTATGAAATGACTGTTATTTAGTCTTAAGCGAGGCTTTCCAGACGAAAGCGTTTAGAAAACTAAAGGCAAAACATGAAGAGATTTCAGAGGCGAAGGAAATTTAATTTAGATATTCCAAACCTGACGCTCGCACACGGTTTGCGAATCTCTATCATTCGGAATAGATTGATACGTTTTCTATCCTAATAGAAAATTGTTAGATGTTTACATTAAAGCTTACGAAACCTATGATTACTTAGGATAATACCTAAAAGGCCAGAAAAGGCACAAAAAATTAATATCTGGCCTCCATGGAAAATGGAATTCTAAATGGACTGTGAATCAGTCGATTGAGTAAAAAAATGAATGATCTATTAGTGATATCAGCTTAAATATTTTCTATAGGTTGCACTAAATGTTAATTTTTAAGCTAATCGACACAATACATCATTGCTTGTTAACTGATATACAGGATTGTCTGCTTTCACACTTCAAGGTAAAGATATTACAAGGGCTAATAGTAAAAAAACACAAAATTCTTAACTTCCTACACATCTGTACGTCATCAACCGACCCTATGAATTTCGTCGCAATTCATATAGATTCATTTTTCGAAAATGCTCATTGAATTCAGGAGAATATCTTTATAAATATAAAATACTATATAAAACACGTAATCTAGAATATATGCAAATGAAAGGAATCTTAACTATAAATAAACGAAGATTCATCTTATTGCAGCAACTCCAATTAAAACAAAAAACCGAGAGAACAATAATCACGTCTCATATATTCGACTCATTACCATTGCGACAAAGTAATTAATGGGATGAGTTTACGTAATGCGCATTAAGTTTCCCCGCCACGTATCACTTCATCGCAATAAACCTGGGTTTCTCGCATCTGCTGGCTTCCTTCGACGACGACGAATTCCGTGTGAACACATCTTTCCTTCCTTTCGCGACCCAATATTGATTCGTACATTCCCCGATTTCTCAACGGTGTGTTCGAGAAAAAGAAAGGAGCATTCCATCGCTCTTAGAAAAAGACGTTTTCGAAAATGAGATTGATTGTCCCCATTTTCTCAGGTGTAAGCACCATTTACGCAACTCTATATTTTATTCCATCGCCGCAGCAAGAATCGTAAAATCTAAATTTAACTGAACGCTCGATAAAGCGAACTGTAAATTATTTAGTACCAGTGATTTAATTATAAATATTGTCGAAATATCATATATTTCGATACAATAAATGTGGTAGCTCAACATATAAAACTATTAAGTGATAATTTTGCGGTTTATGTTCAATGAATTTTAATTAAGGGTTGCTGCTGGTTGACCGTTTGGCTATTTTCAGACTCTATTGACATATACTTTTTAATAGTTAGATACGCTAATGATATCGAATAAGAAAGCAAAGTAAAATGATAATATTCCTTTAAACCAACCTTGGTGTCACCGGGCGTCACCATCCAATCGGTAGAGAGCACCAAGGGTGAATCTCCGCGGGCACAATCACGCGACACCCTAATTAATCAGCGCCCAAGGATAATTACCCTTCGAAACACGTCCCAAAACTACCTTATGGGCGCACCGTTAAAAATTAACGAACGGCTTGTCCACCGATTACAACATGGGACGCCCCCATAGATCCAAGAATTATCGAGGGCATCCGCAAAAAAAGCCCTCCGACATCTGCTTCTTGAACGGCACGTTCCGGTACGTGGACGCGCAACAAAATAAAACCAAGGTAAAAAAGCGTCGACTTTTTGTTAATTGCGATCACGCTCTTAGTCCTTGGGGAGGAGAAAACATCCTCCCGCGGCCTCTCTCGACGATTTACAGGCGCGCCACTCGGAGGACCACATTATCCATCGGAAAAAGCCGATCGCACCTCATATACCTCATTTCGGTCCGTCCTGTTGTTCCCTCACTTGTCTTACACCGCGGGGAGGACGTCCTACTACCACGGCACGTACACCAAATTGGATTCCTTCCTCCGGATTGATAAACGAGCAGGGCCCTTACAAGTACCCTCCCACGCGCCTGAGGCCTTTTCATGACGGCGGATGTCCGTCCCACGCCTTGATATCCGGATGGTCCTTCTCTACGGGAGATGGCCCTTTTAACCCTCAGCTCCTAACTTCGCCGTGTGACCCCCCGCTGGGGATATCTCATATGAAACCTCTTGGCAGCCACGAGGACGGCTCGAGGCGTCGGAAAACTATCGCTTAACAACGACATCTACGATGTATTTGAGCTTTAGGCGTCGGAAACCTTTTCCTTAATAGCGACGTATGCGGCCTTACCAGGTCTATTTCATACGACGGCCTTCCTGGGGAAGTGCGCTGTGATACTACGTGGGAAGGACTAATGGCGCGGTCATTGGAGGTTCCTTTGGCCGGTAAATCAATCGTCCGATGTTGGAACATCGTCTACACGCGGTTTTAAATTCTCTTGCAGATAATACGTCAATCATTCGTTATACTTAAGCAATGATTAATGCTTGAGAAATTTTGTTAAAAAATAAAATTTGCAAACCCTTTGGGTAAATTACCACAAGAAAAGTTTGCAACGCTTTAAATTTTTTTTAATAGGAGAATATTGCATTACGAAGTATGAGTTGTACGAAAGACCTCAAATTTTGGAAAAAAATATTCGCAAAATCGTGGGTATCGCTTTTTATTTAAACATTTGTCTTCGTGACATCGGTTCGCGATCCTCAGCTGCGAATAATTCCGACAAAATATTCACGCTGCGTCGAAAACGCACGCGAGGGCAATTTTTCATCGCGCAACCAAACATTTTGCGAAAGGTAGGAACACCGAAATTATTTCCAGCGCAACTCACCATTAGCCAGAGACGCTCAGACGGGGAATCTCGCGTTTATGCCAAAAGAGGCGAGCAATCTCCACAGTTAAAAAAATATATCGCATTTTGATAGCTGCCAAGCCTGCTTTTTTTCGAAGAGAAATCCCACGATTGCTCAAATTTCGTATTCAAAAACACTCGCGAATAAATTGCTCCGTATCCTTGGATGGAAAAAACCTCCAACCCGCATATTTTCTGCTTTCTTTCTCCCCCGCGTCCCTCTCGACAATCCTAAATAAGGTCAGTGGGCTGGTAATACAACCCTTTCCGTGTTGATACAGGACTGATTGACAGACGCCCTCGACACTAAATAACACACGTAGAAATTGAAGCGGCACGCAATGCTATTGGTTCGAATTCCCGACCAATGGTAGAGATTAATTTGTGGGACGACGGAATAAATCATGACGAAAGAAGTGCGAGTTATCGATACTTAACGTCGAAGAAATTCGATTTTTGGAGAACGAAAACATGAGCTAAAGGTTCACGGAAGCGCTTCGATGATTAGTACTCTCCGAATCGATTTACATTCCTTTCAAAAAAGCAATTGCTGTTGAAAATCACCAGCAACTACACGCATTTCTCGAATATCTGGCTTCGTTGTAACTGTTCATCTCTTCACGATGTTAGCCAGCAATAATCTGCAACGTTCACCTATTTAATATTGTTTAACATTAATTGGTAGGCTGAAGCGGGGTGAATTGCCCAAATCATCAATAAAGCATAAATTTCCATAGATTTCGATTGGTGATCTTACAGTCATATCTATAGGATAATTACTTTCTTTTTATTGTTATGTACTTATAAGTTCCATAATAACCAAATTTTTTTATTATTTATCCCATAAAGATTATGTAATAAGTAAGAAATTATTAAACGCTGCAAAAAATGTCTTTTCTATGCATCTCCATCCTTTTCCATTATTATCTCATCTTTGATTTCATTTCCATAACATTTCCCATTTTCTAACTCTTGCGTTCATCTTATTTTTTTAATAAATTGCTGAAAGGACGAATCGTTTGCGGAAGATTAAAAACGAATATACTAATGATTATATATCCGTAAAATTAAGAACTGAGTAGTTTTAATATGGGATTTTGCTGCCATCCCAATGAGAGTGAGCTTATTTGCCAGAGTTAACATTTATAATGGAACGTGGAATTCCACTATAAGGTTTATAAAAACATTCACGAAATACAAAATCGTATACGTATAGAGTTCATATAATTATAAGCTTTTATTCTGAGACTCCGAAATATCCATTACTGGCTTTAAGTTCCACGGAGGATCAAAAAGTTTGAAGGACTCTCTCCAAGGTGAGCTATCATTTCTCCATTTGTATTTTATTACTCTAACAGCAGCTTCGGAGAGGACGCTCAATTTTGGTCGGCCACGTTTCCCTCAATTATCACGGGGAACCGCTCCTATATCACGACAGCGTAATGGCGCTACGCCCGAGTTATACGCTGTCGATAGCTTGACCGAGCTTTTTTATGACGTTTGGAGAGGGTAAAAAAAACAAGTTACGCATCGGTAGATAGCAGAGCATTTACGGAACGATTACAAAAATTATACGACTCCCTAAAAGTTTCTGGGTTTGGCCATTCGGTAAGTGGAGGAGGAGCGGTCCAGCGAGGCGAATTAGGTCATGCCCGAGGGTACAAGGGGCGGATCTTCACGGTAGGAAGCTAAAGGGGGTTGAGGGAACCTCACTCAAAGTGCGTGCAGAGGGCCCTTCGAGGCCCTTACATTTCCCACGATTCGAAATGGCACGCAAAAGAGCGCCTTCAGGGGGCGTTTTTCCGGAGGCCAAATAAAAACTTTCGCTTCTTTTTAAAGAGGGGATAAGCGGTCTGTAATGCGATACCTTTGGAAGGCGAGAAAGAGTTCGGGAGGCTTATGGGGATGCTGTACCGTTTTTAACGGAATTTCGGAGGAGTTGGCACAATCTCAGTTGCTCATTACGCTCGGTTCTAGAATATCGGGAGCGTGCTGATAACATTATTGTTATTATGTGAATGACAAGACTATGTTCAAAGCTGTTCATTTAATAACTATTTAATTCTAAACATAGTTTTAAAGGACATTTTCTTACGGTTTCAAAATATATTCCATCAAAGTTGAACTTGAACTAAAATCCCTTTGTTAGGTGTAATATCTAAGCAGTGTTAACTTATTCAGTGCCCAATAATTACATCACGAGAAGATACCGTTAATATTGAGAAATGATCAAAAAATTGCCGTTTTTATTCTTGTCTATTAATAGGAGAAAACATTAAATAAGAAACAGCCAATCAACCTAGCAACGTAAAGAGATGGCCATCACGTGCCTCATAAATAAAAACTTCTACATATTTCCAACCTCATTCCCTTTAACATTCTGATCGTATATCATAGCAATACTACGTTACAAAATAAACACAATATTCGCATTGTTTACTCACCCATTACTTTATATTCCGCATATTATCTCTTTATGTCATACTGAAAGAGCAGATGAATCCAACTTTATGGATTATAAAGATAAGCGAAGTCACACAACTGACGATATTCTCTTTCGGTTTAGGGACGAGAGAACAGTCGCCAAAATCTCCAGTTCCTCGTTTGGATCCCAAATACTTTCACAGCCTCTCTTTTACTGCATCGCCGTTTTAGTACCTCGTTTACTTTGGCTCTCTTGGCAGGTGTAATTTACGCCGTCCGAAACTTCGCCGAGGTTTTTTAGATTATGCGAAGAGAAGGAATTCGTTCCTCGCAACACCCGTGGACGGAATAACCGGAATCTCCGATAATGAATTTTCCCAGAATTAAAAACATTGCTGTACGTAAAGGGTGATTTAGTTGTAAGGAGTGGAAGAGAGTGAGCTTTCTTATGACCTAACATTGCATTGAAATGATAATATAATGTACGTTTATTATAAATTACACTTAAAACGCCCGAGTGAAAATTGTTTGACTTTGGTATTGACGAATTTGAATTTAATTGTATATTTTGCTTTATTCTATACGTATTTTTACATTGATTATGTAAATGGTTTTCATACCCGTAATAAATTCATTATTATTATTATTAATTTGTGGTGGCAAGGGATATAGATGGCCTTACATTTAAAGGCGTGCTCTTAGAAAATTTCCGGAGGAGACATGAAAAAGGTCTGATGGGTCCGGGATTCGAAACCGGATCACTCAATTGCCGGTTGGTTGCTCTAGAAAGCTTTTTGACTTTTTCTATGAGAAATTCCCTCATTTAGAGGGTACAGTATTCTAGTCAGAACGTAAAAAAACACACACAAAGTTAATGTGGCTTTTTTATGCGTAAATTGTATCAATGTGTATATTATTGGTCAATTTCTGATTTATGGACTTCTTCCATAAGTATCTCCATTTACGCAGGACTGTATCAAAAACACAACGCTGTAGTTAAATTCAGACCCGAGAATTTCAAATAAATATCAAAGTATAGTTTGTAAACGTGTGATAAACAGCATTGTGGATCTATGTTCAACTCTCCACGCAAATCGACTCCCTCGGGAATGACAGGAAATGGCGGTAGGACGTAATCAGCGATTGGGGTCGACTTAAGCGTCACCATCCGTGTCTCCACTGGGAACGAAATCCGCATTCTCGAGAAGAGGTGTAAAGATTCCTCAAACTTTGAATCACCACCGCTTCGATCTTCGTTATCTTATATCCTCTTCCGAGAATTCCCTTAACTCCCTCTATTAATGCAGGAATCACGAAGCTGTTACAAAACATTCGTGTAGGATGAAGGTGACTCTATGCATGCCTATGCAATACTCAATTATAGATTGCCGTGTGGGTAGCTTCGCAGCCTCCCAACCATGAACCAATGGTTTCGAGTACCACCTTAGCAACTAAGATGAAATCATACGAGGAACTCATTTCCAGACGTCATCCCTGTGAAGCGAGTTTTGAAATAGAATCGCTGTAAACAAAAGGTATGCTCTCTCGCGCAAAAATTATGTTTATTAGGAAACAGGACGTGAAGTAACTCACTCGATCGAGGTTAAGCGATTCAAGGAGACGATTCGTTAAGCGTGTCGCAATCGGCAACGATGATGCGATTACTTGCCACTGAGATAACGAGATTGAGAACTCTTTTTACGTTAAGTAGCATCAATTTACTCTCCCTCGGAAGACAATCGAGTCATACTGATCAGTCCACGATCGCACCTCATTCCCCGAAGGCTCCTGCAATCACGTAATTTCGAGACAATCGATGAGTTCGTAGACGGGAGAAAAATCTCAATCGTCGATAGAAATGTCTGCCAATGTGAAGAAGGAATGTCCCTCTTCGTGTCCAAAAGCTCAATCATTTGTCCAATATCAAAGGGATGACTTCACTTCCGTCCACCTCGAGGGACTCAAAGATGCGGAATCGATGAGAAAACTCCTTCGGAGAGGCAGCGTCTTAACGTTGGAGAAATTAGCATCCTGAAGAAGTCATCGTATGTATTGAATACCAAACACATGGACGAATTAATTCAATTAACAAAACTGATAAATCCAATGCATTACAACATATACATGCTTCAGCACATTACTATAATTACATCATTGCAAGGGGGCAATACATTACTATAAGTAAAGTACTGCATCCATGCAATACATTGCTATCAAAGTGGATGAAAACCTTGGACGATGGTTCAGTTTTCTCACAAATGAGCATAGTCAATCACCCTTACTCAATCCCTAAGTACGTGTTCTAAAGACTCGAGGATTTCACATTTCAAATCTTCCAGGCCTTTTCAAACTTTTACGTACCTTTATAGGAAATTATCCTCTAAAAGATAAAATGTAATCCCTGCGTTAAGGTCCAAGCAAATCGGGTTCTGTGAGAGTAGGGTATAGGTGTGTATGTTTCTGTTATGTTTGCCGATAAATTGGTACATTATTTATATCTGAATAAATCAACAAACGAATAAAAATTGATAAAATTACCTCATCCTCCGGAAGTGCAACACTTTATGCCATTCTCTGTGAACCCACCCCTCGATCCAGACCCACAGTTATAAGTTACGAGCTTAACGGTGAAAACGAGTCTCTGAAGAAGAAAAGCCCAACTCCAACACGGGACGCATCCCAATCGACAGACAGATCGCGTAAGGGGTGATAACAGAAAATACGACAAAACATCGACAGAATACGGCGGTATATTAAGAAGATGAAAAACTTCCGATTGGGGAAAAGAGAGGCGCAGGGACTCCTAATTACGACCGCCCACACCACCAGAATAAAGGACACCGATGGGAATGAGGAACGCACAAAAACCCTGTGATCCTAACACCTCTGGAGGGGATGAAAAAGCTGTAATCAGAGGGCGGCTGATGGAGGAACACCTGTACCGCGGCCATTCAATTTCGACGACCACTATATTTCCAAGGGCAGGTAAGACTTCTATTAATAGATATTCTCTTTTCGGATGGACCGGATGGGATTCAGGGAACCGCTCGGGGATTCCTGAAAGCTCGCGCTCCCGCCTCTACGTGACGGCATGTCGTGCCTCCGCCTGGGAAAGTCTGATCGGCAGCTGACGGATGGAAATGCAATGCTAATGTATTCCGAATAAAATTTGCAATTATCACCGCTCTTTCGCGGGATAATTAACCTCTGCAAATTACTCCGAGATGGTGGAAAATATTCCGCGAGTTCAAATGGTTTCGACTTTAATGAGTTAAAACGGAATCATTACTTGCGCCTCGGTACACGAAGTACTGCACGTTTCACAACTTGAATCTCAATTCGGCGAGCGGAGAATTAAAATCGATGACGAAGCGTTTAAATTACGCCGCGATGAATAAAATATTAAAAACCGTTAACAGATGTTTATAGCGAACGCTCGAGAGAGATGCGTTTTGGCCGTTTAAGACCGCGAAGGACAAAATTGTTTCTGACAAGTGAGAGATTTGTGAGAGATTACTGCATTGATGTTCAATAAAACATTTCAATCACCGAAAGCTTTTCAAAGTTTCGAAATAGATTTATTGACGCAACTTAAATGAACCATGCATTAAAACGACACCACAGTTGAATACTGACTTCGAAATATGCTCTCCCTCAAGCAGCAAAATTGTTTAAATGTGTTATATTCCACTATCACAATCAAGGCGTGATTATCAAAGAAAAGGCTTACGGTTCTTATGAAAAATACCAACTACTAAAGGAAGAACTACACACCACTAACTCCCCGTAAGATTGAGTCGCAAAAGCAAAATTCACCCTGACCCGTGAAAACGTTCCGAATTTTGGAAAAAGGCATCGGACGTAGACGAGATAATAAACTGACTTTAGGACGAGGCTCGAGAAGTCCCCTCTCAACAAAAACCACTGTTCGTTTAAAAGACGTAACAATCGAACCCAAATCCGTGAGATGCCAACCCTTGCTTCAAAAGGCCAACCCTCCTATTCTTACCACTGCGATGCGGAGGAGGGCCGTTTTGGGGGTGGACGGTTTACTCCCTTCAGATAGGAGCGGTAAAAAATGAGATGTGAATGGTGGTGCGGATGGCTCCTTCTGGCGGTGCTCATAAAGGGAATCGGTGGAGAAGAAGGTGGCGGCGGCAGCCTCTGAGGGTCTGTTGAGATCGAATGTGCGCAGCTCTTAAATAACAGTGCTGAGGAAACTTGTTTGCATACGGAAAGTTTCTGCGGAGATATCTCGATGGCCATTTCCTCCTTGTACGGAAACTCTGGATTCAGATCTTGGACAAATTACATAATAGGATATCTTCAGCGAGCAAAAATAGCCATGGCACTGACTGAGTTATCGGTCGAAAATATGTTCCCAGTGGCAACGTTTGCACTCTTTTTCGCAGAGTATAGTATTTACATAACATAAGAAATAATAGAGCGTTCAATTGTTAGATTGCATCGCGTAGGAAATCTCGAAAATATATTCATTCGGATTAAAATTACAAGCTCAAATGACAGAGAGAGAAGCGTAGGCTTCGCTCTCCGCTAAGAGAAGCAGGTAGAATGTATGATCTGTAAAATGAGAAATAAATGCTTGAAATAATACTCAGTTTGAGCACAATCATAAAATCACAGATTTAGAGTACCATATATGAGACGAATAATCATAAGTATCATAAAATCAATGATAAACTGCAATAAATGATCTATGTGAAGTTTTACAAATTTAGAACTTTACAGTTAATTTATACTAATCGCGTAAATTTATATAGATAAGATATTAATTGTATCTTGGAATTACAAATAGTTAAGGTGATTTATGAACTAAAATCATCGTTATATAGTTCATATGTCCACACCTATACAATGATATTATCATCCTAATTTCTGGTAATAGCCTATAGAAACTTACAATGATTGCTTACGGTAGAATATTTTCATTTGAGTGACCTTATCTCGCACATTTAAGTGTTGAAACCTGAGAAAGAGGGAATAATTAACTGTAAATAGGCGATAGCGTTTGCCGCAAAGACAAGTACTGGAGTCAGATTAAAGTTCATTCGTTACGCTCAAGCGAAAATGGTACCGGTTTTAGAAGACTTGTAATGATCTACGAAAAAACGGCGGGAAAAAGTCGGAAGTTTATTTATACCGTTTCCCTAATTAAAATGCATCTTAATTCTAGTAAGATATACTGTTATTTTCAAGAAGCTCCGAAGATTTTGAATAGCTACCAGAATTATTCTCCAGCCTTTATTTCATACAACCATATTATATTATTCTACATGATAATTAAGTATAGCTAAACATTTATCATATATTTACGTATATTCTTACATAAATTTTCTTATATAATCATAATTATTCACGTATATGTAGAATTAATGCATATTTGATAAATATTTTTTATTGTGATTTATATTATAAGGTTAAGCAATTCTTGTTAAAACATTGCAATTATGCTTTGAAGTACTAAATAATCCATCATAATTATGAAATTTTTGATCATTGTATCTTATGACACTTCCATTATCTAATGCGAATTCAAAAAGTAGCATTTTTGTAATAATGAGATCGATAAACTTGAAATCGTCCAGTTTTTAGTATACATTAAGTGTTGCTTTAAGTCACCGTTCTACATGAATAAAAACATTAAAACCACGTAAGAATGTAGTATCCTTTAAGCATCCTCCCATATCTCTTACGATTTTAGCCACCGCTCACACAACCGCTTATTTCCCGACTGACTTACGACCGCGTTTATCAGAAACACGCGCGAGCGCCGAATAAGCTCATCTCCATTGCCTCGGGACGCCTTCAAACCAGTCGGCGTCCACATACGGTCACATGCAACGAAGGCATGTTTACACTGAGCCGATGGTCTTTTTTCCCCTTTTTACGACGTTCTGCGCTTGCGGCGTGGATTTCCATCATGGAAAAGTTGTGGGTGGACCTATAAAGTCAATCCCGGAATCCGGAGTCGTTTTCAATTTTTTTAGGACGAGGAATGTCGACGTTTAGCTGGAGAAACTGCGAAAACTTGATCGCGAAAGAAGCTGAGGAAAGTTCAACGAATCTTCGAGCTAGATTTCTTCCAAACGGAAGTGTTAAGTCACAAGTTTCAACTTTTACCTTTCGACGATGGGTTGTCGTCTTCCAACGGCATCTTATGGCATCAGAATATTACAAAAAAGCTAGCATTTTCTTAGATAAATTCTTAGCGAACGAAAATTGATATTTAACCTACTCCTTTTCTATTAGATTAATAAAAGAAAAGCTGATTTTTATTTCCAGTAAGGAATATACCCAAATAACACTCGAAAAAAGTATTTAAGTGTTTTCAATGTACATAATCATAGGATTAAACACTTAAAATAGCTTCAATAATAAGGTTGATAATTTCAATTCGGAGAGTTACAGGTATCAAAAAAAAAAGTAAATTCTAATAATAATTCTAATAATACTATCACTAAATACTTCTGTCGACAATATTACTATATTAGAATGGTTGTGTGTCTTTGTAAATAGTAATAATTATTGAAATGGATGTAATTGGGATTCTTACTGTTTCCATTAGAAAAGTTATTTTTATTATTATTATATGAGAAAAATTTGAAAAACTTCATACCACGAAAAATATCCAATCTATCGCTTATATATCTGATTATGCGCAACTCGTTTATATATAAAAATTTAAAAAATATGACAAACTTTATTTTGTGCAACGCACTTCCTCTGTACCTTGACTTACTACTTGGTTAAAATTATTGACCATGCTATAAAAATAAATGAATGATACATCATATGAACATGAGAAAAAACTACAGCCATTGTTAAAGCTAAGTCCTTAGGGTTTCCACATTTAAAATGCTCATTATCCCCACGTTTAATATCAGCAATTAAGCTGTACCACTCCGACACAGCTGAGAAATTAGAAAGACCTAATGGTCACCATGATCGGTTCGTAATCATCGCTTACCAAAGCACAAATCCGAAGAAGGAAATCAACCGGAAGGCGATCCTAGAAATCTCTCGCACGGAATTGTTTATTAGCCTAATATATTCCTCTTTTAGCTTTTAATGACCAGCGCCGAAAGCGGCCGCAGAGGCGTAAATTTCCAGTGTGCTCTCTCCCAATAAAAATACGATTTTCCGCCGTTCTAAATAATCCCCGAAAGACCAGTTCTCCATTCGCGGCAAAATACGGTCACATGCTAAACGAGAGGATCCCTCGTTTTTGGGAGACTTTCCTTGACCTTTGGGGTCAGCGCCTACACCACGAAGGATGAATCAGCGCCGTCTTCGTGAGTAAGATGACCCTTGGGGCCTATCTTTTATTCCCTCTCAACAGATCCATCGTTAGGCGATCGGAGACAAAATGCCGCACCTACGCCACACACGGCGCCTCTTAATGTGGGAACTTCCAGGGCGGGCCTAAGATCTGCGGCAGATTACTTTTCGGCAGCATTTCTCTCACCCAAGGATGTCTTGTGAGGATTTTTTTCATGACATTTAAATTTCTATGAATATACCTAAGAATGTACTTCTTTTAATTCACCGCGTATTTGAAAATAAATTAGTCAACGCATAAATTGCCAATTTTTGCATAATAGTATATATAATAGTCATATTCCGCAGCAATCTAGACTTCTGAAGAGTAATTTCTCTAACACTTAAGTTGACGCGAAGCAAAGTTTCGGGTGAAACGAGAATGATTTTAATTTTTATAATTTAGTAGGTATAATTATTAAATCTATTCATGCACCGATATTTTCTGCTAAAAGAGGTCCGTCACTGTAATTCATTTAAGAAGTTTCGGAAGCTAAAATAGCTTCAGCGGGAAAGTTAGGCAAAGCGGTTTCAGGAGATAAGCGAGACATCCTCGCATAAAATTCAAATCGAAGCTATATATGTCAGAGAGAGTCTTGAATGAGGATGGTGAAAGGTAGTTGAGTGCTTTACTGTTTGACCCCTTTCGGGAGTGTGCGGAAGCCCTACGCCTACACCCCCACCCACTGACCTCCTTCCCTCCCTTCCGGCATCCCCCCTCCTCGCAATTTATGCAAAGGTCACACCGAGAGGTCGCCGGTGTCCCCGCTCTCAGGTCACAATACTCCCACGTGGACCACGTGCGCCACACGGACGAACTAAACACTACTGCACAACGCCCTTTTCCTTGAACGATTCCCAGTGCACTTCTATCGATTGATCGAAGACGTTCTATTTACTGCCAAAAGAATCTGAACTTCCTGAAGGAATACGTACGTACAATTACAGCTTCTATATGTAATGAGAGAAACAACAGTCTTAGCTCTACATGATTTTTTTATGATTAAATTACGATTAATTAATTACTATCAAATTATTATTATGATGTCTTTCGAACTTGCGGACTTTTCTCGTTCTCCTCATTACCTTTATGAAGTTCCTCTTACAATTAATATGGGCTACATAAATTAATTGAATAGTTTCTGTAGTAATTGTATATAGTTATCAAACACAATTTAATGATAAATGAATAGGTGCCGAACATTGTGTTTCCCCCGGGATCGGACCCAAACCCATACTTACAAGTTTTGATTCCTGGTTGCCCAAATAGAAGAGTTAGTCAGTAATAATAACACCCATGAGCGACGGGAAGGTATAATACCTAAGGATTCCCACTCACGGATCCTTCGACACTTTCACATCAAATAGGTGATCTTGTCAATCCTCGAACACCGAGAAAATAGCTTCACACGCATCGAGATCACATTCTCTAGCCTTTACTAACTTGCTTCTACATCAAGCTCACAGATTAATATACGCCATGACCTCTGACCCCTGTCCTTCTGGTGCAGGAAACATCCGAAATATGCCCATGACATGTCCTGTTAGCGGCCACACCGAAAAGGTATGTCATCGTAAGATTATTTCGCGGCATCACCGTTATTTTTATGACGTCCGTTTGAATGATGACGAACGATGTTTTCGATGATTAAAAAGACTTTTCATCTGAGGCGCGTCATTCTTTCGCATTGGAGTTTCACGGAATGATCACCGAGTTGGATGCTTTAGCTCTTCACAGCATCGTCCCTTTTCCTAAACAGGTTGAGAAGATTACCATCAATAGAGTTAAGAGAAAGAAATCATCTCCTGATCGACAAAAGCAGCCACGATTTTCACATCTAAAGCAATAAAATGTATGCTTAAATTCTCAGTCGTTGCTAAGCACTGAGAATCGACTAGACTAGTGCTTGTATGATCCACATTTTTTAAGTTAACTCAGAAAAGAAAATGCTAACGAGATATATTAAGGACTTTGTTTTCATTCTCTTTTAGAAAGGAGATAGTTTCAGATTCCCTAATTACCGTTTTGAAGTTCCGCTTACGATTAGCAAAGGCTTTGTTTATTCATTATATTGATTATACAGTAATTTTATATACTCAGTAAAAAGTATCGATTGATCTGTTAATACTTTTTGAACATTATGCTCTTATCCGGGTCATAGCCAAGCCCATATATGCTATATGTGGATGCGCTAACTATGACATATTTGTACGGATAAAATGTTTTCAAAGAAAACTTTGAATCATGTGTTTGACCTACCGAAGCATCCACCTTTTCTCTTATCTCACGTGTGTGAACGCCCAAACCCGATGGCCTGATCTGCATAGTAAACGGAGCAGAGTGCAGTCCCATTGATGGCCGACCTCGGCCAAGGGCACATCAATGAGACGAAGGCGTCCAATTGTGGCAATCGAGCGCCCTAGAGGCGGGACGAAAAAGACGAGCCTAGACTGCCATAGACCTTCAAATCCCCACCACGGGAATATAAGATCGGAAACAATTATATAATCCTATCACAGAATTTACTGCGCGGAATCTGCAAATAAAATTCACCGTGGCATAAATCGTAACGCAATGCTCACATATCTTGAAAAATACCTAAATCATAAGGATGTGAACTGGGTAGACAGAAGGCTATAAGGCTTCAAGACTGAAGAAGAGACATCCTCAGTAATTTACAATCGAATTCATTCGTAAATTTAAATGTTTTTTATGATGCTCCTGTTCGTGCCAGATTCTCAATCCCTATAAATTTAATAACTGGCATTTTTCGTGAATAATAAATATAAATTTTGAACAGAAATATGACATCGATCCAAAATCTACATTATTCTGGAATTTTAAAGATAATCTAAAGACACTTTCGCAAGTGACATGGAGATAATTATTGTTAAAGTTTTAAGTGGATGGTTACATACTCAATGATAAAAAAGATACGAAGTTATGGTGCTTTTAACTCCTTCAAATCTGTCTCGATCAAACACCGATTTTAAACGTCTTTTTCTTAACAGAGCATAAACGCTATTTTTCGTAACCGATAACTCGATAGGTATAAAACACGGATTCAAAGAAAACTTAGCATTATGAAGGAAAACCTTTTCTATAACGTCAAGACGTTACCCCTCGTTTACATTCGTCTCACGGAATACATTTGCACAGCGAATCGCTAAATCTGGGATTTCATAAAGGACACCCATTTCGACACAGTCGCAGCACACGAGCGTCACACGCACCTCTTCTAAATTCAAACCGCGCATCAAATAAAAAAATGACGAAAAACGCGCGCCAATCTTTTCTCCCAAAAAACCATCTTCGAAAGGAGCAGTGAGCTTAGCATACGAAAAGCAGACACCTCCCACATCGCCATAAAACCTGTCGTGATTAACAGTCGATCGCACAAGAACGCTACCGAAACTATCGAAGTCATCGATACCATCGAAGATATCGATACTATCGAACGTATCGATACTAGCGCAGAAAATTAATCGATTTAAAAATTGTACAGATACTTTGAAAACTCAGTAATAACATCGATACAATTGGACGAATTTCCATACAAGCGATAGATACATCGATATTCGGTAATAATCGATACTTACTTCGTCAGAGTAGGTCGAGACGCGTACAGCGATGAGGGAGGAAAAGTATTGGCATCTCATTCTTCTCCGTGGTAAAAGTATCGATACATTGTTAAAAAATTATAAATTTCGATACTATCGATAAGCACAATCGATAGAGACCACTATGAAAGCGAAAAATATTGCCAACCAATTCTTCGTCAAGGACGGAGTCGTCTTCAAATTCGACGTCTTCTTGACCTTGATCGTTTGTCGAGACGACGTCCGCGAAGAATGTGCGAAAAAACGGGGATTTCTGCTCGAAAGCCAGTCTCCGGATTCCCTTTCCAAAGGAGTCGAGATTCCGACGCATCTCCGGGGGATTACGCGGATAAAAATGTCTCTACGGCGAAACGTGATTGGAACGGATTATAATTGAGCGAAATATCGATTTGCCAATTTCCAATGCCTTACTTTGTAAAGGTTCCTTTCTTTGTTGGGTGTTTGAGAGAAAAATTTTGTTTCCCCGGCGTCGCCTGCCAATGGGATTGGGTTTTATTTTGGGGAGATTCCTTAAAAAGAATTTCCATGAAATTCCTGATTATATTTGTGTATAAATTTGAGGTGGGCGTGTTAAAGGTATCTTGGCATGATCTCGGTTGCACAAATTATGAAAGAATTTCGCACTAAATTCCTTCTTTCTATGTCCAGGACGGTTCTCCAGCATCGAATGCGGCCCGCTAAATGTTGGAATCGGCCCGCCAGTCAACCTTTAATTTTTCTAAAAACATTCCATCGCGTAAACTTGGAGTCTTAGAGGGAGCAGGCATGAGTTAAATCCTCTTTGCCGAAAATACCTTAATTCGCCATTTAATATCATTCTTGTTCCGACAAAGATTCTATCTTAGTTTAGCACTGAGTGGTTTTTTAATTTTTTTGTTTGCTGAATTATAACGGTATAAATAAATTTTCGTCTGGCTTTCTTTCGGAATTGCGATGCAATTTACAGAAGAAAAATTTCAAGAAAAAAGAGTAATCCTTGAGCAAATGCCTGTGCGTGAATGTTAAATTATTAAGTGTCCCTTGGAAAGGGACCCTTTAAGGCGGCACTAACCATACATGGACCACAGACTATTTTCAAAATAATTGTGATGAATAATAATGAAACAGTACGCAAGCTTTTAAATTTAATGTTACATCGGCAATAAATTCATTAGTTAACTCAAGTATGAGACGAGTATTAGTGATTGACAGTGTGATCCAACGAAAATTGCCAAACCATTAGTTACATGAAAAAATATAACGAAGGTGTGTTGACAAATTAACAAAAAGAAGAACACAAATTTTCACAAGTTTTTATGAGTATCATGAATTCGAAAATATCATCACTTAAGAACTATATCACGTGCACTAATAATCAATTTATATAAATTATTACAATGCATGACGCGAAAAATATCAAACTTGTCTCAATAAACGTTTCCCGTGAAGATTCAAATAAAAGTAATCGAATCTCGCCGTAAACCGTTAGCACTACAGTTAAGACTTTACGACATGCAAAGCCATCCGGAGTCACCAAAAGGAGAATTCATATTCCTCAAATTTTCGCAATATTTTCAACGAAAAATTGTCGACAATAATATTCGTCGAGGCAGTTGCGGAAAAGATATCTGACGATATAAATATTATTTGAGACAAGCGTTATAAATGGACCGGTCAAACCAGCCGCCATTCAGAATGGAGATTTGCAAGGGGAAAGCATTCAAAGGAGGTGTCATAAACACGCTTCGCGTATCCATTTGTCATATCGCTTCGCCGATGTTTTTTACTCTGCAGAAAAACTACCGCCGACGAAACGCCTAAGGAGCTAAAATCCCGCATCGATGCATAACCATCCCCTATTTCCGCCTTCGTAACTTTCTAAGCGGCGTTCGATGTTTGGTATATTTGTTTCATGTAAAGGGACGGTCTGGAATTGGCTAGAGTCATCAGTATTCCTACTATACCTCAACAGTACTTTGTCTCAGAACAGTCGTATTAGATCGAAAAATTATGCCGATCGTCAAATTTTAACATGAGAATCGCTTTATACTTGAACATAAGCATAAGTAATCAAAACGCCATTCTACATCTTAAACACTAAACGATTTTGACGAAAAAACCGCACAATATGTTATCTACTTCATGGCTATCACGCGCTATTCGAAATAAAGGCACCTTCCGCACCATAGCTTCCATCACCGACTTCATCTGCAAGCAGTGAAGCTTCTGGACAAGCTGAAGACGCCGGCGGATTCGAAATGGACGAAAATTCCTCAATGGTCCCTTGCACTGTACACTCCTGAAGCGCAGTCGTTTTTTCCCACCCCGACAAAGTAATCCCTTCCATGTTTTTTCTTCACTTCCATGGGAACATGCAGAGGCTATGAACGGTCAACGACCTCCTCCGCATTTTTCCTTGCTTCGACGCGAGACGCACCGAAAAACGCGCCTCCCACCACCTGTTCCTCTTGGGACAATCAACTCGCTTTTTCCGGATTATTTACATTTAATGACGCTTAATCTGTTAACTTATGCCGCAGCTTCTCTCCGACAGCCGTTGTGAGATTTTTCCCTTTCACCTCAGCTATCGCGAATTAATGCAGCGCTTTCTTTCTTTCGGGGGTGTCTTCTGCTCTCCGTCGAAATGCTGGTCATGGCTCATTATCGAACAGTGGAATAGAAGTTTACACCAACTAGGAAATACGTGGACGCAAGGCTCAAATTAGAGGATGCTCCAAAGCTGTTTAGGGAAACGTTAAAAGAGGATTTAAATAGGCATCTATAAAATGTTACAAGTAATATTTAGAATTAGAAATATCTCCGAGGCATTCCATGTTGATCTAAATGTCTCTGAATTTTATAAGAGACAAGGTAACTTTAGCAGGTATTTGGTACATGATAGAGAGTATCGGATTAGGACGATTACAGGACTAAGAAAGATTGAGCGTTTAATTCGAGATTGGAGATGAGTAGAATATTGTGGTTCATTACACAATATCTATTATTAAAGAAAAGTTACTTAACTTTCGCAGACGATTTGGTGGATACTATCTGGTGAAATAAGATGCTGTGAACGTGAATTCGCCTACAGTTCATGAGCTGAAAACGGTGGTTAACCCAATTAAAAATTACGCAACCGTAAGTGAATAATAAACAATATTACCTGGGAATTTCTCAGCAGAGCATCGCTTGGGGAAAAATTTAATTTTGGGAAGCTGAAGAGAATATATACCTTCAAGGTGTATAACTTTCCGAAAGTTATTCTTATGAATTCAAACGAGCTCTCGTTGTGATAGGAATTACAACATTATTCTTCCGATATTTGATGATCTTAGAGGCTGGTAATATTACCTTACCTAAGACAAACGATCGAAAAGTAAAAAAAAAACAAATGAATTTCGTGCTGTTAGGTCATGTAATATTAATATAGAGATTAGCAAGTTAAACAATAAATACCTTTATGTACTTATTCATTCGTTTATTTGAACCTTAGGGTATTGTAGGAGGAATAAGGTTGACACTGTAAGATAAGAAGTGATTTCCTAATAAATATATACAATTTTTATAATGGTATCAATTTGCCGTAAATGCACCACCACAAAGACCTAACCAATAAATAAATCACTATAATATATACTTTTAAAATAATTACCATTATTCAGCATCACTGATACCTTCATAGCTTGAATGCAATTATATCAGTGAACAAGACGGATAAAAACTAATGTGCGATTTATTTTACTCTTACACGAGAAGAAATCTTTCTCTTCGAAATTTCCGTTACTTGGAAGGCGAGTTCCAGCGGTGGTTCGTCAGAGGAAAGGATTCCAATAACAGCGGAGGCGATTGAGGAGGGCCCAAATTCATTAAGACGGAAGCCATTTCGTTTAGTCGGAAAGAAAGAAAGCGAGTCCCCATTATTTTGACCGGCGTTTCCTCTTTTTATTCGAGGTCCTTGGTCGTGTAATGGCGTGTGGAAGATTGTGTTACATTATATGGCCGCTCTTATTTTCATTTCGCAGCGGCAAAAAAGCCGTTATTTATCACCGAGCGCTTCATCACGGAGAAATGGGAATTGGGATCGCATCCGATTGGATAATTTTTCCATTACATTAAGTCCTGTTTTTGCCCGGACATACTCTTAATTTGCGTCGCGACGGCGGATTCGTGTTCTCGTTTTTTACGCGATGATTATAATACCGCGCTTCTAATGTTTCGGCGAGGACGGCTATAAACGAGTCGATTTTTATTATGATTAAAGATTTGAGTCGAAGAGGTTTTCGCATAGGGACGGCGCAAAACGTCGTGTACCAAGTAACAAGTTGATTACGGCTAGAATTAGAACTCTCAACGGATCCAAGTGGCTGCAGAAGCACGAGGGGAAATTATTTCCGAGGTTCAAACGGACGGCATAACAATAGGCAAGGAATGGATTTAGAGAATAAACCTTCTGGTGCACTCCTCACTGCGCATCACAGTGCCGTACTCTTCTGCATGACTCTTACCCTACAAAATTAAAAACTGGGAATGGGATTGGCACATGTTATTTCTTTTGACTTAATCATTAAAGGTTTTAATATGAAATTCCACCAAGTTACGCTGGACAATGTTTATTTTGTTAAAAACGAGAGTACTACTGAAAATTGAGAGCATTCGCCGAGATCAACCCCTCAAAAACAGAAAGGAACGAATGGCATTAACATAAAAATCGCTTCCCGTTAACAAGCGCATCTGACGTCAATCCAGAGAAGTGGGTCGTAAAAACACAATTTTCCGCGTATCTCGGTGAGACGCCGCGAACAAAAGACGCTCGATTCAGCTCCAAATCGAGGTTTAATTTTTACGACCGATCTCCTATATCTTTGGAGCGAAAACGTGAAAGCATTCAAAGAAACGGGAAGTGGATAAACGAGTGGCCGCGTCGTGCTGCAATTGCAGACATCACTTTCCCACGACCGGAGGAAAACATTACATAGGTATTTCCTTTTTGCGATAAAATTTTCGAAGGAAAAAATTGTGGAGGGATAAAGTCGTAAGTAAAAACAACGCGAGAGCTTAAGTAAGAGGGTTGTAGACCGCTAATCCCACTTGGAGGATTAAATATTAATAACCCAAAAGAAGTCAAGAGCTAAATCAGATGCTAAGTTTTGAAGTTACCATTTCAACCTCTCAATGTAATATTCCGAATTAAAGTTTCCAACATGTTAATCTACACTGCACTGTCTATCATCTCTACACACTACACTATACAACTGAAATTTTTGCTGAGAACGATAATTTAGAACTCCTGAAGAAAACAACAAATGACTCCTTCCTTGTTTCCTTTCGGAATTAAATATGTAAACGCTCCACCAAACATCACCTGATTTTGTTAGTGAGAACAACAATAATTGCAAAACTTTAACGAGACTCAATTACTTAATAATGATGAGCAAAGTTTTAAAATTACTGGTAAAACCATGAAAACCGTGAGTGTTAAACAATCACTAAAGGCAATACGCGGTTAGGGAATTCTGTTCCCTTGATTACAATGAAAAATTTCTCAGCCCCGCTTCAAATTCATAAACATCATGCAAGTCCTCCAGTCGCAATCGTGACAGAAATTCTCCCGTTCATTGCCTAAGATCCTTGACACTTTAATACCTTCTACCGGCCCTGAAATCACCTATAAACAAAAAGTCAAGATCCCTTATACATCGTGAATGCTGTCGAGTAACAATCATTAGCTGAGGCAGACGCATTTGCCGAAGAGCTCAAGAGATCCTTTCGAACGTTAAAAGCATGCGAGACGCCTACTACGGCCTGGAATCTCTAGCGGCTGGAATGATGCTGAGGGAAAGTTAAACGAAGCCCTGGTGAAAGGGAGAAAAGAAAGGGAGATATGGTTCAGAAGGGAATCATTTGAGTTGGGCGTGGGGTCCCTTGTTCCAAAGGGCGTCATACGGATTGATATCGAAATTGGCGCATAAAAGCGCTTCAAAAGTAGGTTTGGGCGTGAGAGGCAGGTGTGTGTCGGAGTTCGTGGAAAGGTCGGGAGGTCTCAAAGGTCCTCCGAAGTGTGCCACAGAGGCTTACGTGGGATTCCAGATACGAGTGCAATGAGCGAAGTGCTTGCACGAGGAGCAATACAACCATTCTCTCAATTTGATGAGTTTGCAATTATGCTCGGATTTTACCCCTCTTGTGTCACGAGGGCCTGTGAAATAAGGCGGAAGAGTAAACGCCTTCTGATAAAAGTAGGTTATATGATTTCCGCATTTTTAATGGGCGTTGCGGAGAAACAGTCGGAGACACAACTATTAATCAAATTTCGGGTCGTCCTTTCTTCCTGGCGATATCCGGAAAATTGAACAGCCCTCTAAAGCCACTCCTAAGGTCTTAAAAATGGCTCAAAAGCAGGAAAGACATTTCAATAATTTAAAAATTAAAGTTGATGGATATCGTAAATATAACATCCTGTTTTCGATGTTTTATTCAAGCTGCCGGCAAATTTATTGCCCGTAAATAACGACAATTACGAAGGTTATTCCATAATCTTTCTAAGAACTCCCGGATTAAAATTTTCGCAAACAGTAATTTTATTTATCTTTCATTAACAAAGGTTCATTCCGTCGTCAATGACAGGTATTCCGCGATTAAGTTAGTAAGAAGTAAGAGAATATTGGAAAACGTATTCCCGAAACAAACATTAAAGACAATGAACCCCAGTAAAACATTAAGAAATGGGTGTCTTGGAATTGTGTTAGAAAAGTGTTAAAATGGAACGATCTTAATCACGTCTTGAGCGATAAAAAACCGTGAACCTTACCACCTATTTGATACGGTACGTACATTTATGCAGTGACTAGAGGAGGAAAGCAACCCCTAGGAAAAAGTCAACCATGAAAGCTAGTCGAATCTGCAGACGGTTGCGGCAGCCAAAGTTGTCCTCATGACAAACTTCCCGATCGGAAGAACGAAGCATGATAAACAGCGCGGAAAACTCGAATTGGATGAGCCTAACAGACGCCTGCTAAGCCAAGAGCCGGGTAACAATTCACTGCATTTAAACATTGAGTAATTAACTTTAAAAAATGCCAGACAGGGAATGTCGAGAGATTACCATCTTTGAAGCACAGATTCCCAAGAACCGCTCTTAAGATGGGCCTCACAAAACGGACGTGGATTTTTATGATGACGCGCTCGTCTCTTGCATTCGAAACGATCGGCCCATTGCTGCGAACCCATTAAACGTGGAATCGAATACATCTCAAGAATGGCATGAATACCAAAGCTATGTCCTCCGTCGTTTCTCTGTTCCAAACCAAAGCTACAATATCTCTCGTTCTAAGTATGCCCTTAAAACAATTTATCATTTTACTCGCAATTCCTTTGATAAAATCCTTACAATCCCAAGCCAATTCCGAGGAAAATACTCACATAATTTAAAAATTAATCACAATGTCATTTACATTCGTATATTAATTTCGCTTCTCCAGAACTCGGTTGGGTAGTTCGCGTAGTTTAAGTTTGCGCATTTCCAAATCTAGTTTTCTTTTATTTCCCAGTAGTATTTTTATTTTACTCCCACTCATTAAAAGTATCCCAGGAATTTTTTAATAAGTGTACATTTTTTCCCAGATTTCATAATACGCATTTTTTACGAGGAAAATATACGAGTTTTGATTAGGTAAAAAATCCTCTTAAAATATTTCAGAGCTCGCCAGATTTTATCAGTTTCCTTATAAACGAAAGAAAATATTCTGCTTATTAGTGACTTCCGAAAACACGGAATTCGTCGCATAGTTTCGG
Organism: Sympetrum striolatum; assembly: GCA_947579665.1. NCBI lineage: Eukaryota > Metazoa > Arthropoda > Insecta > Odonata > Libellulidae > Sympetrum > Sympetrum striolatum. The sequence goes on from OX388351.1 coordinate 80,612,699, forward strand.
GAAAAATATTTCTCTCGCATCCGATGATTGCAGAGACTCACAAACAGAAGCAACAGGAAGAAGAGATACTGCAAATTACATTATCCGCGGTTAGTGATGAAGCTCCGCATTAAGCATAATACATTCGCGCACCTTTCTTACAAGAGGAAGGCTCGCTTATTTTTAATTGAAAAGCGTCAACCTTGGGAGTTATTCATTCACGGGAGGTGCCTCAGGAAAGAACGGAGTTTACGAGCTGGGGGCGAGCATTAAACAGCAACAGAAAGAAAAGGAGTCTTAATTGGATGGCCATATTGGATTTTTCGAAGCTCCGCCATTTTGAAATTCGTTAGGGAAGACGCCATACGCTCGGAAGGTATTCGTTAGATTCCAAACAGATACCACACGTGTCCGCCGGATTCCAACTGCTGACTCAACCACAAAGGGCCTTCCGTTGCCTGGTTCCGAAAACTCTTTCGTCCAATTACAACGAGTGACGCCTCCCGACGCCCCCCCGAACGACGCCCCCCAGAACGACGCCCCCCCGTCACAAACGGACTTCGCATCATTCAATTTTTTACATCCTTTTTGGAAAAACGCCAGCGCGCCTAAATAAAGGTGGACAAAGGAACGGAAGATAGGATCAAAAGAGGAGAAGATCTGTCTGAAAAGGAGGAAACCCGCAATATGCGACGATATAATCTCCGAGGGGGGAGTGAGGACACCTTGGATGGTCGGCAGCTGAGCGTGACGATTACTTTTCACACGTTCGTTGCTTTGGCGAATCATCTCTTTCGCAAATAATAAAAGGACTTGTTTCCGGTGACTCCATCGGATTATTTGAGGGAGATTGATTGCGAGCTGGAATTCGACATACCTGTCACGTCCTGTGATTGGCCAATTCTTTCCTGAACTACACATCTCTGCTCTTCGGAATCGATTGGAGGAACTTCCTTCGGTGCCCAGAATCCGAGCACAAAAGGGATGCACAACTCAGAGGCATACAAATTGAAAATTTCGGTGAATTCGAAATGTCGACAATGTTTATCTATGACTTGGAACTCTTCGTCTTGGAATTGACTCTATGCGAACGAAGGATCTCCATTCGAGCTAGAAATTAATTTTATAAATTGATTCAAGATGTCACTAATAAAGTTTCAATAAGCCTTTAAACCTTCTTAGCATCAAAATAACAAATAAATTTAAAATAAGTAATTACGGTGCAAATCGTACTGATCGATAATACCTGGGTTTCCTCATATCACAATTATTTATTTTTAATATGTTATGTTTATATGTATGTGTTTATGTTTATGTTAAATTTTTGAGACAATTGAAGTATACAATAAGTATGCAATCCTAAGTAGGTCGAAGTAAAAGTTTGTTTCGGACAATTTTCTCGTTGAGTAGATATTTCCAGAAATTTGGTAAAGTTACACCAAGGCATGCGTCCAATTGCTACGCCATTCTTCAACATCAGCATCTTACTGGTCATACTGAACCACTATGAACGAAGACATGTTTCAGGGATGATATTTTCAGAGGGAGCGATTAAACTTCGTCATTCGTCGAATTCGTCACTCAGACATTTCGTCGAATTTGGTTGCTGGTTGGCGTCATTCATTTTCAGAGCAAAAATATGTTTCGAAAACAAAGGGTTAATTGGCTGGTCCCGATACAGCACAGCTCCTTTCAGATGTTATTTCGAATCAAACCACGAAATTTATCTTGCATACATCTTTGGAGCTGTAAGACGGCAAAAACCCTTTTTCATGGAATTCATGCAATCCAACGGAAGGGGCGGACATTCCCGAATCGCGACATTGAAGTGCCGATGTCACTGATCGAAGAAAAACAGTCGAAATTAGGTTCCTATATAATTTGAAGGGCCTATAATCCTTAGCAGGGTCGGTAAGGGAGACAAGGGGAGATTTATGGTGGTCAACCCTTTGCCTAGCACCTGGGTGAGACCCCTCTCAGCTGTCTCGGGCATCTGGAATGCCACAGGGTCAAGCAGGTAAGGGACAACGGGATTGGCTAGAACTGAGTCCGCTAGATAAAAAACAGACCGATTGCCAATAATTATTCCTTTGTTTCCTGCCATCCTTCCAAGCCATAAAACATGGCCCTATTCTTGGAATATAATGACAGATCTGATAAATAGTGACCCCTTCAAGATTCCTATGCTTCACTCCCTCTTGTCTAAGGAAGCCCTAATATTAACTCGTCGTGCGATCTAGCAAAACACACTATTTTTGCGTTTAAATGATTGGCTATTAGTTCCGCCTATGGCAGCCAGAAAGGGCGGCGATTTCTTCGAAGAGCAAACCTAGAGCTACCTGCTGAAGGAAAAAGAGCAGCCAAAGGATTTATTTCAAACTCAGCTTAGAGATTTATTTCAAACTGTTCCGAGAGGTAAATAATAATTAAAGAATGATGTACGAATTTAAATTATACCACTTGGATTATTAATGAGTAGGTACTATATTTTCATGGCACCTTATTCTTTTCGCTTTAGTCAAAACTGAGTTGTTTCAGCACGGTTTGGATTCCTTCGAAGGACATCAGATACATGTAATACAAACGATAAGGTTTGAATTTTTGCAAGTTTAGCGGAAAAGTTCAGCCAAAATAAAATACTTAGGATGAATTGAGGAAGTAAATATTGGGCGTAAAAATAAGTTATTCAGGTATTTCTGCAATCAGGTTATCAATGATGCCGATAGTATGTACAAAATGTTAATGAAAGTAAAACATTCTTCGCCTTGTAGGAAATTAAAAAGGGAGAATAGTGGGAATGATTGTAAAAATGTGTAAATCACGAGCCATCCTAAAATGTATCGCCGATTCCCAAATGTTTCCAAAAGCTAACTCCGAATCGAATAAATTTGGCGCTGATCAAAATTTCAGCAACGATCACGCATTCTTTCACATCTCCGAAGGCAATAAAATTCAAAGTCATTACACGGCGAAAATCTCAATCCCGGACAAAAAGGCGACAGCGATCATTAAAAACCATTCGAAAAATTAAAACTCATAAATATTCCGGCGACGAACTTCCTTCAGTCATTCCCACAAAATTTCCGAACATCTCCGACTGAAAAAAGACGGCGTGAGTCAAAATGCTAATTCGTCGAGTGACGCAGGCGGACGAAGAAATATTATGCCATCCTCCAGATCGCGGAAAAGTCCGAGGAATATGACATTTCGTGAGAAAAGTCTAAAATATTTTTGTGCCGCCACGAGAGGTTAAGTGGGCAGTCATGAAGAGGTCGGGCACATTGGCACTTGTCTTTCTCGCCGTAAACTCATCGTAGACATCTTTGCTCCATTCTGTGAGTCGGAAGAGGAGGGGTTGGTTGGCGTCCCACCAGGGGCACCCGGGGTCGATCCCCACCCCATCAAACGTGACTTGCATTAGCTCCACACTGATTCCCGGGAGAACCGTGAGAATAAGAGGCCGTTCTCCGGACTCTGTGGTGTAAAAAAAGCCGGATTTGGTTATGCGCGCTTGATCCCCTTTGTGCAATTGATAAATTGCCTTTTAATGCCCAATGGAGCAATACCCCAAGCGACGTCTTTTCCTCGAAATTGGAACGTTCTCAAAGGATTCCTCCGTGGTGCCGATTTCCCCGTGCATACCCACGCGTATGACAACATTACCGATAATTAGCAGTCAATTATGAGGCGATTGCGCGGGTTTAGCTCCAGTTTTTTTAAAGTCGACTCGAATAGCGCGGTACTAGACTTTCTCTATGATTTACGGAAGTTCTAGGCGGATTTTATTTAAGAAAATGCAAAGGGCATTCTATTGAATTCCGAAACTATAGTAATCAGAAACAATTTGAAACGTCTTCGATAGATGATCTTATCTTCGATTGTACCTGATATATACGACACCTGTATACCTGGAACATGCAAAATAAAATCGAGATACAACGGGTTAAATAACTCCAAGAGAAGCCCTTTACCGCTACTCAAAAATTTTACCAAGAGCAGGAATAAATCATTGTTATTACTGAGAAATTCTTTCCTGTGCGCAGTTCCAGGACCAGGTGACAGGGGATACAGTTCAGAAATAAACAAATGTACGAGATTATTCGGTAAAATAAAAGAATGGACAAAAGTGAATAAAGAGAATTAAACACGATCCGAAACAAAAACATATCTGGCTCATATTAATTTTGGCTAATAAACTCATCCTTTGATAATTTTTTTGCATTCAATTTCAAAGGCGAATTCCTTTCTTTGTAACACATCCTTTAGCAGCGATTGATGACAAATCACATAACTTTTGGCGTTATATTCAATAATAATATACTCATTGCTTTGCATAATTCTCCATTAACTCCTAACACTTAGGAACATATAACGACGTTCATTTACGTTTTCTGACATCATCACTCCGATCGTTACGGCGAAAGAACGGTTGGAGAGGAAGCATCTGATCGGAAGCGAAATCAAACATTGGCAATTTGTTTGCGCATGCGCCTTATTCGCCCAAACGAGTGCCAATGTGCCACGCACGGCGATGCCTTCCGCGCTGCAGGAAGTGCAATCGCGTGTGCGTCTTTGGAAATCAAACATTAAAGGATTCCATTAAATCCTGGTTCGTGAGGACGAAACTTTTGAACGAAAATCGTCTTTCGTTTAAAGGGTGAATTGCCGTGAGATGTCTTCGCTTGAACTATTCTATTCGTGTTTCGGATATTGCTTCTGGAGTCGGTGTAATCCATACGGTAGCAAGTGCTCTTTGCTCTCTGCAGATGGTAGTATACATTCCAGGATAATTCAATTGAAACTTCGACATGTAAAAACTATTAATCGCTTTGGAGATGTTCGTATTGTTAGCTCCGTTATAAAGATCTAACAGAGGATCAAAGTTTCATTCAAGAGAATTTACAGCATGTCATTTTCTAATTTTATGCAAGAGAAGAAGACATGTATTGAAAAATTTATTTAGTCAAACTTTAGTTGGAACAGATTCCTATACTAGTCCGATTCAAACCAGTATGAAAATTAAAAAGGAAATAAAGGACTTTAATTTATTCGCGTAATTTTCTCAAAAGCATGAAGAATAAAAAGTAAATAAACGGATGAATATGAAAGTACCCGTCTCTTTTTAAAGAGAAAGGTAGAATTAACAATAACAAATTGTTAAAAATAAATCTTGATGAAAATAAGCTGGAGTATTATCGCCGCAAAACCTTGGGAAAAATTCACCGATTATAAGTTGACTTTAGGTATTAAACTAATCCCTCCCCAATATAAACTCTAGGGTCATGACTCCATCATTTTTTAGGCATCAGATTTCACTATGTTTGAGTAATTTTAATGCCCACGAATGGAGAAATGATTAATGCACACATCCGTGAATTAGAGAAGGGTATCAGAGGGTGCCATCATCCAATCGAAAAATAAAGATGAGCCGGAGTTTGTTTACTTTGGAATCCACCGCGTTCACGATTATTAGAGTATGACACATCCATAAAAGCAAAATTCTCGATACTTCCTCGTTGCCCGGAAGTTCTTCCAAAATTATCGCGTCATTTCTTAAAATGCAAATAGAAATACGGTTTCTCCGAAATGAGTTATCTAGTTGGAGCGATCTTTCCCACGTCCCAAAAACAGTTAAATCGATAAAAAATTATCGAAATCCGATTGACGTCTTGACTCGTTGAAATGGCAACGCAATCCTTGTTTGGCCCAACTTTTTGGCGAAACTTCGAAATAAGCGCGGATTAAATTATCCAGGGACGCATCTCCATTCGAGACTTTTTCACGGTTAATTTACGCCGAGACGCATTTGGGCCCGTGGACCATTTACGGCGAGTCCTTATCCAAATAAGACCTCGATCTGCAAGAGGGAAGATAAGGGCGAGAAAGGCAGGTACGGACGCGAGCGTTCTAACGCCTCCAGCGCCCGATAAGGACATCGAGACCTGCGGTTGGAAATGAGCAAAACAAATGCGTAACCCAAGGCGAGGATTGACTTTTAATGGAGCATGTGGGCGCTTTAGCGGGTTGACAGACTGACTTCTCCGTGGAAAAATAGCACGAGGCAAATAAGTTTTAATTAACCCTCGGTTGGCGCCGAGAATTTTGATGAAACCGAATTGAGGGGAATTACTTTCCCTCGGAGACGACGTTCATTTAATTTCGGTGGTTGATTCCGTAAGCACAGAAGAACACGTCATGACCGAGAAAAAATTACGGATAATCACGAAAACGACGGAACATTATTATATTAACTATATAATTCGTGTGCTGGCTGACCACAACTATAAACTCGAAGACCATCACATATTTTTCGAAAATTCCCTTCCTTCTCGACTCACTATATCTCCTAATCTGAGCAAGTTTCGTTCTTTAAAATTCATTTAGGTAAACATTCGCTTTGGAAATCTGACATTTCGTTCATTTTCATCAAAATGACGAATCAGAAACAGAATCGTTCATTTTTTATCGTAGATAACTAAAAATTATTCAATTTTCCACAAATCAAAGTTAATCTTCGTACTTACAAGCTTAGTGTTAGATGTAAAATATTGTCTGAGAATTAAGCACTGCAGTCAAGTTAACTTTCTTGATTTTTTTCTTTCAAATTAGTAAATATTATGAAATCATCACAGCCAATTTACTAGCATTTAACACAATATAATTTTTGTACATTGTAAAATCGCGATTTCGTCTATGATGTCATAACATGCAGTTGAATATCAGTTACTGCGATAGGATTTTTCATTTAACCTAGTCCTCAGCACATAAATAGACTCGTAGCGTATGGGATAAGTAAAAGAGATTCTAAAAACATTACTGTTATTCGTCATAAAGTGACTTTCGTTGCTAAACATCATCGAGGGAATTTTAAGTCCTCATGATTAGACGTTTAGCAGCAAATTTCGTCGTTTTACTTCATTTCATCTTCTCCGACATTTACGCCTCGTAAATTTCTTCCGACAATGAATAAATTTAATTCCCAGCTCGACGCTATATATTTTACGGCGATAAAAATATTTCCTCCGCCGTTGAGCTATAAAACACCTGTTGCTCTCGTGGCGGTCTCCGCGAGTTATGATATGACAGACGTAATACAACCGTTAGCGTAGCTCGGGAGTTGTTGACAGGGACGCCTTACAACACGTTCAAGTTGCTTGCCTAGTAAACAATGTGGATTTGATTGATCTCGATGACGGAGGGAGGGATGTGACACCCACATTTAAGAGATGGCTTTCATCTCGTAATCGATATGCTATCTCGATAAAAGAATAGGAAAGTCAATCGGTTCAATTTAAGGCTCGGTTTTCTCCCGTATAAGAATAAATTATTTTGAGGACAAGATATCTTATGGAGAGGGATCAACTCTTTTTCAATCAACACGAAGGAGTTCCACAAAGAATTGCTCTTCTCCGAGAATTTTCCAGGAAAAATGAAACATTTAAGTTAAATTTTAGGGCTAGCACTAATCACCACTATCTAACAATATTTTATAACGAATTTTTATAGAGACTGACAAATCTCAATGCAATAGATTTCCTGCGCGGAAAATGTTTGAGCGATAAATGTACTTATAATGAATTTTAACTAACAACAAAACTGGAATACAAACGTCTAATCAAGCTCGAGATAAGTACAATTCCACCCACGATTCGGGATCCAGCATCTCGAAAAATATCCCATTATTCAAAACGAGGAGACGATGGCTACGTGTCGGGAAAGGAAATAGTTGTCGGAGGAAAAGAAAAAAATGGACGGAAGACTACACAGGTCGCCCATACATGCTCGTCCCACCCTTCTTGTGTCCTTTGTCGACGTGATTTACGTGAGTCGGAGCCCGAGTCACGACCGTGAGGTTCCGAAAAGAGAAGCCCCGGTCGTGTCGTCTCCCATGAAGCCATCGTCGAGAGGTTGGGAGTGCATGATGGCGAGATCTTCGAGAGGAAAGCAAACACCGAAAGAGGACCATAATGGAACGGCGGATTGAATAATAGGGGATGGGTCCACCCCGCGCAACAATGAACACGTTATAACTGGAAGACGTGAATAGATTCCATCCTAAGGATGAAAATTAACGAAAATCTGCCTTTGGTTCCCCGGGATTGGCCAAATATATTTAAATTCACTTGTTTTAACTTACGGTAGTTTGAAGATCAAAAGGAGGGCTACTCCTTCTATATTTACTATCATAAAAATGCTAGTATATTGTCACTTAAATGATACATTTAAATGCATACACATCTACACAAAATTGAGACAAAGACATCCAAATTATATTTCCTATATCAAACTGAAATATCGAGAGCTAAGAAGCTGGAGTGTATTTTCACAATAGAAACAATTTATTTAGCAGCCAATCAACATCACGAACGAATGCAAAGACGTCGGGACATCAAAAGACCCATCGAAACCCAAGCTCTGTAATTAGAGGACAGAAATTGAGGCATCAAAACAGCAATTGCTGAGTCATAAAGCATAATTAAGATTTCGGTGGTGGAATTAAGAAGCGACCGATCGATGCCCTCGCTCACAATGAAGAGGTGCGGGGGTTGTGTTTCACCACAAGAATTTTCACTCCAGATCTTATTCATCTGTACGAAAGATTTGCAAAGTAGAATGTGTATGAGTAACAAGAAGTAAATCGCAGCGTGCCTCAAATATGACGAAATATTATCAACAATAGCTGTAAACGTGCGAATTGACAAGTTTATATGAGCGGGTGTACCAAGAAAGTCTAATTATCTACAAATTTGATGGTACTGATTATTTTAAGCAGAAATTCTTCAACAATATTTTCTTAAAAGATAGGCTCACTTTTAAAGTCTTATTATATCCGTAAAAATTACCAAGGAGTTTAATTCAGTCATAACTAAATTACTTATCTTGAAAGCATTATCAGAGACTGTACATATCACTTTTAAGCAAAGTCAACAGCTTTGTCACCCATAACCTACGAATTCGATAGCTACGTAATCAATGAGGATAGAAAGGAGCGTTTAGCCTCGCTCAGCTTTTACAGAAGACTGCGAGACCTTTTAAGCTCTTAAGTGAAAGGCGTCCAATTATGGACATTTCTCGATGCTTTTATCGAGCGATACGTTTATCACAAGTCATCCCACGGTCGACCGCCCAAACGAAATATGTCCCCGAACAAAAAGTCTGTCCCCTTTAAAAAGAGCGTCACGGTCGTGTGACTAAGTGCGAAATTTTTTGAGAGCGCAGGAAATTATTCTCGAGTTCGTTTAGAACTCTCGTAATTCCCCTAAATTTTTAACAGTCCTGTGAGCTCCCAGAGCTCTGTCCACTTGAAAATTCTCCGTTACTTCGATGAAAACGTCTCACGAGTTTCACGGACCATTACGTGGGCTTTAATGCAGCAAATGCTTTTCAATTACATCTTCAGAATTTTGAATCACCGAGAAAAAATATTAAATTATTAAGAAATCAGAATTTTCTTATATATTTATAGCTTATTCTTGCCATTAAACGATTAAGTTCATGAGGTATTTGGACGTCAAGCTGACAACTGAATTAGTAATTTTAGTAATTACAATATTGTTACTAATATCTAAGTATGACGCAACTATCCATTCAATGAAATTTTCAATCACAAATAAAAGAATAACTATACACTGAACATGTCATAATGTTATTTCTTCGAGGAAAAAGCGATCCAACCTAAATTCATACACGCTTCCAAGTTGTAAAACATCGCACCCAACCTTTCCATTGCCCGCAAAACGGTATTCATTTCATATGCGGTCTGAAATCAATCGGTCGTGTGCGGTCTACGAGAAATTATTTTCTCTTAAATAGAACGAATAATATTTGATGACCTCAACAGGAATCCACGATCACATTGGTGCGCTGTGTGTTAATTGTAGTCTGAATTAGACATTTTTGTACTCTTCATAGAAAATATAATTTAATTTACGGTAACTATATTGATTGACTTAGAAAGAATTCGACGAAATAATTTGAATCGAAGACATGATAATAACTTTTTATTACGATTAAATAGGCTTTTCTTTGAGCAAATAGTGATTTCTGCCTTGACAGATTGACTCTTTATTATATCTTTTAAAGTTCAGTCAATCGCAATTAGTAAAGAGTTTTCATTTTTATTTCCTCGATGATAATCGACGGGGATTTCAGCATGTTTTATTATAGTGATATTCGTCTTTATTTTGGCGGGATTCAGACTATAAGTCTGTTCTATTATCCAACCCATCTTAATTAATAATAGACTAATTAATTTAAATAGAATAGTAAGAGGAAAACATTAGAAGAATTGTGGATGTGAAAAACCCAGCATAATAAAGCAACCCTTGCTATATGAACAAATCGCAACTAGTCCTGACCGAGTTAAAGAAGGGTCGAGGAGGGCCTCCTAATTATGTTTCCCTTAAAAGAACGCCAGATCTGATTCGAACCGCCGACCGTGAAAATAAAAATGTCATTCTTTTCCTTGATCAATTCGTTAAGCTGATCATGAGAGCTGTCAGAGTTTGTGAGGGCCCTGATCGAGCCATGGGAAATATCGGTTCGCCTCCACCCGCTTTTGAGAATGTCATTTTCGACGAATTAACTGGGCCTCCGTCTGAGTCATCCTCTACTTTACAAATGATTTACTCCAGGACGACAAGAAGATTTAACAAGAAAATAATAGGCGAGGATATGTGCGGAAGGGTGAATTCCACGTTGTATACAATAGAGCTTTTACACGAGACTCCAAAGGCAATAAAAATCGGCAAAAAGCCCGTGGACCATTGAAAATTTGCGTCTCGAGAGATTAACGAACAGCGATTCTTACTAATTCGAAGCACAAACCAAACGCCGACACATTAACAGGAAGGTATTAGTTTGGTTCCAAGGATGTTCTAAAGTAATTGTAAACACACGACTTTTTTCAAGAAAAACATTAACAATAAATGGAAGACTCATCGATGGATCTCTTAAAAAGAGTGGTATACCAATGACTCCGTGCCATTGGGGATCGCCACGATTACCACGGAAGATGGCACGTTTATTTGCAGAGACCCAAAAAAGTCCGCAATTAGGAAGGCCCTGGCAAAAGAACCCCGCTGGAAGACAATTAGACGTGACTATCACAAACATTCAAACGCCAATTAAAATCCCTTAAACTTAAAGGAAAGTATTTCGCACGACTTTCCGGGGAAAAGCAAACAATCACTTAGGCCCGCGTTTAACTATCCTTCGACAAATTTTGCGGCCAAATTCTGACCACTTAACGCGTCCAAATAAAACCCTTTTGTTTTTTCCGCAGACTTTTTCGAGAACCAGGGATACCGCGGCAGTCAACCTTCTGAGACTTATTCTTTCCTCTTTAAAGGACGCATCGCCAAAAATGTATCACGCGTGTGCCAAAAGGTGCCCATAAAAATCCTTTTAGAGAGCTGAACTGTTTGCCCGTTTCCAAAGAATTGGAAGAAAAACGATTAGCATTACAAATAACCAATCTGATCACCAATCCTAGATCTGTTTTATAATATATTTACAAGTAATTATCGTCACCTTTATACCAGTCAACAGCTTTACTATCTCAACTAAAGGATATATCCTCTATTTCCGTAAAAACTAAACATTTGAGATATTTTTTCTGCTTCCTTTTTAGTCTCCAGTCATCCTCACTGAAATCAGTTTCTTTGCTCAATAATACCCTCTCCCTGCCACTTACAATGGCTCTCTTTCAATTTTTAAAGATAATACTTCCATTTACATCAATTATAACACTTCCTCATTAGTTTTCTTAACATTTCAGAGTGCACCAACCCTTATCAATATAATTCACCCTTTTTGTTCAAGTTTCACGCATATTTAACAGTACAATTCAGACTTCCATTTGTCCTTCAAGATTAGGAACATCTTTAAGCAATGCACGTTATAAATCAGATTCTAATAAACAGCACGTATCGTTTCAAACAAAAGAATAGTACGGAAATGGTACCGCCAGTAGCCCTTTCTTGCGAAGCCCCCACCCCAACAAAAAGATCACTGATTAACTCGGGGACGTCAATCTCCATGATACACATTCGTAGGGCCGATGAGGCAGGTGGAAACCGAAAAACCGTTATAAGCCTTATCTCCCGAAGAAGTAGAAAATGAAAACAAACCAAAAGAAGCATTATTCCAGAGTCGCTACTTTCAAAAGGGGTGTCAGAAAAAAACTGCTCTGCGACTCACTCATGCGAAAGGGATTTTCCCTCTGGCGGACAACCTGTCTCGCAGACAATTGGCGAACGAAATTGAGGCTCGGATGGGTATTACCCGAGGACTGTTACTTACTCAGGGGCTGTTGAGAGCGACACTTTCGTCGTCCACCGCGTATTATACCGGAGGATCTATTTATTGCCTCGTTCCCCGTCTTTTTTCCTACCCTATGCCAATGAGATATCTAGATGAAAATGATTTACATAATTCCCCGCGGATTTTCCTACGCACGGACAGTTCGCCCATAAATTAAGAGGGAAACGGGAATTCAAATTGCGATCTCACCGACCTTCGCGTGTACGAGTGTTTTCATCGGGTTAAATACCCCATCGCGGAATATTCCTCGGAAAAGAAACGCGAAACATGCTGTGCCTCATCCCCATCACGCTGGCGATTACGTCGGCTCGATGAGTGAAACAGAGCCATCGTTTATTCATTAAGCGCGGCTATTTTCATTACTTAAGACACAACGTACATGATAAGTTTTTCCCGATCAACGCCTCGGCTAAATAACAGTTCAAACCGCGTTCTGGCAAGAAACAAGATCTTCAACAGCGTGATTTGTGAAAAATATCTTTTGAGAAATGTCCGAAGACAATCCATATATATATTCAGCCTTGCTGATCTCTTTAAAACTCCAATCGTAGAGTTTTTGCTAAGAGTACTGTTTAAAAGTGAAAGATATTTTAATATAACGCACTATTTATTTTAATATAAACTTAAACACAGCAGCAGATCCCAGAGAGCTTGCATATGCTGGAAAAGATTCGAGAAAGGAAAAGTGATCGCTTGTATGACATTTTGAGAGAAAAGATAACCCAGATTGGCAGAAGATTAAATTGCACTAAATTTTGGGAGCGTAAATTATGCTAATAAAGTCAGAAACACGATCGAAAAATAACCTTTCATCACCCCTTTCAATCCCTTCTCTCCATTTAAATATATTAGGAGACTCCGTCGTGGTTGCACTTTCGCAACCGAAATTCGTGATACGCTCGTTGACCTAGATCTTCCCGTAAAAAAGGCACTCCTGGAGTTTTTTCAACCCTTTTCCAGGGTAACTGAACTCATCCGAGCCCATTATGCTTTTGACAGAATGTCGCGCTGGTTACAAATAGCCGAAGACTACGGAACGACTGTGGAAGCAGACCAGAGCGACGGGAAGCGATCCCGGCAACATCCAGATCCGAGGAAAAGCTTTTCCCACGGAGAGCTCGGCTTGGCACACTTTCCTCGGCGCGTCGTGGGCGAGTGGGTGGGATGACGAAGGGGGTGGGTGGGATGTCGAGGGGTGGGTGGGATGGCGAGGGGTGGGTGGAGAGAGTGGCGAGGGATGTACGAAAGCTGGAAGAGCAGGTGTCTCCCTCCATCCACCCTGTTTACCTGGCAACCAGAGATATCTGCAGACAGTCTCCACACACGACCCAGACATCCCCACGCAACCAAGAGGGTTAAGAGCCGGAGACTTCAACGCCTGACGATGTGGAAGCCGCCGGATTATTAAAGTTTGGATGCATAAATAAACATTTGATGGCTCTAAACATGTATTAAGTTAAAAAAGAAATTGGCCGCTATTGGTAGCTCCCACTATCAGGAAGCTGGGAATTACATTCTGCTCTATCTTCCTTCAATCATCTAGTGCTATATAACGGCACATGAATTGGCCGTTGAACTGATTAGGAAGTACTAAATGCTGATTTGCTCGACTCGATCTGATCTGATTTATCTCTTTACGTAGAGGGAATAATACTAGAGATATAAAAAATTAACCTACTAGCCTCCAAGAATTCTCTTTAAAAGAGAAAAAATACAGTAAAACAGATTCTAGTTTCACTAGAATTGGTTCGGAGAACGCCTATTTTTGTTGTTGCATTTTTTTCGGAGAATGAACCGAATCTTTAATATATTAAATAGGAAACACTATATAATATTTCATATCAAAACATACTCCTTTTACAAATACATATTTAAAAACAAAGAATGGGAGGTAACTTCTCCAAGTTTTAAGAAATTTGTAGAAACACATTGACTAGATTGAAAACTTCATATTGACCATCCGAGAAAATAACCGATTTTACTTGTTTCTGTGACGCAAAACATTGTAAATCGAATCGCGTGAACTAATTTGGCTAAAAAAAGGCTAATTTAATACTAAATCCCCAAAAAGCTTCCATTTTGGGCAGAGCAGCGCATCACGGAGCGCTCAAAGTAAAAACAGCCGACTCATCTAAAATAATAATTACAAAGATCACGGTGCCGAATAGCGCGCAAGCATGCGAGACCGCGTCTACAGATGTGCCCGGGAATACATTTTAATGCCACGCGCATCATAGGCATACCGTACAGGAACAAAAATGATTCTCGAATAAACACACACGCTTTAGGCCCTCTATTAGCTCAAAAGCGCAAACAATAAGCTCCAAATCATGAGAATTAGCGCTAAAAATTAGCTGACATTTTTTTCCAAAATTGTGCCATGGCTTCTCATATACGAGTAGATTTTAAAGTCAATTTTCCTTGATGTTTGGCACTAATATTGTTCTCACAATACGACATTATTCGATGCTTCCTAAAGAATCTTACTAAGACAAAATTGTATCAATACAAATGCAATACAATAGTCATACAAGTTGCAGGTAAAATAATTTCACAATATTTATTTTAGTTTATCGTAGGAGAGAATCATTTAGGAAAGAATTCACTGGTCCCTGTAGATTACTTTCTATCAATACTTCTTTATTAAATAATAATTTGAGAAAGCTAAAAAAGGTACCCTGGATCTCCGAGAAGCTAAGACTAACTTGACCAGCAATGGCCACTTTCTCTGGTTTGATTCTCTGTACCTCCCGACATATTGCCCTATCTTTTCCTGAGGTCATCAAAACTCGCTCGCTTCATTAAGTAAGGCGGCTTCGTCGGTACATAAGTAATAATAACTTTATATCGAAGGCTTGGTATAGTGTACCATGTGCAAATTTTTGCTATAATTTATATTTCAGTAATAATAACAAAATACAACTTCATTGCAATTAATACGTTACGTTGGTTTCCCAAATTCGTTTCCTCATCTGGAGCCGTCACCAGATCACACGTTTACAGGTGCGGCGATAGGAACGAGGTTGGACGGCCCTAGGACGTTCGGGCTACATTTAGTGCAACGACTCAGAAGGGATCCTAACAAAGTCCCTCACGGATGAACAGAAGAGCCACACGCCTGGGAGCAGGCACCTGAACCACGAGGAGCCGATGAAAAGTCCTCCGAGGGCCCCTTTTTTCCCAAAAAGATCCTAATAACAAAGAATGTCCCGGAGCACTCGGTGCTCATCACGGCCGCTTCAACATGCGACCTCACGCTCTACGGGAGTGAAATAAGAGAAGAAAAGACCCTTTCGTGAAAGGCAAACACTCCTTGGACGGAGACCATTCTCTCACGCTTCGTCAAGTCGATGACCATTAAGATATATTATTGAAGACCACGGGGTCTTCTTTGGCTGGAAAAGTGCTTGAAATACGAGAGAACTGAGTCAATATTATAGAGGGGGTTGGGCATTGCCAGTTTGCCTTGTTTTTACCTTTGCCAGCGACAATGGAAAGAGGTACTGCGTGAGACGGATCGCTTTTGTTGGTGTTTTGATTGTCGATTGTTTGCTCGAGCGGAGGAGCATTTCTCGTGGACGCCGACTCCATGGGTCCGAAATCCACGAGCTATACACGAATGAATAAAATGATTTCGAGCCAATGCTGCCCTTGTGGAGGTGTTCGCACGCTGTTGACGTGAGAGTTGTGCATTTTTCACAGCCTCCGGAAGACTTGGATGACACTCGAGATCTTCTTAAGGACACGTTATTTAGTATAATTGAAGTTTAACGGATGGACAGGTGTGGCAGGAATTCGAGAGAACACTTGGCATTTTAAAAGCCGGCATTCATTCCGCAGCACGTTTCTCGTATAAGATTCCATGATGATCTACGCACTCCAAGGCTCTTGCATTAGTCGACTCATCGATTTCAAGTTTGCCGTAAGGAAAAATATCCGAGAATCGATGATCCAAAAGCATACATAAAATATTTTCGAAGCTCATTGTAAGAGTGTGGAAAAATGCCATGGGCTTTCGATTGAAGTATTAATAGTTGAAAGACATTCTATACACTATTTTAACATACAAATCGTCATTGTTCAATATTTTATTATAAACCAACTGATGAATTTATCAAAATTTCTCTGTTTAGGTTTTAATAAGAACATATCATTTACAGGACAAATATTGATAGAAACCGTTTCGGAGATATTCCTTACATAACCTCCTTATTTTCCAATAAGTATCCAATCAAACGGTCTTCAGAAAATATCCGAATAAAGGATCACGAACTAAGTAAATATTTGTAAATAATGCTATCCAATCAATTCAAAATTAGGATCTTAATATGGGAGAATCGTCCATCCTCACTTATTTGTAAAGAACTGAGCTTAAAGATTACCCAAAAGGCATGGCTTCGATCGGTATTCCAACAGCTTGAGAGCAGGCTATGATAATTTACATCAATCCAAGTGGACATTACCACTTCATTCACATATGTGCGAAAAGGATGTGAAAACATTTTCTTTCAAGGATTACCATTTCTGGAAATATCTTCCAAGATTCATCTTTTGGAATATCAATTGATCTCGCGTGAATTTTTTATTTATTCCGTCAACACGTCTTTCTACAAGAGCATCGATATTTATTTCAAACATATGAAAATACCAAAGTCAGACTGAGGAGAAAAGGAGTATGGGCAGACACGAAGAATTTAATTATAGAAAAAAAACGCCACTTGAATACTTCTCAGTGAAACTAATAGTTAAATCAGGATCGAGAACTTACTTGGTTTATGAAATCGAGGAATTAAAAAAACTTGTCAATAACCCGGAAAGAGTCAACATTTTGCAAGCTCTTCGCTTACCCCAAATTCGACCCACAAAACCAATACGAGTAATGGGATAGGTAACGGATCTTTAATCTCATTTCGGCTAACCCGGAAAGAATTCGCATTTATCAGGAAAAAGGGAAAATGTAACGATTCGGAAGGTTCGCTTACCTCAGAAACCGCACCGATCACACGTCCCCGATGATAGACGGGCCGCTTGATCAGAATCGGAGAAAGTGGAATGAAGCGATACGTGAAAACGAAAGGCGCCTTTCGTTATGCATTAGAATCTTCTACAAGCGCCCTTCAGTACGTTTACACGGGCGCAAACTGCACTTAAGGGCATCATACATTTTAACAGTCACCCAGGCTCACCGAATACAGTAATATCTCGACTTACGCTGACCCGACTTAACTCGGAGTTACGCAATTCTTGAATTTCCTCTCTTGTTTCTTTCCTAACACATAAAAGCTGTAACTGAGCGAAATCGAGCTTTTTCATTTGTCAAACGTAAAGCAGAGGCATTACCAATAAGTATCGCACAGAGCCTATATTATGAGAAATTCGTGATGAAAAGGTTCCTATAGGATACTTTTTGATGGTGGACTTAATTTAGGGGAAAACTTACGAAATTTACATATAATATATATATATATATATTTTCATGAAGCGTAAAATACGATTTCAAATGAGGGAGGATGTATGGCATAATTGCGCAGTGACTTTACATTAATCATCCTCTGAAAGAGGCGAATAAGTAATGAGAAACTTCGAACTACTTTTCCTCCGATGTAGTTTTACTATTCGGGCATATTCCCATCATAAGGTACAATCAACCTCAAGCCTCGAACTGAGACAGCTTATATAGGGTTCTCATTAACATCCTGAGCTTAATTCTTTCCTACCGCTACGCCGCTGTTTGCGATTCTCATACTGCATTAATTCTCTCGCATAATCTCTATACGTCGATCTCTCGGTGCATGGGAGAGTTACTCGGCACCGTTACTCCACGCGAATTAAATTAGATTGTGAGATTCGCGCTGGAGAAAAACTCGGAGATAATTGACATCCTCTCTGCAAACATCCCCCGGATCCGAACTAAAAAAGAGACGAAAAATCGCCGAGAGAAACATTTTTTCCTCCGAGTTCGACGGCCTTCGACGCGTCACAACTCCATATTCCCATCGAGAGGGAAAAATTTTCGTGCACGGATATTTGCGGCAGAGGGTTTGCTTTTCGCTTGTTTGCTCCAGCAAAGAGCACCATCATCCCTCTCCTGCACCAAAACACGCTCCGAGCCAAGGACGACCGCATCGCGAGATGATCCAGAAAGAACATCGAAGGACATCATTTTAGGATTCTGAGTGGGACGCCAAAGCCAATCTGCTGAATCAATGTCACAAAACGAATTTCATTTTACTCAACTCATTCGAGATAAAAGGAAACTGCTTGGTAGAGTGTATGAGAGCAGAGGATACAGTACATTTTGCGGATATTCATCCACTCAATATTTTGCTTATTTATGCTTCCATTAATTATTGTTTATATTATTGTCAATTCATCGAAAAACTGTTTCTTTTGAAACAAATCGTTCTGTAGTACCATTCATTGTTATTACCAAAATAACAAGAAGATTATAAATAGACTAGTGCATCGGTTACATACTGACAACAAATATATTTATTTACGGTTAATTTTTCTTTCCAAAACATGTATCTCTAAATAAATTATCAATGGCGTACTGCAATCTGCAAGGGGCATAATTTTGGAGTATATATAATTCTCGTTATCTGTAGTACAAACTACATGAGGCTAACTGAAATAAAATGCTCAGAAGATAAAATAAATTTGCTCCAGAATTATTAAAAGTTTATTCCCCTAAAGTATATTCAAAGAATATTTTCCTAACTTCGACTTTAATCTTGCTGATTTTCACTTTTTTCAGAAAATTTAATCAAGTTATGAAATTTCTCGCTAAAACGATTTTTAAATTTTTCAGCGATTGACCCTTATTCCAAATAAAGAATCTTCTACTCGTAATGTTAGATCAAAAATATTCCGCGAAATGAAGCAGTAATTTGTAGCACTGATAATTGTGGCATATAATCCTCCATCACCCGGTTAAACATACTTTGGATTGGCAAAAGATTCAGCATAAGACCGTTTAAATGGAATTTATTGCTATGGCAACAACGCGAATAGAAAAAAGAGACAAGAAATCTGGCAACCATCCACTCGCTACGAAAATGAATTTCAGTTTATTTCACGTTCCATAAATATTCTGCTCGGGCCGAAATATTAATTATCAGCTAGAATGCCTCAAAAGAGTGAGTTTTACGACGTATGGAAAGAGCTTTTTGTCGCCATCCTCCGTCAAAGGTGTTCGTCCTTGGATTCTGAATGAGAGTAGAACATTGCGGTTGAACAGCATCTGCGAGATTTTTTGTTCCCAAAATTCAGTGGCATTGAAAATTCTAAAGAAATCTAAACCAGAAATAAATCTGGAAATTTCGGCAACGTCATTCGAAAATTTCGATGATTTTTTTATGCGCTAACAGATTTTCGCAAATCCAAGTTACACTTGGTCCTTTTACGTATACATATACAATACCTTACCGCTTGGTAAGATCGAACGACGCGTCTCCGAAATTCTCAATGTTCAATTAATGTGTCTATCGATGAGAAATTATCCTGAGTTCGGATAGTTTAAACCTGAAAATAACAACTTATAGGGAAACATGAAAGTGAGAATAATTTTGAAGAGTACATGAGATAAGTTTAAAACAATTAACGAAAGAAGATAAATGATAGGCAAAATGTTTTTAATAATTATCGAAAAATTTATTTGATATGGATAAGGTTTTAAATTACATTAAAAACTAGGCGTTTTTGAACTTGAAGTCTTCGCCGTAAGTACAATGCATTTTTTAAATCTTAGATATATCATTATCAGCAACTCGATAACATTTCAGAAAAATAAATTTTCGCGCATCTGCATCTTTTTCTTTTCGTCCTACGAAGGATCGGCTCTGTGTTGTGAGTCGAAATATTTTCGCAAGCAATTCTCCGCAACTTTAAAGCTCCATCTATAAATTGAATAATAAGCCGGATAATGAATTATAGTATTCAAAATGTTGATGGAAGATAATTTATGAATGAAACGCGAGAAATCGGAAATATTTCGAGCTTGCACGCCGCTGAATGGCATAGAAAAATGCAAATGCTGTCTCTCGCGACAACTTCCGCCTTTTTAGCAGATAGATGAGACTCAGGTGTGCGGGCGCATGATTTTACGATTTGCGCTGAGAAAAGCTTTGAATGGGACGTCTAAATGGATAAATTTGAGGCTCGACGTCAAATCTTAGATGGCCTAACCACTCGCCAAAAATTGCGAAGGAACGGGATACGGAAATTAGAGGCTTGCGACGGAGGATACAGAATAAATACTGGCGCACCTACTTTTTATTGGCTGTGACATTTACCTGCCAATTCTGTGTATTTCTTGGATGTATTAACACTCGGACGATAACGATTTCCGAATAGACTAATCGATTCAAATCAGTCGATTATCTATGAAAGGGATAATTTATATTGGAAAGGAGTCCTATGTTGAATTAATTGCAGGCCGCTTTGCTTTGGTAAACAGATAAGGCCTTATCTTTGGTTCTTGTAATGGTAACTTACAGCTGAAATGGGATGAAATTTTTATAACTTTGAAATCGAAATAAAATCTTAAGCACAAAAATTGCCATCTTTAATTTAAATTAACATAACCTTTAATTTAACAATAACCTTTAAATTAACAATAGCCTTTGAATTAACAATAACCTTTAAATTAAAATAACCTAGAAATTAACAATAACCTTTAAATTCACAATAACCTTTAAATTAACAATAAATTAGGCTATCCAAGCTTCCTTATAAATGCACCTGTCTCTGTAATGATAGATTTATACATTTCTTCTCAGAGTGCATTGACTTCGAGAGGCGCTTAGCTTCGATCTGAAAGAAGAGGCGAGTATATCGATTATATCGATGGGCGATTCGATATGACAGTCCTCATTAAAGGTTCTGCAGAAATACTTTCTTCGTGAGATCGCGGCCGATTCCCACTTACTTTACGGGACATAAATAAGCGCGGCAATATCGAGAATGCTTCGGAAGTAGAAAAAATGTATCGGAACATAAAGAAGGGAATGGCAACTCGAGGGCAATGGGAGGAAGATCATATTTATTGCGTTTAGATCGAGGGCGGCATCAAATGGTGCAAAAACCGGTCACTAACTTTGGAGGCATTGATCTCAGATATGTTTAAACTATTCCGTGGTTTCAATTTCACAAAATCAATACCAGAACTACTTTAAATATTATATCAGATGTTTGTAAGGTTAAAATAAATACATTTATTTAACCTATATTGAGTTTAAAAGCGTTCCAATGATAATAATCATAATAATGTTATTTACTTTAGGATATGATCAGGCGTCATTGTAACCGCCGGGATTCTATATATTAAAATAATAAAATATAGTAACATTTCAGTTCCTGACGCCGCAACTAATATTATAGCATTTAGTTCCGAATTCCAATATTATATATATTGGAAAAACAACATTCTTCGTAGATTTTTAAGATTATTTTAGCGCAAAATTCAATCTGACGAATCTCTGGAAAACTTTCAAGACCGTTCTCCAATGTCTGAATTTCATCGACGCGCATTTAATTTTAAACGAATTTAACAATATCGGAATTTAAAGATGGCACATTTGGGCATGAAGAGAACAATGCGAATGGAAATAGACCTTACAGAGGCGACCCCAGACGACGTTATTCGAAATCGGCTAAAGCGGCGTAACCCGAATCGACTCGAGACGTCAAATCCGATATCCGATGTAACCGAAAACGTCGCAACTCGGACGATATTCCGGGAATCTTCGAGAGAGATGGTGGACAAAACAAGAGTCTAACAGAAGGCTGGGGAGGGTAAAGAGCGATGCGTGAGATCGTCCGAATAAACTGCGCACACACACCTGTCTCCCGGGAGACCTCAGCATCGTAAAATCATCGGAAGAGGAGAGTACAAGAAAGGAATAACACGGGAGTGGGGTTCCCTTACCTCCCCCGCTCAGCAGAAAAAGCAATAAAAGGGACGGTGAGGTGTCGCTAAGTCGGGCAACTTCCTCCGAAAGGCCGGAAAAGGGCTGTAAAAGAAAGCGAATTCACAAAGTTGGACCTACGAGGCGAGGTTATGAAGATCGGATTGCTTATACGTGTCAGCTCCAGCGAACCGATTAATTTGCCTCCGATGAGCTTATTTGCAGAAGCGCTCTCGCGGCTTCATTAAAGGAAACGGTGGAAAAACGAGAGGGAAAAAGGCGATCGAGCAAATGGTGGCATCTGACGAGTCGAATGACGGGGCGTCTAAAAATGTCCGGCGAAATACCGATAGAGGCAAAAAAGGCCCTCCGCAGAATAAACAGACACGAAGAAGCCGGTCTCCGGGAGATTATCCTCGGGAGCTTCCAGTCATTAATTATCCTCGCATTACGGATGCGTCGGAGAGATGGTGGAAATAAAGTCAGGCATCTGCCGAATGCATTCCACCGCTCGAATAAAACCGAAGGATTTCAAATTCAGATTCACGAGATGCGCAAAAAATCTATATCGATAGGATTCGAAAATGCTGCGAAAGCTACGTTTAAGCGAAGGGAGTATCAAGACCGAAGCGTTAAATTTTATGTTTATTTTTCTAGTCGACATGTACTATTGTAGTGATGATGCGAAAATGTTGTTATTTTTGAGTAAAAGGAAATATATAAAGGATCAAAATCCGGAAAAAACAACTTTCAGCGAGCATCCGGAAAAAAACATCTTCTGCGAGCTCGAACTGATTGGAATTTTATGAGCACCTCTCCATATTTAAACCACACATGAATAAAAACATTGTTAAAATCAAAACGAATGAAATAAACGACATCAAGTCCAACCGCAGAGGTCCGTAAGCTCCAGCAAAGGAACGCGTCCCACTGGGTGAGTAACAGTACTTAAAGGGAAAGAATACAGATAATTGCTTCGTTGACCTGTATATGCACCTGTAAGCGAGTAGCTGTGTATACCTCATCAATGTTAATGTAAGGCATATCTATTATACATAGGTAGTAATATCTGATTTTAATATAGTTTGGCAGTGCTAAAAACCACCACTTATAAGCCAATAGGAACTGTGCAAATGAAAACATAGCTTTTTCACTACAGCCAACGAAGAGCGTCTGTATAATAGATATCGATTACACTTGTAATCTTTAAGTAAAACTCATTCACTACTACGTACGTTGGTGCAATTCATACTTTTATAGCGATTCAAAACCAGAGCAAACAGATTGGACTGCTATCCCTCAATGACGGGGGAGTAATTAGAGGCGGGGGCGAGGGACCGAAAACAAAAAGGCTCTCCCGAATTGCTTCCTCGCTACTCAAACAGAAAAAAGCATCCGTCCAAGCGGTGCTTCCCACGATGGCATTTATTCCGTTAGCATCGAAATTTCGCCCTCAGAACATCGAGGGTAACGATAGCACCTTTCAATTACTTAAGAGATCTTTTTTTGGGCCTCAATTTGCGAGTCTTTTTTAATTCGGTGAGAAAATGGCTTCTTCGCCGAAACGGGAAAACTTAATCTTCGAAAGCGTGCGAAGATCGCGGCGTCGATGCGTAAATTAGTTTCCTCCTAAATGTGCGATTATAAGATTGCGATGCTAATTGATGAAATGCGAGATAAAGGCGAGAATGAAAAGCAGGGGATTGGAATATTCCCTCGGAGATACGTCTCGTTCGGATTGATTAATTTGCTCCGAAAGAAAGGACAGGAAATGGGCGACTCCGAGGAAAAGAAGTGAATTTTGAGCGGCAATTAGAGTTGTCGGTCGGCGCTTCCCTCCTCAGAGGATATCAACTTACTCTGGGTATGAATTTAATGAATCGCGTATCAACGTTACTAAATTATTTATTTCAAACTGCACGCGTAAATAGCATTTACGCAAAATAAAATAGTGAGCCAAATAACAATAATATAAATGATTCATTAATTAATGGTCAATTAATATCTCCCATATAAATCAAGATAATCCTACTTGGACCAAAATATTGACGACCTTGGAATATAGAAACAACAGATGCCTTTCCAATACGATAAATAATTATTATGTAAATATAACTTTTACGAACAAAACGATAAGTGGCGAATCATCTTCATGTTATTTCCTTCAGCATTCAAATAAATCCAGTCACATTCTGAGCAATATAAAGCTTCCATGGCTAAGGCCTTTAGTATTCAGCCGGCAACGCTCTCATCCGTACCTTTATTACACAATTATTTAGGAAAATTCTTCCACGGACTACATCTTCAGCAATTTCGGAGAGAATCTCGAATCCTACCAACTCTTAATTTTATCTCCGTTCCAAATCGAATGGTATTAACCCATATCAACGCAGGATTCCTAACCATTAGACAACATCCGCCCTCCAAACATTTTCCCCTTTAAGGGAAAAAAGATGAAATTCAAATTTACTGCTCTCTCGAGGCGCGTACACCGGCCCAATCGCCCGATGTAAATATTCAGATGTTTCCACTGGTTAAAATTCTTACTTTCGGATCACAAAATGTATCGAACGAGCCGCTTTTATGGCCCACTGGTCCTTTTAACTGTGGAAAAGAGCCGAAAGAGGGGAAATTCTTTCCTATGCGTAACCGATACTATTTCCCACGAGGCGTAGGATACAAGGTTTAACGACCGCCACCCACCTGTAGCATTTCATTGCCTTTTTATTCCTACTCCTGATAGGAGACAGTTAAAGGAGTGACGATGAACGAAAACTTATCTCTCTGTCGAAATATTTCTCGAAAAAGAGAACGCGTGGTACAAGATTTGAACCGATAGGAAACGCATCTTTAGTCACAGCTGTTGCAATGTCAACAGTTATAGCATAGGTATTACATTTTTTATGATTGTGATTGTATGATTATTGACTATATACTATTGTATTATTATTATTATTATTATTATTATTATTTGAGTTTTTGCACTTTCTCAGCGTTTCCGCTGGAAAATATTCACCTGTCCATAGATGGTTAGGACTAGGCTCAGTCGACACGGAGAGAGAATTCACTCTAACCCATGTGATCTTATTATTAATTGCTGAGGAACTTGCGCATAATGTGACATGTTTGCAGTAATACTGCTTTCTGTGCTGCACCGATGGTATATTCCTCTAAACCAATTTTCTCCAAATTTTTACCAAAATTGTAGGTCATCAATCCTTCAACAGATATCACAAATGGGACAACCTGGACCTCTACCAACTTCCAGATATCCTTTAATTGCCACGCAAGCTCTTCGTATTTGTCTCTCTTTTCCATCTCTGTTCTTCGTATGTTATGAGACAGTGGCACAGCTATATCAATGATTATTGCGGTTTTGTTCGCATTATTAATTAGCAAAATATCTGGTCTGTTGTAATTAATCGTTTTATCTGTTAAAATTGGTCTATCCCAATAAAGGATGATCTTGTTCCTCTCTAAAACAGGAGCAGGCTGATATTTATAATAGGGAACAATATCCTCATCAAGGAGTTCATATTTCATACCAAGTTGTTGGTGTATGAGCTTCGCGACCTGGTTGTGCCTTCCTAGGTATGCTGTGTCTGCTAAATTTGGACAACCAGCCATTATGTGTTCGATGGACTCCCCTGTTTTTCCACATTTTCGGCATCTATCTTCCACATTTAGCTTCAGGATATGTTTTTGGTAATTTAACGTTTTCATTACTCTGTCTTGGATTGCAAAAAGGAATCCCTCGGTTTCAGGATACAAGTATCCTTTGTGTATCCATTGTAATGAGGCCTTTTTGTCGATGTAAGGTTCGTCTAGTAATCTTGGGAACTTTCCATGTATATCCATACTTTCCCATACTTTTTTATCCTCTTGAGTATTTAGTTCTTTGCTGGTTCCTTCCTGTTGGAGATTGAGGGGAGTGTATCCCTCATCAGCTTCTACCGCCATCTTCATAAGTTCGTCAGAAGATGTTCTTAGTTTCTCTTTCATTTGAGAAACCTGGACATTACACATATTCTTGATGTTCAGCAGGCCTCTTCCACCTTCCTTGCGAGGTAAATATAATCTCTTGACAGATGAGTTTGGATGAAGGAATCTAAACTTCGTCAGGAGAGTTCTTGTTTTCCTGTCTATTTCATCTAAGTCACTCTCAGACCATTTTACTACCCCAAAGGAGTAAATAAGGATTGGAACTGCCCAGCTGTTGATTCCTTCAACTATCCTCTTCCCTGATAGCTTTGTATTACATAATTTTGCAATTCTCCTTATGTATTTTTCCTTGAACTCCTTTTTCAATTGGGTGTGGTCTATTCTACCGTTTTGGAGAGATCCTAGATATTTATAGATCTCATCCTGTCTTAAATTTTTTATTCCGAGGAAATCCTCTTCGTGTTTTTTAATAGTTCCTCGTTTAATGCTGACAGTCGCACATTTTTCCAATCCAAAGGACATGCAGATGTCTCTGCTAAACAGGGATACAGTTTTTATTAATGATTTTAGTTTTTCAGGTGTTTCTGCATAGAGCTTTACGTCGTCCATGAACAGCAGATGGTTTAGTCTTCTCTTTCCATTTCTGATTAGTTTATAGCCGATGTTAGTGTCCTTCAAAAGAGTAGATAGGGGATTGATGGCAAGACAAAACCATAAGGGTGACAGCGAGTCTCCTTGGAAAATGCCCCTTCTTATATTAATTTCACCTATGGAATAATTACCTCTCATCAGTCTGGTCTTCCACATTGACATGATACTACTTAGAGTATTTCTAATTTTAGGGCAGATCTTATAAATTTCCAAAACCTTGATTAACCAGGAGTGGGGAACCGAATCAAAGGCTTTAGAGTAGTCAATGTACGCCATCTCTAAATTTCTTTGTTTAACTTGTGCCTGCTTCAAAATCACCGCATCAACCGTTAATTGGTGTTATTATTATTATTATTATTATTATTATTATTATTATTATTATTATTATTATATGTGGTTGCAATCTGGACTTGGAGACAAACCGCAATCTCTCGAAATGACAATTCCCAAAGAAGCAAGTTGATTACGTAAGAATATTATAAGGGTTTTGACTTGTTTATGTTGCTTACTTAACACTTATACTGCGATGCATGCATTGCGACGGAATTTTAACAAATCCATTATAAAAACCATCCTTTCGTAAAAATTTAATCGAACAGACAATTGATTTACACGGAGCGCTACTTAGTTATGACTTAATCACACTGTAGTTCATGAGAAATGTCTTGGAGTAGTAGTACCAGATAAAGTGAAAGGAGTCCATAAATTATGTACAAGTTACCGTCTCGCTTAATTCGTATCGAAGGTCATAATTAAGACAGTTATCACCCTTATGACTGATAGATTCATTCAACCATGTCGACCTTCACACTCAAACACTTTTTCGAAAGTATCGAATGCTCCCGTCCATTAAATTAAATGCACTCCGTGAACTTGCCGCAAAGAAATGTTTATTATATAAGGTAATGTAGAATACCCATTCAAATACTAAGGATTACATTCAATAATGTCCGATTATACTTCACTGCCATTAGTATCTTATGAAATAATAATTTTATCAGATACCGATGGTAGTGAATATACTTCTTAATTTAAAGGTAACTCTCGCTATTTGCATTCTTGATAAAATTATTTCACAAAATGCCACAAAACCACCTGAATTTATTTTGCGAGTGAAAATCGTTAAAAGATGAAACGGAAGACAATTAAACTTGAAACAAATGTCTGAGAGAACCGGATTTATGATTCATCTTCACTAAGTGGGTGGCAGATCGTGAGAAAAACATTAATTAGGCGAATGGCAATGATGAAGATACGTAGCGCACCCGTCTGATTTTATAGTTTGGGTTCCAAATGCAGAGCCATCAACAAGGCTCCTTATCAGCCTTTTTCATATTCCATTCAAAACTCGGAAGATTTCCAATTAAACGGGGGAGAGTTGAAGAAATATAATCGCTAAACAAAAGGGACTCTGTTTTTTGCTTCATTCTCACTGATTCATTACCGAAGAATACCAAATACCCGTGGGAGACTTTAATGGTCATTCTCTTACTCCCAAAAAAGAACGAGAGATCTTTTCCTTACTTTTCACGGTTAACCGATTCGAGAGAGAAAGAAATGACGCTCGATTGGCCGACCGGATAAAAAAGAGAAGCTCGTTTGACAAGGCGCAAACGGAACAAAACAAAAAGACGAACGGATATAATCCTTCATTTTTTTTCTCCACCCGAAGCCTTAAAAGCTCTCGGACGATAAAAGCGGTGCTTTTTTCCGATAGGAAATATTCGTCGGCTGTAAAAAATAAAAGGACAGTTCCCGGAGATATTTTTTCAGAGTGGGCGCCAAGGGGCAGTGCACCTCCGGCGGAAGACGAGTCGATTGAGGTGAACGTAGCAGGTGGGATGCGTTATGTAAAGCCGAACGTTTATGCGTGATACATATAAATGGATGCGAATATAACAACGACTAAAATTGAAGATCTTTCGAGGTAAGACAAACGGAGGACAAACATTTATGAACACATTTTCCATAGTTTAGAAGATGGTTACGATGCCTGTAATGTTCTAAAACTGTGACTAATCTGTAAATTTGTCAAGTTGGGATACAGTTGGAACATTCAGTCCTAAGTTTGAGAAACGACAAGAGCTTCAGAGAGGAAATAATACAATCTACCATCAGCAATCGAGAAGGTCCACAGCCAGATGATTCGTCAGGAGTGACTCACCGGGAAGATCCAAACTGGATCAAACTAACCATTTCATAAAGAAAAAGCGGCAATAAAAATAATTCCTTGAAAATGTCGGATATTTCGAGCAGCCTATTCATCCTAGCGTTATCCAAAGCAATTGGCGCTCCATTATAGTATACAGCCGTATAATGACCGAATGAAAAATAAAGAGGTGGTTGAAATTATCCTTTTCAAAAAAGGATCAGGAAACCGTCTGAAACGTTAAATAATATCGCAAGGGAGATGGAGGGAATTATACAAAAATTTAAACGAAATAGAAAAATTCAGGGCACGATTACGAAGCAGATGTGGGTGGAGGATCCAACGCCTCGTGAGTCCCATTTCGAAAAAGGCATCATGTTTGATTCACACTAACTGCCCACGCCGCCTCATCCAAAAACATAACGCGTTCTGTTTCTCAGGCAATTTTGAAGGCAGGAAGAGGCTACCGGTAAAACCCAGAAGCGGCGGATGGGCGGCCAGCGAATGAATCGATTGCCTCTGATGGTTGCAGGGCATCTTTAGGGCGGTTCCCATACCCGAATTCAAAATACGCTCCAATTTTCGCTACTACCCTTATTCTACGAGGATATGTAATCCTCCAACCCAAATTAGTATAGTTTGAATAAATTCCATCCTTTTGAGGATTCTTCGACCACGAGGAATGCGAGAGGACCAACTGAGGAGGAGATGAACACGAACGGCGAATGATTGCTGTAGAATACGTCAGTATTCATCGTGTAATGATGAAGAAGTGTAGTTAAGTAAACATATGTCAACTTGTCTAATTCAGCTCTTTAAATTCGTTGCCGATCGCAGGGGCTCTTTTCTATATTTAAGTAAGAGAGGGATTTCAGAATTGCTTCAAATCTGATGTTTTTCGAACGTCCGCAGCTTAGAATCGAACCTGAGACTGGTCTCCGAAAGCGTACTTTGGCAGGAGCCCATGTATTTACGTAATTGGTATGTAATTAAATTCCTTGCAAACTAGAGACATATTTCAACGACATTCTTGATCGTTGTATTAAAATAATATAGATAGATTCTATTGCTGTTATAGCATTTTGATTGCCCTTGGTGCTTTCTTCACATCTACATAGTCTTCAGTAGCCAATGCTCTAACTTATTCTTGATAAATATCAAAGTTTGGTCGTAGTATTTTTAAAGCAGCCTACGGCGATAACACGAATCCAGAGATAGAGCAAATTAAAAATATATATAGAAAATTTGGCAAAATGAATCTGCACGAACTGACGCTTAATGTTTACCATGAGCTAATGGCAGAGCGCCTAAGAGGCTATATGCGAAATATATAAAAACCACGGCTTGACTCTGCAAGTCAACACAATCACTCCTTGGTCCAAGGACATAGCGGAGGAGCGCAAGGGTTTTGTGTTTGCGTTTGAGTGGTATCGCTCTTCCGAACGCAAACGTCAGCGATGAAAAACACGCTCCGAGATATTTATCGAAGTTTAAGCGAACCTCTATCTAATCGCAGATTTGATGACATCTCAAACTGTCTCACAACGAAGGTTATTTAACATACAGTAAGAACCGAAAGTAGGTTACGGGTGGTTGTGCAGTAAATGGCAGAGGGGACGCTGAGTGTTACGATGATACGAGAAGTAATTAGCGGTTCAAGTATTGTTTCGCAACAAACATCGTGAGCGAAAAACAACATCGGAAGGACTGCATTATGGTGACGCGAAATTTACGCTCTCAGAAGTGAGGGCATCAGATTCTCCAAAAGTGTTGGATCAGCAGATTTCAACTTTGAAAATTGCAAACGTAAATCGATCAATTCTTTTTTTAAGGGCCATTATTGTCTTTGAAGAGAGTGGAACTCGTATTAGAGGAAGACCGCAAAATGCTGAACATGGTGTAGGAGATTCTATTGATTGGAGTCGTGCGATGATTGAGATAAGAGAGTGAGTTTATGCATGGAATGGGCGGAAGCGAAAATTGTTAGTTATGTTTGCAGCACTTGCATATTTCGTAAGAGACCACAAGAATTGATCGTTTTGGAATAGAAGCAGAGCTTAATTGTTCGTAATTGAAAGTTTTAACCGTAAGAGCTTCAGGCGAATGCAAATTGAACATTCATATTGTCGTGGAAACCATATTACGTAATTTTCATTCGCATCTTTCGGCATCCACTCTCCCTCTCAAGCGTCTGGACCAAAACTTTCTCTTATTCGTGATCGATTTAACTCCGAACGTGTGAGAAACCACCCGAATGACACGGTAACCGATCAAAAGAAGGACGCCCTCACAAATTACTCACTTAACGTCCTCATTTCCATCCGAAAAAAACCCAATCTCTTCGATCCGTGAGAACACCACCTTTTTTCGTGTCATTCACAAACATATATTCAGACCGATGGAGCATCGCGGACATCAACGTCACGCGAAAGCCTTCAAATTGCAGGTCCCCTATGCAGATCACATTCCCAGCGGTACGTTCACACCCAGAGACCCACAGCCCAAGGAGGACTCGAGAAAAGTGAAAGAAACAGAGCGATCACGATTCGTGAATGAGTGGGATTGTAACACATGTCCCCGGGGGAGATCCTCCTGGACACACGCAAACTTCCACAAATCCTTCATTAAATGTATAAGCACCTGTTTTTGTTCTTTCGAGGGTTTTTCCTCTCCGGAGGAAACGGAAAATGATAGACGGCGAGCGCTAATGCCGTCCGCCGGGAAAAAAACAATTACCCCGAGGATTCCGCAGCGGAAGTGCGACACTGCTTTATTTTCCCACTCGATCGTTAATCACATGACTGGAACTTTTCTGGTTGTTTCCATTCCCATGGGTTAAACATCTTAGCTGCTTTGCGTCAGTTGGTGTTAATCGTATGCAATTACGTGTGTGTTGATGGTTCTGTTTTTTTTTCATTCAGAAATGAACTACGTTTTAGCGAGATAACGGTTTTCGCTGAAAATGTATCGTTCTCTCGTTAATGGAGATGTGGATTTCAAATATAAGGTTAATACCAAACGTAAAAGGCCTTGAAATATGAAATAATACGATATTTGACAGACGTTAATTAACTCACACCAAAGATATATATATTACTTCTGCCTGTGAATCCTAATCTCATAAAAACAAAGAATTGAAACATTCATAAGTAAATTAATATTCTTAAGAATGATGCAAGTGATACCCTAACTGAATGACTAATAGCGACGAAGGTCTTAGTGATCATAAGAATTATTTAATTAATATAACTCAAATATTATTACACAATTAATTAAAACAAGCTGTATTCAACAAATCACTAGAAGAAACTAATTTATTTGTAACCTGTATTTAATTCAAACACTCCGACCTATTCAGACACCTACGATATTCGTCAAATCTAATTTGTATATTTTACGCAAGATCTCGTTGAACAAGCCAGCCATGAAAAAGTTGCAATGCGTTGGAGGAATGGTTAAGACACACCCAATGAAAGAATCCCTATAAAATGCGGGAATGCGAGGAGGAGTCTTTATCTCGTGGAGATAAAAGACCGTAACAAGACTGGCAATTCCGATCACTCATCGATTCACTGAAGCCCAATCGAAGCAGATTTTCCGAGACAAATCCAAAGAGACCTCCTGAAAAGTAGATTCGTGGCGGTAAGACAGGAAGGGCTGAAATCCGGCAGAGCGAGAAGGACTGCTAATTATCGAAATGACAGTTGGAGAGAAGTGGAATATCAACTTATCTCCCCTCTATAACGAATACACCGTAGTGTTTGCTTTTAATGAACTCCATTGGTGGAGATTATCGATGGATATATTCTTGTTTGTAAGAGGAGAAGGAATTTTATTTCATTGCGGACTCGTTACTTCCTTATAAAGACACAACAAACTGACCGGAAAGCATACAATTGACCGCAGGCTTAGTCATCCCTCTTACAATCACTTCAATGGCAATAATCTTTCTAATAAAGCTATTAGATCATTACGTCAGTCGTCAGAATTAAAAAAAATCGAGAGAGACTGGGATTCGAACCCAATTCTTCCTCCTTTCTTTGTTCAGAAATCATAATATCGTCCTGGAAAGTAGAATACATCGATTCGAGTCTCAGTCAATTCAATACTTTCAACTACTGTTGTCCATGTGGAATCCTCTGTTGTTTACTTTCATAAACTGAAATAGCTTCTTCCTTAATTAATAATTCTTTAGGAGTACAATGGTGGCACGTAAATACATCTTCTATCAGTCTGAGGTCAACTACAAATACGATGGTACCTATTATCATAAATGTTGACATTCCGCTCTTCAAAGGACTCTATAAAGTGCTCTATACCGTTCTCTACACCGCAATCTATACGTATCGTTCATTTTATATACGCATAGAACAGCGGTAGACTTCCACGGAGAGCAGAAATGTACTTACAGTTGCCCTATCACCTTTAAATATTCAGAGCTAAATTAAAAAAAGCTGCCCACGTCGCGATCCCATTCCAATCCTCACACTCTATATACCACACTTGCATCACTGATGTTCGC
This sequence comes from Sympetrum striolatum, assembly GCA_947579665.1. Classification (NCBI taxonomy): domain Eukaryota; kingdom Metazoa; phylum Arthropoda; class Insecta; order Odonata; family Libellulidae; genus Sympetrum; species Sympetrum striolatum. The sequence goes on from OX388351.1 coordinate 80,646,174, forward strand.
TTTCACTAATGACCGATGAATTACGAATTTCCGGGTGAAAATAATGTAAAAAAGTTGACCCATCAGCCCGCATAACTTTCACATCACGAGATCCATTAAAACGCTCCACCGCATCTCAACGGGTGCGAAACTTTAAGATCGAATCTTGATTGCCGAAATATCAGAACGACAAACATCTAAAAGCATTCATAAACGCGCGACTTATCAACAATAAGCTGTAGAGGAATACATAAGTTATAACACAAATAAAGCGAGAAAAGATTTACTTCGGCATTCGTAAGCCAGTGAGAGCGGAAAAGACATCTCCAGTGCTCATCTCTGATGGCCCCGAGCTACTGATGCAGAGTGAAAGCAAACGACTTAAGTGCCTCGAAAGATAACTCCTCTCTCTTAAAGGTGAGAATTGAACCTCTGCAGCCTCCAGCCTCTCTCTTCAAGATTATTCAACCCGAATGGAGCAACTTCAATGTTATAATTAATGCAATCCTCTATCCACAGAATCTCGTTAGCTATTATAAACAATAATTCTCTCTGACATGGAATTCTAGGAGACATGAGCCTCGAAGGCAAGGGAAAACAACAAAAACATAAACAATAAATCATCAGCTGTAAATGCGATACAAATGAAAATACGAGAGTCAGATAAGATACTGATTGAGAAAGGAACAATTGAGATATTTGAAATGAAACCTAAATACAACACGAATCATGGAAGCATTTTGGTTCGACTTTTAACCAAAATTTATTTTGCTTCCCTTAAAGACGAGAAATGCATCAGAACCGAAGTTAAATAAGAAATTAATATACGAAAACTTAGAAATGTGTTATTGTAAATTGATTTAAATACCAACTCAGAGTAATCATCCGATATCTTACATTCTTAGTTATATGTCCGTATAGATTCAAATATTAAGAAAAGAAACGATATTATGTATTCCATAAATTTATCGCAAACCGGGATATCTAAGGTTTCAAACTCATGTATTTGACATTTTTAAACCGTTTCTTTCTCTAAATCCGAAGAGTATGTACAGCCATTGCCCTTCTGAAGGGACATAGATAGTGCAATTCTTGGTTACCAATCGCAAGTGATATTTATCTCTCCACTAAATACCGCAACAATAGTCTTCATTGAGGATTCCAGCGATCGACCAGTGCGGGACACACACTTTCCCACATACGGAGGGCATTCGGAGGCATAGATAATGGTGGGCATCTCTGGAACCGGTGATCTCGGATGGATCGCGAATTTATGGCCCTTTTCCATTTTTTCAGCCCTCAAACTCGCTTCCATTGTACTCAAATGGATCGCCGTCGGGTTTTTTTCCGTCCACCCGCATAAAAATCTTAAGATCCGACTCTTCCCTTTCACATGCAAATGTGAGCGACCCCGTTCCATTTGAGTGTGGGCGGAGACGGCAATTTACGATGCTCACGCGATAGCACCCCCAGGGGGGAGGACTTCCCTTACGGAAAAATTCCGTGAATGGGTCAGGAGAAAAACGCGTCAAATTAGAAACACAACAACGATCGGTAGCGAAGAGAGAAATTAGGGTAACTGGATTGAGACGATTGGAAGAATTACATCGTAAGGGATAATTTTCCAATCGGGCGTTGAAAGGTGCGACTCGCTTGTTACGAGTGTATTCACATCGCGAGTGTCGCTATTAATATATCTCCGTGCGCTTGGCTCAAGGCCAAAGAAGTGCATGTTATAATGTCGTTAGCGACGAGCAATTACATTTCTGTTGCCTATGGATTTGACGTCAGCATAAGGAACTCCCTCATAGAAGGGGAAATCGAGAAAGATGACTGAAATACATCATCGAGGCAATCATCCGAGAGAATAACAACTTCATTCCCTCCTCTATCAATTTATCCAGTGCGTGAACAGTAAAACTTAATACCGAAGAATTATTTAAACACCGTATGCATCGAGGGTAAAGCCGCCATGAAGTCACGTGACAAAACCTCGACTTCGCTTACACAAATTTTATCCTTATGTATAAGTAAATCTCGTCGAATTAACTCTCCTAATCCCTGAGCATGGAAATGGTAAGGATCTAATCGAAAACGTCTGACGATCATGGAGAGGGGAAATAGACATCTGCAACATAAATTCAGGTAATGATGAGTTATACGATGGGGAAGCATTTCTCATAAATATAAATCGGCTTCCAGGAACGCTCCAAAGTACTTGCATAATGAGCTGGGGAAGGATGTGAAGAAATATAAAAGCTATACGATTTCATATTCGGAAGATCGGACGTGGTCAAGGTCGCAGAGGGAAAAATCTGCAGATTTGAAACGAACGCCGACGTTTTCTTGCGTTATACGGTAACTATAAAGGATTGGATTTAATCCTTTGATATACAAAAATACACTGTCCAAGAAAACAATCATCTTTCGCGCATCAAATCGAAATGTTGGATTTAATTGTGCTTCAACGAAGAGTTCTCTTTTGAAGGATGTGATACTAAGTTTTAACTCTTCCCGACTTAGGATGTCTCAAAGTTAGCAACTTAGAATAGCACGAGGGCGTTGAGGAATCTTTCTGACTGGAATTCCCTTTTGGCTCTTTCCAAGCATTTCTCCGAATAAAAAGCAAAGCTAGCCATGCAAAGACAAGCAAAGAGAAGGGAAAGCGTACCCAGGTTTCACAGGGAGATAGTTACCCTAAATATTTTCAAGTAAGGCTGGATCTGCAGCTAATCATAACAAATGGTAGATTAGGAATTCTTTAACTTTTAAGATACTTCCAAACTATTGGCCATGTTATTAGAAATATAAGTAAAACTGGCGAAACTATAAAGGGCAAAAATCAGTTGGCGAGGTCAATGCTGAATATTTTATTTGCAGAGATTCTGAAAGCAGCATGTATTTTTCTCTTACATCTTTTGAATCCATCGCTAATGGCTAAAATATTATAGATATACAAGGTCCATTCAGAGAGGGATGATAACACACTTCTAGTAGCGTGAGTTCACGACCGAGAAGCTGTTTTTAACCCCAACAACAAGTATGTTTGCGCTCGGAATGAACGATAAGTGTAGTTCCTCTGATGCGAACAAGAAATCGTTAGGTAATGAAGGGACAGTCAGAGTAGTATTTCATGAAACACGGCAAAAAACGGAAGATAAATTGTAGAGGGATAACCTCGCAGATAGCGTTCACACATTTCTGCTACACAATGCGTTAGCATCTTTCGGTTTATTGTTCGACTGCAAAAGCTAACATTCACCCTCGGCTTCCTGCGATTTCAAAAACGGTATATTATCATTTAACGAGCGCTGAGCGTGAATTAATTCCAAGGTGATGTAAACTGTAACTGATGACGGAGCTTCAGAAGGGATTCATTAGCGCTTCCTGGGCGGAAGCTGTTTTAATATTTGAGCTTCCTTATAAAGCGATTCGAGAAGTAAATGATACGCCATCAATATTTTCCTTTAATTGCCATTGACGAGCGGAACTGAACTCGAAAAGGCGTTTATCATTTAGGGTTACATACACTCGAATACACTAAATGAAAGTGGAGGAAGGAATCGTTGATTAGCGAGGAGGAAAGACGATTACGAGCGGTGATTGCGGTGCTGTGATAACTCCAACGGGGAAAAAGTGGATTCTGAAATATCTCCTCATTCCGCTCTTTATAAATTCCCTTTTATCCGTCGAAATTAAGATAGCGAATGTGGGGCAAATCTTAGATAATTTAAATTAATAATCCTTAGTGCGATTATCAGCGCAAACATCCGCAATTCTTTTACATCCGTTGATAAATTCCCCCCTTAGTTACAAATGATAATGTTCCTTAATTGTTTCGCATCATATCTGTAAGCGCACGCCTTTATTACGATTGATATAAACAGGAATGCGGAAAAAGGTTAGTAGTAGTTATAACGTAAGGAAATGATTGAAGCGATACTTATCATTATTTGCTCACAGTTTTCAGTTTATTTAAGTCCTATGTGGTAATACGAATAATATAAGAATTTAGCAGTGGAAGTAATGTGTAACTGAATGAAAATTCTTGATATATCGTAATGTCAACATCGATTAGAAATTAAGAAATTCGTTTAAAAACATAATCTTGTATGTATTAAAGTTGTGTACAATAGAAAGAAAAAATACAAATATGCTCATTCCTATTTCTAGAATAAACGCAGTAAAGACATTAAATAGTCCAATAAACAGTGCAAAAACGATACATCTCTTTTGGGTTTATAAGTAGTACGATTGTGTGATGTAGTGTGTGTGTGGAAATATGTATATTATGAAGCGAATGACTATTATATATATATATATATATATATATATATATATATATATATATATATATATATATATTTACGAGGCGTTGGTTTACAGCCAATATTCTTAATGTAAACATTGAGAGTTTCGTACGTTAACAGATAATCATTTCTGTAAAAGGTAATTTTAATTATTCAACTTGCATTCTATTTATATCAATACTGCTTTTTCTGTTTAATAGAAAAGACGGCGGAGAGAAACGTTGAGAAGAGCAGGGAAGGGACGAAAAAGGAGACGGTTAGAGGACAGTCCGCATTCCATTCGAAGAAAGAGAAATGAAGAGAGAAATAAGATCGGTCCTAAGGATTAACAGTGTCCCCTTCCAATGTTGATGCGCCTTTTTTTACCACTCCAAGAGGTTCAAATCCTTTTTTTGCCTTCACTTTCTCCTTCGGCGTGTTCAACATCCCCTTAAGCCGATTGCACCCCTCTTTCCGACCTCTTCACCAATAAACAACCAGAAGGTCGATCATCCCTCGTCGGACAGTTCGGCGACAGAAAATCCGTCGGAACGATGACAATTGAGAGTCTCTCGACTTCATTTACCAGCGAGTGGGTCGCAGGGACAATCCCAGTGATATTTTAATGATCATTTCTGATATACTGGGGACCTCCTGATAAAATAAGCTTCGAGTAATACGAATTATTTGCTGGATCATTTTCTCCATTCACATCTTTATATTTAATGGTTGTCTTAACTGATAAGGTTTTGGGCATTATTGATTCCTTATTCTTGTCCTTAATACTCGGGTTTGGATGAAAGAATTAAATATGTTTACAACTCTGCCGCAGTGAAAGATAAAAAGAGAGAAGAACCGAAATTACATATCTTGGAAAGTTGCTCACTGTGAACGATTGCAAAGCGTGGTGTATCGGATGTCAAAACTAATAATTAAAACCTCTCGAAACATTCGCAGAGATTAAGTATGATTACTTGTTCGAAGGAATATCTTTCCTAATTCTTTCCTCGGACGTTGGCAGTGCTCGATCCATCTTTTGAATTCCGCACGATCACCACATTGTGTTAATTTCTTCGGTTTAAACAACGAACACAAAACAAACGACTCACCTTCGTCCCACAGCACTTTATCAATCTTTCGAGAGCATAAATTTCATCCGGGGGAAGACTTTCCTCACGTTGCAATCATCGTGAATTATCGCCAACCGATTTCAGACCCTTTTCTTCGCATTTCATGACAACGACCATCCGGCCGATGTCGACCAAACGTCCCGTTTATTCCCGTCGCCCAAACGTCTGTCGCCCGCGAACGGACCGGCCTCGCATCCGGTGCAAAACTTTCCGCCACGCTACCTCGCAGCGATAAATAGACGGAGGGAGGGAAGGGGGAGGGGAGAGGGCAAGGGAGGAAGGGGGAGAGAGAGAGAGAGATTGAAGAGTAGGCGGCTGAGCGTGGGAACCGGGTGCACTGGAATTGCAGGCTGAAGTACTTTAGATGCCTTCCTGCACAGCGCTGCGAGACTAGCATGTTGATGGGGTGTAGGGAGGAGGTGGGCGGTGGTGGTGGTGAGGGTTCGGCACCACGGCGCACGCGCGTCGTCCCGTGGGTGATGGTCGAAGATCGGTGGCCATTAGAGAAAAAGCGGCGGTCTTTGTCGCCGACGGTCCACGGAGGAATCACCGAAGCAGGTGGAGCCGAGTTTTTCGACGCCGAGGGAAAAGGTAGACTGGAGTTAAATCGGAAAAGATAGTTTTTGATTCTTGCCTTCTCGAGGAGACGTTAAACGAAAAAGATTAAATATAGTTTTTACGCGGGAGTTGGGTCCTCAAGGTGCATTATTGTAATTATGATTTTACACAGAGTGGTATGAGAGTTTACAATGGATACGTTATAATTGTAAATCAATACCGTAATGATGTTACCACTGGGCTATTGGTCCACCTGTAACATTTGAATCGATAATAATAAAAAAGCTGTTCGAATCCCCGCTGGCTCCTCTTTTCTTCAACGGCGGACGGCGTCTATTAGTGATGCTCGAGGCGATAATCAGTTGGATTGATTGGTATTCGAGAGGCGTAGGGCGATAAAGTGTTGCTGGCATGGGATGCGAGCTTCTATAAAGATGGTGCCATTAACTCCTTCCGATGGGATTTATTGTAGATTTCCCTTTGGATCTGCTCCGTCGATTACATCTACTTGTACCCGATTCCGCGGAAAATATATAAAAGTGAGCGAGTGTTTGAAGAATGATTAACGATGTCGAATGAAAAAAGTTTCAAACTTGACCTGTAATCGATCGAAAGTTTGTAAACGTAATCCTCTAAGAGATATCAGATCGAAAACAAGAATATAATTCTTCCGAAATTTTAATGAGTGAATTTATGCATCATCAAATTAATCCATCAAGAACATTGGAATCAATTATGTATTTACCCAAAAGACAAATTCCCAATCTAATGAAGTAAATGTCTACTGCAAAACAGTGGTGAACGACGGGATGCTTAGCTTGCAATGGACGTACTCTTCGCCGTTATCCCGTGATTTAGCATACAAAGGGGAGGAGCGGAATTATCAGACCAAAACGGCACTGCTCGTCTTCTACAAGCTATACTAAATAAATTCTATGTTACTTGATGACAGATTCTATTGATATCTTTTTGGATTAACGATTTACCATTCAGTCGGTTTTGAACCTCTTTCGTAAAAGTTCGTATCGCCTTGTAAACACGCGTTCTCCGATATATATCGAATGCTCGAAAAATCGAGTGTTCGATAGAATCAACTCGATCGATATTCAACTCGTGGATGCTTCTCCGAAGTAAACTCGGAATGATTGGAAACTTACCACCGACCGATGGAGTCGGCACCATTACAAGGTTCGTTTTTAATGACTCCTCTCAATCGATCGCTGTATTTATACTGCGCTTTCTGATTTGGAAGAGAGATCGCATTCCGGAGGGAACCGGTTCCATTGTTTTAACTGCACACCAGTTATACACCGAATTTCGCGGATTTTTCTCAGGCATTCATTCCTGAACCGCTTCTTATATTCGTTGCTAAGGCGTCTAAAGCTACTTCTGCGCTTGGAGTCGATGTCGATTGTAGAGGGAGACATGTACAATTAGTTATCTAACGCAGGAGATATCAAACGTTATTATGTTTAGGAGAGAAACTAGGGTGGAAAATTACTGAGAATCGAGTTCAATTTTTTTTCTATTTCATCTACCCATTTCTAATATTGATAAAACGAATTACGATAATTAGCAGGTATGCATTGCATGCCTAAGATTGCACATACGTTAATTGTGGGTATAAAGTTTATATTTATCAGGGATTTATTTCATGAAGATGACATTACTGTAACAACAAATATAAAAATAGAAGTTAGCTTTGTGACGGCAGATTGAGGGTATGAGACTACCAGCAGACATGAATCCAAGAGCAAAAAGTTGTTTAATCTAGAAAAACTCAGACTTGGAAGCATTTTAATATGCTAAACCTCGTTTAACTGCCCATAAACAAAAAGCTACTAAATGTCCAGGATTAAAGAAACATCTCATTTGAAAACCTCGTGAATATTGAATTCTATATTTAAAAAGAACTTTGCAACAATTCCATGACTAGTGATGACGATTGTGATCGCCGAACCCGTTTCATTAATAAAGGAAGAGCGTTCTAATTTTTAAGAATAAAAACGTCTATTCGACATTTTTTTGATGATTCCTAACGAGGAAAACTGAAACTTCGCTCCCCTCCATGATAGTAAAATATCGAATTTTTGAGCGTCAGGAAATATTTTTCAAAGCAGATAAGGCATCTTAAAGGGAGCTGCGCAGTATGCAGAGATTCATGCAGTCGCTACGCAATTGTTGATTTTGCCGAGCGTTTATCGTAGCTGGAAACAATAAGCTCTCCTAGCCATTGAGCATAGACGATGATGAAAACCAATTGAGGGTCATTTATCCTGAAGAAACCCTCGACGGTTAAAAAGGCCTCCCTAACGATTCCGAGGGTCTCGAGTACATAGCCTTGGCGGTGCTGGGATTTGATCAACAGTTTGTTTACATTAAGCTGAGTGGGCGGGATAAATGGGACATTGCAGCAAACAGCACTCCAGATTATTTGCTCTCTTATCGGAGCGAGTAATGGGCAGAGTTTCGCATCTCCCGATGGTCAATGAGAGCCGAAAAATCCGTAAGATGAGCTCCTGGACCGCAATTGAAAGAGGATCCCAAGGACGGTGGATGACGCAACCACGCCTACCAATAAAAGGTGGCCAGCCAATTTAATTATGGATTTCGCTTCGAAGGAAAGAGATATTGCTCATTACTTGGCCCACCACCCTCGTTAACTCGAATATTGATTGCATTAAGACGCACTTTCTTTCCCGTGATTTCCTTATGAAATGTCATGACGGGGATTACTCCATCTCATTCAAATTTCGACTTTCGATTGAGAAAATTTCCTCCTCATAAAATTCATCTTCGTTGACTTATTTTGCGGCAAGACAACATTAAACTGAAAACTTCCTCTTAATTGTAAGGCATAGTATGTAGGTAGTACTTAAGAAAGTTTTCTAGGCAGATGTACCTTATTGTATGATTTTTCCTATTTTGATGATGGAAATGTGCTTCTAAAAATCTTAGATCAGAGCAAAACGAAAAATAACGCATCCCCTAAAAAAAACAGAAACAAAGAATATGATTTGACACACTCCCAAAGTTTTTGCCACAGGCAATTACGATCTCCTGACAGTAGTATCCACCTGACAATGGGTCGCCACCATCGGTGTATGAAGAGAATTTAAGCACCTTAGGCGTATTCCAATTCTTACCATACCAACAAGGCCTCAATTGCGCTGTTTCTTTGCTAAAAATTTCATAGGCATAGTGATAAAACTTGTTTGGATACCAAAACATTTCAAAAACGAAAGACAGCATACCACCACGACGTCCTGCTGCAAAAAAAACGGAGAGCACTTGGGTGGTTCCTGGACGTATTTCGAGACCCAGTCACTGTTGACGAATTTTCCCGCGCGTAAAATAAAACGAATCTTTTATTCGGTTTATCGCACGTGCATCTAAACTACGAGAAACATGCAAGACATGACCAAAGCGTTACTCACCGTCCACCGGAAAGAGAAAGGTAACTTCAGGCTGGCGTTGGCTCTGTCTGGATCAGCCAAGGTGAAGGAGTTCCCTCCCAAAACAGGGCTGGATTTAGAGCCGAATGAGCAGGAGCCTTTGGAAGAGACGCTGCTCTGGTACTCCTTCAGGCACACCGTGAAGAAGGTCGAGCACTCCGACCTGCATCTCGAAGGACCTCCTGGCGATGACGGGCCCCCGACGCCGCAGCAATCACCAGAGGCCTTCTCGCCGCGGTAGTTCTGTATCTCGAGGATCTGCAGCTCGAAGTAACCCGAGCCGTGCGCCATCTGCTGAGGAACGGAGAGATGTATCATGGGTGTGTCTCGAGGAGGTCAGAGCTAAGATGAACCCTGAGGACATATGAGCTGCGGGGGTTAAATGGAGCTCAAATGCTTGGGTGAAAGAGGAGTACCAGGGTATCGTAACATCCAAAGGAACAATTCGCCAAAATCCTTTTGGATGGTCTACTCTAGGGGTTCTTAGCCAAGATATGAGTATTATCATCACCTGGAAAATCCTGTCTTATTTCTGATTCGGCTAAAATCCTCAAATTCTTATTATGTTGATTGGTGAAAGGTTGAAACTAATTGAGCCACTGTACATTATCATGTTTCTAATTGACTTTTGTAAGCCGTAATATATATTGTTTTCGATATTTTAACTCTAAAAGATAAATAAGCTATTATTCGCGTAACCATAAATATTTTTGAAGCGCCATCAATAGCTTTCCTACCACCGGTTGAGAACATCTGATCTACTCTGAAGATGCAGATGCCACCCAATACCAAATCTAGACCCGAATGAAAGACATCCAATGACATTTAATCAATGACTCCATTAATTTGAGGGATTTTTATAAGAATAAAAAATCCTGCAATTTTTAGCATAATACAAATAATAAATCGAGACTGTAGCTTATTTATTCGCAGAAACTGTATTAAAAATTCAACGGGAAATATTCGTCAGTATTGCTGAAAAACTCAATTATGTAAGAGAATATGGTTATTGAGAACAGATAAGGTGATAATGCTCCTACAAACAAAAAATCATCTAACACACGAAGAGTAGCTATCAATTTAGATAATTAGCTTTCGTTAATAAAATAACCAATGTTTTTTACTAGATTATGTTATTAATTCCTACACCAAGCATCTAAATAAAGATTCTAATATTCACAGTAAGCAAGACTCCGATTTTTATTCTAATATGTTATTTGATCAATAGGTTGCTTGTGATATAAGAAGATTCTCCATATTAACCAACGCATGTCTTCATACAATAGTGGAAATGTAAACGTTAGTCTAGTTGGCAGCCCTGCGACCCCGTTCCATGTAAGACCATCTCCGCTGTAATTGCAGCAATATAACCTGCACAGGGGCAATAAATACATCGTTTCAATGGGAAAGTCCACCTTTCTAAAGTACGTTTTGGCTCCCTATGTTTGTATTCCAGAACGAAAGACTCGGAGTATTCACATAATGATACCAACTATACTCTGAGGTAGTATAATGCTTATATTTGTATATACCGTTTATTTAAGATAGTAGAAGTCATCCTTGTCCCTCCCAGGAGTTGTTAATCGTTCCGAGTGGAAGAGAGTATAAGAAAGTCATTTTGGAAGGAAACTAGAAGAGGTTGGTTTTTCTCTGAGAGTAAATAATCAAACACGCTATTGAAATAGATTTGGGAACGATTTATAGACTTTAAGATAATAAGTTATCGCCCCTGTTGGCTACCTTAAAATGCAAACAGGAACACTATTCCACGCCTATTATTCAACTGCAAACGATAATTTGATGTTTGAGACACTATTCGTATGTAGTCATGGCTGATTATAACTTTTTTACGACGGATTGACGAATAACTTTGTGAAACACTAGAACTTTCAATTTATTAGCTATGATATGATATGGTATGATAAATGATGCTTATGATAAAGTAACATCATCAAGAGATCGTTATGATTTTATTAAGGCTAACTAAATTCCATTAATATAATCCTCCATTTTTTTATTCCACAAATAATAAGTTCCTAAATTCCAAGACGTAAGCATAAAGTAATAGCTCTCTAGTGTCTATCAAACTTTTATTTTGTAAAATAATCAAACACGGATCGCCCAGGCCAACCGACACGCGTTTAACGTTTTAAAAGTTCACAAATAAGTTACGTAAACAGTACGAATAATTGTGTTTAACGTGAATCACGATAGGGGACGCCACAAAATGATCGTTTGTTCGCCTTCCGAGGAAGGAGAAGTCCCACAAAGACATCTCTCAAAGTATTCATTTCGCAAACATTAGTTTCATCTCACATTCAAAGAGCCTATTCCAGAAGCCCTCTAGCATCCTCTTCTTGGGTCTCAATTTACAGCGGCAACCACGGGAGACATAGTGGACCTCAGTCACGACCGCGTCTCCGCCGAAAGAAGTTGTGACCAAGAGACAAAACGAGAGGTAGGGGCAGAGAGAGGGGGGCTTGAGGTAGGAGGGGGGGTTTGAAGGAAGCGAAGCAGTCGTCAAGTAAAGTGCCGAAACATTTCCCAGAACTCCCCCTCCTTGACCAGAGAGGAGAAATGTCCACTTCGCCGTCTCGCATATGAAATAAGCAGTTGGACTGGAGCAGATGTGGCGACCTCCTCGGCAGGAAAGAAAAGATGAATCGCCGATGGCCTCCCAGCGCCTCGGATGACGTGCGAAGGTGCCGCAGCCGAGGAATTAAATGGCCAACGAATACATTATGGATGGACCGAAACACATGTTCAGCCCGGGGTCGCTCTAATTTTTGGCCATATATGCCAAAGCCATTGTTTTGGGGAAGATGATTTAATTCGCTGTATACGGACTCCTACGGCACGAAAAGTGGGAGATATGCGATCTAAGCTATCCTCTGTCAACACACGATACACGCACTGAAGTCTACAAAGATCCAGTTCATCTAATTACAGCCTACTTTCAACTTGCTTCGATGAGTCATTCGAGCTGCACAGCTCCTTGGAAGAAGTGGACGAGTAAGTGTACTCTTCGAGACAATATCTTCGAATCAGATATTTTCTCAGATTAAACATATGTACAATGACCTTTCCATCGTTTATTTTAAACGCGATTTTCTGAGAATGGCAGACATAGGGTTCGAGATGAGTGTGGAGTACTAAGGTTACACTTCAGTACCTTTACATTTTCACGATATCAAATATTACGAAAAGAATTGAACTTTATCTTTAACGAATAATCCCTACCATGGTTTATTTAAAAGCAATAAACCTCAGTTTTCGTTAGTAAAGAGATATATTGACGTTGATTTAAATAAAAATTGCTATAATATCAAGAACGGGTATTTTTGGGGCTAGTAAAATGGTTTTTAAAGAACTGTAATACTTTATTATTCAAGAATATTTATTAATAATGTTCGCACATAAATATAATTTTCATCGAAAAAGTTTACCAAAAGTAATGAAACTGAAAAATTGATCACAGTCGATGTCAAACAATAGCCATCGTCTTCTCTAAAAATTCCAGTTCAGTTTATCATATTTAATATTCTAAATTCAGTGATCGTTACCGATGCATACCATCTAGGAATCTTTACCTTCTTCTACCAAATCGTGGGATAATAAAAAAAACTTCCGTCACTAGTTCTTCAACAGGAGCAGCGCTATGAACTTTTACGTCATCCTCCTGAGCAATACAACAGCAGGAAATGCATCATTTGCAATTTCAATGTTCGACCTTCCTTCACGCCAAAGTAAGGACGGCGCGAGTTTTTCTGCTTTGACGAAGCTGAAAATTGTCCAAAAATCAATTTTCCGCATTTTCGCCGTTAACAACTTTCCTGACAACCGTCTCACAAACCTAAATAATCTCTTCACTTCCTGACCTTCTGAAGGCGTATTACCGTTTCGACATCCCCTCCGACCTCGAAGGTGAGGGAAATTCTCACGTTGACAGGAACGGTACCATTTGGAACGGTTACCATAAGCGTCACGTCAGTTGGGGGGAAGAAATTAGCCACCTGTCGCACTCGGAGATTCTCGCGGAATCCGTGATGGCGAGAAAAGGGACACCGTTCAAGGCGCTAAAATCGGGACACATCTGGCGGAAGAGTATCTATCCTTCCTTTCCTTTCGATATCCTCGCTTTTTTCCCTTTTAAAGAGACCCGCAAAATACTGCAAAGACACCCACACGCGGTGGTCGAAAATTCCGGCAGATGCGACTAAGTGGAATTTCATCCATCGCTGCGTTGCATTGGATAATAGATATTTGCGGTATTGCGTTCCATTGACATCGTGTCAACGGGGCCTTCCACGAGGCTTCTTCGCCAGGCTTCCAAGCGCTGCTCTTTAACCTTCCGAGCACCTTTTTTCACGGTCACGTAATATTTTGGACATCTTTCAAACGAGCCCTTCATGGCGATAGAGAGATTCTCTTAATAATTACATCCGGTAACATATTCAGGGAAAACCGTTATTAAATATCGCATAAACCATTCAGACACCAAAATTGAGCCACTTTTTTTTGGTTATCCTAAGAAGAGCAGAAGGTAATTATATAATTATAGCTACCCATTTTTAGGAAATATTTTACACCCCAAAAAATAATCAAATTTAGAAGAATAAAAATAAGACCAGACGATGAAATAATTCCTGGCTAAATTAGTTTAATTATTTAGCTGTTACAACTTACATTGAAGCAACGGCGCTTCTATATTGACTCAATTAATAGAAATTTAATTGATACGTTGGATTTTTATCTCCTTACTCTGCATAGACAGACGAAATTCAATCGATACGAAAAAATCTCCAAAGATGCTTTCTTTCCCCGCTCACGGGTCTTTGATTCGTCGAAGTATTCTTCACTCCATAGCTCACATGAACTAGGCCATACTGAGCAACTACCGTAAGGAAAGCAACTCTAAAAACCTACTTATGATTTATGGACTTTTACCGCACTACATTACCTTCCGTTACCCAAAGCGCAATCTCTTGCTCAGTTGCAATTACCCTCTGTAATTAGGAGGGAAGTAATTCAAAGAAAAGATACCACGCTTAAATGCTCAGAGAGATGCCGGCTGAGAAAACGTTTCCAGTTTTGAGAGGTCCACTGAAAATTATGGTATTTTACTCAACAAATAGCGATTTTCTGAAGGGAATATGTAATTTATACAAATTCGACTAATCATACTTCCTCTCTATACGAAGGATTAGAGTTTACATTATCTCGCTTACTCAATAATGATCGCTTGTACGTGGCGCAATATTTGAGAACATCAAGACTGACTTTAACATAAAAACTTAAATCAAATTACTGAAAAGAACTTGCTAATTGCATATTTAGATTGAGCAAATTCTAAATTACTCTAGCTGATTATAATTAGGCGGATGGAATCACATTGCAAATATTACCCTGAGAGAGCATTTGGCGATTCTATTTCAATCCGTAACCGTCAATGGGATTTCTAAGTATTTCATCTATTATCGTATTCCGATTATTAATGGAATAATTCATCGGCTACATGTATTGCTAGCCTAACCAAAAGCGGTATTGACTTGTAATTTTTACAGCATATAGGCCCTAACGTGAAACTCCTAGTAAAAGTGATAAATCGATCATTCTGACCATGGGTTCGATCCCAGAAGGCCCCAAAATCCCGATTTTTTCCATTTAAATGCATTGCTTTGATTTTCGGGAATTTCTAAAAAATACTTTCCGGATAGGTAGAGAATCAAAACTCAAGGGGCGTACAGATATTGTCGTGATCTATCGAAAAAATTAACGACTTTTACAGATAATGTCATGAGTTCGATAATAGGACGATGCAAAAATCTTTCATTTAAAATACATTGGATTATTTATTTTTGATGCACTTATCGAAATGATAGGAAGTTCTTGCTTAGCTAGAAGATGTATGTTAAGACTCGGTTTAAGAAAAAGATTTAGATAAGACCATACTGTTCCTGGGTTCGATGCCAGAGCACATTAACATTTCTCACATAAGGAATATGTGTGAAAAGTGAGACGTCGTTTGAGGCAGTTGCAACCAATATTTCTGCTTGAGTTTCCACACATAGTTAGAGATACCTTCTGTTGTGCTGCATAGGAAGTCACCAGAAAGACCCGAGCTCGATGCCGGACGGTAAATATATTTCCCATTTAAAACATATTGGTTGAATTTTCATAATACTTTTGGAGTCTTTGCCTTGAAGACAGATAGTTGACACTTTGCATGTGTATGTATATTTATGTTATACTATAAACCATTTGCTCGCAGTATGCAAGCAGCATTTTACTCGCAATAGAATATATTTCTTCAACCGTCTAACTGTAATAGATACTTCAAATGTACTGTTGCTGTCTGTTGATCACATAAAAAATTAGAGGGAGTTATGGGCAAGAACGAAAGTGGTATTTCAAAAATTTCACACTTTTTCTATCCTGTAAAAAAGGAGTCCTTATACAAGTTCATAGCAAGTTACTCCCACGCTCTCTTTAGAGGAAAAATCCGAGTTTGGAGAATTTATCGACTCCATCCTATACGCAAGGAAGCGAGGGTCATTAAACCGCTACGCAAGATAACAACCCTTTATCTCAACCGCTTCTATAGTCTTCGATAGAGAGAAAGAGCGAATCAGACTAGCCTTATCTCGCCGCGCCAACAAGAGCACTTGTCTCTCTCATCGTCCGCTGGAGACCGCCATTTCGAGTACCGTAAGCTTCCGGCGGTAACATACGCCGATGAGAGCGTGTTCTAATTAAATGCTACACAGAGGAGGAAATCTCATTATTACGGCGCTGATGCAACCTTTCTCCGTTCCAATAATTTTGCGTTTCCAAGAAATAAACAGAAAGATGCGGTGCTTTTTCCACAGCACACACTTTATTTTTATAAAAAAATAGTCAATTATACTATTCATTTACAAATATGAACCATGGAAAAAATTATATGTTTCTAAACATTTCTTGGTCATGTTTGACTTCCAAGTAGATGAATTCCATCTGTGAATTTTATTCCAGGACTATTATAATACGAAACTTTGAAAACTAATGAGCAAAGTATACACCTTTTCCTCCTCTGAGAAAGAAAGTTACGGGACTGAGTAACTCTTACCATTCAAATATATATATTCTCATTGAATAGTAAAAAAATATAATAAACATCCTTAATTCAGAATTTAGTTGAAACATCGCTTAAGAACAAACAGAAAAATTTTCCAAACAAATACTTCAACAAATGCGTGGTTATGCATTGATGGAATTTTAATCATGCGTCTTCAAAATCCTATCCGAATTACTATGCTTCTTTATATAATAGTATTGTTGTATCACCGAAGGCATACTTGATGTTTCAAATGGTAAATTTTCTCTGGAGGCATTGCTTGTGGTCTTGAACCTGCGAGTCACTTCTAAAATTCTGTTGACCGCCTGAGGAATATCGTTATCCGGAGAGAAGACACGCATGGCAGCAGAAATGGAAGTCCTCTCTAATGGAGAGAGAGGGTGCTACCGCCCGCAATAAAGTCGTATTACACGATAGATAAGTGATTGAGAGGCCCATGTTAAGTACTGCTTTATCTGTTCCTCTCACGTCCCTCGAAGACCGCTCGATGTGGCTGTGATGTGGAGTAATTCCATTATGAAACTTCCAATATGGATTGAGTTAAAAGTAGATTCTGTCCATCTGTCTATAACACTCTTACCTCCACTTGTAAGCTTTTACTATACTGTAATCTTAAACTAAAATGGACAAAAACTAGGAATTAATCTAAAATTTAATTCCTTGGCAAGCGAAGAAATTGGCTCGTAAGATGTATTGAAAGAGAGAGTATTTAAGCGAAAGGAAAACTGAGAAAAAGTAGGTTTGTACTGAGGAGAAGAGCTTTACTTCAGAAATAGAGGCGATTAGATGAAAATATGAACGGATTTGTATAAACTATAAGATCCGTACAAATATAAGAAAGTATGGTGAGAACTACTGCGAATAAAGTAGCTACAGAATTTGCTCCTTCCAAAGAAAAAACTTGCGCTGTACGAGTATTTTAGTAAATTCACCCGAATGAAATTCTAAGCTAATAAAAACCGCTGAGAAGGAAAAACAATACGCGAATAAATGGCGGCGTACAATGTAAATGGAAGAGCCAAAGAAAGGCTTTGAGTCGCATCGAAATAATAAGGTCGAGTAGATCACGCTCTCTCACCGTCGTTCACTCACACATTTCTTCCTCTTTGACGGGAAATACTGAACCAATGCTATTCCGAACCGGAATTTCGAATTTCAGAAATTACCACTATGGCATCGACCAATTAAAATTGAACTTTCGAATCAATTAAGTTGAAAGAGAAACCTTCCGTGGGACCATCACCTCCTTTTGAACTCCTTCTGAACTTTGACGGCAGTAAATGCCAAGTGAAAGGAAGGCCTATATAAGGACCGATAGTAAACTTAAGTTATAAAAAGAAGGGCTTGCAATTCGACCATTTTCTGAAACGAAAAGAATTGCAATTCATGCATTTCCGGAAGTCTCTGAACTAGAACAATTAACTAGTTAATTTAATAGCGGAACAACCGAGTTATACTCTAAATCTATCAGATTTACTTCACCAAAAACTGATGTTTTCGATGCACCAATAGAGCAAAACAAATGTTTGTACAGTATTCAACCAGAGGGCCGGTTGGTACCTAACCCCTTTTAACGTTAGATACCAAGCCTAGGAGAGGGGAATGAGGTTTACCAGGCATGATGAGGAATGAAGTAGTTTTCAATTGCTTTCCTCAACAAAACGGAATACTATAGGTGGATCATTCCCGCGTGAGTGAAGCACAATGCCTTACGAGTAACTCATTTCTTAGCAAACTATCAGGAAAGACCCCTGCCACTATCCAGTATCACTTATACCTCAGTAGCCTTCATATCATAACATGAATGAAACTGAGAAAAGTTAATGAAATATACATATTTCTTTGTACAAAACGAGAAATGAAAAATATTCCATTAATCGGAATAGAAGACAACAACAGAAGACGAAATAAACTGACTCTCTAATTCCTTTACTTAGAATGCGAAAGCATGGTAAGATCCATGCGGTACATCCTCCAGCAGGACCTAATATCTTGAACAGGAAGCATGACGAACGCCGCTTGGCTCGTCATTATCAAAAATACCCGCCAATTTAAACATCGAGACGGAGTGGACAATCCAATGAATTTTTAAATGGCCGGAAAAAAACTTAAAGGACACGCAACGTCGTTTACGTCCAACAGGTCCCTCGTGATTCCCGAAACGGTAGGTATAGTTAGAAGGAAAAAAGGGACGTGTTTGTCCTCTTACCGGCGTCGCCAAACCGCTTTGTTTTTCCTGCGAATTGGCGACAAGAGCCTTTTAGCACCGGATGGCGTCCTAATGAATTGAAGGGAACGAACAACCTGGCAAAAGGAAATGCCTTAAAACACGGCAGTAGAGCACGAGAGTGGAGTAAGTGAAAGACAATCTTACGAACACTCACGGAATAAAACATTGGAAGATGACTTAGAAATAAATGTAACAGCAATTCCCAATACTCGTAAATGTACAACACTATGCTTCCAAAGAAGAATTAGAAGTGCGATAGTCCAGAGAGACATTTTATAATCGACTAAATCAAGACATTAAGCCAAACTGATTACTGAATAGTCACCCACCGAAACCACAATTCACACATATACCACTTAGACTAGCATCTAGAAAGATATCAATATGAACTTATATACTTGAAGTTCTGCAAGGAGCGAAAGTCATGCTCGCTTATTTCAAATCAATTCAGTTCAATTAAAATTAAGTGATATTTGTTTGTTGGCAAGAGTATTTAAATTGCGGGGAAAATATCTGACAGTTCAATCCAGAATTGATTCCACCAAGTCACACATAGGATTTTAAATCACTACTTTAATGAAATGGTATTTTGCTAACAGTTCTGGAATTGAGGTAAAAGGTCATAATTTATGCCAAAACGGCTTATGTACGTCTCAGATCAAAGGGTTTGAATGATTTCAAAACATGAGTTATCAACTCATAATGGTAAAAATGACACATTTTAAGTACCTAAGAAATTTCTGGATCACAAATTCCTATCTTAACAACAAAAATTGGAATAATTTTCTACCGGACGACCTTTTCGATTGATTTCCATTTCAGTAATTGCTGTCTACTGTAGCTATGACTACCAATAATAATAATGGCAGTTTTATCAGACGAAATTCAGGCTTATTCACTTTCACGATTAACTTTTTAAGTCAGACACGCTGAAAGCCATGCCTTGACCAGGATTCGAAGCCGGGACACCTTAAACATGAGACCTCAAATTTCAAGCAATTCACGCTCCCACCCCAAGACTCGCGGATTGCTCACGAAAATTGGCCGTGAAGATGGAATTCGATTGGCCTTCCACCCCAGTGGCACCATTGCGAGTGCGAATTGATGAGCAAGCTCTCTCTTGGCGTGGGAGGAGTACACCTTCTATAAAACTCCTACACGCAGCGCCCCCTCCATCTTCCGGCACTCACTCCATCCGTGAAGGAATCTAAACAGCCGAGAAGAGAAAGCACAATCGAAAGGGGATGCTTCGCGGAGTGGCCGAAACGCGGCGCTGACGACGAGATTTCCCCGCGTCTTTGTTTACGGGGGATGGTGATCCAGCGTGATTTCTACTGGAACACTTTCGGAACAAAGAGGGCTTCGTTCATTGGGTGAAAATTGTCCGTCGGCATAATGGATGATTAACTGCGAGCGAGCATGTATGCCACGAGCATCGGGACTCGCGAGACAAGATTTTTACCACTGCCACCAGATTTTTGATCTACTTGTAGTGTAATTTTAATAATAATAATAATTAGTAAAGTGAGGAAGTTGCTGAAGGGGAGTAATAGTTAGGCTATTTCGCAGTTATTTCGTAATTATGATTACTTTATTAATAGTAATATATTCTCTGATTTCATAGATAATTTGTTATTTCATAAAAATATAAAAATTCTCCCAGACTTTACTATTTCAGCCTTAACTAGGTCCTATCTTAGCAGGATAGCATCTCCCATAGCAGGGTCTTTATTCCTTTAAGTTTTATCCACGAATCGCGCGCATTAAATATATAAAAAAAGAAGCGACTAAAATAAAGTTTTCGGTATCCAATTGCACCCAATAACTCAGACGCATTAAAAAAAATCGAAATTTGCGATAAATTAATCAAATAGGTAGCTCGATAAATATGCATCGATGTGAAGTTTACGATAAAATTAGAAAATTACAGAATGTTAATTAAGAATTCAGAGAGAAAATCTTAAAAGACAAAATTGGACTATAAGATTATAAATATCATACACACACGAGCGTGGGAGACCTAGAGAATCCAATGAAACAACATCAAAATTTCTAATCTCCACGGATATATCATCTATTCATAATCTAATTAAACATAAACGCGATAGAATATATTTCAACCGGATATTTAAAAAAGAAAAGCGTATTTCGTGAGAATTTCCGCCCTTTTTCTGCATCGAGACATCCCCGAATATCCCTCTCTTACATTCCCATTCTTCGGAGCAAATGCTTTATGAAATGATGAATAGTGGCCCACCGAAAGGGGCCATTGAAATTCACGTCTTCATCTGAAACATCTTGCTGCGACGATCCCTTCATTGTTACAAACGAGGAATGGTCAGACACGACTCGAGATGGACACATAATGAAAACGTTATGCAAAACCTTCGGTATCTTTCGTTCAATGGATCGTTTTTGGGGCGAGAAGAGAGAGGCTGAAAGTCTTTGATCCGGTGAAGAGGCTCTTAATGATCCCGAAATATTTTGTTCGTATTTCCATGGATTACTTTCGGCCACTGACCGTGGAGTCTTTATTATGCCATTAACTGACTGGAAAATCAACCGCATGGTCGCACAGAGAATGGGTGCATTAATTTAACTATGTATGTGGAGAAACGGAATTTTCGGTCGATAATGAGTTCGGAATCCCGGACATTAATCGCGGAAGAAATGTAACGACTTAGTCGAACATGACAACGAAATGAGGTTATAGTTAACAGAGGAAAAAAAGAACCGTTACCACTTGATTCGCTTAAAACAACGAAAGGTTCTATTTTTCGTTAAATAGACATATGAATAAGCTGAGCCGCATACACATACATACTTATGAATGTATATGTATATAAATGTATACATTTACATACATACTTGTACACACCTACTCATGCATACATAATTTTACTTATAAGTAAAACTCTCTTTTATTCCGCTGATTTTTCATATTTTCTACTTTTGGGTAAAAATAATGTGGCTACGGGCAATTTCCTGCGACCATATCCTGATGAATGGAATAACTTGGAACAGAATAGTGTTTTGTGTTTTTTGTCACAGTTTTGTTCATTTCTAAAACAATACGTATGAAAACTTAATAATAAATATGAAAGCTACTGAGGTATGAGTTAATATTAGAGCGAGAGAGGTACCAACTCACCCTCGGAATAGACACACTATCGGTGAATTTTAGAAATAAACAACCCCGAAAGTAGAGACAACTGACAACTAATCGTGAATTCGTCTATTAAATATCGAAGAATAATAATACGGAATCACGAATATGAGAATTCACCCGCTGTTTCCCAATAATGTCGGAAATTCTTCGTGTTCACCGAAGGAACGCTTCCTGGATATCTGCGGATTCGTCAGTTAATTGACATTAATTTCGACTCCAACTTTCGCTCGCAATTGCGCAAAATCGCTCCTGAAATTCAGTAAACAGTAAAAGCACTTGTGAGAACAGCGAGCCAATTACTTCCGGCGTGTGGTTTAATTCCGAGCGAACGATTCCCACAACTAAGTTCGGAATCGTGGGCTTCGATCGTTGAAATTTCCCCCGATTACGACTTCCAGGAGCGGAGAACGTACTGCTCATCTTCGATACGAAATTTCACCGCAAATGCGGAAGACCGTCGAGGGGTTGAACGGCCGAGAAGCAGCATTCGCTCGCTGTACGCAATCTTGATCGCGCTGATTTGATGAGGGGTAAACATGACTAAAATCGTCGTATTATTAATAAAAACATTCGCAGTGTTCTCGACGAAGCACCTAGAGGTTGAGGAACTTTCGTTGGGAGTACTCTATCTCGGCTCGGAATCCATAGATTCTCATTTTATGCTTCACGCTTCCACTTTTTTGATAAACTTCCTCCGATGGATACACATTGAGTGTGCTTTACTGGTGGGATTGAATCTCCGAGATGTTTTCCAATCACGAGAGGGCAATAAACCTGAGCTAGCGGTGCGGGCACTTTTCGAGAATAAGGAAGGGATTGTGGGTGGTTTCAACGCTTTTGCCCACTAAAGAAGAACGCAATTAAACACTCGGCTTCTGCTTAGCTCCATGAGGAGATTGGCAAACGGCATCCTGAGAAACACTTCCGCAATAATGGCATATGTTACGCTCATTTTTACATGATTTCTTCCCAATCGCTTTCGCGAAGGAATCGAAATGTTTCGATGATGAAATGATTTCCTCAAATCGCTTAGAAAATAATCATTTTTTTCTGCCGCCGCATTTTCGCAGTGCAATGACATCCAGGCGGAGTATCGTCCTCAATACGTCAAATCTCTCATTGAGAAGTATTGCCCTCTCTTCGAAAGACTACTTCAGGGATGGTTTTCATGGTTATGCGCTATATTTTCATTTTTATTTGCGCGCAAACTATAAGGAAGCGAGAAACAATATATATTTCAGTTTTTATTATGCGGTTAATAATGTTCAGCTACAGGTTATATTATGTGATTCAGCACGTGCATGTGAGTGCGTATATTTGTAAGAATTTTATTTCTAATTTTAAGTGGATTTCATGTGCCACTTATAAGTAATGCGAAGGAGACTTGGGATACATCCTCTTCACAAGCAATAGTATATTGAACCCCTTTGAAAATATACGGTAACCCAAGTTTGTAATAGTGTGAAGCCAGCATTGCATTTTCTGGACCACGATGAGTTTCCCTTCTTTTCTACAACAGCATTGGCTTAAATATCCACAATTCTCCGGAAATAAGACTTTGGAATTGGAAAATGTCGGTTTGGCACGTGGTTGAGATAAAGTGTAGGAGATATGCGTCTAAAATAAGGCCGTGTTTGAGGAAATGAAATGCCATTAAGAGAAAACCGCTAAGGATAATGATAAGCAACAACTCTACGCTATAAGATACGGATATCTTATCCAGCACGGAGCAAACGTAACCTGAGATTTGAGAAATTCGAGGAAATTATGCATCAAATCATTCTGTATAAAAATGACTCCTATAATTAATTGCTTATGACGAAGAAGAGGTCAAAGAGTGGAGGTTCGCAACTTCGATTCGTTGGGAATCCCTATTACTCGCCCGAATAAAGGCCATTTATTATTATTATTACTATTATTATTATTATTATGACTGGAAATATTTTAAGCGACACCAGCACCACCTAGCATCACACCGTTCGGATAAAGAAAGATCTTGGTGCGATCGCACGTACTCGTCAAATCGTAAACATTCGGCAGATGATGGACCAACGCATTGGAAGATTGCAACTTCGATCCGAGGATCGTTGAAAACACAAAAAATCCAATAGAACCCGAGTTGAACAAGGATAGTGAAATAGTTTCATAATAGCCGTACAAAGAGGAATTCCACAATTATATTAGCACTGATTGGATTACATGTATGTTACGAAATCAATGCATACAGAATAGTTAATGAGAATAGACATTGGAGATGGACCAGAATATGTCTCCCCTATAGTTGAGTGACATTCGTTTCATAATTCCTCGAATGAAATATTCCAAGTATCTGCCGCAAGTTATATGCATCTGAGAGAAAGAGCGAAAACACTTAATTACAGTTAAGCCAATATAGTTTAAATATATTGAAATGTGTTGAGTAGTGCAACATTGAAACCATATGCGTATTCTATTAAATTATAACGAAAACTGCACACACAACTACACACCCAAGATGGAGTGAAAGATAAGACGTTCTGCTGGATAATTACCCAGATAACCTAAGTGCATAAGTGGAGAGCTTTCTTGTTCAGGAAACAAGGGTATCTTTTGCGAATCAAAATCTTGCTATAAAGATAAGAAAGGAGTCTAAACAATGAACAATACATGCTCGAGATAACTCTTTGATATCAACCACTTACGATGACGTTTTTTCTAACGCGTACATGAGTGAGAGATTGAAGCACGAGTTCAATAAATCTGTCGCAAAGAAAAGAGTCTCTGACGAATGAAAAGAAGAAGCCGCAGGGGATAATATTTTTGATAAGAAAAGAAAACATTGGAGCGACACTTTTGCTGAGTGGGACAATTAAATAAAAACGATTGAACCGAATTAAATTCTTTCTAGTCAGCATTTTCTGATTGGCAGATTTTTACAGGGGAAATCTTTAAGGGCAAGACAGCTAAAGGTAGCAACACAGTTATCTCTAAGTTTAGGTTTGCATTTGAAAATCGAACCCCTTCGTAACTGCGTCGTACCGGTCAATCACTCCAATATCCACCCGTATGCGAATGTCGATGCCGTCTTTCTAAACAACATTCCCTGAACAACGATCGCTTGAAAACAAGCAGAAAGTGATTGTTGGGAATCCCTTCCAAAATGTGTGGATGTGATCAACATTCAACTGTTCTTGAGCAATCGTGTTCTTCATCTCGCAATAACACCTTCAACTGTCCATTCATTAATAAGCGACCAATGAACCGCCCTATCGCTGAAGGAACCCACGGCACGCCTCACAATTGCTATACGCGAAGAAATTTTGCATGCCAATGGGAAGACAAGAAGAGTGTTTCATTCAGTAAGAGCAGCTCAACAAAAGATTGACCACAAAGATGTCCTCAGTGATCCATTGTTTTTCACAATAACTAAGCGTTAGAAATGCATTTCACTTAAGATGGCCGCAGAAGAGAGATATTATTATAAATAGGAAAGCTTCTTGTTCTTCGTAGCATGTAAAAAACACTCTTCACTGAAATTTTACCAATAATACGAGTTTGTTGAGGAAATCTCTCTTTTGGAGTAGATATTTCAGGAAAATATAGGTTTTTGGAATTTCAGTCTTTGTACCCAAGATTTTTCAAATTTGAATTTATTCGGGAATTACTTCAAATTTTCAGTAAACAAAGGGGAATTTTATCGTGCTTCGAGGTTAAGTGCCTTTGCTCATTATTTACTAAAAACTAAACAAAACTCACGGTCCGTTACGAAGTTTATATTGCTACAAGGATAGGTATGCTCGAATTATATAAGTTGTTTATCATATTCTAATGAATTCAACGCTTGTGGTCATACCACACCAATGTTAAGAACTTCCTGGTTAACTTTTCCTCATCCCAAACAAAACGTTGTGGCATAATCGTTTGGAGTTATATCACTGATACTAAATCGTAAGTGTTTCAAAAGTTCTCGAATAATATAAATCGCTTAAATTAGGAGAATATAGAGACTGATGAGCCTCTGCTTGCACGAAATTCTTCGCCTTATAAAATTCAAAAGTGAGAGAGACAGAAAAAAGAAGAAGAAAACCATTTTGTGAGTTCATGACGCCTAAATTTGTGTCGTGACCACTGAACTGCGACTGGTAAACCATCCGCGCTTACAGAAGAGAATGTTCCGGTTAAAAAGAATACCTACGAGCGCCGTTTAATGTTTCCTTCCGCTATTTTAGACATAAGGAAGATGGATTAATGCCTGTTTCCGACGTTTCTGGATAGCAAACGCAGTCCCCCTTCCCGATAATTATAAGAGCAGAGTGGGCACCAAAGCATAAGCTTCAGTGTTTCGTGTCGCCCTCTCAACATCTTCAGCACCAACGGTAATGCTCATTGTAGCGTGGAAAAAGTTGTGGGGGAGAATGGTGGTGCTCGATGGCGTTGGAGCGTTGCCCGGGAGCTCTTGGAGTGTTCGCTTTCGCTGCTGAGGGCGGAAGGATCGTTTCGCTTCTTAACTACGTTATAATTACTGCCAGGGCCGTGAAGCGGTACGCTATTCTGATGTGAATATAATATGTGCCAGATTCTTGGGAAGGTGCAATCATCACCATTGACCATGCAGTGAAGGTGGGCCCTCGTGAAAGTTAAAAGCGCTCCAGCAGCGTATCGCCCCACGGAGTTCGAATTAATAAGACAAATCGGAACTAAAATCTACACAAATTTCACGGGAAAGGAATTCATCCGAGCGAAGCCTTCCTCGCATCGTTATTCGTCCAATATGCAAAATGGCGAAAAATTTATGCAGAAAGCTCGCATTCCATGTTAAATACACGGGATACTTGAGTTCCTCATTACTATCATTCGTTCTGATAGGGTGGAGCGTTTCTAAATGTTCAATAGCATCAACTCACCACCTCCTACAAGCCATCATTTAATGTTATTCTGGACCTGTTGTCGCTCACTTCCTCATTGGTCTTTTCCTAGTACTCCCTCCTCGACACACTTCATTATAATTTCACTCTCAAAGGATGTGATGAAGAATTCATAACGAAATATCAATTAGTGTCATCGCTAGCGAATCGAATATCTTTAAGACACTCATACTAGAGTTGTTTATTACACAGTTCTTTATTCTTACAATAACTGTATCAAACAGAAAACAATTCCTTCCGAATGGATTATGTGACTGTTTTTTCTTAACTCACTACTATCACTTTCGTTTTGGAAACCTAAGAATTTATGGAGAGAAAAATTAACTGCTTTTCCTGCAGAGGGTTAGATGTATAAGTGAGATTCTTCCTTAGGGCCACAGAGTACAGAAAAAGCTACTCCAACAGAGATGCATCGGAAACCTTAATGCAGCACACCAATTACAGTTCTCGAGGGAGATTTTATAGCATTAAAGCATCAAGAAGGCAATACACGCAGCATTGGAGCATTGTGAACAGGACTTACTCTCTGACACCGTGTAAGCAATTACTCTAAGTCTCGATGAAAATGTTCAGAACCACGATCTTCAAACCCTCCAACTAAACAAATTGAAATATATTTCACGCAATGAGTTATCGCGCAGTATGAGTAACGCAAAGCGAGGCAAACCCCGACTAACACTTAACGATCGTGACCCCCTCGTCGAGGATGCATAACCTTTCACGAACTCCGGACATGATCGACGCATTCCGAAAGGTATGACCAAGAAAAAGAGCTCATCCGGGACTGAATTCCATCCGTATTTAATCCCCCTTCGATAGTATTGCCCTAAAGAGGTACGTCTTACTCACGCGTATCCGCAATGGAAGAAATCACCGAGTTGCATCATGCGGATGCGTACGGCGTTGCGTCACACAGCGGCGGAGGATGCTGGGCCGTCTTCACTCGGCGGGGAAAAGAGAGACCTTCGGAGTCGATTGTCTCCCCATGGAAATTCGCGAATAATCCGAGAGAAAGTACCGCCTGGGAGCCGTAACTTCCAACTGCAGATACGCTCCGGGGTGCTCTGCATAATCCGAGGCGGATAGGCCTGGGAATGACAATTAATCTCTCCAATCCCTCGGTAAAACTCTCTGGGTCTAACCCACGCTCACTGCCGCTGCGATCTCTTCATAAAGGGTTATAGTTACTGAGACTGATGCGTTAATAAGCTATCTTGGAAATGTGAGTGAATCTTGAGCGGAAAAATGATCGACACGGAAAACTCCTATGAGTTTACCTTCAAACTATCCTTTCATCTATGTTATAACAGAGAAACTTCTCCATTAAATTTCAACACTAATTCTTCCTCAAATTAGATTTATTATAAGAGGTGAATATTTACGGATTGGTGCCAATAGTTTACAATTCTTTGATAACTTAAGTTATTCGTGAATGCGGAGTGATACCAATTATACAGATTCTTCCGGTACTTGAAGAATCCGAAGATCTTATCATTTCCACAATCTTTGAACTTATCTGAAAAATCGAGAGTTGATTTCACCAAAACATTCTTTCCAAACCTCTCGGTCGTAAAGAAGGAAAATGTTTGAAATCGATTAAACGTTTTCGGAAAATAATGTTGCTTTAACTGCTCTAGACGGTGTCGGTGGGGACCCGTGCTCTCTGTACCTCCATTAGGGATAAATTATCACAAACTAAAGACGAAGCTAGCAACATCTCCAAAAATTCTAATAAAATTTACATTAATGATAACCTATTGCTAATTGTGGCGCTCTAAGCACTTTGCAGCAAGTAACTGAAAATGGTCCGAACATCTTATCGCATCTTTTCATCATCATCTTTTTGATGGTTAATGTAAGATTTTTTTACTCACTAGCAGAATTTCAAGTAATTCGCTAGTATGTTCAAAGGAAGAAAATTCTGCGAAAATGTCTCTTTATAGTTCACACCTAACATCTTAAACTATATTTTCTTAGATATAGTGGAATTTTAAAATTAATCTAAATAATTATCGTTAAACTATTCGAGGAAAAAAGCCGTTCCAATTTCTGATAAGAAGATATAAATTAATGACACCAATTTATACCACGATGGCTATCCTTAAATGTGTTCTAAGAAAAGGCTATTCAGGAGAAATAGAGCATCTCTAACGAGAAAAAAAATTAATCACCACATCTAACTCAATAATAGTTTACTGCGCGAGTTAAATCCTATCTAAATTTGGACTGATTTGGAGAGTTCTATAGACGATAGGAAAATAGATAATCGAAAGTTATTAGGATATCCATCCATCACCTATTCGAAGCTATTCTTAAACGCAATGAAATCTCTCCTTTGTTAGTCCAGGAACTACTCCGAAGTATAGGCATATTCCTGAATCGGCAAAACCCCCGTCTAATCAAGCGTTAGAGTCTCTGATTCGCCTTGAATATGTGAGTTGACATCATGCGTCCTCGGCGCTGCAGCTTTCCCACGCCCTCGGTGCGGCCGCCTCGAGGTACAGCCGTCTGCCCACGACGGCCCCAAACGCCAGCCTTCCCTCGGGAAAGAATTTTGCGCGACCGGAAATTTGAAGCAAAAATTAATACGAGCGACTCCTGCTTAATTGCCGGAGGATTTTTCTCGGAAAAAATATCCTAATCACCGATGATCGAGTCGTGTTGTTAGGAGCCTTTGTGTAGCGGACCGTGGAGGTCTCACGTAATTCCCGTGTACACCTGCCTTCCCTCGGTTTGCCGCTTAGGAAGCTACATTCTCATCCTATTCAAAACAACGGAAGATGAAAGAAGCTTATGAATCATTAATCGGTGGGAATTCTCATTTCTAATCCAATTGGAGATTGAAAAATAAAAAAATAATGACTGAAAGATTTGACGACACCTTCAACCACTTTTATAAACTTAGCCATTAGGATGAAGGATCAACTTTCGCCTCACATAATATACGTTGTTTTCTAGCATTATTGAAAACTAAAACGTTTCCACAATTCACCAAGAGCTGTGAGTAAAAAAAT
The DNA here is from genome assembly GCA_947579665.1 of Sympetrum striolatum. NCBI lineage: Eukaryota > Metazoa > Arthropoda > Insecta > Odonata > Libellulidae > Sympetrum > Sympetrum striolatum. The sequence continues at coordinate 80,676,019 of OX388351.1, forward strand.
ATCGCGTATAAAGTCTCCTTGCTAATGATTTATCACAAGGATTGGGAGGAACAAAATTAGCGCAACATCAGAAAAACCAGTCTCTTCTAGACTGGTCTATGTTCAGAAGTGCATCTAATGAACCCCCCGATGGCATCCGAGGAGCAGGCGCAGTCTCGGAAAGACCCCTTTACCACCCAAGATTTCTTCGTCTCGCGCTCTGTTCTCACGGTCTGAAAAACCCTGGTCAGTCTCTTAAATCGCGCACCTGCTCCACTGAGTAATATCGATGGGTACTGAAGCCAATTTGGGGCGTTTAGCAGAGGATTCGCTAATAAATTTTCCTGGGGTAACTTTCCGCATTTTGGAAAAATCGCAAATACCTAATCACTTAGTACCTCACCTAAAACTTGAACTAGTTTTATTTGATTGTACTAAGTTATTCCTCATAATAATCGACACCGATTATAAAATTCATCTCAGATAAACATGGGAGACATTCACTCGGGGAGTCCTACCAACAATTGCCCTCATTGGAAACAACAGGAAATTCTAATGGGGTAAAGGGTAACATAAGCGTAAATAAATAGCGGTATACACTGTGAAAGGGTATAAACCTCTAGGGTAAATGACAGAGGATATTCAGGGTATCATCCCCACTCACCGTCGCCAACAGCAGCGTAAGGAACAGCAATAAGTATCCATCGTACATCCTGCAATGCACACGACACATTTTATACCCGCACTAACACTAAGCACTTTGTTGGGCAACTTCATCAGGGGACCAGAGCACCTAACCCAACCTCCAACATCTGAGGAGGGAATTCCAAAACTAATAAAACACCCGAGAAAACAGATCTGGAGGAATCTCTGAGGCGCCACACACTGAATAAACAAATCCGGGTAAATCCTCAACAGCGGCCTTCGACCACACTGTTAATCCAAAGGGTCGAACACCACTCCCACTCTCCGTGTTTCAAGGGTCCTTCCACTGTCGGATGATCTGTCAGTGTTTTCACGGGATTCAGGAGCCGAGCGATTGCGTGAAATGGTATTTGACCGCTTCCTCAACCTTCCGCCGGCTACGGACTCGCGTGTACTGACTGCCTGAAGCAGGAGAGCCGCCGACGGATGAGCGCGCCCCGATCGCAGCGCTCCCGACGGCGAAAAGAGGAGTCAAGCGGCTTCCAGAAGATGGGCGCGTTGGGGGTTGCCCGAATTTCAGGGGACGGGATCTCGATGAGAGCGGAATGCTTCATTTCCGGATAAACGCTCTGAGCCAACAAACGGACTATTCCAGTTCATTCCACTTTCGTTAATCTCTAAATAAAGGTACTTAGTGGAGTTATACTCACACCTGAGGATGACGTTGTAACTTCAAATCCGGTCATATACTTTTTTATAATTGAGGAATTAAGCTAATTAATATATTACCCAATCATTTCTGAGGCAATTCCTTGCGATTCGAGTAAAAGATCGATTGACTTAACAGTGATTATTGTGATGAGAGGATTTGCTGAAAAAGTTAAACTCGTTGCCTTTCCCATAGGCACGGCCTGCTCTGGAAATTCTATTTTTTATTGCTTAACTGTATTAAATACGACCATCATGGTTTGTAAATGTCTAACTAAGAAAATGAATTTAATTTTAGGGGCAATGTAGCAAAATAGCTATCATCCTTCCTTCGAACAAACAATCAAAACACAAGAAGTCCTTGTAGAATATGTGTTGACAATTTAAGAGGAGGATTTGAAATGTGATTGTCTCACATTAGTTATCATCAACGTGTGAATAATTTAAGAACTTCATGCATGTTTAATTAAGGATATTAGCAACCGAGAATAAAACCTCGCTGGAATAATAGGAGTGCGTTTCCCAGCTATGCCCATTTTAAATATTCAATTTCCGAACTATTACGTCAGATTCGAGCAAAGGCTGGAAAGAGAAGTTTCAAAACACTCGAGGAACAAAGCCCTCGAAGGACCAAATGTGGACTATGGGGCTTTTACATAACCGGATGATAATAGCCAATATAATACTTGAAGATAGCCCAGTTCGATATACCGTAGAGCATTTCCTACTGAATGAACCGCATAACGGTTTTAAATTATTCATTATTTATTGCTGCCACCTGAACTGAAACATTGTAAAAGTTATCGTCTGTCAAGATCTGAATAAATCAGTCATCAACTAGCATAAAATTTATTTAAATTTATTTTCCGTACGAAATTCGATAATAATTGTGAAATATCACACTATATTTGAACACAAAAATAAATTCCATTAAATACAATTACTTTCGAAATATATAATTTCCGAATTTCCTACGTCTGCAGCTCAGCCCAAATTTTCCGCAATCTATTCACCATTCCACTTAAGAAATATTCTTTAGACGAAAAAAAAAACAAGTTAATTTCATACTACAATATGTAATTACGTTCACAACTGCCGGAAGTTAATTCTAATACAAGATGAGATTTGCTAAGTGAACGAGAGTGCAAAGAAGCATTCACGAAAACGTAACTAAATGATCATTTGTTTAATAATTCCCATAGATTTCTACGGAAAGGATCAGTATAAATCATATTTCACGCGTTAACAGCTTACTTATCATTGAAGAATCGTGAATGCGTTTGTGTAACGCACCTGACTATCGAGATTCTTATTTCGGCGTTTTTAAACTCCTTATAGATGAATGTGAAGATTTCTAGATAAATAGTCTAGATAACCATTTATTTATATTTTTTCATAATAGTACTTTTTAAATAAAACGATACACACATTTATTTACGACTTAGACAGGTACACTGGGTTTCACGTCTCCTACATTTTTCAAATCCTAAACCACTAGTTTATTAACAATAAACGCATCATAATTTTTTGAAGAGAAAAAAGTCTTAATATATCGTTACCTGCAAATTATTAGGAGAATATGATATTATGAGCTATTTCGCAGACAATCGTGGAGCTGTGTCAGCAGTGCATTGAGCGAGCCGCAATCCATTCGACAGGGCTTAAAGGTTTAGAAGAGTTAAGTATTTAGTCTGGAAACACATTAACCCAATCTAACATTAGCTACCAGTAGAGGGGATGAGGCTTCCTAGGCAAGATGAGGAGTGAGGAGGTTTAGCTATCCTCACCAACTCAGAATAATAGAAGTGGTGCATGTCCACGTAAGTGAAGCACGATGACTCTAATTCTCTTAGAGAGGCCTTGATTAGTGCCACTGCTTAGCACACTCATACCTTTTATTTTTTTTTCATCACAGCCATGAATAAGACTGGGACAAAAGTAGATGAAACACATTTCCCTCCATCCTCTAATAATATACAAATGAATAATATTCTTTCCATGATGTAAAAGTACACTATCGGATATAAACCATTTCTCCCACGACAATTATCGAGAAATCGCAATTCTCTGACGAATCCAAATTCCGAGCTCCAACCCCTGACTCACTTCCGAACGAAAAAATAAATAAAAACAAATGCCTAGGCAACGGCACACAGCAGCGACGGAAGAAAGCGGAGATGGACCTTTGTGGGAAATCCTCTCTCGAGGAAAACAAAACGAAAGCTTTCTTCGGTGGTTTGGAAAGGTAGAAACCACCCGGTCCGTGGTAAAATCACTCGAAAGACAAAGGGGGCCCTCTAAACGTCTAAATCCACGGTCGGCACCACTCGAGAAGGCCCTTTTTTGTCAGTGGTGAATTTAAGCACGCTCTTTGAAAACCGTGATTTCTAAGGACCTTCGATTTGTGGCTCTTGTTAATACTCTGTTGCGACGTGTTAAACGATGTGCGAATCGCGAAGGGACGTTGCTTTCTTCTCGAGTGGATAATTAATTCCGACTGTGTGTGCTCTGCCGCTTCGCACCTATTGGAAGATAGCATCCATTACGAAACATATTAACGACGCAGTAATTTAAAAGATGCGCTTCCAAAAATGTGCTTTTCGAGGATTCTTGGTTCGCTAGGAGAATGCTACCGGATCCGTTATTCGATCATATGCTGCGAGATTTAAATCAAGGGTGACGAGAAGGCGGCCCGTTATGTCTAGACGAGCGTCGTTTTCATAACGCATAAGAATCACTTTCGTAACTTCTGTTTTATTTATTACTAGATGACGCGGTGAACTTCGTACCACCTAATTCTAACTAGTGTATCTAAATATAATTCTCATATTTTTGTTATATATGACGAACTTACCTTCAGAAGTTTACAATATTGAAATCCTCACTCTAAGTCCTCGAGTAGAGAGAGAGTAAAACCGTTTTAAAACTCTAACTAAAAATTCCGTAAAGAATTATGTTGCTGTAAATAAAACTTGGTTGCTACTGACCTTTAAAAAAAATTGTAAAAAATTTAAATTTAAATGTTCGTACTTTTTTCCGTGTGATTCTTCACAGGATATTGTTCGTAACAGCAAACGTTAAAATCTCATGCAATTTTTTCTTCTTCATAAAGTGTATCACTTATTACCAGGATTAATTTTAACTTTACTTATATTCTTAATGCATTTTTATGGATAAATACATGAACTTGGAATCAACAATCACCTTCATTGTCAAGGGGGATGGATTGTTTACAACCTCGAAATTTTCATAAAATATTCACGCACTTTATCAAAATTCTCAAAATTTCGAATCGTAAACGATATTTCACGAGCAAAATAAGAATCTTTATTCTATTTCCCTTCTTTTGGTGCTTGATTCAACTTTGTACGACTATTATTTCTAATTCAAATTTTCAAATGAAATATGGCCTGTAGCGAGAAAAATGAACTTTACGTGCATTTCTTATGGAAATCCTTTTTCGATTTTTCGGCTATTCCTTATGGGTTTTCCTAGTTTTATTTTTTCCTAAGCCACCTCCGTACCGAGGCGAACAAAACAAAAAAATATTCAAATCGGTCGAACCGTTTTCGAGTTTTAGACGACGTCACGAACATAATTTAATTTTCATATATAAGAAGACTAGTTGAAGTGCCGGTTGATTTATTTTAATCGGCATGTAAAATGTCTACAGTTTCATTGTTTTGTAGATGAGCTTAAGTGTATAAGCATGTACTCATGAAGTAGCATGAAGATTGTTTGCTATATAATTTAATTGCAGGGTATATTTTGTAAAATAAGAATAATTTTAAAAAGAGGTAGTGAGATTAACTGATACATATAAGAATATTAAAGAGAGTAGTTGAATAAGGTCCGGTGTGCGGTCTGCTCCCTGACACCTTTTTCTGAATGATTATTTGAGAATATGTGTAACAGTATTTAACCTATGAAAAAACTAACTGCCCATTAACTTCCGTTATTTTCAGATTAGCCATTCTGCAATGGAGACCATCAGAAAGGCAGCCTTAGAATAGGATTAGTACAAAAAATTGAATTTGATCGACTGAAGTAATTATTTCGGAAATAATTTTACGTGTTGTGCGATGCGATATCGATTTATGCGATAAACGATTAAAAAACCAATAAAATTTCGTTCTATACCATTAGGAATATACGAGGAAACCAATAGGATTTCTAATGGAAATTTATTGGGAAAATATTGGAGCATATATTTCCTCTAGGGAAATGATTTTTTGCATTCTGCTTACAAAAATAACCTTTTAGGTCAAGTATGCGATGTTAAGGATACTCTGTAATTTGAAAAATCTCAGTGGTTACAAATGCCAAATCAAAGAAATCTTCACGTTCTTCATAAGTTGCTTAATTTTCGTCATTCGCTAAATATCTACACAGTAAAAATTAAAAAAATCCATAGTAAAACTTTTACTAGGCCGCTATTTATTTCAGAAAAAACACGACCCAGGTTTCGTAGCGCCGCTACATCTTCAGGACTACTAGTAGTACTAGACTTAGTCTAGGTCTAGTAAAAGTTTGTTTACCACGGATATTTTACAAGTTAATAAGTACCACAAAATTAATCCTGAATCTGTATCGTTTACAATCAAAATAGCTGTGATTTTATATCAAAGTCAGCAGATTATATTAAAGTCATCCGCAACTTACCAGGTTATTTATACGCTATCAGTTAAATTGAGTGAAAGAAGGCAATTCCAAGTATTACACTAATATCAAACCCTATAATTTATCGCACAAATCATCACACAATAACGTTCATTTAGCTGTAATCATCGACCAAAATAAATACATAATACATAAATAAATCCAAAATACTACGACTGACAAATCGTAGTATTTTGGATGCAACCAACTTCACATAAATTCTAACAAATTTACCATATTATTTACGATAAATAAGAAAGGGCATATTTTTAGTAATTTTTATACTTCTCTGCGTTAGTATAGTCCTCTTTTCAATCTAAGTAAGTATTCATAGCCACATTAATCAGCTAAAGATAAATAGTGGAAAATCTTCGTTATTCGAAAATTTAACACATCTATTCTTTAGTCAAGGAATCACTTCATTTCCAAGTTTTTATCATTCTGACGCAATATTGCATTGCTTTCTTACATTTCCTGCACTTCTAAATTTAGACGTGCATGTATCGGAACACAATGAAACAATTCCAAATTTTTCTTTAATGATTTCAGGAGGTATTTCACAATCGAATCGTGAAAACGCGGGAGAGAAAGGGTCGAGGAAAGAGAAAAATAGAGAGAAACTGTCAGTGGGGGGAAACAGTGCAGAGAAATGTATTGCGGGTCTTTGGGCTGAGGAAGAACTGTTTTAATGTGCCATTGTTGAGCATTTCTGACGTCTGAGATAAATATCACTCGGACTCGGCAGTTATTGTTTCGTGCATCTCTGATAGATTGGCGTGCCATGGTTTGATATCAGATAAGCAAAGGTGCAGCTCAAAAAAGGTTAAAGAAAGTCTCAGGCGAAGATTAATGAAGTGCTTGACGGATGCACCCAGGGAACGTGAGAGAGCCCTTCGCTTACACACATTTTTACCAAATCGAAGATCGAGTGACTGTGGAGAGGTTTTCAATACACGGAATTCACATAGTAAAATGGGAAAAAGAGCTTAAAATTAAAAAGTAAACAAATATGGATTCAATGGCAAAATCTGTCCAGTGTCTACAGAGCACAATAAGAGACGTGAGATAAAACAGATGTCCCACAACACAAGATGAGCCAAAACCTAATTATGTGTATAATTGAATATGAGATTCCAACACATATCACTGTGAAAATTTCATTTTAAAAAGTCCACCTTATGTTGTAAAGAAAACCTAGTGTGGGATGTTTCATACGGCAATAGCATGGTTGACTTACACCTGAATTGCTCCAAGCTATGCGTACCTATGTTGATTTAGAATAATTTATAATGTGCTTTAACGTGATGTGAATAGAATATAAACACTTTCGCAAAGGATTGTAAAAACTTTTAACTCACAAAGGAATTACGCGGATTTAAAGAACAGCTTTGTTAATTTTACTTTTCAAATTTTACCTCGAGCAATTAATTTTTGTCTTTCATCCTCATCAGGTATTGCAAGGAATTAAAATCCGTTAGCTGGGTAAGCTTGGTTGAATTGACGTTAGTTGGATAAATGAATAACTGTTATTTAGTAGTACTTGTATTATGCTGCCTCGACTGCTAAAGGCTGGTTTGCACCATTTTCCAATTTATAATAACCTATTCACGTTTGTCTTCAGCAACATACAGTTTGAGAGAAATGGATGAAAATTTAACATAATTTAAGTAGATAAAACGATAGTATTTTCATTCAAACAGGTTGTTTTCGTTACGGAATACCTCTAAGTAAGGGCCCAAAGATCGATTTCAAATTAACAACTGGGGATTAGGGTCGGCTCTAATTGGTATGCTTGATATTCTAGGTATCCATGCGCTCAAGAGTTAGGGGTACTCTAAGCATGATCTTCTTTATTAATTGTATGGAAATGCCCTTTGCGACGGGGTGCCTGTGTACCAAGATCATCTCCTGACCGGGATATAACCAATTTTTACAAGTATAGTCTCCATATGCTATTTGAATTGCAAAACACAGGTCATGGTGATAGTATGTACAAGTAAACTTCACTTAAATTTTTAAAACAGCCTCTTTGATTAACTCAAGTGAAATTTTTGGAAATTAATACTTAGGGTATGGACAATAACTATATACGTACTTCTAGATAGATTTCTTTAAAATACGAGGGGATCAGCAAATACACTAATATGCGAATTTATGTTTATATGTGTTCTCGTTACTCATTTAAGAGTTTTTCGCTGAAAAATGTGCAGATTCCAATACAATGTTATAAACTACAAGCATAATTTAATGTTAATGTAATCTTTGTCTCTTGAAGCTGTTGCTGCATATTATTTATCGAATCTTAAGTGAGAAGCAGGAGATAGACTCCTTGAAATATTTAAGATAGAAAACTGTTTTCCACTTAAATGCTAATCAAACCAATAAGGTGGTAAAAACCGACGTTATATAATCCACATCACACTACATCCTGTCAGCGAAACCGAGAAGAGTATGATGGCATTGTTTCTGAATGTCAATTCAGATGGACTGTCTTCATTAGCGCCCTTTGGAAATCTCCGTTAATTTTTCCTATTTACTTATGGACGTAAAAAACGCTTGTCTATTTCCCGAGGACCACCCCTTTGACTCGTTAAGTCGCATAGGAAATCAATTTCCACGCCGAGTTTAAAAAAGGCGTTCGATATTTTTTGGGGTCTATTCGAGCACCGCCATTATCTTCTCGAATCCCCATATTTCATAGCGGATATGACAAAGCATTTTAAAAAGGTCCGTGACCAATGGAAATTTCACAGCGTTTTCGCCGTACGGTTGTCGATAAAGGGAGAGAGCGTTCCCGATCGAAATCTGAGCCTCGATGACGGAATAATTCAGTCCCAATTCACTGTCAATGGAAAAGGGATTACTAATACAATCTCTTCTGCTTTCAAGACGAACTGTTCCACGTCATTCATTAATTAGGGACAATTCTTAAGCGAAATTAACTGCATTTAGTTGACTTCAACAGTAAAAATCTCAGTACGTGTAAATAAGAGCCGCTGTTAAATCAAACAAAAATTTAATTTAACTGTACATTAAACTTTTAATTTCGACGAAACAAAAATTTTGTTTATTTTAAACTCTTTCGTTTAAAGGAAAATAAATAAAAATCCAATGGCTGCTTTTTTACAAAGACAGGAATAAAAAATATATTCACACAACGTAGAATACGTCGTTAAATAAAATACATCGCGGAAATATGAGTAAACTTTTGTTCATTTCACAGGCCATTAAGTCGTGCCTAGAGGAATTGGTAGATTCTTTATCAACATGCCATGGTTAATAGTCAGGTGTTCAAAAAAGAATTTTAAACTTAGCTACTTGGGCTGGTTTGACTGATACAGTTCCAAATTATCGATGCTAAAGATTTTTGGGAAAGCAGTGTTGAGTCATTTTCCAACAATACTGTTGGTTCGGTAGAATTGTTTGATAGAGTTTGAAAAACTTAATTTTATAATTATTTATATTTTTCCCAGCCATTAGATTTTATTTTAAATAGGTTACAATTTTTGTACAATCTATCATTTTACTTGCAAAATCAGACATCTTATTGGCAAAACCACAACCAAGTCCACAGCATTTGCAAAGTCGTGTATTTTATTTGCAATTTTATAATATATCGATAAATTATTTACTTCGATTTTCAAAGGAAACCAAACATCATCCAATTCATCTAATTAAAGTATGGAGAAACTGTAAGTGATAAATGTTCATTTGATAGTGATTTTACAAATATGCCCTTCAAAAGAAATGTCCATCCCTTATGTTGTCCATTGAAGACTGTCTTGTTGTCTGATGTCCTACATTTGATCGAGTTTGACAAACATTATGCACCTTTCAAGGCAACCGGGCTTCAGAGCTCTTCATCCCGGGCTCTTTAAACTTATCTGAATAACCGGGTCGAAAAAATCCGTCTCCGTATGGTGATGAGTTGGGATGCGTAACAAAGATGAACGATACCTGAATGGAAATAAGCCACGACCTCCAAGTCGACCTCTGTCATTCGTACGAATATTATAACGTTGGGAATGTCCGCCCCAATCAAAACAAAGCTCGCTCCCGTCTCCTTGGGAACAAATTCATCAAATGTCAACCCTTCGCTCATTATTTCGAGTGGCCCAAGTGTTCCAGGAACTTTTTAATGAGGTGAAATAACTTTTTCATTTGATATTTCGCCGGCCCTATTCTCAAATCAGCTTCCCACACATTCTGAACTATTTTCCTTGAGTATTTCACCGGAAGAAATTAAAATTTTTAGCTCTATCCGTGATACCCGAAGGTAGCATTTTTGTAAAAAAAGTCTCCAAAAATAAAGTTGTTGAGAAACCGTACACCCTTTCATACCATTGTAATTAAAACCAGTTCTGGGAAATCTTATCTTTGACAAATTTTTAGCACTACCGCAGCATTTTATCACGATTAACGCCGCATTCTTTATTCAACAAGTATAAATAGATTAAAAAATTCGAATACAATTTTGATTATTAAAACTTGAATACTTCCTAATTTGTAAGTATATTCCAAAAAGTATCTAATTACGTTACAAGTACTTAGGAATTTGAAAGCATTCGATATATGAGACAGACATTTAGAGAATGATCTTTTGTGTATGCTCTCATAAATTTGTCTATTAGATTATTTTACAGCAGCTCACCGTCTAGACCGCTCTTTTTACTTTCTCCAAATACGTAGTATAGAAAAATTAATGTTTTCATGAAAAAAATCGACTTCGAGATTTCAACGGAAATACATGTTTTGGGGTCCCTAGAACACGTTTTGACCATTTTCGGAATGATGTCTGTGTGTATGTGTGTGTGTGTGTGTGTGTGTGCTTGTGGGCGCTCTAATTTAAAAACTATTAGTCGTATCAACAAACATATTTTTGTATTACCTGATTTTTAGGAGTTATTCATGAAATACTGATAAACCGGAAGTTGCTGATTATGTACTTTGTGGACGCTCTGGGCGCTGTGGGCGAAAGGCCAATTTCATCGTTTTTCATCGAATATGTCCCGAAAAATATTATTTATAATGTTTGCTACGTAAAAGATATTATGGCATTAATTGATCACTTATCTTCCAAGTTTAGATTGAATAAAGAGTTCGAAAATACTGTCGTAGATAAATATTTATATCTTATATATGGAGAAAGTCATGTGCTGGCCACATCAGATATTTCATTTCTGCATATGAACCGCAATGCTCTTTGTCGACTATTTATTAAACATAATAAAGGTCTTCTTTAACGTAACCTTCCTTTCTAAAAAGCCCTCGTAGCACACAACATGGTGGATGAGGTCATTTTCGCGTTTTAAAACATTTCTCGGAAAAGGGCTTACTTCTAAATAAATCAAACTCAATAATTCATACAAAACATAATTTTTTAGAGAAGTCGTCCGCTAATAGACATCGTAAGGCCTAAATACGAGCTTCAATTTGCATGGAGATAATTTACATTAAATACTACATATTTTATGGGCTCTTACATGAAAAAAGGGTAATTATTTCCAACATAAAATAGGCTCTACGACTATGAATCATACCGCGTTCTTTATGTCCTCACACATTCCGCCCAAGAATACAAAGGAAAGGAAAAAGTCGTTGTCATTCCACAAACAAAGGATGCGGCGTGGGAGATGAACGTGCTATTTTCTTTAGCATTACCGCCTCTTATATCCTGGAAACGCTGAAACGAGATGTATTCAAGTAACAACATATTTATGCGTTTTCGTTTGAGAAAAATAGTCCTTATTACGTAATAAAATTCACCCATTCGGTGTTATGAAACCTTGACGAATATCATTAAGTCTAGGGAAAAGGACATAACAAATATGTAAATGAACCTGAAATTTAATTATGTCCTGAAAAAACACGAAAATGCTATAAGTATTGAAAAATAATTACTAACAATAATTTTTCTATGGAAAATATATCCATACATATTCGGGACTCATAATCCTTATTAATGGAAACCCTTAAATAAAAACGAACCTCAGATGGGGAAAGTTAGTAATTACTGAGAGATTAGCAACATTTACAGACACTTTGTTTCAAGTGTACGATTCTTATAAACAGTTTCCTGGTTTCATTAATTTAGACATTCGTAAATTAATTCCACAAGTCTACTTCTAATAGCTCTGCTAATTTTAAAAGTCGCTATGACTTTTACCATCTGCAAGAGCAAAGCTAATCATTTTTAATACAATTCGAGTGGTGGTCGTCAATCGTTACGCTATTGCAATTGCTTCAGTTAAATATTAGGGTTTCAATGGTTGCATTAACCACAACATTAGTAAGCATGAGTTCCTATCAATTTCCTGAACCATTATTACGATACCTCCACTTCAAATAATGCCTTGGAAGATCTTCCGGTATTTCTGTTTCTATCAAGAACATGCGTTAAATTTGTATCGAATTTAAAGTAAGAAGATGTATTTATTCTTGATGAATTTACAAGGAAATGAGGACTTTTATTAGAAAGGTATGCGATATTCTCGACTTGAAATTGAATTCGCGATCTAGATATTTTGATTTATCAGTGAGCTATATCGTTCGTTAAATTATTTAAGTAAATAAATTCAGCCATACAGCGACTTTATATTTACTAAAAATGATTATTTCAAATATTTATCTTTTGACATTTCCACAATTTGACAATGTAGTGGTGAATAGTAAATAGATATTGATAGGTAAGCTTGTTTCCAAAAATTTCTATTTATACGTTTCTTTCATTTTTTATTGCCACCGTTGCTCGTTATTCAAAAATAATTTATTTCTTTGAGTAATTCCACGGAAAGTGATCGTGCTTGAATGCGGACTGTCTTAGATGTTAGACATGCTGAATATTTATTCTGACCGCACGGGAAAATAGCTAAACTTAAATGTACTAGAAATATACTTAGTTACCATGGCGAGGTAAATGAGGGCAATTCATTAACTCCGCGACTGTACAACAATAAGAGTTTCGGGAAATAATTACAAACAGAAGAGAGTCTTTTGGACTACTCATCGGTTAATGCTACGGTTGGTTTTACGAGGCTTCCGGGGACGGCATTTTTGACAGAGTGTTGCAACCTCCCAGAAGGACGCCCTCCGTTAACGAGCAGCGCAAGAGAGACAGGTGAAGGATTTACTGGAGACGTTCAGGTAGAAGGGACACTGGGTGACAGTGGGCAGGTAAGAATTTTTTCCTCGGGGAAAAGAGGTCCCACGGGAGAGATATTCTATTTGTTCAAACTTCCCTCAATCGCCGATCGCCGATACGGGAGATGAAAACTTTTGTTTCGTCGCTTTGGAAGGGAGCCACGGGAAATGCGTGTCGCAGGTACAAAAAGGAAGTTGAACAAATGCTCTCTCGGGAAGGAATCGTCGAGGGAAGAATTTGTGATGCTGCGCTGGGGGAGGAAGTTTAATTTATGCCTGACTTTTGGGCATACGAGGAACAAGAGATTCTCGGAAAAGACCGCTTTCCCGGGTAAATAAAAACCCGACGAAATGATTCTTCTCGCGTTAGCGAACGTCGTCTTCGTGCGCCGTTCATATCCGAGGCGAAAATTGTCTCTTTGTCCGAGATGTGCATCGGAAAGTGTTCGCGCAATTATGCCCTCATCTCGACTGCTTGCTGATTCAGACAAGCACGTGAACAAATTAATTTTCGGACAACTTTCTCGCGCTGTTTCATGTTACGGTTCTAGAGGGTTTCTCATACTGCCTTCATTCTCATTTTCGGTATAATCTCGAAATAAGGCAGCTGAAGACCTTCAGAAATAGCTCGACTCTTGTTTGGTGATGGCAGATAAGACCCTTAAAACAGTACCCCTAGTTTCCTTCTTTCCCTGCAGATGTTTATCTAATAATCCCTTCTCCTTTCTGAAAACTCATTTATGTAGGAACTCTCTTATTCATTGGTGACTAGGTTTCTAACGGCAGAGGGCCACACTATGAAGAACTTATAATATGCCTTGCAATACTTTTAAATAAAAACTAATCATTTGAAATGGTTAATTTTGTTAATTTGTTAAAATGATAAGTAAACTACAATAATATGATGGTTCAGCTAGTCCTTATTCTTTAGTGTATTTTATGCTACAAGTATGCTCGTTTCTCGCTTTAGTTATCTCGGGTTTTCACATGAATTAAAGAGATTGCAAGAAAGTATTAGGAAAGAAAAGGAGGTCCAAGGATTGAACACTTTTCACCTGTACGCCCATGCTCTAATTTCTGAACTAACAGTCATTTAAATCTCTAATGGAGATACTCTAATGAAATAAGTATTAGTTTTCTATCCTGCCCAATTTAAAATGGTTTTACCTTTTCAAGTTAACATCATAGAATGGAAGACTTGCTAGAAGACTTTATCCATTCATTCGGTGCTGAGAAATTTATTTTATGGGTGAATCTTAAAGAGTACTTGTTACCTTGGAATCACTATTGACCCATGGCTTCAATGGGGAGAAATTAAAGTTTGATCTTTAATTGTATTGAATGCATCCATCGCTACCGCACAGAGAAGGTCTCATGGCAAGAAAGAATCACTGCCAAAATATTCCACTTAAAAATAGATTTTAAGAATCTCATAATTCAGCCTAAAATTTGCGGTATGCTCAGGGCAGGGCCGGATTTTCCATTAGGCTAACTAGGATTCAGCCTCAAGAGGGGCCTACATTCAAATTGTTAGCAAAATTAAAATTACACTATTCTAAAAACTGTGAAAATATGCGTATTTTTTCGCAGTCAAAGATTTTCATTATTTGAATTTTGTTTCTTTGTAAATGTTATGTTTGACTAGATATTGATACAATTACTATATTTAGTGCTGAGAATTAATGTCCATATAAGTGTTCTCGACTTTTTTAATTTATTATCCACATTTTTATAAAGGTTATTAGTACCAATCACAACATGTTTCATTCAACATATTGATATATATTACAGTAATGATATATTTTTATTATCTCTCGTGTAATTTACAAACTTAAAAATGGGAGGTGAAAGGGTCTCATAAGTGGAATGGCCTCTTTTCATCTAAATCCGGCCCTGGCTCAGTAGTAAGTGCTACTAACGAAAACACCATTTTTACCAAAACCACGAAATATTGTGATCATTTTCTGCTATCGACAGAAAATATTAAGAATGCGCTGTATCAGGATACCCGATTATGACCTAAAGGGATGCAACTATGTTCATGTAATAAAACTTATTCTTCGGCAAAGGTAGAAGCGTTCTTTTAATTATTCATTAAAATTAAAAGAAATAGGCTCAGGTTTTTAAATTTCCTTCTTCATCTAGCGAAGCACAATTTCACCAATGATTTAAATTAAGAACAAAAAAACTTAGCATTTTCCTCAGGAATTTATTGAAATGATCGGTTTCGATGTTACGATCATTTTCATGTAATTGAAACCGGTCGTTTCATTAAATTCCCGAGGAAAATGTTAAGTTTTATTGTTATTAATTTAAATGGCGTTCCAAAAAGTTAGGCCTGAATACCTCGAGTCACCAATAATTTTAAAAAGTCAGTCATTTTATGTATGCATAACATGAAATATTAAGATAAAAACATTTGATACACCAAGCTTCCTAATTATTTTGTAAAGAGAGATATTGAAAATATCATAAATAGATGATAATTTTCTGCAATCAAAAATAAAATTCAAGAATTCAAGGCTACGTTATATCATTATTACGCTGTATCATATAATATATATAAATAGTTATATATATTTAATGGTAGGAAAATATATTTACTTCATCCACTACTGAATTCAACGGATACAGAAGTTTACCTAAGTTATTTGATAAATAAACTTCAAATTACTCAATTGAGAAAGACAATCTTTACCCGAAAGATTTCAATTTATGAATTGGCTTGTATTGCAGAATTATTTACTTAAAAATTTACTAAAAGGGAATATAACGTTTAATTGGAGGAAATGTTTTGAACCTGCTGAGAAAAATTGCTCGACCGTACGAAGTGTATTTAAAGATTTGATAGTCAACCCGTAAGTATTTTAGCTTATTTATTTCTTTACTTAAGAGTTCCTACTGCTCCCACGGAGCTGCAAAGGCTGCGATTAAAACTGGGGCGAAACTAAAAATACACGATTCTCAAAATACTGAACGAGACAATTAGCTTTGAGTTATTATATCGATAAACATCGCATTAATTTGGCTTTCATGAGACCTAGTGGAAAAATAGGTTGTACTCGTCTGGAAGAGGAGATCGGACGCTAGACCTAATAAATTTTCTCCCATTTTGTACTTTAGACACCGAAGGTTATCTTGAAACTAATTTCCCAGGCATAATATTCGTCATTAGCGGAGAAAGAGTTAAAAAAACCTCTTGCTATCCCGAGGAAGATTAGATATGCAGAGATCAGGCCTTAATCTTCAGGTGACGAGGATAAGAAAGGGAGACTTAAATTACAAGAAAAGTCACTTTAATCCACGACGTGGGATTACGTACGTTTTTTCGAAAATTCCGAGTACAAAAGTTTCAACTTTCTTAGAGCGAGCCTCATTTGAAAAAAGAACGTTAATTAAGAAAGCACGCTGTCTACGGGAAAGCTCGAAGGAGTCATTAATTAATTCAACCTGTTTATGCTAGACTGAATTCATGGCATCTTCCACTTCATTTGCTCTCCGTATTAGGAATAAGAGTAATTGCCTTCTTCTATATAATTAAGGAGACCTACACAAATTCTCAAGTTGACGATACGTCTCTCCTCGATTCAACGGTTGGATGTGAAACCTATTCACGAACCCAACATTATGCTAAGAAGTAAAGGAAGGGCCCCTAGTTTATGAACTTTGTGCCGACACGTATAAAAGTATAGATCTCTCTGCCATTCGTTGTTTTCTAAAAGTCTTCACATTTTTTCAGAATATTCCTAACATTTTAATTAAAATAATGAAATTTGTAAAATTCATTACACTCGTACATAAGATAATTATTGTCGTTCCAAATCTGTCGCCGTTATGCTTCTTGTGAGCAAAATTCACCAATAAGAAACCTGAAATATATTTACTTATTAAAATACATATGAGTACCCTCATTCAATTCAGGAGAAATTCTCTCCCAAATCCTTCCTCAGGCGCCATAACTTGCACGTTAATACCATACCCTTAAAAGTATACCTAACTGTCCCATTTTCTACCTTTCAAAGGATGACAATACTCATTTTCAAATTTAATATACAGTGAAGATAATTAATTTTACATTAGGGAATTTCAGCCTAAAGACTGATGTCGTTCGTAAAATGTGTCAAAGATTTGATTACTAGCATAAGTGCATTATTTCTCTAGCAGCGTTTCTGAATATTTTTTTCTCAGTTCGGTGTAAATACAAAAAGCGAATTAATTATGAGGTGACACTTTATCAGAAGCAAAACTAATGGCGAAGATTCAATTTTGAATTTGCAAGCACAAAGGTATTCTACGAGTATTTTTGCAAATGTTTCTGAATTTATAAATAAACAACTAACTTAATCGATTGCTCGGATTAAAATATTAAACTCACCCCTATAACACGATAAAAGAAAATTGATAATTGAAATTATGAAAATCAATTCGGAAAATATAAATATAAGCATCGTTTGATGATAAAAATGAGAATAGGTAATATAATATAAAATAAAGAACAACTTTGTAGAGTCCACAATCTTTACTATTATCAAGCACGACCTAGGTTTCGTTACAGCGTAACATCTAAGGTTACAGAGTAACATCTTCAAGTGAAAGGCCTATGATGTTACTCTGTAACGAAGCCTAGGTCGTGCTTGAGAATAGTAAAGATTGTGTACTCTACAAAGTTGTTCTTAATTTTATATTATGAAGGAGTTCCACAGAATTACACCACAAACCGTCTCATTTGATAATAGATATTTGCAATTAGTTATCTCAGGTTTGTGGGGAAAAAGAAAAAAAGGAAAATTACGTAAATAATTAGTAAAATATAAATAAGTAAACAAAAAATAATATAAAAGCATGAGAAAATTAACGGTGAGAACATGGAAGGCTCGAGAAATATATATCTTTATATATATATATACTTTATAGTTTTAGCCTTGGAGCTTACTAATTATAAATGCTGTAAGTTATCCTTAGTAAACAATTCTTAATTCCTTTCTTTGCAGGTCTTTACAGGTATCTCTATCGCATTTCCTCCCCGGGGATAGTCCTACTTTGTGCTCAAAGAGGTCTCTAACGGCCATAAGGTCCAGTTTCGATCGGGTCAGAAAAATCAAAAATAATCGCAAATTTTTCAGAAATCAATGCCTTCGTTTCTGAACCACAAAAACGTGGCTATTTATCATACTGATCCAATTCAGCAAATGTAACCCATATCTCGTCGGCAGTAAATTCGTATTTTGATCGGCAAATTAACATCGCGATTCTTGGAATGCGAGCCACTCACCGCAAAACCAGGAATCTTTCAACTCCGAAATTCGCCATAAATTCATTCCACTCTTAAATGAAACCGCTATAAATATTTAAGAGGATCTCCGGCGGAAATATCGGCGCTGACCATCTGAGTAGACCTCGGAGGGACGCCTCAACGGAGCTCTTGTAATTGCTCCGAAAGCAACAAAGCATGGCAGGTCAAAGCTATGAAGGAAAAATCAATACCCACGTGGACTACACCCTTCATTTGTTACAGGTTTTACAAAGAGCCGTAAAATAGAAATTATTATTATCATTATTAGAGAACTCTCCTGTCAAAAATTAAGGATATTAATTTAAATTCATAATTAATATTGAAAGTTTTACTCATAGTTAATAATACAGTTCATGACTTTTTCGTACTTAAAAATTATAAATACCTATCATTTTAGCATTTAAAGCTAACAATGTACGCGGAATAAATGTAGCTTAATCAAATTTTATCGCATATTATAGATCGCGTAAGATTCAAAAGAAAATAGTCCTTTTAACTCCTATTTTTCGCTAAAAAGCATCTCCAAAATTCTTTCCCTTTCTTCTCCAGTTACAAATGGATATCTTGATGCTTTCCATTTATGCTAAATCGTGACAATGAAACAAATGACTGTCCATGAGCGAAAAAGAGTGCAATTATAAATCACTTGAACATGGGCGTATGTTTTTCTCTGTGAATCTTTTATCATTACTCTTATTGTTTTAATTACGTGATATTTACGTAGATGCGATGTTAGATGAATGATTTTACGTTAGATGGTAAACGTTATTAAACAATTTTATGGTAAATTGATTATTCGGCATCTTCCAGGTAAAAACAAAGGCGAGGCATAAACGTAATTAAATATAGTATGGTAATTATCGTAGCATATGAATCCGTGCCAAGTAGCACCTCGAACGAGCTAAACCCAAACCGATCAAGTGCAATGTGACGGTGAATCAGGAAAATTCCGAGGGGAAGACGCGATTTAATTTCTCTCCCAACCGGGTTAAAATTTTAATCAGAACCAACCGATGAGTTGATTGATTGAGGCATTTTTTCATCCACCGACGAAATTAAATCGAACCCGCATTAATCGTCCGATGGACAAATGGCCCGTGATTATGTATTCTCGTCACCTCTCTCAGGCGATCCAAAAAATTAACGGCTCGCCCGGATTCCTTTCCCATCGACAGACATCCATCTCGGCGACATGAAACTCACTTCCCCAAACACAAAGTATCTGATTTATAAGGAGTATCTCCACCCTTGAATGGAAGCGGCCAAGAAAGGATGAAAGGTGAATGGGTTAAAAATGGATGCGAAACATTTTGCGTTCTTTACGCAAGGATATAATCGCCTACATCAATTTTTTCTTACCTTATCTCTTCCAGAATACACTTCTATTTTGAAAATACTAATAATGAAGATGGTCAGGTGGGAGTGGATATTTTCCACTATCGATTTCGTCCTATGTAATTTATTAATTATAAGTTTACTTTATTTATCGGCAGATGTCACATATATTCGTATAAACAATAAATAAACGAGTGATGATACTTCGACTTACCCCTCCTACTCAATTCTAAATACGTGTATGATAAACTGCACATGTATTTGATTAATTACGTACCTATTTAATCAAACGAGGAATCAGTAATTTTCCTCATCACCAAACGTGGAATTCCTGCGTAAGAAATACCGACAATCAATAATGTTGATTCGCTTGAATCAGGGTGGGTAGCTTAACTAGGAGGATCAAAGTTGATGTTAAGCCGCGTGGTAAGCAGGTCGCTCTTGAGAGCCTTCATCCAAAGAGTTCAGCATTTGCCAACAAAGTATTTAAAATCGTAGATAAAACATTTTGGGTGAGCAAATTATGGTTGGAGAAAAGTTAATAGCCAATCATGGCGAACAAAAGCAACACAGAATTAATAAACAAATGGAAATTCTCATAATCCTGATAATTACGGTTTGTTTTTCATTAGTTTACTTTATCAAATACTCACAAATATACTATGAAAACATTTTATCACAGAAACGCACCTCCTCTTGAAAGCCGATAAGAATAAACGAATCATCGCAGTATCGTTCAAGTAGTTCGCGAAGTGATTATTTGAAACAATTTCTAAATGTAAATGTTGGAATATGGCGAAGAAAATGGAAGAGCGACAGAAATGTGGATTTGGAAAAGGGTATTAAAAATTAGTTGGCAGTGAAAAATGTATGAGATGATATGGCAGAATTTGTATATGTGGTAAAAGTAAGCTATATTCTTATGGAAATTACACTAATCACGATTTTCATTGGCAAATTTTAAGCTTATATGATTTCTCTTGCAACTGATCCCGGCAAGTAGCAGACACAGTCAAAAACAGTGCCCTAACTAGGATATGAACCAAGGACCACAGCATTGGAAAGCTTGGAAGACTTTGTTTAATTATGGGTTTAGGTTTTGGTTTCATGGTTTGATTATCAATGTTATAGGTAAATGCGATAGGAAATAAGGCAGGAGAATACTTATTAATGAAATCTAGACAAGAATGAGGGTTAATATGGCAGCCGCCATCCGGTACATCTCTGATTGTTTGAGAAGGTATTTTGGCATTATTCTCTTACATTTTATATTAAATATTCGTGTCACCAACACAAGATAGGCAAACGATAATATGAATTTAATATCGATAAAATTATGCTTTTATGATTTTTTATTTTATAAATTTTCGTATCTTTAAAAAAAAATAACATTAGCTGTTCATGGGATTCTAAATCTAGTTTGATAATGAGTTGATTGAGATTTGGTGATGGGTTTAGCGGTTCGGTAGATTCAGATTGTCCGCTTTTATATGGCAAATGATAAGAGGACCAGGATGGATGGACAAGACACTAAATAATAGAAAGTATGAATAATCACAATTCGGCATATCTATTCCCTCCGCTTCTTCTCTTGGAGATCCTCTTACCATTCTGACGTCCGCTGATACAAAATCGAGAATCCGATTCGAGCGGATATATTCCGCAAAGAGATCCGACGGCCGACAAATCGCCACCGCGACCGTCCGACCGGTTATCAGTGCGCCGACTAAGTCGCTTTCGAGAGAGCGAAATTAGCACACGGGAAGATTACTCGCTCGATAATGACCGATGACAAAACACTCGAATGTAAACAGAGAAAAATGTCCGACAACGGCATCGAAAGGCGAAAAACGTTTAGACGACACCGTATTTATCATCGGGAGCTCAATTGAGCCGCACTTGGCATTCAGACGCGTAGTAGTCCTCGAATATATTTCACAAATCTCCTTGCTTTCACACCCACGACTTAGCTTGAGGAGGGTGCATGTTTACACCGCCTGATTCTTTTGTTAATTTACACACTGCGTGCCCAAATACAGTCAATCGATGTCTACAAATTCAGCATTTCGGCGGTGAAATTCTTCGAACTAATAAATGGTTAAAGGTGGCTTTGCACGTAATAATGTGGATCTAATAACATTTCCAAGGAGGATATGAGATGAATATGAGTCTGACTGGACCAGGACTCGAACCTCTCCATTGCTCAATTCAAGCATGTCGTTTGGGCGATTTTCTGTCTCGAGATGCAAGAAAGCTTAATGGCACTGATCGTCAATTAGGAGATCCGGGCTCATGTCACGTTTATCAATATCTCCTTGAGAATATTCGTACGGCCTAATAGCGGGAGAAATTCACATTTACATGTATTTTTGCCTATCGTAATTTTTGTCTAATATCGAAAGAAATATAAAAAGATTGTACATTAGCTGAACAGTAGGAAACTAATGAATTTCTCACATTCAATATGAAGTCTTTTAACTTAAAAATTGAGATTAATTACGAATAGCTCACCCACAACATGTTATGGCGATGAACTCAAAGAAAGAACGAAGATGAAAATATCAACTAATTAAGAGAAAATTGAAAACTTATTTAGAAGATTGGGAAAGACTTCTGAGAAACTCATGTGATTTTCATTATGTACTTCCCCTGTTGTACTTGTTGTTGTTGATGTACTAGTACTCGTGCGTGTTATAAAGTTGAGAATGACGGATTCGCTTCCAATAAGAACAATGAATATTCGATAAACTACGTTAACTCTTATACTCTTCTACTTTTAGAATGTTTTTTTTTCCCTTCCAAATTTCTCTATTATCGATGTACTTGATTTTACTTGTACTTGTTGCCTGTTTAACTACTTGAATGTATACATGTTATTATTACAAGATTGTATTGTATATGTATAAACTTAAATATATATTATGTGTATGTATTTATGTACTTACGTACTATATTGGCTTTAGGTTGCGATTAAGACTAAAGATGTATATTGATTTATTTTTTGCAAATGTGATCTCAGTATACATTTATTACATTATATTCTTTTCTCTGTTATTGATGTATTTGAATTTACTTGTATGTTTTGCTTTATTCTATATGTATTTTTAAATTAAATGTGTATTATGTAAATGGGTTTGATACCCGTAATAAATTCATTATTATTAACTTAATTACTGAAAGAGCATAACCCAACCTAACTATACCGAACAGCAATTAACCTTTTCAGGAATGTAAAATTAATTAATTCAGTTTCTTAGAGTGGTTTTGGAATGTGCCTCAATCACATTAGGGCTAATAATGAGCCTGAGTAAGTTCTGTGACTTAATACTCATAACGGATGAGAAACACCGTATGCTGCAGAGTTAAGAAAATATTAGTTTCATACTGACTTATATCTTTTGAATTTATATCAGATGGTAATAATAGAATAGTTGCTGCAATACGTTATCACGTTTCTATTTTGAATAAAAGTTTACAATGTTTGAAGATTGCACAGGATATAAATTAAATTAGAGATCCTAGGAACTTGAGAGAAGCATCAGAAAAGGGGAATTAATGAGGATCCCCTTTTTTTCATAAAACCTTCTTTTCTATGCTATATTGCGAGAGATTTGATAAAATATTCGAAAATTATCTGAAAATTTGTGGTAATAAACAAATAATCCTCGTGACGACCAAGGCTTGGATTGTTGAATCAGAGCTCAGACGTGAGAATGCATGAAATTTACAAAGAGTTAAAGGCAGCCTTATGGAGAAGAGGCAATTCTCAGAGATTTGTATTTTGTATACTAGCCTGGCAACGGGGAGCTACCGAGTTCGAATACTGGTTAGGGCATAGTTGATCGTGCATGATTATCAAGGGTTAAATGCAAGAGATTCTGAGTGAGTAAAATTCGCCCAAATAAAATTCCTGATCTTAAGTGTTATTTATATATGTTTGTGTGTTTAATAATATTCAAATTGAATTTAAAGAATACTAAATGCAAAATTTATTGTAAAGTGCATTTGTCTTGGGCATGTCGAAAATAATTCTCCCTTTCACGACGTTGTAAATGTGCTTTGCGTATCTATGTGTAGACACCTTGCTTACACTTATATAGTAGTCAAGAACGCATAACGCGGGAAAGTGTGTTCACACTTTCAGTTACAGTTTCACTGCTCGTCTTTTGTGGATGTTTTCCCTCCTCATTAAGTCCTCCAATAGGATGGAAAGCAAATCTTGGAGGAAGTATCCGCCGGTGCATTCAATTTCGAAAAGTAGTCGACGCCAGGGCGCTAATATTAACCGGGCATACAATCATTTTAGCGCTCTTTTAAAGAAGAGCCCTTTCTTTTTGTAGCGGTCACGAGAAGCAACACGGACGGAAAAGGTAAACTTTCATCGGAGTACATTCTCCCATTTTCCGAGGCCATCATATTCCCGATTGACTTCCGTTATTCAAACAGAAAAAACAAACCTCCGATTCCCAGACTCTTTATCTTTTGGTCTCAAAATTACCACTGATTAGTGCCCTCATCACGTTCTTACTAAACACCGGTCCGTTGAGACAACGTGGCAAACGGAACAAAAGTTCTTTCGCCAAATACAGCGTTTTCCCCGGATAAGGAAGTAAGGGGATATCAAATTGATTTCCAACGCCATGCGCTTCTTTAATTTAACCATTTCATAAATTTTAGGGCCCGATACTCGTAAAAGTGAAACATGTTCTATTGGAAAGGTTTTATATGCAGAAATGGCTTCATCTACGAATTAGGAGGAAATCAACGAGGCAGTTGCAATACATGGGCTCAGCCGTCATGACGAGTCAGTTCGAAGGGAGTTTATTTCCTCATTCCCTCGCCGAAAGCATTGGAGAATGAATGAGGCTGAACAGACGATATGAGGAGTGAGGTCGCCTTTGCTTCCTTCACTAAGAATGCTACATTGAAATGTCTTCGCGGGTGTATCGCTTTATCATAAATACTTTCCATTGAATCCGATAGGGAGAGCTGAATACCATTACTCGACATCTCTCATACCTCAATATCAACCATAATATCAGAGCCATTAACAAGTCTTGAGACAAAAGTTAGTTAATATACATTTTCCTAAATGCATCAGACAAATATTCCGTCAATAAAAGTATGGAAGCAGAAAAATTTAAGACCGGAAAACGAAGCCAGATACGTCATATTTATTAAATGATAGTTGGAATTCGGGTTAAGGTAAGGATTACAATACATTGATAAATACATTTTAAAATTAACAGTATTCCAATTGCTCTATAAAAATAACTTTGTGAGAATTAACATAATAAATAAGAATAAGGTAATAATAAGGTAATAATAAGGTAATAATAAGGTAATAATAAACAACAAAATATTGAAGTTATTAAATATATTATTGTGAAAAAATTATGCATTTCTGTTGAGAAAAGATCTCCGGATTTGAAAAAAATTAAAATACCGACTACGAAAGTATATCGAACTTCTCGATCAGCCGTAACTATTTTAAAAATGTCTTTCTTCATTTAATTTCAAATGAATACACACAGCTTAAAATATAGTGATTGCAAAGTAATTTAGTAATTTAATTCAAATTTAATTTCTTATATTTAAATATTATATTCTATATATCATATTTATAATATTGTGCAAAATAACTACATATTTTTATACGAAAATCGACCTCCAATTGAATGACTTGAAAATTATTTTAAACGAACATGATTTCATTAGGTTTGTCTAATTGTTATTTTTAATGATTAAGTTAATCTCAGTGGAATAATTTCAATAATATCTCGTAACGTATTTAATATGCATATTTTCAAGTAAAGGGCAGCAAAATAGATGCTTTAATCTTTAATTTATAAATTATAAATGTAAAGTTCAAGACATAATTAAAGTGCAAGGGAATAACAGGAAGAATGATAACTAGATTCGGGTACTTCATTCAGCTACTTCCATCATTGGAATAAGCGACCTTAAAGGAGGAATAAGAAGGAACATAAAAAGGCGTTGACATTTGACAAGAACATCTTTACAGTTTTTCTTTCTTTAAATTTACAGACTGAATTCCAGAAAGCACCATCCGCATGTAGACTTGAAAAGCAGCGGATTAACTTATTTTTCTTGACTAATGAGACAAACTTTTAGCCAGAGAAAATACCCTTACAAAATAACCCTCTCTTAGATGGACAAGATTTTCGTCGGATTTGGTTTAAAGAAAATAGGTAATGATCCTTATAAGGCTTATTATATACGTAGAACTTCATTTTATTCACCAATGATGGTTACTTCCGCTAATGCTTCACCGCATGTCACCATATTTGTTTAAATCATTCGGTATTTTATCTAATCTTCGATATTTTATCAACAAAGGGTAAAGAAGGGTATTCATTTCTTCTATAAAATGCTAGAAAACTGGGATTCATCTGAAAAGGTCTCACAAAATGTATTTCAGAAAATATGACAGTGGGCTCCCAGATAGTCATGTGAACAGCGCGTTTGCCTTTGGTGAAAGCGGTCCCGGGTTCGATTCCCGGTGGGAGCCAATGTGCGAAATGACCTAAGCTGTCGAAGCACTTTTAACAATACTACTACTAAATATGACAGTAAAAATACAGATAAAGGAAGGACGTAAACTCTTTATTTATAAATTCTACCTCATATCGAAAATTAAATCAAAGCCAAACATTAATAGAGCTGAGCTTTGCTATTTCGTCAGCATCATTTTAGGGAAGAGAACGCCAAGAAATTAATCAGGGAAACGGACTATAATATCGAAGTTTCGTGTAGACAAATAACAACCAAGACTGAAAACCCCTCGCAGCATCCCAGCAATTTTCTTCATCAGGGCCTCAAGCATGAAATCCACACCCTTGCGAGTTAGTAGAATCCTAAACAAAAGCGACCATTAACAGTGGAATCCTAGCAATTAGATTTGGGCAGTAAAGGTAAGCGACTGTTTGCGGATGATGGATCCAAGCGATGACCTTTCCTCGCATCCGACTGGGATAAATCTGACTTAGAGCAAGTATCTCCCGATGCCAAGCGAGATAAGTCCCTCGGCTTAAAGGAGTCACGACACACACTCTGTTATTCGCCACAAAAAATTATATGCTCGTTGGAGGCTTTTATCCTCGGAATGCGCGCTATCTTAAAAGCACGAAGACATGCCGGTGATAATTGCTGAAAATTTTCCGCACTTAACAAAGTGAGAGACCAATGCAGACAAAGTACCTAGGCGTGAAAAAACGCGTGCCGCTTTCCCACAAGACATATAATTCAGCTATTCTTCGCACCGACGCGTGAATGATAAACTTAATTGCGTGCTAGGCGATGCCAGATAAATAAACCGTAGCACTTCATTAAGAATCGGGAGGCACTTGAGGATATTTCTGCCTAATCCCGACTTCCGACATCGGAGGAAGCGAATTAATATCAGATTCAGTCAGATAACAACCGCAACAACGGCATTAAAATGTTTTCCGGAATCATTTGCGGAAAAGTTATTCGTCTTCTACAAGTTGGCGGATATCCTGAAATTATTGCTAATGAAGTACCCGTTGTGTACTCAAAACGATATTGCAATCTAACGGGAAGGTATTGCTGGAGAATTATTTTCGGAAAATTATCTAACATGAAATTAATGGCGAATTAC
Organism: Sympetrum striolatum; assembly: GCA_947579665.1. NCBI lineage: Eukaryota > Metazoa > Arthropoda > Insecta > Odonata > Libellulidae > Sympetrum > Sympetrum striolatum. The sequence continues at coordinate 80,703,420 of OX388351.1, forward strand.
ACTATGATACATGTCAAGGGAAATCCATTACTTCACTATGACACACATTTAACGAAATAGTGGTCCGATAATTACGAGTTAATCGACTTTGCGAACTAAATAATTCTCTTAGATTGACTATTGAGCAGCTAATCTATCCAACCAATCGATTCGATGTTACATTCATATTTGAAAGACTACTTTCTAGCTTACAAAACATTATTCTCAATACACTTAGTTGAGCATCATGAGGAGAGCCGTTCCAAATATGTAATATACGATCATCATTCCTGACGTCGAAGTTCCATAAAATCATTCCATAAACATACTCCTATATATCGCCTTCTTATCACTTTTGATGCATCATGCAATTAATACAAGTGAAATATTGTATGCCGAAAAAGTTAATAATTATCCTTCTTAGAATAGATATTTTAATATGCGTGACGAATTAAATCAAGCGATTCATAACTGCAAGGAATAAGAGCTTGCATTAGACTCTGCAGAAACTCGACTTGAATATTGTACGATTAGTATCCTTAACACAGTATAGTAGATGCTTTTATACGTCAAAATGTTACGTTCAATTATCAATGGAATGAAACCTTAACTAAGAAAACTTACAAGCATGAAAACCTCTTAAGATACTGAGCAAGATGACTGTCAAAATGAAAATATGTGAATATATTTCTTGTTTAAACGATTCACTTAACATTCCAAGACTAATGAAAGGGATGAGAGATGCTCAATTGTTTGAGAAAATCGTCCACTCATTGTTTCCACCGATGATAATTGTAATTAACGAAGATGGCGCTGCTTAATTGAACTTTCTTAAAGACAAAGGCTATTCATAAGACACTTAAAAGCATTCACTCGATGATTCCGATTTTTCTTGGAAGGTTCATCCTTTTAAGAGCAACTTCTTTGAATGCATTATGCTCACGAAAATGAAGTACACGCAGTAAAAGGGAAACATTTTCGAAGGAGAACTTTTAAGTTTCACTCAGGCGCTATCGTTATTTGCTTGATTAAGAAAATGTTTTGAGTATCCAACGTTTCAGAAGAGGTCATTAAAAATTAAGAGCTGAGAACTAGATACCCCTACCGTAGGGTTTCTACTGTGGAAGTAACATGTTTATCATTTTTGCCAACCTTCATCTTCCTACTTATGCAATTAAGAAGAGTGTAGCATAGTAAATTGAAACATTCGAAGGGACCTAAGAATATAAACTGTTAAGAAAGGCTTTGCAGAAAAAGCATACAGATTCATACTGGCAATTAAGAAAAAGATTAGTTAAGATTTTTATTCTGATCATTACGATCAAAAACGCGAAACACGTAATAGTACTCAGAGAATTTGGCAAAGTTTTATGACTATGAAAAGGTATCACCTAAACACACACATTCACAGTTAAGGTCGACTCCATTACCAATTAATGGGAAAGATAACTTTGTTGGATGGATATCAGTGCATGGAATTGAAATACCCTTCGATTAAAAACGAACAAATCCAATTTAAAATCAATGGATGTGAAACTCCATCACAGGAATGGAACTTATGATACGTTATTGAATTTTTATTCCTACATAAAAATTTCATTTATCCAAACTATTAAGAAAAAGTTGCTTTAACGACTCTTGAAAACGCATCGCAATATCTGAGTTTTAAGTATTCAAACTATGAGAAAATAAGGATTGAGCAGAAACTTTGGCTACTGGTAAATGTGAGAAATATTTTACTTAGATTATTACCCTGAACCACTCCTAAAGGACGAAAAATCAATTTTTATTGTTCCCTGCTTTCTTAACCTTGCATGAAATATTTCTTTTCAGTTCGAGCTATAATTCAAACTTTTTAAAAACAATTATTCCGAGTAAAATCCTAAAAATTTACGGCTTCTTCTTTCACTGTCACTGAGATAGTTTAATCGGAATGTCTATGACGGATAACAAATGTAAGTATTTCCTAAAATACCGTTATCGTTGTTTGACGAAATATCTACGTAGTCAACTACGCTCGTAGTTCCTCGAATATATATTTCTGTGGATATGTGACGGATTAACGTGTCGTCAATTTTATCCCTGTGTTCGATCCAGATTCTTCTTCAACCATCTGAGGCAGGTACGACTCTCGCAAGGAAATTGAATCAAGCAAAAGCTGCCAGCCGAAGATGGCAACTGAGATTAGAAAACGACGAACGGGGGATCATAGACGCTCGCATGTGCATCCCCACGAGGTATGTACCTCGCGAAAAGTAACCTCAGGTGTAATTGGATTTATGTTTCCCTTGTTCGGACACTTCCTTATGTTAGCCCTACATTGTAGGAGGCTCTCATCCTATTTTTCCGCCTTGCGCATGATTTTAATGGTAAGCGTATTTTGAGACGTGGAGAAATCCCTCGCGGGAAACGAGGAAATTGACTACCTGCGCTTGCTTCTTGCGTGACTTGCAATGCCTTCCATAAGTCCCTCCCAAAGGAGAGTTTAACACGTAGGCGTCTCGTGGGGCGGTGAAAAGTGTTTGCTTTTCGGAAACTGAAAACGTTCCGAAAAGACTAAATAACCCCCTTGGGACTACTCGAGCACTGAGGGAAACTGCCGAAAAAGTTCCGAGAAGATCACGCGCACCTTTCAGGGATTCACTATTTACGTGGTAAGAAAATGTCCTTTCTTCGTAAGGTTCTTTATTCATTCAAAATTTAAAAATTTTAAATTAAATAAGCCACTGTAGCTCCGATCCTACATACATGTGCTCTGTATAAAAGACCCCAATGCTCTGCGTAGCTTCTTAACGTTCCAACAGAGCTTTTATGAAGAGGATATCCCTCTGAGCTTTTCAGCCGAAACAAGTTAAATATTTACTCAATTAAGGGTAAATTCAAGATCATTAATTTTTTCTTCTTTTCTTCCCATCCTGTCCGATCTAGTGTGCCTTGAGGTTGAGTTGTATTAAAGAAATAGTTTTGAGTGAGACTGGTAATACGCAATGTTTCGCAAATTTTCTGTTTTTTCCAATTTTAAGGATTTTTCTTATCTTACTAATGTCTTTAATTTACTATACGCTTGAGTCTATGCTAGGTATAAAACTTACAGTACATATAGGTATAAAACTTATAGTAAAATTCTATTGAATGGGTTTAAGTACGGAGATGCCAGAAAACGAGTGTCAATACTTTAATGAATCTGAAATAGTTTGTCACAAAGAGACTTTTTATGAAAATATTCTCGCGGGTCTTTTAGAAAAATAATTCAGTCATAAGCAACATGCTCTATTATTATCTATGCTCATACAATTATCTCTAAGGGTATTTGTTTTCCAAAAGCTTGCTTTATCAAAAAATTAATACTCATACATATTTGAATTCCCCTAAGTACTTCCTAAAAAATATTGAGAACTATATTTTCTTTGATAAATCAGATAGCGACGAGGGGAATTCGATTTCGCTGAAATATATCGTGAACATTGAGCAATGAATAGATCCGTCCATCCGGAAAGGTTCATCTTCCAAACGAGAGATTTTCCGATTTAAATAATAATATTTCATCTGTATTTCGTCGAAAGATGCTAATAATTAACATGATTCTCTAATATTGATTAACTCTACAAGCCAAAAGTACTACATACATACATACATACAATAGCATTAATGAAATTCTTGGACGCTGACTCTTCAACGAAATTAGGGAAGATCACAATTTGGTAGCTCTCTCCCTTTCTGTATCACTATTTTGGCTCCTATCCTATATCCTCATCGCTTTCTGGAAGGTAAGCTATCTAATGTTTTCCGCTTGGGGCTCACAAACTACAACAGCACAGTGGCCGAAATCTTGCCTCTTCTCATGAACCTCCCGCGGAAGAAGGGCTTCCCCCGAAGCGAACCCTCGTGGGATTCCATCACACCCACTGTCCAGCCGAAAAAGGCCGGCGGTGGAAATAACCCTAACTGATGGCCCGCCTTCAATAGGGGGCCGTCATGAAAGATGAATGGTGTTTGAAAGTGCCCGCAGTGCCGCTCCGAGAAGATTGCTACCAAAAACAAAGGATCCGGAATCGATTCCTCAAACATCTCACCTTCGGGAAACAGTAGGGAGTGCGGGGGATGCCGGGAAGGGAATTTTTTCAATGAACCGTGACTTACACTCTCCCGAATGGGTGACGTGATTGTCTGCAGATGTTATTCTCTCGGGGATTACGGGAGGTAAAAGGAGATAATCACTCATGCCGAAGTGATTTGAGTCTCATTGTGTGTGAACAAAACTGTTCGTGCTCGTTCCCAAAGAATCCTCGGGGCTAATTTCGTGAAACAACGAAGCCGAGGTCGAAACTTCCGCCGCAACGGCTCTCGATGAATGCTAACCGTTGCTCAAACGAAAAATTAACATGCGAAGCTAATAAGGAACTGAACTTATAGATCGGAATTAATATAAATCTTCGAAGAGGGCGTTAATGGAGCGAGAAACGATCGTTCTTAAGTTCAGCAAAGTTCCGTTATCGTAATTTTCGGCCGTAGTAAAGGTCATGCATCCGGAATCTTGGAATTCATATCGTACCATGTGGTAAATGACATAAATACCAGAATCGCATTATCTTTTGTTTTACAAGGAATTTAATAATCTGATACAGTGACAGCTAAATATATGATTTGCTTTGCAGTGCCAAGAAAAATGTGAGAATGAAAACTTCAAATATGGCAGGGACTAACTTAAATCTTCGACTTCCCGTGCTTTTTCAAAACCAATTACGCTATATTTATTTTTGTCAAAAGTATTCATGGAGAAATATTTAACCTGTTCTCTAGGAAAGGGTAAGATATGGGCTCAAGCCCCTGAGATTTATTTTTCCCTGAGCTTTATTTAAGGCGCATTGCATTCGTACGAAGCTATTTCTAAATCCCTATTTTACACGATTCGAAACAAATTGGTATGATATCGTATCCAATAATCATTACCAATACAAATGGAATTGAACAAAATTACTTCCTATGTGTGTTTGTACATTTTTTTTCGATAGAATAAATGCTAATTGCCATACTAATCAATTCATTAAATTATATGTTGATCAATTAATTATTATAATCTATAGAGAATTGTAAACAATTATCATTTTAATTTTTAAAATTATATTACAGTAAACGATTTCGGAACGCAGTCAGTAGACATAAAAGTCGATGAGTTCACGAGTAAATAGAAATACGTTGGAAGGATTCAGAGAGAAGTCTTAATATGTGATAAGATTCAAAAAGGAATACATTACGGGTAAAATTAGCACAGAACCTGAATTCAAATGGCAAATTCGCCAATCATGAATAATATAAATCTGCTGAAATTTAACTCATTATTTAGGGTTAATATGAAAACAGTTACCTCACAAAAAAAAGTCTGATGTGGCCAGCACATGACTTTCTCCATATATAAGATGTAAATATTTATCTATGACAGTATTTTCGAACTCTAGATTCAATCTAAACTTGGAAGATATATAAGTGATTAATTTATATCACATTAACTTTTACGTCACAAACCTTATAAATAAAGTTTTTCGGGACATGTTTGATGAAAAACGGTGAAATTGGCCTTTTGAGTCTACTACAAGCACCACCAGAAGATGAATCACAAAACTGATTATAACAGGCGATGGAAACGAAATCAAAATACGAACGAAGAGCAAAACAACACACGAGTGACAAAAACTATTAACTAAAATCTGATGTGGCCAACACATGACTATCTCCATATTTATTGAAAATAGAAGCCTATGCCGATAAAATATAAATAACTCCAAAATAATGAGTGTTACAGAAAAGTGTTTCAAACAAAATTTGTAGTTAAATACATTATCTATATCTTTTGTACAAATTGTATATAAATTCATCACATTCTGTCAGAGATATATAAGAAAAACTACAATTTTTGGATAAAGAGCAACTTACGGTTAGCGAGTATTCACTAATAACTCCTAAACGATCAGTGTTACGAAAAAATGTTTCAAAGAAAAGTTGTATTAATGTACATTATCTATAACTTCTTTATATAACTGTATATACCTACATTGCATTCTGACAGATATATGTATGAAAAACTTCCATTTCTGGATAAACAACAACTTCCGGTTAAACATTATTCAAGAATAACTCCTAAAAAATCAGGGCTACGAAAAAATGTTTCATACAAAATTCTTAGTAAAGTACATTATCTATAACTTTTGTATATAATTGTATATACCTACATTGCATTCTGACAGTGGTATTTAAGAAGCAAAATTTTGTTCCGGTAAACCGCAACTTCCGGTCAAACGATATTCATCAAAAACTAATTAACTCTTGGCATTGTTTGGATAATACTAAATACAAATTTTGGAAATGATCGGATAATTACTTTTTAATATAGAGCGCCCACAAACGTTTGAAGCAAAGACAGACATACACACACACACACAGACACACATGTTCGGGAAAATAGCTAAAACATGCTCTATGGGCCCCAAAACATCTATTTCCGTTGAAATCTGGAGGTCGAATGTTTTGCGAATACAGTACTTTCTCTATACTACGTATAGGGAGAAAGTAAAAACAAATGAAAGACCAACTCACGATAATATAATTCTTAGTATTTTTTGGAGCGAAGGAATTAACTTTTGGGACAGCTTTCATTTAGGCTACCATGAGAAAACTGGATTATCATAAATTTCTTTAATCTTTCTACAGATACACCGATATTGCAATTTCCTGCTCCATTCAGTGTAAGTTATGATGTGGCTTGAAAAGGGCTAATCAGTATATTTTCCCCAATTCAGTCAAGAGAACTGCTTAAAATAAGACCGAAGTGGTTGTTGTTTCGAGCAATTTTTAACAATCTCCGTTAACACGCTCTTTCTTCATAAGTGGCGTAGGCATAGTTGAACATTTAAAAGGAAGATCGTATTCAACCGAAAAAATTAATTTCTTCTATAATGTGTCTAAAAGTTCTCCTACAATGGGGAATTTGCGTAATTTTTTTAAACACTTTTAATGAGAAGTTTATCATCTAAAATGTACTCGGCTAAAATTTTACTGATGTACAATATCGTTTTATAAAGATATTACTCTTTACAAATACTACATTTTCGTCTGCTTGAAAACACTACGTCATCAGGATTTCGGCGCGTGACGTCACGGCACGGTATCGCTGCAGACGTCGCAGGGCTAGAATCGAAAAAACCTGGACAAGGGGCGAAAAATGGGTTTTTTGAGTGCGGTTATTAAAACTTAACATAGCTATTGCAAAATGATTGAATATTATCCGCCTGCTCGTCGTTTTTTAAAATTTTCAAGCGTCAAACTTGAGAAATTTTCACAAAAACGGGAAGTTTCGGATTTTTCGGAAAAACGTTCAAGTTCGTTGCTATATAATTGCTTTTGAGAGAAACTGTTTGAAAAAACAAGAATACATTAATCTAGCATAACTCTTTGTCTTTCAATTCGCTGAATTTTTCATGCTCTAAGATGATTCTTTGCTCATTTAAAGCAACAAAATGGCGGACACCTTTTTCGGACAAATTTCGAGATAAAGTAAGGAAATCAACTAGGTAAACAGCGATGGACTATCAAGTCTCTTATACCACGTCAATCTACAAGGCTTCTAGATATGGAATCTGGAAAAACTATTTCAATTCACCTGCTACCCTGTGATTGCGGTGGACTTTTCGTAAGCGCTGCGCGGTACGGCTGGGCGCCTCAGAATCCCCAAATCCAGTTTAGGCGTCTTTTTGATTATGTTGAGTCGAAAATTTGACTTCTTTTATGTTACATTTTGGCAAATCATATTTAAAATTTATTTGAATACACTTTAAGATATGAGTTTGAGACCATTACTTTAGATAATAAATGCGGAATTAAGAAATTTTGGAACAGGGGAAATTTCACAAATTTTGAAAATTCTCTTCGCATGTCTCTTCCGAAAGGGTAATCGCTTCTGGATATGCAGCACACTTAGCCCTTCGTATTCTTTCATAACTAGGATAAAACTTATGTCCCCTTTTTCTCAGCCGTCATGCGGATTATTTTGTACTGACTTTTCGATAATTTCGTGTTTATTGTCAGTGATAGAGCCTCGTCCTCTGTAAGCTCAGTTTGAACGGTCTCTTTTTTTCATTTTGCAAGTACCCGCCTAGCTCTTGTTGGGGTCGTTGTTGTTATTTTCTGGATCAGTTTGGAGGCTGCTTGATCTCCTTCGCTCCTCTGATTCATTGAGGCAGCAAAAGAAAGCTCAGCGGAAGAATGGGGTGTTTGAACTTGAACGTTTTTCCGAAAAATCCGAAACTTCCTGTTTTGTGAAAATTTCTCAAGTTTGACGCCATGTACCTTTTTGACGCCTGAAAATTAAAAAACGACGAGCAGGAGCATAAAATTCAATTATTTTGTAATAACTATGCTAAGTTTTAATATCCGCACTCAAAAAAACATTTTTGGTCCAGGTTTTTTCTATTCTAGCCCACTGTGCGTCGTTCAACTTTTGCCGGTGGAGGTAAGTTCTTTACTAAATATTTGGCGTAAGTTGTTGTATTTATCTCATTTGTTTGATACAGTTAACTTATTTCACTCTATTTTTTATTTACGCAGTATGAATCGTAACGGGAAAAGGGTTCCTAAAATGTGTAAGTCCTGCATTGCGCTCTGTTGCACGAGCACCACTATTTCTACGCCAGAAAATATTTTTATTTACGTTCCCTAAGTTGTAAAGAAGAGAAAGAAATGGATTAAGGCCTGCAGAAGGGAGGTTAAATCTTTAAGTAAGATGTCCACCGCGTATTGCTGTGAGGATCATTTTAATGTAGGTAAGCATAGGTACCTAACACTTAAATTTACTTGTACGAGTCAAGTTTCGATTGTACGTACAGGCTTATGTGATGTGAGTGTATATAGTTACCTGCCAAGTTTATCAGAGAACACGAATTTTTACTAGCTTTAGCTAATCCTATATTATATTTAGCACACAGAATGTAATTCTTTTATCATTTGACTTGTTGAGAAAATTTCCACGTTTCAAAAACCATCGAAATAGATTTCAAAAAACGATTTCACATTGTTATGGATCCTCTATGAAACAGCTAAAAAAGGTAATCTCCCATTCTGATGATTTAGGGGTCCCACACAACTGTTGCATAGGTTTTAGTGTAAAAAACAGATGCAGAAATGCGTGTTCAAATTTTATGATTTGGTTTACGAGAAAGAAAATGAGTATGTCATTCTTAGGGAGATTTTGGAAAGAGTAAACTATCTACGCATTAACATTATAGCGATTATGATTCTGATTATTAGCGTGAAAACTTGAAGCAAATACAGTTTTGAATACATGCGTAATACCGGTTTTTCAGTTCCAGTTAAATGTTTTAACGATTAGACTGGCTAATCCCGATGGGAGAACGAAATCAATGTTTGCAGTACGTGAAAATTATGGAAATCAGTAATAACTTATTCAATCAATACATCTATCGTAAGGTGAATGTACCTTTAATAAATACTAATTATATATTTTAATAATAATAGCCCCTAGACCCTATTCTAAGCATATTAGTATTTACTCGGCTGTCTGTTTTTACTCCACGAATCTCGGCAGCGACGAAAAAAACTCCTATATTTTAAGTACTCAGCCACCACAAGGGAGTCCACCAATGGCAAATTATCGGATTAAGCTTTACTGAATCCCTCTTCAGTCATATTTTCGATAAAAAACGACAACAAACCTCAAAAATAAACTATTTGTTTTGTTCTCCTCCAAAAGAAACGTGTTCAACAGCATCAACGAGGTAGATATGTCAAACCAATGAGGATGCGTTTCAGATCACGTGACTTTTATCAACTTTTTGGAGAGCAAATAATAACATTTGTGATTGTCACAGGAAATTTTAACTTATATATTTGAATTCGTGGTAAAATTTCCAATCAGATACACTACCATCACACTTGATACAAAATTTATGCAAATTCCCCATTGGCACCCATTAAAACCAAAATTGTTTTCTTGCTTAATTTGTAGCTTAAAATTAAAATATAAGGAATATCATTAATATTTCTTTTGTTAATGGATCTCGACCGATAGTATTGTTTAGAGCAGAGGCTATTTGAGTGATCATGTGAATGGAGTAAAGAATTTATATGCGATCATAGTAAGATAAAAGAGGAATTTAAGTGCAGTGGACATCGAATCACGTAAAAATATAGGAATTTATTTTTATGATTTCCTCGGTATTACTTCCGCAAGAAAGAGAATAATAAGCCATTTCACCGAAGAATACCATATAAAGAAAAGGAAACCTCGTAATTGCAACCTCTTAAGGCTGGGAAAATTTGATGCCTTTCTACATTTGGAATGGGTATCGTTTCAACGACAATTAAGCGATCCCTTCAAACTTTAAAGCAGCAGCACATGTTGCACTTTTGTCTTCCTTTCTTCATCTTCCCCATCGGCTCCTCAACAAAGGATAACATTGTAAGGCGGATGAAGACGCGGCAGGAAAACAGCAAACCGCTGATGGACGCATTCCACGCAGCATAAATAAAGGGCCGATCCAATTACTTTATAAGACTCTCCTTTCCTAATACTTCGCCATCCTGTATAAAACGCCGCCGCCGAGGAAGGCTAAAAAACGCTTGAGACCGCGGTGGAAAGACCATCAACAGCTTCGAAGGATCGGCTAATCCGGGAGCAGCGAGCGTTGAAGTCTCCAGGTAACGGGTGCTTGGGCTGCAGACAGTCATTCCCTTTAACCATTCCGACCGAGGGGCATTGACATTCGATGGGATCGGAAACAAACCAACATATCGACAATAATGAGACCAGAAGGTGAAGCAGAAAATAAGGTCTTTGCGGCGTGAAATGCATTCGCATCCAGCAGCCTCTGGTCGGCTTCTCAGAATTATCCAGGGATAATATGGGAATCGCGGCACTATCGCGTCGTGTAGCATCGGACGATACAATTTGCTTGAGGAAGTTGATTGACGTCAACTTGAGATAGGCATTCCTTAACGAGAGGGTAAGCAGATGTGATGAGGGAAAAATTCCAAGCCAGGAATTTCTCGCGTTCCCTTTCCAGAAGGACGATCTGCTACTGATTAGCGGACTGGATGAAGATTGATCCTTGAGAATTTTGATCTGTACGAGTGGAATTCGATTGTTGTTGAGGTGTGTCAGTTGCTCTCGGCAATTCGATGTAATTGTATAGGTGAAATACTCGTGCCGAGGCAATTGATGGCATACAAATAGTAGCTTTATTCTCTTCTAGTTTCAGTGAAATATACTTACATGTGTATCACAAATGTACAGGTGAAATTGCAAACTTTTTGAAAAAATACCCTATTTAGGGTGTAGACGGGGAATATCTTATGAAATATTGACGTTAAAAATGTAGCAAAAGAATGTGCAGAGCCATGTTGCGTTTTTTCCCCGATAATGCATCCAAGTGTTGGATTAGTGGTAAAGTTTCGGCATAGCAATGCGCTGCTTGTTATTGTTAACTGTGTCAACTGCTGCGACCGTCATGCAAGGCTTGGTTGCTTAGCCGAACCACGAATCTACGAGAAGTAGAAGTAGAGAGAAGTAGAGAGATTTGGTGCTAAGGCAAATTTCTTGATTTATGCAAGTAAAAGTGAACTTCACAAAACTGTTGAAATACCAACCCTCGAGCGAATCGGTGGGATTTGAACAGGTGCACTTCTCAGTTGTGATTGCTTATGGCCTCCTTTTCTCACAAGAATCCCTACGCCTAACATTCTGCCGAAGAACTGGGCGCTTATTTAGTTGATTAAGAGGACGATCTTGCAGACAAGTGAGTACATTCTTCATCTAAACTTTGGAGGGTAATCCAATTGATTCATCCCCACAGGCTGGGTTAAGAATTGGCTAGTTTAGTATGGTTTATAGAAGCTAAGGGGGAATAGGATAGACTTAATGAATACGATTGAACGATATACATGGCTTCTACGTTAACATTCATCGAAATTCATTTTAAATGTTCAATTAATATCAATTACCGAATGACTCATTCTTTTCCTCCAAAGATTTTTGTGAAAAAAGTGAAATACCACCGTCATTTCCTCGTAACATCGTTTACATTTCGATGGTAAGAGCCATGTACGCTGTCAACGAAGTAGGCGTAAATGAAGTTATTCTTTCCTTTTTATCAATATTCTCTACAAATGGGCTAACCGATATTAAAACCTGCCAATAATTTCTCCAGTAAATAACATTATAATAAAGTAATTATATCTTCAATAGGAAATCATGGTCATGGGTCGAATGATTATTTTGAAGATTTAAACTTCAATTAAATCGTGTTCATAGTAAATATCAGAATGAAAGATTAAAGAGGAAATCTCGACTGCCTATGAGGTATGCATTAAATAAAATACTTCCATATTAAATAACCGCTAAGGTTAATATAACGTATAGTTTAAAATCACATTCATTCACAAATTAGCTGCTTAGCAGTTGAAGCTAAACGCTATACTATATTTTGAATCTACTTACGAGAACAATGTAATGTATTTTAAACTATAATGGAATTTGAAAATTAGTTGATGGTGAGATATTCTTTGTAATACTTTTGATATGAATATCTGATGGACGAAATTGAAGACCTCGAAGTTACTGATGTTATTGTATCTTATAAAAAAGTATACTCCTCGGTGTTAAAGTGTTGATTAATCTTAAATGACATAATTACATTTTTATTGATTATTTTCCCCCTAAATCCGTAGAAAGAAAGTAGAATACAATTAATTTAGCTGTAAATATTCTGATTAATCCTATTACATCACATGGGATGCTTCTGATAGTACATAAGGCATATGAAACTTGAAGAAATAAGCCAACGATTTAGAATAAACCATTTTCTGTAGATCGTAGAAATTAAAAATTATTTGTTTCCTAATTAATGGAGAACGGTTTCCCTCCATGCCGATCGTTAAATGGCTTACTAGACTTATTACTGCAATTTTAATAAATATTTCAATTCCAATTTTTGGAACGCGATACCTAACTTAAAAATTACTAACCATTTTTTAAACTATTTTTGTTTAAACTGATTTATTAATCTAAATTTTAAGAATAGAATGACATTTTCAGAGTATTTATTATGATTGATATCTTCAGCCAATCAGGGGGCAGTATTCTCGTTTAATCCCTTCCGTAGTCAGTTTGAAATTCAGTTCGAGCTAGATAATGTGGACGATGGACGTGTTTGCGAAAAATCTCAATTTTTGCGAATTAATTGATTTTTAAAGGACTTGTACATTGTGGTGATAATTGAGTTGCGATAAAAGTGATAGTGAAGGTGAGAAGCGTGAAAAGTGATTCATTGGTGATCAAAAGAGGATTCAGAACCTTGTACGTTTCGAGATGGAGGTGGTTGAATGTCAGCAGACTAAAGGTAGGAAATGATCTTTATATTTTATCATTATCTCAATCCATCGACTGATATCATTGTTCAAGTAATTTTAAACAATTAATTAAATCTTGGAGGTTGTTGGGAGATTCTGTTCATAAATAAATACTTTGGCTCGCAAAGGAATATTTGTTACTCTTCTAACCATGGATAAATCATAAAATTAATCAATCTCTAATATGTTTCTCCGATATAAAAGGGATTGGAATATTTAATGGGTTTTGAGTGTTTTAATTTTAACCGCTACCGTTTAAAATGGTCGATCTTCATTATGTGATGTTTTCACAGTTTGGTTAAATCCAATTCGTAAATATAAAATCTATTCACATCTGCATAAACATAAAAATTATTGATCTTGAATACATTATTCCCAAAGAACTAAAAGTATACGAAAATATTATATGTAACGTCGGTTCTCGAATATCTCCATCATGCCTTTCTCCAATGGTCTTAGCTTATGACATCACTAATATAAGCCGTGATTTCAAACTTTAATTTAAATGATCATTTAATTAATATAATGCATTGAAATTAAATTCGAAGATTAAATATTGGAATACTTGAACTTCCCAAGTTCCATTTTTTTAAACTTATCAGCGATTAGAGGATTAAAATCTCCGATAGCCAATTCCTTATAAGCCGTATCCAACTTTCCTTTCTTTATAAGCGACCGCAGTTGAATATATTTATCCTCTCTTTTAATGCAATTTAACGCAATTTAAGGTATTAGTAAAAACTGTCGTTATACAATGCTTGACAGTGCTCTTTGGTCGGTAAATAATGCAGATTCCAAAATTGTTCTACCACTTTTGGCTTCATCTCCCACAGGATAAATAAAATAATAATAATGTCGTCTTTTTTATGGGCGAATTTTAGCATTTGAAGGCTATTTATCCAATTAACCGCAAATTAAATTCGGAGTTGAGCCGAGTCTTATTTAATATTTTTAATCCTATAATTTATTATTCACCATATTGGTTTTTAATTTATCATATTGTGGTTTTTTTACTATAATGCCCTTGAGAAGGTCAGTGATATGATAAGTATGATTGGTAACCTGCTAAATAATCAATATAATTGTAAGATATTGACGCATCTTCTCTCCTAAAGTAATTAATACTTTAATAAACTAAAAATTATAGAGTATTCTGCTCTTCTACTTCCGTGTGCTCCGGGATCGATATAGCTGCTAATTTTGGGGATAATGTAAGACATCAATAAATGTAATCTCCTGTATATTATATTTCATATGTTCAATTTAATAGTGCCACTGCTCTTGCGTGATTATAATCCGATAGTAGCCATCGTCAGTTATTTGATAGTTAAAATATTCACTTCAATTTTTTGTATTTGGGCGGTAACGATTTCATGTGTTGTCATTAAAGATAAATTCAACTAACTTGGGTTGGTTATTCAACTAACTTGGGTTATTAAAGATAAATTCAACTAACTAATTGGTTAAAAAATTAGAGATAGGAAGATTACTATGAGAAATTATCATAATTTCTGAAATTAATTAATAATTTTTAGTTTAGCTCCAATAGTTTCTCAGAATTATTAAAATAAATTCTGGAACTGATAGTTACATTAAATCATATGCCAACCAAGAGTATTCGTCGCAATAATATTGGAATGCAGTAGGATTTAAGAACATGAAAATATATATTACAGCCAGTAAGAATATACCATCATGGTATTAAGTTTAAGTAACTGTTAAGTTAGTTTAGTTTAATTAGTTTAAAGTTAGTAACTTTTACCGATTTCCAAATACCATTGCTTATTCAAACATTAAATGGGGTGCAACGAGTGACAGTAGATGAGAGAAGGAGGACAAATAAATTTGCCAGCGGAAGGTAAGATAAGGGATTGAAATATTGGGGTCCAAGGGGAAGGATGCTAGGGATTTGGGGTAAGAGATCCCTGGGGAAGAGTTGGGGATCCTGAGGGGAGGGATAAGAGGGTCCCAGGGTTAAGGGTTCCCGGGAGAGGGATCGGGGTTCCAAGGGGAAGGGTTGTGGATCCTGGAGGGAAGGAGGGGGGTCTCAGAGAAAGGGATCGGGGGTTCCGGGGGAAGGGATAAGGGAGTCCCAGGGAAAGGGATCGGGGGTCCCGGGCGGAGGGATAAGGGAGTCCCAGGGAAAGGGATCGGGGGTCCCGGGCGGAGGGATAAGGGAGTCCCAGGGAAAGGGATCGGGGGTCCCGGGGGGAGGGATAAGGGAGTCCCAGGGAAAGGGATCGGGGGTTCCGGGCGGAGGGATAAGGGAGTCCCAGGGAAAGGGATCGGGGGTCCCGGGCGGAGGGATAAGGGGGTCCCAGGGAAAGGGATCGGGGGTCCCGGGCGGAAGAACTAGGGAGTCCCAGGGAAAGGGATCGGGGGTCCCGGGGGGAGGGATAAGGGAGTCCCAGGGAAAGGGATCGGGGGTCCCGGGGGGAGGGATAAGGGAGTCCCAGGGAAAGGGATCGGGGGTCCCGGGGGGAGGGATAAGGGAGTCCCAGGGAAAGGGATCGGGGGTCCCGGGCGGAGGGATAAGGGAGTCCCAGGGAAAGGGATCGGGGGTCCCGGGGGGAGGGATAAGGGAGTCCCAGGGAAAGGGATCGGGGGTCCCGGGGGGAGGGATAAGGGGGTCCCAGGGAAAGGGATCGGGGGTCCCGGGGGGAGGGATAAGGGAGTCCCAGGGAAAGGGATCGGGGGTTCCGGGCGGAGGGATAAGGGAGTCCCAGGGAAAGGGATCGGGGGTCCCGGGCGGAGGGATAAGGGAGTCCCAGGGAAAGGGATCGGGGGTCCCGGGGGGAGGGATAAGGGAGTCCCAGAGAAAGGGATCGGGGGTTCCGGGCGGAGGGATAAGGGAGTCCCAGGGAAAGGGATCGGGGGTCCCGGGCGGAGGGATAAGGGGGTCCCAGGGAAAGGGATCGGGGGTCCCGGGCGGAAGAACTAGGGAGTCCCAGGGAAAGGGATCGGGGGTCCCGGGGGGAGGGATAAGGGAGTCCCAGGGAAAGGGATCGGGGGTCCCGGGGGGAGGGATAAGGGAGTCCCAGGGAAAGGGATCGGGGGTCCCGGGGGGAGGGATAAGGGAGTCCCAGGGAAAGGGATCGGGGGTCCCGGGGGAGGGATAAGGGAGTCCCAGGGAAAGGGATCGGGGGTCCCGGGGGGAGGGATAAGGGAGTCCCAGGGAAAGGGATCGGGGGTCCCGGGGGGAGGGATAAGGGAGTCCCAGGGAAAGGGATCGGGGGTCCCGGGGGGAGGGATAAGGGAGTCCCAGGGAAAGGGATCGGGGGTCCCGGGGGGAGGGATAAGGGAGTCCCAGGGAAAGGGATCGGGGGTTCCGGGCGGAGGGATAAGGGAGTCCCAGGGAAAGGGATCGGGGGTCCCGGGCGGAGGGATAATGGGGTCCCAGGGAAAGAGATCGGGGGTCCCTGGGGGAGGGATAAGCGTGTTCTGGGAGTAAGGTGGGTCCCAAGGGAAAAGGGGTTCCCTGTGAGGGATCGCTTGCGACCCCCGATCTCTCCCCAGGGCCATTAATAATATGGTAATACAGCCGCATCCACGGTAAGGACAAAGCGGATTCACTTCTTTATTTATCCTGTGATATATCCACAAAAAAGTGACTACTTAAATGTTTATATTTTAAACCAAAAGTTTATTTGATTTATTCTTACAGGTGTTGAATGTGATAGCTGAAATTTCTTCAAACGAAAATAAAATACAAAAAATAATCTTCATGGAAATGGTACTTACAACTTCCGGGTCATTTTCCTGGTACGACCTCGGAAACCAATCTGAATTGTTTTAGTCATGACGTCACGCCATCTTGAATCTTGTTCGGATGACTCAGCAAATATCCACTTGGAACGTAAAGTCCTGAAACGAAATTTATTACTTGTGATTGTGTCAAAAGATAGTCAAAAAGGAAAAGATTACTGACTTTTACTGTATTTTTAATATTAATTCATGATTCAAGACTTTTGTATTTTATTTTCTAATTCCAATTAGATAGCTTAGCAAGATATTTCGATGTAATTTTTATTTCTAAAAAATCTAGTAATTTACATCATCGTCGTATCAATATATTAAACATATTGCGGTTGATTATCTCAAAGGGAAATATAACTGAGCTCAAATAATTTTGTTTTTAATTTTCTCATGTTATTAAAGTAATGTCACGGAATCACGTTATGGCAAACAACATCTACAGCTGCAGTAAGAAGCAATCGCAGGACAGAGTTTTTTCTTCATTGGCTAACTTTATCGTTCGAGCAATAGAATCTATTGTAACTTAACAACAACGTATTTGTCTTTTGCATCATAGTAAACAAGCAATGGAGAGTTACTAATAGTTCAGAACTAATAAATTAAGGAATGTATGTCAGAAATTCATTTCTTTCAAATAATCAACAGATCCTGTATGTATAGATTGATCATTGATGTTCCTAAATTTGAAATTGCGCTTTCTGCTTTACAATTTAATGAATCACGCTTATCGAATATCGAAAACATTACAATAATATTGTTCACTATTAATTACTACTAATAATTCAATAAATTTGAAGAAAAATTTCAAACATGGAAGAAATGAGATATTGATTTCTTTGCTTGCATCTTTTTAACAACAGTTCTAACACATATTCTTTTATATAATAACATTATTTTGATTATACTCAGCTGAGCTATACATCAATTACAGCAAACATCTGTTAGTAAAAACACCGTATTTCAATTTTACATTATGTTTTGTTATTTATGTTTTAGTTGTACCATTTTTTAGTTACGATGTCTACAAAAGAATACTGAATCCGAATGTCAATAATGGCGCCTAGTATACTATCGTCAAATTCAATTTTTAATTAGTAAAGTTATTTTAAGCGGAGATTTTATTTCCGTCACTTTAATCATAACTTATTTATGGTCTTAAATGTTAAAGCTGTCAACGACAAATTAGAAATTAAATAGGATTCAATGACATTTTGAAAATGATGGATTGTTAAAAAGAAAAGTTTCCATGAGCCATTGCAAGTTCAAGGCTGTTAAAAGTTTATAAATTCTAAGATGGATTTGTAATATTACATGTTAGATTCAATGGCTAAAATAATTATCAACTTGTTGCTCTTCTGCGCATATCTAAAATCTTTTTCTCAATATTAGCTTCAATGCTTTTTACTTTTCTACTAGCTGTGCATAACTAAGAAAAATACCATATGCTTCCTAATCATTTCCAATATTATTTATTTAAAAATAAATAAAATTGTTTTCATTTAACCATAAAAAAACTCAGCTCGGAAATTTGCATGATTCCATAACTTGATTATCCGTTGAGTTTTATTTTAGTTACTTTTATAGGTACATACATACATAGGTTTATGGGAATATTTAAATGATGTTTGATGATTATATCGCGAAGCATTGATTCTTATTATAATGGCAGCGAAGAGCAACAAATTACAACAACAAAGCAAAATTTTTAACCGAGGTTACTTTCACGCTAAATTTTAATTGTACCATAATGATCTTTTTCTAAGGACCTCTCTAAGAACAATTAACACCAATAATTTATAATTCGATGTTTCTTATTGAACTGTTTAATTAGAACACGAGGTTACTCCTGAAAGAGTGAGCTAAGCTAGGTGATGTCTGAGAAGGAATCGAGAGAGGAAATTCCCGACATTGGAAACCTGTACAAGGAAAGGGCTTGGGAAAGGGTTGAAGGTTCGGTTATTTGTTGCATTTCCCAAATGACTAAATAGGATTGGTAATATGTGACGCTATAACGTCGAAACAGTATGCTCAGATTTTAGATACGCGCACTTTGCCATCAACCTTGGCTGTGCATACATAGCAATGCATAGAAATGGGAAACATATCATGTTTTTGTACTAAACCAACGAAAACGTTGTTTACCTAAAATAAAATTTCATCTGGGTCATACTGATTGACTTACTTTTATTATAACTACATCAATTCAGTCTACTATATCTTTTATTAAATTTACTTTGTAAAATAATTGTTCATTATCTAATCTTTGTCACTGTTTATGTATCTATGTTTGTATATTATTGTATTTATTTTTATTACTGTGTTTTCGCGGGTTATTTTTGTGGGTGTTTTCCCGCAACGTGGGCTTTTTCTTTGGCAACCTTCAGTTGCAAAGATTTTTTCCCACACCCTACCCTTTTTTTTGTATTTTTTTAATAATTTAACTATAAATGTAATCGACATGCGAGGTTAGGTGGAAGAGAGGCCCACCTGAGCATCGCCAATAAAGGGTCCAACTAACTAACTAACTTATCCGAAAGTTGACTTAACCGAAGTTAAAGATTATACTACCACTTAGGGGACAGATTTAATCATAAATTAGGTAATACTGCGAACTTAAGGAGGTTAAATTTCAAATCCTACACATTACCGTAGTTGATGATGCCACTTGAATTACTTGAAATTTTGCAAAGTATTGTTGTTCTATAGATATGAATTTCCGTAAATCGAAGTCTCCAACTATCGATTATATGTTGAAGGTAACGCTCACCGATTTGTCAACACCGTTCTTAACAAAAGGTATTGCTTTTCGGTGTACATTTCCCGATGCTCGAACACATATTTTTACCTTTTCTAATGTCATATTTAGAGTTTTCGGGAAAACTCCGAAGCCTCAAACCCATAAATCCACAAGCAATTAAACGGTCTTCCAAAGGGAACCGACAGCCTTTTCAAAACGCTGCTTTCCGGAAGCTCTACCAAATGACTCCCAGTGGAAATAAACGTCACAGATTTTCCACAAATTGCCGCACCTCCACTTTTGGGGACATCCTGCATTTAGTGTCCACGGGCCGCTGAGGACGGGTCTCCTCGGAGATGTCGAAACCTCTTTTTTTCGGTACAAAGGAGGCGAGATTTTCAAACTTTCCTACTGGAGATGACATATGGTTGTACGAAGATGAAGCGACATTTCCTGCAAATGATCCTTCCTCAGCGGTCCATTGTTTTGCCAGTCACCGTGAGTGCCGCTGGCGACCCCACCTCGTTAACCCCCACCGCCCGAAAGGGGCCGAAATATTCTCGTACAAGGGTGAGAGCTGATGTAAGCCAAGATGAACGCCGGACACCCACATCGCAACGAGAGCGCGTCATATTTTTTGTCCTCATGAAGATCGTTTAGCGGGGTGAAAAGGGCGAAGCTATACTTCTGCAGCCGCCATATGAAGCCATAATTCAACTATTATACCTGTATTAATACAAAAATAAAAAATAATGCCAAATAAAGTCATTTGTACGTATGTATGTATCGGAGGAAGCTGCATTTTCTTAGCATTTCTATTTGCCTCCTTTATTTTTAATTTGGAAAAGTTTTACACCATATTTTTTTGACAGTTTAGCCATAACTTTCACTTTATTCTATAACTCGTCAAGTTGCTCCCTCCAAGTGTTGAATTCAGATAATCAATTCTGGCGATACTTGGCGGAACTTCTCCATGACTAGTTCAATAAGAAACACAATCTCTGTCCACAGAAAAAAATACTTAACAAAACACAACCGGTTTCGAGGATACTACCTCATCTTACCGTTCGTGTGTTGTTAAATATATTTTTTCCGGAAGGAATCAGATTGTGTTTAATATTGAACTAATGTTAAATTCAGATTACGCGAAATTGGTTCAAGAATTAAGTACCATATAATGGAAAGTGTATCAGTTCATAGTATCGTGATTCAACCACATGAATTTTCATGATTTTACGCATTATTTAAATAGTTAATGTAAATAATGAAAGGTCAGACTTTTGCCCGTACCCCTGGAATGATTCGTCTCATCATGATGACGTGGCTTGTCGAAACATGGGTTGCAAAATTAATTATTCCAGTGGTTCTGGTAAAATTACTATCTATCTTATTTACGTTATGGAGTCCTACAACAATTTAGTGCCTGAATCAATTGCTAGTTTTTTAGTTAATATCTCTTTTAGAGGCATTTGTGCCTGTTCAGCGATACTTCACGATGTCTTAATCCGTTTACTGATAGATTACCAACCGATGAAACAAATGAAGAATAATTCTTGTACGTCCTATCAAATCTCTGCGGAATTTTTATCCCTCAGTTACATGTATAAAGAACGGTCCGATCTTTAGTAGAAGGAAATCAAATCTGTGTCGATTACACTGTGGTTTGCTCTTTAAAAGTGAGTATTAAAATTTGTATTACCTTGATTTCATTCCTTTAAAACTGACAGGTTGTCGTACAAGTTTTTCTTAAAATTGTACTCAACTGGTACCTTTCTTTCAGATTTCCTAACTAGGATTAATTGAAATAGAGTCGCAATAAAACAGAGTTAGGGTTAAAGACTCCTTAAAGTGCTCGTGCGCAATCTTTCTAGGCAGGAAATATAAATCTGTCAAAGTTGGATATTAGTAGGCGAAATATAGGAAGCAGTATCGCTCTATAAACAAAAAGAGAGAGAGTTTTATGCGAAAGAGGTCAAAGAGGACGATGTTAGAAAGGAAATGTTTACAAAGCGCAGAGAGGAAATGGCGGCGACGCATTACCAGGAGTACTCGATGCACTCAAAAGATAAGTGATGAAGACCGCTCTCCCTCAAGTTCATTTACGCCGTCATTCGGCTAAAACGAAAAAGGATTTATCTCCCTCGAGTGCAACCATAAATCTGCTCTTATATTAACAACCGGAGGAAAATGGCTACCACTTAGGGAACGCCACCCAGAATCTGCAGTGTCTCCTCGGTCTGAATACCACTCACGGCGTGAATTCATCCCAGCACCGGAATTTATCGAAAACAACTTAAGCATCGAAAAACCGAAACTCTCCATGTTTATGAGGTCAAATAATATTAAACTGACTTTAGCGTTGCAGAGATCCAGTATTCTCTCATAAAAATTACGTAATTTACCAAATTATGGTTATATTTATCAAAGTATAAATTGAACTGTATATGTTTTTATCAAACGGACAAATTGATGTATGTAGCAACAAGTTAAACAAGAATTCTACAATCTCGCTACAGATAACGCTGCATTGAGATACAAATGCCGCGAAATTTCATATTTCGAGTAAAAATGTCTACATTATTTTTAGCATATTATAGGAGTTAATGAATGGTAGTGCGTAACAAAAACAATGCTAAACCTACTTGGTATCAAATAGTTATTTTAAATATTTAATATTTATTCTTTTCTTAATAGTTTCACCTAAGAGAGAATGGGTACGTAAATAATATGACGCGGAAAAAACCTGGAGTTCAAATTAAGTATGGAATAAGATATTTAAGCGTATATGTAAATATTTACGTAAATGCACTATAAATAGACAATTATAATTGTTTACTTTGGTGATAATAAGATGGTGATATGTATGAATATAAACCTATCTTCACAACATATAGTTTTCTATCTGTAGGATTCGCAGGTTTTTCACACTCCCCTTCTTGTGAGTGTTTTCCTGCAGTGGGCATTTTTTTCCTGAGCCCTCAGCTTAGGTTTTTTAAAAAATCCACATACTAGTTTTCTTTGAGTACTTTTTCAAACTATCTCTTTCTTTCTGTTTCGCATATGACGATGTGTTAGGTGTAAGAAGAGACTTTCTAGTCTCAATCTCGCCGGAATAAAGGCCATTTATTATTATTATTATCCTTAAATTCGGTATCTCGATAAAAAAGGATATTCTATCGAAGCGCAAGATAGGATATGTTTTTTTTATACTATATATAAGATGAAATTTAAGGTGTGAGTAAATATTTTAAGGAAACTCCCTCTTATGTAGATAGCGTTCGAAACATTGAAGTAGTCCAAAGGATTCTCTTATTTATGATGACAAGCTTAATTTTTAAGGAAATGCATTACGGGAACCTTTGGTAAAAATTCCGCGGTTAATGCCTACTCGAGTCTAAGGCGTGTATCTATACATTTATACATATCCTCACATGTACATATTTTGTTGATACAACAAATGAAACCTTTTATTTACGCTGTCGGTCGGAAATCCTTGCGCCGTTTCTGCTTCGCACTCGAGAAAGAACCGTTCGCGTGAATATTGAAACAGACGCAGCCAACAGATCGGAAGATGGTGACGATAATAAAACGTAATCATGGAAACCACGTAAACAGCCCCGTTCATTATCGTGGATACAGTTGAGCATAAATTAGCATCGAGTTGGAGCTTTTTTAACGATGCGGAAGCAACGGGAACAATGCTCCTTCCAATTGGAGATCGTGAGACGCTTTGAGAGGAATGCGAATCCATCGCATTACGAGATGTACGTATTCATCCCTCAGTCCGTTGGCGCTGGAGAAATGATCACGGGAGGGTGGAAAAAAGAGGAACAGATTGCGAATTAAGTACAGCTGCCATCAATACATACTTTAATCAATGTTTGATTCACGAGTTTATTTGGCCGCTGTTTTCAAATTTTGAATGCACCGTTAACACTTTTTCTATCACGGAACGATTAAAACTAATCCGCACATTAATTGTTCGACCTCTAAGCATACAATCATAACAGAACATTTATATTTACATCCGTTATTTACGAGTATCATTCAAGATTTTTCAGGTTCCTGGTAGGCCTCCGCAGCTAATATGATTATATCATCCAAAAAAAGATGATATACAATACATTAACATGCTAACGAATTTTTTGCTCCGCAATTCTTTTTCCTTTTATTTGTGATTCGGCTATTTTAATGGAATTTCTAATCAGCGTTTATGACGGAGCAAATCTTTCAAAAGGAAAAATAAATAAATTAAACATATGGAGGATTCCTCCTCTATCGCAAAGTTATTAAAAATGAGTTTCGCAAAGTGAGTCAGAAGAGAGTGAGACAGAAATTTGCCGGGATATTAACTTTCATATTAATAATTAAGATGTATGTCTTCTTACCTAAAACAGGGTTCAAATGATCGTTAATATTAAGCGCATCTCGTTATTATTCCGATCGATCTGCTAATTAGTTACATTTATGAATTTTGATCGATTTTAGCGTTGAATCATCTGCACAAATTTGAGGACGTAAGGAAGGATAAGAAGAGATTAAGGGTAAGGAAGGAATTTCAACAATATAAGGTATGCTGATGATATAGTAATCATGAGATCTTCAAAAGAGGATTTAGATTTAGCAATGCAAAGAGTTTATGAGGTGGGAACAAAATTTGGATTGAACATTAATACCAATAAAACAAAAGTAATGGTGGTTGATAGAAAAAAGAGCAACAGTGACTACAATATAAAAATTAATGGCAAACCAGTAAAACAAGTCCAACAGTTTAGATATCTAGGAAGTTTAATATCAGACGATTGTTAATGAAATAAAATCAAGAATTGGAATGGCAAGGGAAAATTTTTCGAAATACAAGGATCTAATGAGAGGAGAGATCAACATGAAACTAAAACTGAAAATGTTGAGGTGTTATGTTTGGCCGGTTTTCTTGTATGGGTGCGAGACATGGACCATCTTAAAAAGTATGGAAAAAAGAATAAAGGCATTGGACACATGGTTTGCCAGAAGAATTTTGAAAATCAATTGGTCAGACAGAATAACTAATGAAGAGGTTTGGAGAAGCAGATATAGCCTATGGAATGAAGTGAAAAGAAGAGAGTGGAAATACGCAGGACATGTGCAGAGGGGATCATCAGGGGAAAGAATCGTGATAGCGCTGGAAGGATGGACAAAAAGGAAGAGAGGGAGACCAAGGATGGAATGGTTGGACAATTTAAAGAACTGGACTGAAATTAACAAATATGAGGAATTAAAAAGGAATAAATAATAATAATAAAATTATGAGATTATGTCCATTGACACGAACTCTTTTACAGTTAACACTTAAAATAAGTGAATGAAAAAAAATTGAACTGAAATTTTAAATTAACAAAACTCTGATACTATTTCAAAAAGAAACTGTAATTACTGATTGAGAGATTCTTTCCATTCGATATTCGCCATTCTTTCACATAAATTCGGATAAATAAATCAAAATGATTACAATAATACATTAAATATAATACCACGCAACCACTGTTTATCTTTTAATCTACTTATTTTATTTTTAAACTTAATGATTATTATTAATTCATGATTGATTGATTCATATTTTAAGTACTACTATACCAAGAATAGTTTTTAATATTAATATTTAACTTCCTTTCTTTCAAAACCAGTGTCTGGGAGAATTTTCATAACACTTGTTTCTTTGTCTTAGAATTGAGCGCAACAATTTTACTCCAACAGTCAGTTGGGATTCAGAGATATTTGGTTTAATTTTTCATTGATCACGTTCTACAAAATGCACCCGGAACAAAGGTACCCAAGTACATTTACGCTACCAACAGATGAAGCAAACTATAAGAGGAGCTACGATCGCGGAATCTCTGTACTGGGATACTCCCAATGCCCTTCACCGAACGTTTCTTCGGATTCATCCAACCGATCGCTTTCTTTTGGCAGCACTGTCTGCTCGTCCATCCGAGGCCCTTTTCATTAATAGGAAAGGAGAAACTTGTACCGCACCAGTCGACGCCGCTCCCTGCGGAAGAGATTGCCGTTTTTTCGGTCTCGAGAGAGGAAATTCCCTTGGCAGAGGACCGAGTGGATTGAACTGGCTCATACTGAGGTCTCCCCCATACTATCGATTAAAGAGCGAATTAGTTCTTTCCAAATTACGATCGATAAATGTATCAAAGGGACGTCCCGTGGGAAATCGCCCAGGATGTGATTTAACGGAAGCGCATTCGATTAGAAGGGTGACGTCATCTACAACGGACATGTGCAGGATTTGAAACATTGCCCACGAAATGAAGCATCCGGTCATCCGAATCAAATTTCGTTACTATAAATGTTACGATTGGAGGTTTAGTACGAAAACAATAAATCGAAGTTATCTTTTTTTTATTCTTGTCTACCAATCTGTAGAGTCACAATTGATGAAAACGTATGCAGTTCATCGAAACGTATGTTTTACCCAACACGAGTGTTTTTTTCCTGAAAAACTAAGGAAATAAACATAATTATTTTTCTATTAACAATATGAATAACTGTAAGAACACATATTATATAAAATAAATATAAGAATACTTATCTACTCACAGCGAGAGCAAATATTGAGCAATGGGAATTGTACTATTTAGGTTTATTTTTTTGGAAATTTTTCTGAGGGAATTTTAGTTGCCCAATCTGTTATCTTGTTAAAATTGAATTCACTCAATTCTTACTTCAAAACTGAACGATCATCTTGTTCTGACGCCTAACATTTTAGATTCTTAGAAAAGGTGATATAATCTATGAATTAAATCCTCATTCAGGACAAAAAAACTGATTAATATATATCCTTCAGTTTTTAAGGAATTCTCGTGAACATTATATTTGAAGATAACATTCTCGATAGGAAAAATAGACGTACACGTAGAAATACTTGGAATATTTGATTAAAAACGTGTCTTTCAGAACAAGAAGAGAATGTAGACAAGAGCTGAGAGTATTCTTTCTATTTTTACAACAAGCCATAGCTACTGTTACCACAATAACTAACAGCAATACAGTCTTGTTAAAGATTAGCTAACAGTGATGAATACGGAAAAGTTAACGGAGTATAATATGTTGAACCTGGGCGTGAGATATACACTGCGTGTGAAGCCCTGACATAAGTCATGCTGCCTCAACAACTCTCCCTTCATTATTTCCTCCTGAAGTTTCTTCTAATAATTCTGCATGCAACTCGGCCTCATTCAAGAGCTGCATTCTTACAAAAATGTCGAGACCGTAAAACTGGAAGTCAAAAAATGAAGAAAAATCTATCCCGGCTTTATAAAGTGTATCCTCGTTAGATAGGATAATAAGTTTTATAAATGCGATAAACACAAATTTTCTCTGAAAATAACTTATGATAAAGAAAACAGCGAAATTAATGTCGTTTTCAGATTATGAGAAAATGATATTTTAAATAGAAAGTTATAAACAGTACATGACAAATATACTTTTTGGTTTTGGTTTTTTAACATCGCTTCATTTGTCCTTTTCTTCATATCATATTATTTACGAGTCTTAATAAAACTTCATACCCCATCCAATAAACTTTTTTGGAGCCTACTATCTCATTTATAGACACATATTAATAAGGGAAAGGCGATTTCGCTCGTTAGGGTCCGCAACTAGGAAGATTCTCGAGGAGGAGCGTCTGAAGGAGCCGGGACTCTAACCTATTTAGGACCGCAATCGGACAGAGTAACCAACAGGTAATTCCGATTCTTTCAGGCATTTTGATAGCCGTTCCTTCTCGGGACAAATATTATTATCGATTCGTAAGATTTTGATTTGCACGGCACTTTAGCGTAATCCATGCAAAAATCGAAAGTTGAGTGTTCATCGAAGTGGACATCATGCACAGTCAAAGAGTCGTCACATTCAGACCTGGCGAACCTCCGATGGAATAAGGAGCAGCAAAAAGAGGAGGTTGACGATCGGTAGAGTGGGTAACTTGAAACGGATCTCGGATTTCTTCAGCCATCCCCAGCTTCCTCTGGACCGGTTTGGAGAAACGGGCGCTATCTGCCCTCCGCGAAATCGAAAAGTAAGGAAAATTATATTTATGGTTTCCCCTAAACACCGAACGGGGATTTGCGAAGTTTTAGGGGCATTATTTTTTCCAAGTGTCGCGCGAAGCGTTGCTCGTTTTTTTTCGAGGCGGGATATTCATTTGCGACCGAAGTAAAACCGGCCAAAGTGACCTCTAAAAGGGGAATTCCTTTCGTGTTATCAATTGTGAGCACCGCGAATTATATCTCTTTTCGGAAGATTTGTGGAGGCTGTGGGAGAAGTTCGGGGGAAACATGGGGCCCCGAAATTTACTCCTTCGTGTTAGCGGCGATTAAATTCTGTAATTACTTCGGAAATCGTAAATTCCTCGGTTACGCCTCGTTTCTCGATGTTTTCACAAAAGAATTTCCCACCGGGATTTAAAATGGCTCCTCCGGATTTGTTTGTGGAGTTCTTAAACGTGGCTTTTCATCGGCACGAATTACTTCCACGATCGTTAGGCGCTTCGAATAGAAGACGTGTGTGGTCTGGGATTTTAGGTGTTGCTTCGTTATTCCGGTGGTTGAGGCGACAGGTGGCCCAAGAGGGTGCAGGGGTGGTGACATAAATTGTGAGCAGTCCAGTTTCACTTTCAATGTTTAACTTGAACGAGAGTTTTGATTGCGTGTCTTATAATATTTAATACCCAATTACCGCTGCTGATGCCATCTGAAGAGAGAAACAGCAAACTTAAATGAGTCACTTTTATGGAAGTTTAAATCCAAAATACTAAAAAAATATATTTAAACATAAGTTATAAGTCGGCGTAAAATTTATTGGAATATTTATTTCGCAGAAAAATCGTTCTTTTGTGAAATTCTCTGATTCAAGATGAATACTTATACTTGATGAATCTTGAACAGGCATACACGATAATGATTCAACTGTAAGGCTGGAGGTAAGAAGAGCAAATAAGGCAATGGATTTAGTAACTAGACGACTTTCTATTACGACATTACAAAGTTCTATTTTTACATATTTTCTTGAATGTCACGGTGATAAAAGTTGCAGTAACTGATGATAGGAGGAAAATTTGGATGAGCCAATAAATGCGTATTTTGTCTGCTCTCAGTAAATTTTATATTACCTTTTTAAGGCTTTCGTGTTGTATTAGTCATTTCATTTGTAAGACGTCAACAGCGCAAGATTAAAATATACTAAGGGTTATAATTCCATCTTCTATTGCCAGACTTTCGCGCTTCATTTGAAAATAATTTTCAATGAATCGTTATATTTTTATTTAACTTATACCCTGTTCAATACTCTGTTAATAACATTAACTAGAGATCACTATGGAATAATAATAATAATAATATAATAATAAAAACTCTTTATTTGGCGAGGCGAATAATGATGATCTAATTCGTAGAAACTGCCTTATAGTTTTATCTCGATCTATAGCGTAGGTTAGATTCCTGTTGTAAAAATTTTGAAATAGGCTTATGCCATAAAATTTAATTTTATCTGAGACTGAACGTATGGTCTTGCATATTCTGTAACAGGATTTCTTCCATTTTCGAGATATTTCTTACAAACGTTTGTATTATTAAAATTTCGTTTTCACTGAAGATTTGTTTGTGCAGAAACATTCCTCCGTACAGTACCTTCTTATTAAAAGGAATATTTTAAATATGTTTTCTGGCTCAGAATGAATAAATGAATCTTTGAATTAATTTTGTCAGCCTTATTTATGACTGTGATACTATGAAAAATACTGAGGAGTAAATGATGCTGTGGTATTCACTGCGTTAACACCTTGTTCGATGCTATGAAAAAAATATTATTTTTAGGATATTTATCAGTCCTTTTTTTAGATATTACTCAAAGTATTCTGTCTTTGCGAGGATATCAAACTACCTCACTCATCGCATTGCCTAGTGAGTCTTATTCCCTCTCCAGGACATTGGATTGCTAACGGTAGTGAGGCTTAGGTTCAAACAATCCTCCGGGTTAAATACAATGCATTAAAACTATCCGGAAATCCAACGAAAGTACGCGCTATGGTACATAAACAAGAGTCTAAACAATGTCCAATTTTCCATCAAGATTTCATCACCACGCTCTTGGAGCACGAATTGATAGTTATTCGTGAACATTCGGAGCACTCTCTCTTAGAGTCATAAATAAAGTGAGGCATCACCGCACAAACATTCGTTTCCTCAATCGCCATTTACTTTACGACCACTTGATGAATCCTGGGCGAAGTCTTGGAAAAGAGAAGAAAGGATTTCAAAAACCAAGAATATTTTTATGTCTAGCGTTGAAGTTGGGATCTCGAGGATATATATTCCATTGGTTTTACGCCGCTGACCCGAATACGTTTTTCGGAAGACGATGAAAGTATTATGGTTATGATGAAAGATGAAATGCGTGCCTTGTATTCCTCCGCCGCAGACACAAATATTTTCCGTTCTTATTTTCTGACATTTTTCCAACAACTTTCTGTTTTAATATCTCCGATCCATGACTGGTTTCGGTTGCTTGGCCATCCCAAAGTATTGCTTTACTTTAAAGCTAACAATGGTCGAAATGCTTTCTACTCTAATTATTATTACTGAAACTATTTCATCGTTTAATTATATATTAACTCTATATTTGTTAAATGCTTCTAACTCGACCATTAATACAAGTTGTATAGACTGAACTCAACACACAGGTTTTCGGTGGTGTGCCGAAGAATCTGGATCACTGCTAAACCCTATTTAGCAATAACCTACGTAAACTCGAAATATATTGCCAAACTTCAGAATGGCGGTACAGCTAAAAACATGAGGCAAATTCTTGAAAGGTTAGAGAATTCTCCTTCATCTGAAACATAAATGATGCGGTATAGAGTTGAATCTGGGGAGGCACTGCTGGAATAATATTGACTGAGTTGACCATCACAGATAAACACAGATACTATGTTTTCGGAATCTGGTTCGATTCTACGTGGTATTCCGATATATTTTAGTTGTGTCAACACTTAGACAAAACTATTCCTTTAAAAAATGTTGCATCCAACTCTCCGAACATGCGAAAGCCGCTGACTCAATGATTCCGTGCTCATAGACATCATTCATCGCCCAGACGTACTTGACAACAGCGGCGTACTTATCAAACCCTTTGATCACAGACTTTTCCTTTTGGGCCAGTAAGAGGATCCGAGCCATTATCTCGTCAGAGACATGACGGGTATGAAAAAACTCTCTTGCGCCTCCAACGATTGCCGAGATAAAAAAATCATACATCGGAGCATGAAGATAAAGTAACGTTATCAGGAAATTATAACATTTAAATGCGGGGCCAGGGTTTGGGAACTTTAATTATCATTCATATCTCCCGTTCACCGCTTGCAAAATAACACGGCAAAGAGAAGGCGTGATCCGTCTTCGTGCGTAAGGATCCCGGTCGTTTCTACCGGTTGGGAAACGGATCGTGAAAAAACTCTGAAAATTAATTCTTTTTTATTTACGAAGCGGGTCAAGTTGAAAAGAGCCGACGCTCGAGATTTATGTTGGGCGACTCCGGATTACCTTTCTCCTGAATTAGTTACCTCGGTGGCCATTTTCCGATCACAATGAAGGAAATGGCAACAAAAACTCTCTTGTTGCGATCGTGAGGCGAATAAGGGAATGACCGAGGCGGAATTATCATACGCGGTCTAGCGCAATTTAAGATCGTCGAAAGTTGTTCGCGTAAAAAAAATGCGATTTCCGATTCTAATTCGTTCGAATCTTTGCGTAAACATGTGTAATTCGAGGTTGTTTTCAATTGATTGCAATCGTACATTTAGGAGTCTTCACTCTCGAAGGAAAGAATATGCTGATGTACCGCTTTCTACGCAATCTTGTTTCGCAGAATAATATAACGTTTGTTCTCAGAGGATATTTGCAAGATTCTATCGTCGTTCATCCCGGAATAAGATATCATTATTACTTATATTTTTTCACTAAAGAACTCACTGAAAAATGATTTTTAAATGTTTGCCAAATATGAAATCATACAAATTGTTTGCTTCCGACTTCATACCTATGTACGTAACCATAAATAATGAAAACGACACCAAGTGTTAGCCACTCTCTAGGATGTACGAGCTTCAAGCTTTAACAGCCCAAGAAAACTTATGTGACCCAATCGGTTTTACAATTACAGACATTTGCATATGAAAATTTTGATAAGCTAACGAGATAAATTTTAAACCATGATGACGATGTATTCGGCAAGGTTAACCCAGCGTATGAATCTTTTCCTTTTATCCTGGAATTTAGCTCTAATGTATCTTACAAAATTAATGTAAGGTTTGGGAAAGATCTGTTTAACTGTTTACTAGTGAATTAAATACCAACGTCGCCTCGTGGAAACACCTAAAGAGAAAGGAAATGAGAGAATTCGCGAAGAAACAGCGATATAAAATGTAAACTAAAAATCGATAGCTTGAATACAGAATAAAATGCCGAAAATCAATATAACTCAGAATATATAAGTATAAATAAGTGGTAAATAGAAAAATAGCAAACTGAAATCAACCATAACTCACTAATTTTTGCATTTCAACATAACATTAAGAGGACTTCCATCATTCTTATATAATTTCTGCTTTACCGTATTAGTCCCTATAACTTATTGAGTATTCTTATACACTCTTAGAGTAGAATAACTACATTACGATGGATTATATTATTGATAACGTAGTTTTAAAAACAAATGAAATGGTAAACTGAATCACTGTTAAAAATGAACTCAATTTCCGCTGTTTCCTCAGCGAGACAGAGTCCACATACCCCCAAATTTTTCAGGAACCGCCCTAAAACCAGAATCTAAATTAACCAAAAAAACGGAGCGATGATGAATTGAGACGGAATTTCTCCACGCTCGCACAAAAATATAGGCCATTCAACCTTTCTCCATTTCGGAAAACCGCAGATCCGGAGGTAGAAATATTTTTTTCGATTTAGGAGCACGCTTCTTTGTTAGGAATCCGAGAGACGACAAAAAGTAACCCGCCCAAAACACCAACACGGGTACGCCTTCCTGGAGTGGTAACCGCCTCTCCCACACGAAGCGGAGGACACGCGCCGCAAACATTTCGGTCGACTTTTGCTTCGTTATCTCGGAGGTCCTAGGCTAGGACCCTGAGGGACACATGGCTCCTTCGTTATCCCTTTCCGGTCTGCACACATGCATTCTATGCATCCTCCAACCTTCGGCCTTTAAAAGGCACGGGTCGGGGCCGCACCGCGTAACCCCACGCGTGCGGTCTCTCCTCCACGCACGAAACAGAAGGTTGCGGTATAACTAAAAGTTTTTTTCGTAACTGAATGCGATAGAGGAGCGTGCCCGGGGAAGGCATCAATCTGTTCTAAGAGTTTTGGATTTTTTTGCGGCGCGCGGATTTCTCCACAGTCTGAAACGCATTTCTTCAGCGGTATCGGGAAATGTTCTCGAACTTTGCCCCATGCCGTCAAGAATGCCCTCTACGTGGTACACCCAAGATACACCGTTGGGGGAGGTTCAACTAAAGAATTTTAACTAATAATATAATAATTGTAAACCATTTCCGTTTCGAACATTTCACTCGCATTCTCGATTCTTCTTATTTTCTCGATTTCCTGCTGCGCTTATTCATTCATTTAATCGATCCTGGCTGGATGAGCAGAAATAATACAAACAATTAGGTTAATACCGTAAAATGAAAGTGATGACTTATTTCAGTAATGTGAAAGAATCCTAGGTTTTTGTACTAATTCGATCTAGGTTTAATTTAGTTTAGGTTATAGGAAGGCTAAAGTATGTGATTCCGGGAAGAGGTCTTTGTTATCTAGCCACATCTAGCCATTTGGTCTTAGCCAAGGTATTAGCCTACGTAATTATAGTGCAACTTATTGTGGCGTAAGTAAAACATAAAAGATCTACCGATAAATTAATCAATAGGTCTTACCAGAGAATAGATCGATCTATATCGATTAATCTTCACTAATAACAAGGACAGATAATAAAAAAATTAAAGCTGCCGTTAGGGTAATTTTTAGTTGAAAACCAGCCTATAAGTTTAATTCACTAAGTACTGTCGTAGAATTTGCGTTAAAATTAGATGATCGATGCCATATACATTTAAGCTTAAGTAGATTGAAATTGATAGCAAAAATATAATACACGATGTAACTGTATAGTTACTCTATGGTTATACTGAACAATATTCTTTGGTGAAAGTTATATGAAGGTGAAGACACATAGTTCGAAGCGAATATGACAAAGATGAATCAAAGTATAATTTTGAGGATGAATTTTTGTAATTATCTTATTTCCCCGTACCCGATGATATCATGGGAACGCTTTCGCAGGGAAAGGTTTCTATTACGAATGAATGGTTCAGTAGTTGTGGTGCAAAAACACAAAAACAACGTCATTGAGATGAGTGAAATTGGGACAAGAAAATCCATATAATACATACAATGTATTATATGAATAGACTCATAGGTTAGTTATTTTAGCATAATAATATAGATATTATCAAACTACGTACTGACATTAAAAAAGTAAAATCGTACAAAAGAGGAGAGATGTTATGGTTTTAATGGAGCTAAAAAACTGATATTTTATGTGACTATAATAAGTTTTACATACAATTATTTTAATTGTAGGAAAACACCCCCAAAGAGAAAAAGGAGTGTGAAAAACTTAGAAAATTATAAGAAAGAAAAATTATAGGGAAATATATAGTAATATAGAGGATAATAAAAATTACCAAAGATATAACAATTAAAAATACACATCCGTACATAAGTAATTATTGCCTGTGTGCTGGAAAACATTTATTAATACGTGGAAAAATAAATTTAAACTGAGACAATATCATTTATGAAACAGTATATTTGGTAATTTCAATGAATTGCTGTAGAACACCATTGATGCACAAGCGGAAAGGGGAAAAGAGAGCAGGAAACAAAACAGAACGAGAAAGAATAAGACGGGCGGGCAAAAGAAATAGCGGGAGAGAACAATCGGAGATAAATGCAAAGAAGCGACAGGTACACGGTAATGCATCTTGCTGTCGGCAATAGATACACGGGGAGTGAGATAAGCAAGAAAGGGGCGGAAGACGGATTATATTGAACAAGAGCGCTCAGAAAAGTTGAGGATTTGCCAAGTAGAGTGACTCTCACCCAGTTATGGAAGGTTGATTTGATATCGACTAAATAGGTGATGAGGGACGGGTGTTGGGGAGGACATCTCACAACTGTCACACCGAACTGGTTGCGCCAAGCGTAGCATACATTCAAATACTGCGATATAATAAGTGTTCCAGCAAACGACTAACTTTCGGCTAGCGAAGATTTTCACGAGTTCACACACACGGCTGACGAATAAGAATTCGACTAATGAATGTGTTGTGGATGCGTCTGCATTTGGTCAAAAACCAAAGACCATAAAAGCCACCCACAGTTAATAAGAAACTGTGCTATTTTATAGGAGTGTCCCATAATCTGTATGATCTGTATCTGACGTATTAGAAAAATTCCCATGACAGTACTGTTTGTTAGGTAGACCGAATCCTACACCTACTACTTACTATTCGCATTTTCTATGAAAATGGATGGATAACGCAATAATGTTTCTTCTCATAAAGGCATAGGATAAAGGAAGTTGGAAAGACCCTTATTTAATAACATGAATATTTTACGTGTTCTGATAAAATTTCATTATTTTTGAGAGATTCTAGAAAACAATATTATAAGATATTAAAGAGATACATCGACGGAGTATAAAATGGATTGAATATTAATAAAAGGAAATGTTCGATTAACCATTCCTAGAATCAGGTTCCGCGATACCCTTATCGTTCGTCCCATAATTATTTTCACGAGTCTTTTTGCGGCAGCGGTGCGATAATTGGCGTAAGAGTTGCATTTTCACGAAGCGGTGATGAAGTAGTGGAAGGGAGTTAAGCGAGGTAATCGCCTCCCATTTAAACCGCGCGGCCTTATGATGTACGGGCTGAAGGTGGATGCGTGGGCGGATGATACGAGGGACCCCCCACTGCCTGCGAACCAAGCGTGAAAG
Source organism: Sympetrum striolatum (assembly GCA_947579665.1). Lineage (NCBI taxonomy): Eukaryota > Metazoa > Arthropoda > Insecta > Odonata > Libellulidae > Sympetrum > Sympetrum striolatum. The sequence goes on from OX388351.1 coordinate 80,739,424, forward strand.
AGGTTTTTTCTTCTTGTGGTGGACGTCTCGGGGAATTGGTCTGCTCATGGGAACGGCTTCTCCTTCTTCTCCCTTCATTCCTCAGCCGCTCATTCCATTCCTCCGTTCTTTGGAGCGCAGTACGTATCCTCAGCGGGAAAAACCACACGCGACCAATGCCCACATTGATAAAAGCCCACAGACATAAATGCGCTTATGGACAAATACAAATAGAGAAATGCGTACACTCATTGCAAATTTAAACAATAAAGGTTCAAATTAAGAACTAAAATATAATTGTAACTTATTTGCGATTTTTGTTATTCAATGAATATGATATATATATATATTAAGAAACCGCAGAGCCCCTGTTCGAATGCTGGTTAAGACGTTGTTTGTGTTGTGATTTTCAAGGGAAAATTTTTAAAATGATTTTGAAATGCTAAAATTGGCCTGACGAAGTTGAGATTATTATTATGGTAGTTCTGTTTTAGCAGTTGATTTAAAGGACAAATTAGAAATGAGTACATATGAACAAATATGAAGTCATTTATCAGGACAACAGATATAGTTTTCTATCCATATTCATCAGAGAAGTTAACAGCAATTAGATAGGGATGATGGTAAAATTAAATTCTCTGCTACACGCTACACGACTCGCAGGGTCGTTGCATAAATGCAATTCTGATACTTGGCTTAGCAAATTAACGATGTAAACTATGACTGCGCAGTAACTGTTAGTATGGAATATCAGTTCTAGAATGGGTACCTCAAGGAATCATTCTCAAAGCAATTCAACGCGATCGGCATGTACCATGTGATTGAGGAATAGCAATTATCTCAAACTAAAATTAACTTTCGATAACTTATCTTAACAGGAAATATCTGCTGAATACATTGAAACATGAAAGTCTCTAGAACCGTGGGGGTATAGCTCAGTGGTAGAGCATTCGACTGCAGATCGAGAGGTCCCCAGTTCAAACCCCCCTCACCTTCTTAAACTGGTAATTTTGGATTGTATACGAATCGAAACATTTCTCAGCTGCAGTATCTTCCCCTACACAACATCTAATTCACTAACGTATTACCTCTCCGCATACCAATCGACAATTTATTTGACTGTCGCACTTTCCAAATTTTCACCATAACTTTTTACGAGCAATATCATCGCTTTTCTCTTTTCAAAAGAAAAATAGAAGTTTTATACACAAATTGCCTACACCAACTGAGTGCTTTCATGACTATTTAAGGTTTCCCACCTCTGCTCTAGAAAAAAAATTACAACGATGCAGTGTTTTCTTATATTTCTCGTCAATAAAATATTCAATTTCTGCCAATTAACTTTCAAAAAATTCTACCTACCGTTCTATGGAAACAGAGATATTATGCTAAGAACAGTCGTCAACTTGTAAATTCAGAAACTCTGCGAACACATAAACTTAATAATCATTACAAATTATAATCACAATATATTCTTCAAAGAGCTAGCGCGTTCTGAAGGTCAATTTCAATTGCTCCTAAGGCATAACATTGACTCATTCGCGTAACTGAAAGTCACGTCACAACATGGCTGAAGCGCAAAGCGCGAATGGATATTATTTTCTTTGTAACACATAAACTATTATAAATATTTCCTTGTTGCTTGAAATGCGTGGTATAAGGATAGAGGGGATTATAGCTGTTGGTAAATGAGAAAAACCTACAAAAAGTTGATACAATTGGAAATTTCGAATTTAATTGTGCGCTTCCGATTAATAGAATTTAATTAGGAATTCGAAACCAACTGTACGCGTATACGGATTTCGAAGTAACCGAACTACGAATTGAATAAATCCCGTGGTGTTTGCGCACCAGAGCACATAGTGACACTCACGAACGCAAAGAAAGATGGAATACTTTCAAATAACTCGGGAGCCGAAAATCATAGCCAAAAAGTACAAATAAAATTGCGTAAGTCCCCTTTGCATATGATTTATGGCATTAAAAAGTAAATCTCGTGGAAGGGAAGTCGATTCTTTTGTTGTTTTATCTCAGGGCGATCTGATCTCAGTTGTTTTCACAGCCTCCCTCTAAAAAGTGGTCCATAGTCTGAGACGTAATCGAAGGCGCTCATCCTTCAATCGCTTTTTATCGTACATGCACCCTATTCATGAATATTTATCCCAAATATTCTACACTTATTTATTCCGATCAGATTTCCGATTGATAAATGGGTGGATTATTGTCACGTACTCCTCCTATTGATCGATACCCCATTGTATTTTTTCGAGCCGAAGATTTAATTTAGTGCAACGTCTCAAATGCATGCTCTTATCATTTTTAGCTATCTGCTGCGCCGGAGGAAGTAATCAATAAGCATTCGTTTGATTTATACCGCCGCTTATTGCCTTCTTAAAGAAGCAAAAAGTAGTTAAGAATAGTAAACGGTTTTTAATTCACTCGGACCCACTGTGATCGAACGCGATTGAGTACGCTACATCAGCCCAATTTTCTTATTTTATAGAATAGATATCCATGCTAAAGACTGCTCTAGTATTTACCACAATCTTCAACTACACGAATCTAACACTTCCATTTAAGCTTGCTGACAATCATAAACATGTATAGAAGCTATCTTCTAATTCAGTAATTACTTTTCCCTGTAAATAGATTAGAATATAATTAGATTACTAATGTATCAATATAGATATATTATACAAAAATGCTTCATGAATTAAGTTTTACTAAATCAAACAATAAAATAAAACGGGACCCAGGTTTCGTAGCAACGCTTTTGTCCATCATTACGACCAATTAATCGTAATGATGGACGTCACCAGATCATCAGATAATGTAACAGATTGGACAAATAATATTAGTAACATCTTCTAATAAAACAAATTCTCTGATTATTTTACGCAAATTTAGCCTTCATTTAATCTTCTATCTCCTCCTAACAAATAAAAATTGCTCCCTGCCTCTATCAAACCAAAAATGTTTTCGTAAAAAAAATAATTTAGAGATAATTAATTAGTTATATTTCTTTTTTTTTAGAAATACACCAATATTTATTTTCTTGTAACACTCTAGAAAATTCCACACCAGTTACTGAAAAAGGTTTTGCAAGAACATCCGACATAGATGCACATCATCGAGGCATTTGAGGATAAACATTTCCCATGAGAGTACGCTCGAGATCGCTTTGATCCGAATTCAAGGACTAAAGGAAAAAGCGATGACATCCCAATCGAGTAAATCCGGACAACTTGAGAAAACATCGTCCTTGGCCACCGTCGCGAACAAATGCACACCTCGACGAGCGAATAATTTTATTCGTAAGAATCTATCCTCGCGCTAAAACATCGGTCGAATGAATCAGATGAATCCGCCAATTATCCACTCGCAGAAATCCAAGGACGACCTCGCTCGATCCGAGAGGATCAGAATGGGGCGCACGCACCACTCGCTCCGTGCGTGGCGCCTGGCACCAAGTGGCACCCTGTCAGAGGGTAAAGGGAGGTCACCTCAGTTGTATTATGCACAACATACAATACTTAACACAATAAGAGATGCTCACATATTACCTCTTCACTATAGTATGAAATGAAATTTTGAAGTAAATCCCACTGATATCAATGTTATGGTTCAATAATTTTACAGTATTGTAACAACATGCAAGTGCTGATGAGCCTGTGACTTGGTAAATTACTTTTAGAGAGGTTTTTTTTCGTTTATTTTAGAGTGAGTTGTCTCATAAGTACCTATCAATTTTATATGATTTATTCAGTAGCGTGATTAGAGACGGTTATAATTGAGGAGAACAGAAAAAGGAAAGAATAGCGGAGCATTCAGAGTCAAAGTTAAAGTTCATACCAAAGAAACTAGATAGAGTTTGATTGAGGATGATAGGAGTTAGCAATACCTAGGAGTTAGCAATACCACAGGACACTTTTTCCGCAATCAATTAGATTGCGGAAAAAGATATATTAGGAGTAGATAAGTTTTGAATTCTTCTTACTGCAGTTATCAATATACTACAATATACTAAAATATAATATAATGTACTAAATTATTAAGCTTACGTTTAAAGTTTTTGCAATGGTGAATTGTCTACGCCGCTCAAATTCCGGTTGTAATTACTCGAGGCAAATGGAATGGATGCAATTGTAACTTTGACAGCAGAGAAAGAAACATTTCTAGTAATATTCATTGCTCCTTCAGGTAAGGGAATGATAGCCTACCGAGAGGAAAAGCTCATTAAATGAATCTAATAATTATAAACTTAAATATTTTTGCCGATCACCTCCGCATAATCATAAACATAATCACCAGTGGTGCTGCTCGCTTTTCAAGGATTCAGAAGGTGCACTGGATGTACCACTTCTTCCATTGAGACGGAGTTGGAAGAAGGCAGCCTTTCTCTCAGAGTTGGAGAAGGCCGTACAACTTATCTGGCAGATTGCCCCCGAAGATTCGTTCCCGGCATGCCACACTCTCCCACGCCACCCTCAACTCCCTTTCAACGTCTCTTACTCGGCGGAAACAGTTAATGGAGTGCCTTGGAGGGTTGGTCGGATGCCCACGAGACCAATGCACTCATTTTTAAACTGGGCACAACAGATTATTTAATTCAAGTGAAAATGGCTGAATTATTCGCAAACCTGTTTGATTGACAGTCACCTGAGCGACACCAACTCGACCAACCAACTTGATTTGGAGGCTTTCTAACCGTCAATTCTTCCGAGATATTGATTTCTAAATGTGTTAAAATTAACTTTAGATATTATTTATCCAGAAAGCAGTTAACTGGCATCTCGATACATTCAATAAATTCTCTGGTTGGACGGAGATAAACATGACCGTTGCCTCTTTCGGGCGAAACTCAACTGCCACCCCGTATTGAAATATTTGACAGATAAACCTTCCTTAATACGAACTTAAATATTATTTAAAATATATATTATAATGAGTATAATCAATAATATATTTAATATTATTTTTTAATTTTAAGAGATATATATTTTTGAAAGATTCAAAGTCATTTTAAATATTAGTTATTCACAGAAATAAAAAAATGTAAGAAATTTGAAGAGGAGAAACATTTTCATGAATTTTCAGCAAATTAAGTAACATACAACTTGGAAAGAACAGAACTTTGTAATTTCAAAAGGTTGTACTTTGAACTTTGTATTTTACAATGTATAAATTGTATTATTAATGATAAGACTAACCTTTGTGTGGTTAAAGGATAAGAAAAACTGATGTTCTTCAGACATTTGAAGTCTTCTCATTGGTATATCTAATAAAACTCAATATTTTCTGTACGCTACTTTGCATCAATAAGCTTAATTTAGTAATTAAATAAGAAAAGTGGCAATTAAATAGGTCAAAATTACTATTCAACGCATGTCTATTGATAGCTTCAAATATTAATGGTCCATAAAATGAAGCCTTTATAATTATGGGGCCGAGAGAGGCGAGAAAAAATCCGCCTCAGGGAGGCTGAGGCAGACCTGATTGTGTAAACTAAAACGAAGTTTGCCCTCGGTCGCAGAAATCTTTCCAAAAATCAAAATTGCCCAATAAAGAAATAAGCTCTTTAATACCCTACCGTTTATTAGCCTTAATTCGTTCATTAGATTTATAGAACCCCGATACCTCTAGTTAAGAGGCAATGATGTTAAATACCTTGCGAATAATTCGAAAAATTAGAATAGCATGACAAAGCAGCCTATAATACCAGATCGGTGAAAGTCTAAAGCATTCTGATGAATTAATCATTAAATGTACGCAAAGTATCAAAATCTGTGATGGGATATCCGCATTCGGTGTCACTGAGACCAACAAGGGTTTCAAGTCGTGGCCCATGAGAAATATATAACAATGCAACAGGGTGACCTTCATGGCGATTTATCGAGTTAACTTCACGCCTGTATACTCTTTCGTACGCGTTCATCGATAAAAATGCATAAAGCTATAACCAGTATTATATATAGCTATGTAAAACATACGAAGACATTCGAGATGAAGATCGCACCCTCTTGATCACTTTGTAATTGTTGTGACTTGCCTAGGATAAGACCAACAGTTCGAATTAAAAATTGGATTGTTAAATTCTCCCGAGATCACTATATATCTACCACATTTGTTACGAAATAATGGAATTTTAAAAAGTTAATTAGAGGTTCATAAGGAAATTTTATTGGCTAGTTCGCTCACCCTTCGTCCCCTCCCTTGGAAATTCATTGGATCCTCCTTTGATAGACGTAAGAAATTACAATATCCAATTCTATATGTGTAATTTACGTTACATATGATGGTATTATGCACATTATGCTGTTATAAGCGTAGGACATAGGAAGGGATACTGAATCAAAAGAAGATAAAGTAAAAAAGGAAATCAGAGTTGAAGTGATGAAAAAACTTAATACTTAACTTAAAAATAGTCAACCAACTTAGAAGATATACCTGAATATTATTCAAGAAAAAGAGGTAATAACAGAGGGAAACAAGCTGTCTCCGTGTAATATCAAACGCTTTATAAATGAAGACATGGCGATGGTTGAATTCGCATCTACACTGCCTATTTTCCCCAATCAACCCAGTTAACAAACATCATTAGAATGAGGACCATTTTGTGCAATACTGACCTTGTGGGAGATCCTTGTTGACATGAAATGCCATCAATAAGACAGATTGACCACCCTCTGTGACCTCAGAATGCCTTATTGATGCTCCAACGAGTCTTACGCTCCTTCAGAAAGGTCAATTATTGTGGATTAAATACAAACTCTTGATTGTCAAGTTTTTTGCTTATCTCTATATTTGCAGCAATGTTCGCTAAAGTTCATCGATTGTCTTCCATCTTTGAAATTCGTATTTGCAAATATTTATTGAGGTGTATTGAATGTAAGAAATCGGTACACCAAATTCGTGACTATCGTGAAAATAAAATTCAATAGCCCCTCATTTTTATCACCAAATATTGATTTCAAATTTAAATTACAAATAATCTTATGTAATATATCACTTTACTCAACGATACACGGAAGTGAAATATTGTTATTTTTATACCGAATTTTCTCAAAATTGAACGTTTTGATAAACGACCGACGCCGATTAATGAAGTCAAGACTTCACCAATGTACTCATAAATTTGAGAATCCTCCCTAAATAACTTAAATAATAACGTTTTAAATCTCCAAAAGCGATCTTTGTCATTCCTTTCTCGGACTAACGGGGAGTAAGACTAGGAGCGCCGACAAAGACGGCTTTGGAGATTTCAAACCTCTAATTCCCTGAATAAGAAATGAAAATTTATCAATCAATCTATGATTTTAACTAAATGAAAATTGAAGAATAAATGACGCATTAAATGCAGGTGATTACTCAAGTAGTTTTACTTCATCTATTATATTGTGTTATTATTTCAAATTAATCTGACATGACTTATCTCAAAGGTTTTACTGATTATGAAATTAAGGCAGCAAAGAATTGCATGAGAGGAAAGCATATTAAAATAAATTAATTGTCTAAGGGCATTGATAAATTAAACAAAACATTTACCCGTTCCGTAAACATTTTGTTTCATTTGTCAGTTCATTAGAGCTTCCTAACACACAGTCTTCTCAGAATCTATTGATAATATTTCCTAAGGGAATTTACCAGCTATTTTTTAATGCAGGAGCAACTAGTATTGTCATAAACAAGAAAATAAGATTCGATCGAAGAAGCCTTAACTTGGTGGAACTCCGTAATCGGGATCATATTGAATAAAATTTATTTAATATGATCCCAAGAAAATAAGAATTCTTAAAATATATTCGTCTTTGTAATCAGTTGTAAATATTAATAACTAGTAAAATCTCCCTATGAATATATTGTGCATTTTATGCCAATCTCACTCGACCCTTTCCTATATTCTTTCTTAGTATCCTGATTTTCATGGAAATTCCACAATGCTCCATCGAAACGACGAGTTAGTATTTTGAAACAAAAACCCTGTCTACAGTATAAGGTAATGGAAAGATCCCAGATGGGTAACCTGCGGCCTTCAGACAGCATTTGGTCTTGTTGGTCATACTTCATATCACAAAGACTCAATATTAAGATAATAAAATCGTATTATTTAAATAATTGTGTAATTTAAGAATATCGTTAAATGGGAGTGGAAAAAGTTCCCTTACGGTTGCTTCAGAATATGAGTATTTTCTCATATAAAATGTCGATGTTTTACTATTTGAATGCAGGCTGGTTACAGGAGCAAAGTGAGCTAATGCAGTGCTCCGCAACCGGTGTGCCGTGGCACACTGGTCTGCCGTGAGCCGGACACGTGTGCCGCGGTCAAATTCAATGTATTTGACATTTAACAATTTTTCATTATGTATTTAATATACAATGACAAATTATTTTTCATAATAATGTCTATTTTCAAAATGTAGTATAGAATAATTATTATAATAAATAATTTTCAATCGCCCCCCCGCGCCTGGTGCCAACTTCGGGTTGAGCTGTCAAAAATCGAGCCGAATATAAAACTTTTGCGTTCATTGAAACAAGCGCAGGTATCACATTAATTTACAATAATTATTAAAATTGCGTAAAAAGAAATGTTATAGAATTATGTATGTATAATTTTCAAATGAAAACAAAAATTTATTGTAAAATTTGTGTATCAATTTAATACCTGCATATTTTTGGTGTGCCGAGGAATTCTCGGAAGAATTTTGGGGTGTCGTAGGTGAGAAAAGGTTGCGGAGCACTGACCTAATGGATGAGACCGAATGCTGCATTCCGATGGATGAAGGTTCCCCATTGCAGATAAATACCGTGCATCAAAGTAGAAAATTCATATTATTAATTATGTAAGCTATCGACGTTTTCGTTTTTCCCACAATAAAACGGGAATTCATCGTAGTTAAACCCCAATGGCGTATAACATAATCATCCAATTTGAAAGCATACGGTAATAATTTTTTAATTAATGGTCCATTAAGTGCCTAATTTACTTTAAGTTGCTTCTAAGCTAATATCTGGAGACAATCTGCCGGTTTCTCCATCTCCAGCCAGCATCGCCATACGACACCAGCATTTAAGAAGGCAATCAACAATTTGCTACGCTCGGGACTCATTTTCCGAGAAAGCCCGCGTTCCCATGCGACCGCATATCAACAATTCCATCAAAAGACCCCTCAAATACACGCCCACGCCTGCATCTCGTCGCTGCGACAATGCTTCGTCGCACGCTCTTCCGAGAAATTAAAAGTAATTAACGCGAGTCCTCTCCCACGACGAATCCAGTGACGGACGGGAATCTGTTCGAATCCATTCGCGGCCCAAGGACTGAAGGGGTTGGGTTGGCTGCCCTGTTCGGATTCCGATCGGAAAGCGAAGTTTATTGCAACTGGAATCGAAAGGAAGACCTTCAGAGGAGGACTCTCATCATTTACTGCGTTTTTTATGAGTCGAAGGGACGTCCTCGCTTGCGACTTGAATGCAAGGATTGCCAACATTCAGATATTTATGGAGGAGAGATTTGGTTTATGTTCGCCTTGTACAAGCTTTCAGGTTACTCCTGTCTTTGTGTTTATTAACAGGTGATCCGTCGAAAATTTACGAAATCTCCTTTTTGAATGATAAATATGAAATTATATTTTCAGCGATTTTAGCATTATAACTTTATATATGTATACCGAAAAGTGGTAAGCCCTGATAACCTACATAAATATATGGTTTTGTGTTTCTAAAGAAGTGGTCGATTGGTTTTATTTATACATTATCGCTTGATTTAAATCATTATTTATTATAATACATTAATGGAGATTCTAATTCAATAAAAATTGAATTTTCTTTAAGTAGACCGATTGAATCAATTCTGTCAATACCATAGATCAGCACAAACCTGATGGCTCTTCCTCAAAAACCCTTTCAAAATAAGAGGCCTAATGATGCTGACTGAGAACTGACGAGAATCTCAGATTCCAAAGTAATAGAATAGTCAGCAAACTGATTTTTCGTAAATCATTACCGGATTCTCCATACAGACCATTTACACATGAGCCCTAATCACACATTCCCTAGAATTCCCCTATCATAGCCTCTTCCTTACTTTTGAATAACAATCTCTTTACTTTTTACTTCATCATCGTACTTGCATTTGCCCCCTCTGTCCTTTCTATCCCATTTTCAAATACATTCCACAATAATCCATCCCAAAACTATACAAATCATCAACCTATTGACCTTTCTTAAGGATTGTTTCTGTCAACCCAAGCAAATTAGCAGCAGTTTAAAATACTCTATAAACAAATGCTCATGGATGAAACTCAATGAATCCAAGATGACCTGAAAATTTTACTAATAATGTTACTCTTCACGTTATTTGGAATAGCACGTCACTTCGCTTACAATTCGTGTGGAATATCTTCGAGGGATGAGTCAAGCATATTCCCCCTCAAATCAACATTTTGCCCTTTCCTTTATCCTCAGCTATTTTTCTCTGCCGCCCTCGCCTGACGAAAGTGAATATAAACTCTGAATTTTCATAAATTTATACATTTATCAATGAAATTAGTGGGTATCGACAGAGGAAGTTATGCATAGGATATGGAAGTGGAGAGTCTCAGCAATAAAACTTACAAGAAGATAGGATTGGACAAGAGAAGTCTTGCCTCTGTCAGGGCATTCCACCGTTTAGGGCAGGGTTTTCCAAACTGTGTTCCGCGAAACACCGGTGTTCCACTGAACCTGAATATGTTTTCCCCGGCAATTTGTAGTCTTAATGGAGAATTAGAGAAGAAATTAGGAAACCCTGGTTTAGGGTATATTACTAGAGACGGTATTCTTAAAATTGTTTCGACAACTTTCATCATTTCGAATCGAACCCGGGACCGCTATCACCAAAAGCGAACGTACTTCCACTTCACTATCGGGAGACCAATTAATTCATAATTTATAATGGAATTAATCAGTTGTAACCTTTAAAACCAAATCTCTATTTAAACCACTTAGTTACCAATTTACTTATTTAGTTCTAGGAAATAATGAGCTTGATGTGAGAGCTGGAATCTAACGACACCCGAGGGAACCTTGTCATCGATTAATTTGAAAGTCTCGACGATGTCCTAACTGAGCACCAAAGGTTGGTAACCCATGTCGAAAGAATGACTTTCAGCCGAGGGCCAGTGATACTTCCTCCGGAAGAGATTGGGTGTTGAAGCACATGGGCTTGCGGTTTCAGCCACAGATGAAAAGTCGCCGCGCATGAAATATTATTGAGCGTTTCTGTCTGCGTCTTTCATCTGAAGTCCGTGAGTAATAACGGCTCGTATATCATAATTTAACGACAAACGAAGCGTTCATTAATTTCGAAGAAGCGATACCCGCGCACCGAAATGTTTGCATATTTTACGATTAAAAATGTTTATGGGTTTCCATTCGGAGGAGTAAAGCGAGGACATGTTTGAATGTACGTCGGGTAAAAAGGATGACGAAAGACGCGTGGATGCAGATTCAGAGAATGCTAATTTGAAACTAATAAATGGGTGGTCGATTCAATACCGAATGAAAAAATGCGGAGAAACGTGTCGACTCAGATAATAAAATTCACAATGACAGTTCGCATATCCTTATATGTCATTTCTGGCTATAGTTTCGCTAAACAATGTGATTCCCTTCGATTAGAGCGTTTCGTTGTTTCAAAACTGTTACATTCTCCATGAACCTGGACTGAGGGATACTTCTCGCATGAGACAGCAAATCAAAATATATTTATACAGCATAATTAAACGAAGACGGAAGGTCATTTCGAAGACTTTAAATAGATTTAAATCTGAGAGGTTGTTGCTGAGGAATGATGTGATGAAATATGCAACAATAAGGTAAAAATTGGGATAAAAGGATTCACGTTATAAGATAATTGCATCGGTATTTGAGTATATAGTATCCGAAACATGGATCTTATCAATTAAAAGTGAGCATCATGGAATAGGTTTAAACTGTAAAATAGCGTTTTCCCTACACTTCGAATTTTTATACATCGGAATGATTTCTGCAAACATCTACTTTTTTACTAGATGATCATTTGAATTATTAAATTACTAATAGCTGAATTTTCAAATCGGCACATACATAAACAACATACAAAGAGAATTTCAGGGATTAGCTCAAAACTTTACGACCTCAAATTAATATGGTGAGGATTATCAGATAGACTCAATGGCTTCATTGCCAGTAGACAGAGGAAATGAGAAAGGGCAAACATTCTCAATCTTCACTCTATCTTATGAGCCCCATTGCCTCTTCAGAACTATTTTGGTAGCTAATGGTAGAAGCTTTGAGGTCCAACTTGCCTTCGGTCTGAATATTATTTATTCATAAAGGGCTATATATCTAACCTTCAGTAGGTTTATAAGCCTATATTTTATATTCATACTATTACTTTCGTGTCTCGGAAACTTACCCCACCCTTCATGCTATCTAACGCAATTTGCCTTACTCTGCGCCTCAGTCTTATTCCTTACATTCTGAATATTATACAAACAGATATTCGTCCTGAAATAGGGTCACGAATGGGAATTTTTTAACTATTTCGGTGGGAGAATTTTTTTAGGTCAAATATTAGACATTTATAAGCAATGCGTTTTCAATCCTCAACAGCTCCTCCGCAATCTCCACGACAATCAAAAGAAATGACTAAATAACGCTCCGCCTTACGTTTCCCACCGGTAATTGAATGCCATACGTGAATGCATCCCATAAACCATGGGCCGTGGGATCGATTCCTGGACGAGATCCAGTCCAGCCGCGCGAATCTCACCACTTCCAGCACAGAAGGATGCGAAAAAAACTCACGGGAATCGAACGAATTTTTTCAATCGGACGTATTACGTTGGCATACGGCAAACCAGAATGGCACACCTGCATAATTAATTCAGCGCGCGACGCATAATGGCTTCCATCTCTCTACCGGAGAGAATAATCGAAGCAAAAAATGTATTCTGTCTCCAAAACAGACTTCAATTAAAACATTGAGAGTTGAACGAGGACGGAATAAATATCTTTATTACGAGTGTATTGGATATGAGGGAATCGCGACTGGGAATTCATTTGATTTTTAGACCGACAGCGGACATGCGAGAGGAACATTCAATTTTAATGAGCGATGGAAATAGACTGATTCGGAATTTACAGGGATTCAAAACTGATACATTGTAACGAAAGCGACAGTTGGACCAAAATCTCCATTGACTCGATTCTCTTTCCAAATTTTTTTCTTTTCCTCAACGTTGCCTTTCATCATTTTAGCGCGGCTAAAATTACGTCATTATAACTGAAACTTTCGTTTCTTTTCACTGTGATAGAATTTAGATATATACCGTGCGAGCCGCCAGTGGAGTATTGCTGAGGGTGTGTTAACAGTAACATCCTCGCGTATTCAATCCCATCAGCTTCTCTAAAGGACTGCAGAAAGAACGACCAACTACCTTTTTAACGATTGCTTCCTTTATTTTATCGATGAATCTCAGAGACCGCGTTGTTTCCAGCAACGTCATCTACCTCGTCTACGCGGAACACCAAGAGCTTAATCACGGAACGCTGCGGCACGCCGGTTGGGGACTTTACGGACTCTAATAGAGTGACTCTATGTTCTTTCTATTTTGGTTCGAATAATGTCCTTATTACCATAACTTTGTTCCAACTATGAACCCATTTAAAAAGGAAATTTCTAATGAGACTGAATGTGAATCATTTAACTATTTTTTAAATTTTAATGAGAAAATTTTATAGCTGTGGAATTCTGGAAATTCCAAAGCTATGCACAACAATTCCCGGACTAACGATTTTTGTAGGTGTCAGAACTACAGTCGTTGGCTGAAATAAGATTTCCTATTATATATAGTCAAATACACGCAAATCTGACAACCAGTGGCCAAGGATAATAATAAAGGACTTTATTCAGGGCGAGATTGAGACTATCAAGTCTCTTCTTACGCCTAACCCTTTGTCATTTGAGAACAGAAAGAAATCGACCAGAATCAGAGTTCTAGATAGCTTAAACTAGTTTTGTCAACTACATTTTAAATTATATGAACATAATAGACATAATGAACATAGAAACATAATAAACATAATTTCGCTTGGTAAAAGCTAGTTAAGTATTTAGATTATAAATAAGTAAAAACGTTTCAAAAAACTGAAAAAAGACAAAGAAGAAAATACAATTAGAATTATAGAGTAATGATATAAAGGAACATATTCCAATAAAAAACATTCGTTTGGACGGTGGATAAGATAAGGAGGTAATGAATCCAAGCATGAAGGCATCTATGCATTCGGTCTCGTTTTTGTCTAAATCTGTATTTTTATTCAAATGGAAAGCAACGTATAGTTGAAGCCGATAAATTTTGATAGGCGACTACGGTAGTAATCCATTCTGAAAGATAGTTAATTGGATAATTTAGCGTAGTAATGACAAGGGCTGCTTATGCTTCGAATGTTTTCCTGTTTCTTTCTAGTTGGGAAGGCAACGAATGCATCCGAAGGATATACAGCTTCGCGTGATCATCTGATAGGAAATACCAGTTACGAAGCTAAGGAAGAACCTTCCTTCCAAGTTATGGATCCCTCCCGAAAGCCCATCATTAATTCCAAAGGATATGCAAATCGTTTAAATATTTCATCCTGAGTTCTCTCGACATCTCACATAGATTTTAGAAATGCGTTTGCCTAGGAAATATAAGTAATGGCGTTTCTTAAATATTTCTCGATACTTCCTAGATTCGTTGTCTTTTTTTGCTAAGGAGTACCTGAAAGCAAAGAGATAATTAATGATAGAAAATATCTTCAACCCAAATCTAGCATGTAATTTCAAGTGCCCGTCGCATTCGTTAGTGAAGGCAGAAAAAGTTAAATACTATCAGACTCGAAGTATTTCATCGTCCGTTAAAATTAAGGATGAAATTCATAACTAGTTCACGGTTCCGAGAAGCATTTAAGTGTGGAACAAATCAAAATCTGGGACTATACCGCCGAACCTCGACCATTTCGGTTTTGTTTCAAAGGATGTTTGCTATTCGAATTGCTCATTAATGGATCATCAATTTTTAATCGATTCAATCGTTAGGGAAACCGAAAGACTTCAAAAGATGTTCGCAGTTTTTATGGTGACGCACAGCTCTTTTATTATTATTTTTTACGATAACGATTATTACGAGATCAAAAACAGAATCCGAACAGGAAAATTAAAATTCTTGAACCGAAACCGGAAACAGCTGCCTCTCCCGCTGAAATTTTCGGTTCACAAAATAACATCTTACTTATATTTAAATGGAGTAAATTTTACTAAATATGTGTATAGATAAATTTTTCCCAACTAGAATCGATGTAAACATCGATTATTTATTTATTTTATTTATTTAAACATTTACTGACCGATTATTTTGATCAATACTCCTCCAGCAGTGCAAATGTTATGAAAAAATTAGAATTCATCTAATGAGATGGCAACAAAACCAAATAAAATAATTTCAGAGAGTGTTGTATTTGATGGTTTGAAGCAAAAATAAATATTTAAGATTAAAAAATCGGTCTCAATTGAACCGAAACGAATAAATTTTATTGCTCTTTACCCTTTATTCATAGATTCTCTTTCATAATGCAAGGAACTGTCCCTTATTTCACTCCGCAGCCCCTGGAAAGTCAATCAGGAGCCATAGTTTCCTGCCGATGAGGAAACATCGAATCCTCAAGGCATTACCATTTCCTTCATTAACTTTCGAGCAGAAAGCCATTTCGTCATACTCCGTGAATAACCGATTTGAGAGGCGATGGAATCCCGAAGTGGGTGTGACCTCCACATGAAGTCATAGACTGCGCTTGACGTTTTCAAGTGTCGACAGGTCACTCGTAAAAGGCGCTCCAAAATATATACAAGAGGGGGGAGTCCTTTCACGCCACCCCGTGTATACACGCCATTAAAAAAGAGAACCTTTTAACAAGTGAATAGCGGCCGCCGCCAGCGCACACAATTAGCGCAGAGGGCGGTGAGATGTTTATAAATTCGTTGGGAAACGCGTAGATTTTCTTAAGGTCGTCCTCGAATGTCCGAATGGGTCTGGAATGCTTTGAGATGTTCAAGTGGCAAATCCCTTTATATCTGTCTCGTTTTAGTTTACCGGGAGAATGAATAATTATGAATATAAATATTCTCTGAAATAGAATTCCCGGAGAATCATTATGTTGAAAGCTTCTGCTCCGACTAGAATTAAGAAATGTATAGGAAAAATTAAAGCTGTTTTAAAAACAAAAATTGTTTCGGTGATAATGCGAAATGAAGATTTTGGTAACATTGACGGAATTGATTGATTCTTATTTTACTTTTGCAATAAATTTTAGCCGTGTTTGCGAAAATTGTCCACTAAGTACATTTTTCGAGAATTTTGCATAAACATTTAAAAGACAAACTAATTTCTCTGATAATTTGTATCTTTAATTTTTTGATTGGAAATACAGTAAACATACTTGTAATACCGTTTACCAGCTCCTTAATTCACTATATTTACGTTTAATATTTATTCCTAGACCGAATTTGAAGCGTAAAGAAATGGTGAGTTGACAAACCCTCAAAAAAGAGTGGAATTCGGTGCCCTGCTGAACCTACTGAATCCTACTGAAACCCTACTGAACCCTACTGCTCACTAAAACGCTCGTTTTTCAAACTAATACAGAATCACATACTCTCATCTTAATACTCTAAAAAAAGAACTTTATTTTAATAAACAGTCCAAGTATAAATTCCATCCCAATTAGTTTTTGTCTATTTTTTGGCATTTCTCCCGACGGCCCTCGTGCCCATCAATGAGATCCCATTTCCTGCTTGCTTTCAGTATCCTCTAGAAAGTAATAAAGAACCAGGGGGAATATTTTTGCTTCTTATACTTAAGTCCAGGAGACCATGCCCAGGAAACGTACCATATATATAATAAATCATGGTGGTGCAGATGTGGAAAGGAGGAAGGAGACGAGAAGTGAAATAGGTGGTGGATAAACAACGGATACGAAAGCTTATTCTTCATGAAAGAGAAATCTTATTTCAACCTTTGTTATATTTATAGTTTCTTCTTGCTTCGTATAATAATGATGAAAAGAGTAACATATCTCTAACGTGATAACTGCGGTGCAGGCAAATACATGTAGAATTACAGATGAGAAAAAAGTAAAACGCCACCTTACCAACCTGTTTGAGCTTTATCTAGTTGAAGTGAATAATAAGCGACCCGAAATTAGTTAAAAACAGCTATTACCATCCATGTTTCCGAAAAAATTTTATTGCGATACAGACAAATACTCAGAATACTGAAAGCGAAAATTAAAAGTTACGATAACAAAACACCTTACGGGGTAGGACTTTTCTTAAAAAAAAAGTTAAAATTTGTGGGCCCATGTAATTGGAGGATATACCTTACTCAGAAAATATTTGCAATATGTTACATTGGTTACTTGTAAAAAAACCTGCGATGGATTATAAAATACATACGTAAAAGGTATCAGATCTTGCAAATGAATTAGAGCGAAAATGACGCTTACATTCGGGTGAGTGTCGCATATTAATTGTGAAAGTTATCCAGTGGACTACCAGTGAATCCAGGGAAGTTGGCAATCCTAAGAGAAGGGTGCGGTGAGAGTTTAAAGAACTAAATGAGCAGGGAGTGATCGCGGGAAATGTGACCGATGGCCAAGTTGTAACCACAATGTACACGAGGAATGATTTCTATTGATTTTCACGAGTCTAATTTGTATGCTCCATAGCCAATAATTCGTGTCTTCTAATAGAAATATATTATAGTAAAATAATAATATAGTAAATCGTGTCTTACGTCTTTAACATCTAAGTTATCGTCAACAAGGCTTCGAAAAGGAGGAGAAAACGACAAAAGGTTTAAATTAGATAACCAATTTTCTGATATAATAGCTTAAATCCGAACTAAGGAAAATTATACATAATGCAGGAATATATCTGCAACTCTGAGAGTTAGAAAAATCTACGGAGCCTGCTGATAGGTGCCGACAGGCGGCTTGTATGATATTAAAGCAAATCAAAATGTAGGAGGAAATTAGTAAACATTACGCCCGACACACAAGGCACACAAACTTCACAAAGTTATATGAATCAGAAGAGATAATGCAATTCAGACATCTACGGTAAATTTTGTAACTATTTACGTAAAATTAGTTGCCCAATAGTTTAATAAGGAAAATGCTAATATGAATTATCTCCACCGATTAGGTTATTGAAACAATACCTAGGGATATTGAGTATTTTTCAATTGTCTTTTGGTTCAGTTAAGAGAAAAATGTATCTTGCCTCGGTCTTGTTCATGGCTGTGGTAAAACAAAGAGGTCTCTACTAATCTCGGTAGCTAATAGGCCTCAAACCAGCTTCTCCCGTCAAATTATGCAAAGAAAATTAAATAGGTTCGCCAATACTTACAAAAATTTATTTTTAAAAATATTATAATTTTCAGAAAGGCACGCAACTAGAATTGTTGTCCACGGATTCTCTTTATTCGATCTCAACGCCGTCTCTGCCGATGTTAAGCGACGAAAGAAATCCCCAGCGTGACATTACTTACTGCTTATTTACTAGCGTCATGCAAGGGCAGGCATGCGCGTCGCCAGCAAGTGCACGTGACATGGTAAAACAATGGGAGGACTGCGTGCTGACGTGTGAACTTAAATTTAGTACGCACTGATTAAGTGTAGTAGTAACCCGTCCATTCATACGCTCTCGTTTCGATGGGACATTGCGACTCCGCCAAGAATTCTGCAAAAGTGAAGATTGGCGCAGTTCCAACGGCACCCATCGAGTTCATGTTTCGAGCTGCGTGTAATTAACGCAAAACTGAAGATCATTTACAATAGCTTACTGAATTAAATCATTTACTTGGCTCGGGCCGGGTAAGCAGGACGTCTTTCGGGCCCGGGCCGGGCTCGGGCCTGGTAAGCAGGCAGTCTATCGGGCTCGGGCCGGGCCTGGGCCCATGAATAATTTTCCATAAGGTTTGCACGTAAATCTAATTTTTATCGCATGCAGGGTTTGTTTATTTTGCAATATTAAATTAGTAAAAGAAGTCGTACGAAGTCGAGACAAATTCCAAAAGGAATGAATTTGAACGAATACTTTTATTTCAGTCGTGGAATATTGCTTTTTATTTGAATTGCGAGAACAGCGATGAAATAAATGAAATATTCCGGGAATGTTAGAGGTTGTAAACAAAAAAATTCTCATGGATAGCCACAGTGATTGTTGAATCAATAGTTAAGGTTCTCACCGTTAGATTAGATAGTGTAGATCAACCCGATAGAAGGGAGAACAATATTTAAAGCGTCACTAGCAACCTAACCTTATTTATAGCAACGTATACTTCTAATATTGGAATTTTATTTCATGTGTAGAAATATAGAATCTATAAACCGAAATGTTTCTATTAGGCATTTACTTATTCAGATGAGTGTTTATTATGTAAGTAGCATATGACGGAGCCTTTGTGCGACCACCAGCCATATCATACAATGTAAATTACTGCAATGTAGATACTTATGAAGTGATATGTTTTTTCATAAAAGGGCCCTGGACATATGTTTGACAACTTTTTTCGCTGAAGACCATCATGACATGAAATTACTGTCCTTTTTTCAGAACAAATTATCATTTACTTGCTAATTTTGTTTACTTTATTTATCATTTATTCAGTAAAATCACTTATAAAATAAATTAAAACTTCTAAGACAAAAAATAAGAAATCATTGATTAATTTTCATTTAATTTAGTTTCTATATATTTTGGAATTACTGAAGAAGTGAAATAAATGTACTGTTTCTACGTTCGGGCCGGGCCGGGCTCGGGCTCGAAAATTTTCTCCTACGTTCGGGCCGGGCCGGGCTCGGGCTCGAAAATGTTTTCCTATTTTCGGGCCGGGCCGGGCTCGGGCTCAACAACGGACGGGCCGGGCCGGGCTTGGGTTAAAATTTTCGGCCCATGCAGACCTCTAGTGTGTGTGTGTGTCTGTGCTTGTGGGCGCTCTTACGTATAAACTATAAGTCGTATCAACACCAAATATCATATATAGTACTGTGGTGTGTGCTGTCAGAATTGATTAGTTTTTGGAGTATATCGGTTAACCGGAAGCTACATTCGTCAAAGCTCATTTCCGGTTTTCACAATATCTCCGTAAATATGATATATAGGTATATTGTATTCCTTATAAACGTTTTAGATAATATAATTTACTATAACTTTTGTATTTAACATATTTTTGTATCATCGGTTGATTAGGAGTTATTCGGGAAATACCGATAAACCGGAAGTAGCTGTTATGTACTTTGTGGGCACTGTAACATGAAAACCATTCGTTGTATCAACACCAAATTTTATATTTAGTACTTTGGTTGATGTATTTAGAGTTGATTAATTTTTGGAGTAAATCGGTATACCGGAAGTCGAGCTTCATTCTTCAAAGCTCATTTCCGGTTTTCAAAATATCTCCATGAATATGATATTTAGGTATATACTATTAATTGTAAACGTTTTAGAAAATGAAATTTAATATAACTTTCGTTTGAAACATAATTTTGTATCTTTGATTGTTTAGGAGTTATTCATGTAATACTGATAAACCGGAAGTTGCTGAGTATGTACTTTGTGGGCGCTTTGGGCTCTATGGGCGAAAGGCCAATTTCATCGTTTTTCATCGATCATGTCCCGAAAAACATTATTTATGATGTTTGTAACGTCAAAGATAATAATATATAAATTAATCACTCATCTTCCAAGTTTAGATGGAATATAGAGTTCGAAATTACTGCCGTAGATAAATATTTATATCTTATATATGGAGAAAGTCATGTGCTGGCCACATCAGATTTTTACTTTCTCCATATACGAAGTATAGAGAAAGTATTGTTTTCATGAAAAAATTCGACTTCGAGATTTCAACGGAAATACATGTTTTGGGGTCCCTAGAACACGTTTTGACTATTTTCGGAATGATGTCTGTGTGTATGTGTGTGTGTGTGTCTGTATGTGTGTGTGTGTTTGTGGGAGCTCTAACGTGAAAACTATTTGTTGTATCAATACCAAACTTCGTATATAGTACTGTGGTGTGTGCTGTCAGAGTTGATTAGTTCTTGGAGTAAATCGGTTGACCGGAAGTCGAGCTTCATTCATTAAAGCTCATTTCCGGTTTTCAAAATATCTTCATAAATATGATATATACGTGTATTGTATTACTTATAAAAGTTTTAGATAATAATATTTACTATAACTTTTGTATTTAACATATTTTTGTATCACCGGTTGATTAGGAGTTATTCGTGAAATACCGATAAACCGGAAGTAGCTTTTATGTACTTTGTGGGCGCTCTAACATGAAAATCATTAATTATATCAACACCAAATTTCATATATAGTACTTTGGTTAGTTTTTTTAGATTTGATTAGTTTTTGGTGTAAATCGATTAACCGGAAGTTGAGCTTCATTCTTCAAAGCTCATTTCCAGTTTTCAAAATATCTCCATAAATATGATTTTTAGGTATATACTATTAATTACAAAAGTTTTTGAAAATAAAATTTACTTTAACTTTTGATTGAAACATATTTTTGTATCACTAATTGTTTAGGAGTTATTCATGAAATACTGATAAACCGGAAGTTGCTGATTATGTACTTTATGGGCGCTCTGGGCTCTATGGACGAAAGGCCAATTTCATCGTTTTTCATCGATCATGTCCCGTAAAACATTATTTATCATGTTTTTGGCGTCAAAGATAATATATAATATTAATCACTCATATTCGAAGTTTAGATGGAATATAGAGTTCGAAATTACTGCAGTAGATAAATATTTATATCTTATATATGGAGAAAGTCATGTGCTGGCCACATCAGATTTTTTATTTCTTATTTTAAATGCTTCGTAGAGCAGGGATGGCAAACCATTCCCAATCTTTAGTCTATATCATGGTCTTGTTCACAAAGCAGACTTCACCTTTTTGTACTATTGCATTTTCACAAACATTTTGCTGTTTATTTTCGAGATCGACTTTTGAACTTTTGTTCTTAAAATAATAGTTTTCCCAGTCAGTAATGATAACTAAAGAGGAATTTGAATCCCACTTACTTTCTTCCCCATCCTTTGAATCTGCACTCTAGCCATGTTGCCGTTGTACAGTGCGAATGAAAGTACGATTCATATTTACATTGGGAGACTTAAAATATGATTTTCATCCACCACACTGTCTAGAAAAACTGAAACGAGTCAATATTTACCGTCATCTTAGTTGATATCTTTCGTCTAGAAAACAATAGCGTGTTAAAGAATGAATTAAATTATTCAGATAATTCACGAATAAAAAACATACAGTTCGGTTGCAGCAAAGCAAAGGCATTCGACACGCCTCGATATTTTGCAATCTTGAGCCCACGTAATGAGTTTGACAATTGATGAGGAGAAATTGCGATGCCATGAGAGATGTTATCGCACCTCCATGCATCGAGGACACATAATTCAACTTCTGCAACATTACGATGGAGGCTCTGGTATATTCCCTATACATTAACGATTATATATTACATTCTTTTTATATGAATTCTACCATATAAATTTTGGTTTTTACATAATCACATTTTTTACCTCGATTTCTTCCTTTCGGGTGCCCTTCCGCTATCTGTACAAGGACCAAGTAGTGATTTATTATATGCAGAATTTCCATTAATTACTGTCAGTTGATATAGAATTATGCCATGTAGTAAATTCTTCAAACATTTTATGGGACATTGCTCGGCACATATATAGTAATTTCTTGAAATAGAGTACGAGAACCCGTGGATGCATCGTGCAGCTGTAAAACTGAGTGTTTAAAGTGTATTATTACGCCCAATTTAGTGGCGTCTTAATTCATTTTCATTATTGCGAGCTCCTAAGTATATTCTAATCGGCGCACCCTTACGGATAGCACCGTCAGGTAGTCCCAAACAATCCGCCTGTCCCCACCATAAATTATTCCATAACTAGCTAAACCGGGACCAGTTTGCGACATCTAAAATGCAAATGTAAACTAAAAAATGCGTGGGCCGAAATGGAGCGGCACGGTCCTCACAATTGGCGAAACATTCAAGAAGTGATAAAAATAGCAGTTCGTGTCAAGCGTCGAGAGAGGGGGCGATAATTGAGTCCTCCGGAGCCCTTATCTTCGCCTCCGAAAGCAGGGTGTGGTCGAAGAAGTTTCTATCCTCGTGCCTTGTTTTCCTTGAGGGAGTGGCGGCTGGGTGCGCGCCCACAACTCGTGTTTATACACTCGCGTGCGTTCTGTGTACGCAGAGAGAGCTACCGTGCGAAGGGATGAATGGAACTGCACACACGCCCACGCACTCGATGGCGTTTTAGCCTATAAAACGCGAGGGATTGAATCGTCCCCGAGAACAAAGGAGCTTCTTCGAATGAATTCAGTTTGTGGTCGTCCGCGACTTTTTCGCGTGGGAATGTTGACACGGCTCAGGTGGCGACATCTCTCGAGGTGTATTGACGTCGATCTGAAGGAGTAATTACTTTCCAAACAAATTTTTCTCCAATTTCCACTCGCATCGCCATGTTTGAACTTTTAGGGAACGCGATCTGCGAGTGCATAAACAATCTGCAAATACATCCGTGACCCGAAAATATTTTTGTTCGACGGTAGAAATA
Source organism: Sympetrum striolatum (assembly GCA_947579665.1). Classification (NCBI taxonomy): domain Eukaryota; kingdom Metazoa; phylum Arthropoda; class Insecta; order Odonata; family Libellulidae; genus Sympetrum; species Sympetrum striolatum. The sequence continues at coordinate 80,763,124 of OX388351.1, forward strand.
TTAATTTACGTTTTGGGGGAAGCAGAAGCGGAAACTGTGAGAGGAAACAGAAAATAAAACTGAATCAAAAAGCTCCTTCGGTTGACCTTGCGGAACTCCTTAGAATTCACTAAATTATGTTTAGTTTAACTTAATATCCGACAATATCATGTTAACTAGTACGCAACTAGTAGCATAGAACCGTCAACATTGTCAAGGCTAAGAATTAAATTCATATTAAATATACATGTATATATATATGTCATAAAGACAGTTTTATTTATTCAATATGTATACTGAATAAATAAAGCTGTCCTTATGATTTTCACATAATATATAATTCCCAGAATTCCACAGATATTATATTTATATATATTATAGGTGACATTGCCTTCTCAAACGCATGAATTTCTATAATCCGATTCAGAGCCAAGAAAATGAGAATACCTCCTCAGATCTTGGATATTTCGGATCTCTGTTTATAAAGAATTTGTACCTTAGGACCCTTCAGCAGAACCAGCGATATACTAATCAGCAAATCTGAAATTTCCAGGCTCCCGGATAGTCATGTGGACAGCGCGTTTGCCTTTGGTGAAAGTGGTCCCGGGCTCGAATCCCGGTGGGAGCCAATGTGCGAAATGACCTAAGCTGTTGAAGCACCTTTAATAGTACTCCACCCCAAACACTATTGTTCCACTGGAAAACAATTCCCACCAGCCTATAATGCCCATTCTAAAGGGCCTTCTACCGCCGACCCTTTGCATTTTCATAACCAACCGTCAATCGCCAAAGATTTTTTCACAGTAGAATATTGATTTATAGTAATGTAAAAAATTCCCTATGAATTAGAATCTGTCATAACTACCGCTTAATAATCAGTGAACATATTATTCCCCACTCCTGAGATTAACTACGATATATAACTGAATGATGACTAGGCTAAGTACCTGCATTGTAGCTGTAAGAAGTGAAAGAGATGAAAATTAGACATTCCTCGAAGACGAGCTTACTTCATACGCAAATCTATCAAATTCCAGACGAAAGCCAACTTATTTTGGGTCCATTTTTAGCGAATTCTGAGAAATCCCCGAGTAAGTCCTCGAGAATCCGACGACGCTCAGCACACTTTTGGTCCACCGATCGTTAAAATATGCCGAAGTCACCGCGTTTCATATTCATAGCCATTCACAAATCATCTTCCCATACATCAACCTTCGGCGTGAAATGCGAGAATATCTTCATTAATCGAGACAAATGATTCTCCGATCGGATAAAGATACTCATTATGAAAATTCGGAGGTATCTTCGGAGATAAACGCGTTACGTGGACACGTGACGAATTCATAGGCGATGGATGGGATTATTCATGGCGGATAAATTACACGTCTCTGCGAGATCGAGGACTTTGTTGTTATTAATAGCGAGGTTCGACTGGGGGTTAGAAACTGAACATCGGCACTCATTTGGGCATCTTTGACGCGCTATTTATCTCCGCAATGACGCACGCACAAGTGCGAGAAGTCACTCCTCGAAATATTCCCTATGACGGCGAACTTGAAAGGTACTTATACATAAGAACATAGCAATCGTACTTCAGGATATCACTCTATCGTTTTAATGACAAAAATAATCCGTCAACTTCAGTAACACATCACAAAATCATCCGTTAAGAAATAGAATTATGGACCAAAATCTTCCCGAGAGTCCTGGGTTCGAGTCCCGTAAAATCGATGTTTCTCACTTATCTTCATAATAATCATGAGTTAGTTAAATATCATAAAAATCCATGACAAAGTATAAAATAAACCAAGCAGTTCTTGGTTACTCCCACCAAGTTTTTTATTTAACGACCGATGTCGGCCAAATACGGCCATTCTTAGGTTGCAGTTGTGAAGTGGTTCAGTTCCAATTCCATGCAAAGAAGCAGCGCAACGAAAAGTGCTAAGAAGTAAACGTGATTACGTGGAAAGTAAAATAGATTTATAACAATACTAAAACCTTCAATAAAAACTTTTTCTAACAAATATTTTTATGATCAAGCGTCCTTTACTCTTCCAACATGCCTCGTACATCTTGCGAATAATATCTATGAAATAACAACATTCAAACCGTTTACATTTTTCTGTCTTTAGCAATGAAATAAGTTGATTAATTATTTTCAAAAGATATCATCTCAGCATTTACTCTAATTGGACAGAAAAAATTAGAAATAATAAAATGATAGTGATTATTATTGTAGATTTTGCAACTTCCTACTTTAGATGATTTTATTAGCTTCATTTAAATATAATTTGCAGCAAATTTTGGATTTATCGATTTATGATAGAATACAATCAATTTTTATATGCATCTCTGCAAGTAATAATAATACTTTAATACTGACATGGAAATTAATTTCACAAAATAGGTACACATCACTTACGCACGAGCTCTCAAGTGCGTACACGAATCCGAACCGCCTGAACGAAACTCATCCGTGAATTTCTGCTCATTTCTCACCTTTTACAATTCGCAGTTAACGTAAATTATCACGGTACGACAAAACATGACAATAATATCCATTTTGAGGCAGAATCGTCCTTTTTTAGCGGATCGAACATCAAATGCCCTGTCCTTCTATACATCAACGGAGTGTAAAAGGAGGAATGTTAAAAGCCAAGCCTCTCAAGAAAAGCCAGGTATGTTGGGATTAGAAGTTCGAAGGCGGGGATGTTATTTGATGCATCCAGCACGCGTGGGTGCATCCGTTGGAAGAAAATGCAGCGATGGGATGGGGGAGTAGAAATATATGTATAGTTGGGATACGCCAATCCTTATGACACGCACGTATGCTTCGCCTCTTAAAGCATTTAACGGCCATCCGAGACAATTATAATGCTGCGAGCCATTGAGTTTTTTCGCCACTAAAAGGGGAAACCTCTTGCTTTTCGAAGATGAGGCGTGTGATAAAGGAACAAGGAGGTAAAAGACGAAGTTTATAGCTACAAGTATGAATAGAGAAGTGAATTATGGCAGATTATTATTTATAAATGAAGATATATGCACTGTTAATTACCCTAACACGTTTAAGATAATAAAATGACAGGAATAAATGTGACGTATTCTTAGCACATCCATCACACAAGGTATATATACCAATTACTTCCACAAAAGCGCTCTTTACACTTGAATTCCTTACATATTTATATCTTAGAATTGTCGCTGATGTTTTATTAAATATTCTGACAAAAAAATCAATTTTTTCAAGACTATTTCGGTAATTAAGAAAACTATTTCTTGCAAGCCATCGTGTCCTATCAACACAAGGAAAGGCCAGAAAATATTATACTGATTTCTTTTTCAAAAAAATTAAGATAAATTACAGAAATAGGATGGAATGGACTAATTTTAAGGAAATTTAAACCAAACTGAGGGAACTTTAACCGAGCAATGCATGTATAAAACAGCAGTATAGCCATGCCAGAATAAGGATTTCATGAATATTGATGACTTTTACAAGTGAAATCTCTGTATTATTCAGTCACGACTCGTCGATTATTCAAAATAAAAAAGTAAACAATATTATCAAGACTGACTAATGTATAATGTTAAACATAACATATCTAGAATATCTTCTTAGCAGTTTCGCAATTTCAATGGAATTCATGTGGTACCTAAAGAGACAAATATCTGCTCCGATGAAAAAAATACTACCAACATGCAATCCCTCCAAATGTTATATTCAAGCATCAAGCTGTTCAGTTTTATAGAATCCACTTCAACGATGGCTCTGAAATGAGAATTGGGATGAGAGTCCAATGCAGAAGCAAGTGTTTACTTTCAGCGACCGCACTGGCTAATATTTAAAGTTCTTGGAGCTTAGATTTCAGATTTATTTAAATACATGATGAATCTAGCATGATTTTTAATTTGACCCAATAATAAGGTAAAAAAGAGGATTGGAAGAGGCGAGACCAATATGGAATAAGAAATTAGGTTTCACTTTTCAAGGCAGATTCCAACTCAACTATTAGATTCTCTCAACCTCAGCTAACGAGATTTTTAACGGAAAATTGCATTGAGTTACGGATTAGTTATCGATTTAAACGGATTAGATAAAATTATTGCTAATTGGGTACCACTGTTTTAGGATCTCGGAACAACTTATATAACATCGATAAATACAAGCAAAACAACTGATATAGTATCGAACTGCTTCGATGGGGTAGCATCGACGTATTCCAGCACATCGTATAGGAAGAGCCTTAATTGTGAAACCTCGCAACACACCCAAAAGTCATTTACGTAAAATTCTAAAAAAACTTACCTTAGACACACCGAACAGTTCCGGGTGAGGAACCAAACAAGGTGCGCAATTAACCGAGGGCGACAAAGCATTTAGACATAAATCCACGAAATCCGGCGTGAAATACCGCTGCGAGCGGAACATTACTGATAATTACGACGCAAAACTGAGAATATGAGTTTGGGGGGAAAATTACAAACCGCTCGTTATGTTTGAAAAAAAGGAATTAAGCGAGATGGATCTTAGTTGTAGGAGCAGTAAATATGCGGATTTAATAACTACAAAAGGGAGAATTATAAATAGCGAGGCGTAATGGGCGTAAAACAACGAAACAAATGAAGGGGAGAAGTTCCCGCGTAGCATCCATTTCATCATTGAGTTTTTTGTGCGCACACCTGGGGAACGAACGGTAGAGAAGATGCGCGATTCCTGAAGAGCGTTTCCACTGGTTCGGCACGTCTCCCCTTTTAAAAGAACGCCGTGGCTTTACGATCGCGATTTATCACTTTCCTCTTCATTACCGCGCTCTGCGTTTCGTCATTGTTTGCGGGGAAGGGGCGGATGGGAGAGGAGGAAACGAGGCTAAATGGGAGGAAGTAGAAATAGGAGACAAACGGGAATAGACGCGGTATCGATTATGATAATCACCGTGTAATAGCTAGGAAATAGAAAATTACTGGGAAAGGGTTAAAAGGTTTAAAAAGCGGGAGGAAAGGAAATCGACGGCAGAAAAAGATAAGCGAAAGAAAGAGAAGTGAGGACAAAAATTAATAATTATTGTAATTAGTAGAATGCATCGCAAAAAATGATGTGATGTATAGCGATGAACAAAACAGAAGACGAGTCTAAGAATATAAGAACTAAGATTGAGAGAATGGGAGGTAATCTAACCGGGAGAAAATTGCGAAATTGAAAAGAAAAGGTAAAATAATTAAAATAAAAACATACATGAAAATATTAGTGGCTATATTCATATGGATCGATCGTTGTAAGAATATTTAAATATTGTCTACACACAATTCACGGGGGTTCTTAATGTTTCATTTCCAACATAATTGTAGTAATATCCTTAAAAATGCGGCGATTAAGAGAAGTGATAATTCACGCAGGCCGACCGACTATTTCCTAGGCAGAGAGAAACCGCGGTACCGGAATTCGAACCGAGGATCATCAACGGATGAGCCCGCGGTTAGGGGGGGGGCAAAAATATCGGTAAAATGAATAATGTCCAGAGAGGTCTGGTGGAACTTCATGATGATTAAACATTTTGTAGCTTTGAAGCTTCTGTAGCTGTTCTGATCATGGCATAGTTGCATGCCGAAACCGGTTAACCACTTTATTTTAATTGGTGGACTTTTACAAGTTTTGTATAAAAAACTTTTATTTTTTATCTATAATCGACTTAATGTGGATTTGTTTTACTGCCTACGCTACTCTACCAAACTATATGCGGTTCCTCTTTTAAATTTTCAACAATAAACCTATCTTAACTATTTTTCTTTGGAACCTATTATACTTGGGCGGAATTCGTAGAAGGATTCTTACCGTTAGGGGAAAAGAAAAATAACTCTGCTACTTGGTGTTTTTATTTTTGTGCCGATTTCCTTAAACAGGCCATCAATATCCGATTCTGGCGGTTACTCTTCACTCATTTATATTTTTTTGTGTAGTTCATAGATTATGTTTATTTTTCACACTTGAAAATCAATTAATATTAACGCACTTCACGCAATCATGAAAACTAAGCTTAGAGGGATACAACGAAGAATTAGTGATCATTATATTTTAATTTATTTCGAGTAAAAACCATCGCCTTCTATGAAGCATCTTTAGCAGAATACTCAGTTCCTTGTCTCTGTTTATTTCGTTTATTCATAACTATTACGTTTTATTATTCTTTACAGAATTGGTTTGAGTTATAGTGATTAATTAACTTCATCATATTTTATTTCAGATTATTCTAAAGAAATACTCAAATACTTTCAAATAATATATTATTTTTGAAAGAAAATGCCCTTGGTATACCTATATATCTTTAATCAGACTTCTCTCTGGGCGCCCATTTAACATTGACTGGTTCTGCTCCAATGCAATTCCGGTACATCAACCATTCCACCACCGATTCGGTTATTCATGATATAATAAGGTTCCGCTTATGTAGACGTTCATTTAGCTAGATTCGCTCAAAAAATGCGGAATATGGAATAAAAATCGGTGGTAAAAATTTAACCACGAAAATACGTAAGTATGGGCAGGAATCTGCAAAGAAGAGTTGGGAGAAAGGGGAAGGAATAGGACATTAAAATCTACAAACTAAAGAGGAAGAAAGAAAGCGCGATTTAGAGTCACGATTTATTTACCAAATATGTCCGCGTATAGAAAAGAAATGACAGAGGTGAGTTTGGGAGAATGTGGAAGAAGAAAAGGGCGAATGGAAGGAAGTGCAGAGGAAATGTGTCATCCGAGGAAAGAGACGGAGAGCCACGGTTGGGGAGGAAAAAGAAGGGAAAAAACGGTGGCGTCCCGCGGAGAAGAACTTACATCCCTCCTAACAACAAAACTCCCATAACGTAGCTGGAATCCCCACACATACATCACTCATGCGCTCAAATTCCTGTCGAGCAAATTTCTTTCCGCGCGGAAGAACGCCGCCTGAAAATGGCTCGTTTAAGCGATAAATCGAGGAGATCCGGTCGAATATTAAGCATCCGTAGGGTTGCCACATCTACCGCCTCGACTTTAGCACTATGGAGTATCCGTATTGACTTAACGGGAGTTTAAATCCAGCTGGAAACACTGAATTTTATTTTTTTTATTTAATTGATCTTTGAATACCGTAGTCTAACGCCGCTATTAATCTACTTCGCAATGAATAACGTGAATTTTGCTATTAAATTTTTGAATAATTTAAAAGCTTTATTTAAAATAAATTTCAGAATAAAATAGAAAAAATGATTTTATTTTATAGGGCAAAGTCCTATGGAACATTCTTACAAAGGAAAACACAACTTCAGACAGCTCGTTTACATATAAAAAACACAAATTCCAAAGCTCTGTGGAGGAAAAAGAACTGAAAAAATAAACACATAAGAAATTTCATATAATACAATTACAATTTAAATTCGTAAAACACAAGAAATTAATAATACTTCTCGAACAAATATTGAAACAATTTAACCTTAAATTGACATAAACTAGTAACCGCAGTTAAATGACAAGGAAGGCTATTTCATATTTTTATGCCGAAATTAATTGTGGATGATTGGAAAATATGTCCTGCATTTAGGGTTCTTAAATGTTCTTCTAGACCTGACTAGTCTTGCTGAATCATTAAGATTCACAAGGATTAGATTGTACAAATAGTCGGGTGATTTTGCAGATAAGATTTTAAAAATGAAAACAGATATTTTGAAAATTTTTCGATGTTCCAGCTTCATCCACCTTAAGTTAACATAAAATGGAGTTATATGTCCACATAAACTAACATTAAATATATATCTTGCCTCTGAATTTAAAATAATTTGTAACTTTATTTGTTGTTCTTTAGTACAATCAACAAAAACTCTGGAGAACAACAATAAATACAAGGAACTAAAACATGATTAACAAGTTTTTTACGCACTGTCAGAGGGTTAAGATGTTTAAACCGTTTCATCTGCGCCTACGTGTTGTAGAATTTATGAGAAACAGAAGCAATATGCTCTGCCATGTTATTAATATTGACTCCTAAATTATGAATAGTTTTAGCATAATTAATTTTAGTACAATTTACAACAATCTTAGGCAGCGTATTATAATTAAATTTATTTACAATTCTAGTTGTTCCTATAATAATACATTTAGTTTTGATAGGATTAATTTTCAGTATATTATCCTCCGCCCACTGACATATGCTATTAACATCATCATTCATCTTAGCAATGGCACTATGAATTTCCAATGGATGACAATCCATTATGGCAATTTCCTGAAGCACTAAGCAGTACATCTTGAATTAAATCCATAATAAATAGCGACAGAAATCACTTATAGTAAATCTAATCCAATAATTAATAGATTACTTAAGTTTACTTTTTCATTTCTTTCCGTCATTCCTACGATAACTACCCATTGTAATCTTACCCACTATTTACAGACCTGTGATATCTTAACAGTGATAATAAGTGATCTCTAATTTACCAAAATTTACTTTTTAACTATATTTACATTTAGACATATACCTCGCGAGCCGTTAGTGGCGTATGGCAGTGTATAAGTGGTGAATTTAGAATTAAAGAGAGTTTTCGAAGAGAAATAGGAAAGGCTGATGGTATGAAAAATTAGCTATTAGAATACTAAAGGGATGCTCATTTAGAGTAAAGGTAAAGATATTGACCCAATATACGATATCGAATTAAATCTATCTTTTGATAGCTATTCTCATTATTTTCCTATATTATTTACGTTTTCACGATTTTAGAATTCACTATAAAAATAGTACCCGATGTATTTCACATACGTTCAACAAAATGTTATTCGTGGTAAAAGCATGAGCAGTTGAACTAATAAATAGTTGAAAAGCATGGCTGAACAAAATATTCACTAGACTACAACCCAAAGATCGTGGAGAAATACGATACGTTGGCAAAATTTGGCTGATTAACAATCTGTACATTTTGAAGATGGCGGAAAGGGCCTTGCGAATGAGTTGGGCCAATGGCGTTGCATTTCTTAAAAGAGAAAGGCTCAAAGAGGACTCTCAATCATCATCTTGCAGGTATTTTCTGCTCCTTCCTCGAGTGGAGGGAGTCACACCATGTTTCTTCAGAATTCTTTGTGTAAGCGGAAGATTTTTTCGTGGGTTTTCCATTCATTCAGGACGCATCGAAGTTTAACACCCTCAATTAGCCGCAACACCTGCAGAAACTGTCTTATATGGGAATGTAATGAATATTTTTGGTTTATTGCCAAGCGTGTGTTGTGAAAATATGTTCTTCCTGGCACAACCTGACGAATAGAATATGTTTCGTTCTTTTTGGTACAAAAAATGAATTGTTTCTTTAATTTAATTTGTGTCTTCTTGTTCATGGCTGTGATGATATGAGTGATTCTGCATAGTGGCATTTGTTTTGGAAACTCATACTGCATCCGCAGAAAAGGAACTAATCATGCTTATTTGGACAGAAATACTTTACAAAATATCACTGATTACAAGAGGATCAGAAAATACATCAGTCCTCTCTTTTATTTACTTCGATAAACTGTGTAAAAAAAGTTGTTAACTAGCAAATAGTTGGTCGTTGCACCATGAAAATTGTTATTCATAAGGTCACATAGGCTTTTTTCCCTTAAAGTATTCTGGTTTGCCGATTGAAACAAGGGAAAACATCTCATCTTTCAAGACGCATCTCTCCAAAGCTTTCTATAGATACCGATAACGAATAGAATAGGTTCAATCCAGCCTTCGGGCTGAATAATATACAAATAAAGAAACGAAATATCTAAGCTCTCTGATAAATCCATAAGTCATCGCCTATATCTCTAACTTCGTAGCTAACAAAGTTTTATTTATTAAATTATTTTTTTTGAGTTTTGTAAGTATCTTTCTGATCCCATTTTGACGTTGTATCGCAATGCTTTGTCTTTGTTTAGAAGATATTTGAACACTTTGTTCAACTCAATAACTGATCCAAGTCAGGATCCGCGAATTCTCGTGTATGAAATTCCGTAAATAAAAATAAACCAATAGTTTGTTGGAAATATACCCTTTCTGCTGTCAGTTATAATCACGCAAAATTAAAAATATACTTTTATATCTTGATATGCCATTTCGATAAATACTTTTTAGTTTTTTAAATAAATTCCCGAGTTTGAATTTTTATTTATACATAGATCTTTTTGGTCGATAATAATTTACAGAAATTAAAAATGCGACTATTTGATCGATGCATTCCTGACTGCTAAATAAATTATTCAGTTAAATTTATATATTTTCATTTTTATTGCTTTTCGGGTCCGAATATGAAATTAAATATAATTTATCGGGTTTATCTTTTGTATGAAAATTTCGATATTTTTTACATTTTTGAATATTTCAAAATTCAATTAAATGAAAATACACATATAGATAATTAATTCAATCGTAGATAATTAATGAACTCCTTTTATATGATGTTAAAATATCCTTTACCTATCTCAACTGATAAAATAGCACTCACAATTTAAAATATTGTTTTTCTAGCCGATACGTACAGAGCTCGATGGTATACATTTTCATAAACTCCTCCACAAAAATGGGCATTAAATTCACAGTAAGTGAGACATTTGCGAAGAAATTTTACACCAGGATTTAAGAGTTTGGAGTGGAAAACGTAGTGTTTTTCCTGATTCTATATGCAATGGGTATTAATCATTATAACCCCAGATAATTTATAATATCGTCGATCTTGCTCTTACACCCCGGGCCACTGGTAATTGCAAATCCGCTCCTTGGTGAACACACCACTCCTTGTAGTGTATAGATGTCGTGATTCAATTTAGTCTACGCCGACCGAAGATAAGCCGATAATTTCGATTCAAACGTGACGAGCACTACCACCGACTACACCCACCATATTTTCCATCGCTTCACCTATGAGCCACTCATCCTCCGTGATCTAGACGAACCCTATACGCTTCACTACTCCTAGGACAAGACCTATCTCGAGCTTCAATCTTTCCGCCTGACAACGGACTTAACGCCGGACAAACTCTCCACCGTGCGTGGAACACTAAATTGGAACACGGTGTGGGAAATGTACGGGGTGGAAGGAAGTCGGGAATCGGAAAGAAAAAATAGAAGATTAGAATGTTTGTCAAGGTTAGGCAGGATTCAAAACGCTGGCGTTTGCAGTGGAGCGTGTCAGGGTAATTAACCGTGATGTGTTCCGAGGGAAGGAACGCAATTAGGGTGCGGGAGAAGGCTCACCGAAACACGGCCGCCCCCTGCACGTCTCTGCACGGAACATCGGCCAATACATCCACGGACACAAGAGGGCAATTAATTAAATGAGGGAACACCCGCATAATTAATTATAAAATATCGAATCCGTCGTATGAATAACGCAGATAAGAATAAAATTGCCGTGAAAAATAGAATCCGAGTATTTTGTTGGCGAAGAAAAATTTCAAGGACAAAGTTGAAATGAAAGGATTTAAGGGAAGATAGCCCTGAAAATGAACAGCGTTATTTATCGGAAAATGCCAAAGTACAAATACTCGGAAAATACATACTTGATCGACTATCAAACAGTGGTTGAGGGAATATTAAAGAATAATACCAACCACGTCGTATCTATAATTAGTTCTCAAATAGCACTTCAGAGCACTTTTCATTAATCCTCTTTTATTATTGAGAAACTAAAAAAATAAATATTTCCAAAAAAATATGAATTTCGCTGTCAAATCCATTCAAAAAGCTATCATTTATACTTAATTTGCCCTTTGTTTACTGAAAAATAAATGCAAGTATAAAATATCTTGTAAACGAATGAATAAAGAGTCCTGAAAATTTTTCGGAGCAGTTTTCATAAGGATTTTTATAATTATGGTAAAGCAGTAGACTTAACAGGAGGTTATAATATCAGATCTACAGTAAAATTACACAAAAGAATAATATGCGCTATTATCCATCAAAAATAAACATTTATTGGCGCGGATTCCGGAAAACTACTGAAAACTACTACACTTTTCTTAATTAGATCAATACTAATTATAATTGCACAATAATCGAGGAAAATTAGATATCATAGTTGTGAAACTATGCATTGATAAAGTATTGGTATAAAATCATATATTACAATTAAGTTAAAATTCAATTCTTCAAAGAACATAAATCATTACCTTGCCACTTTAGGGAACAAAACATTAAGCATGCGTTTTGACTACTCAACGAAAATAGACAAGTTCGAAGGAAACTCTATTTTACAACATTGCTAAACGTGTGATGATTGTTAGCAATAAACCTACATTGTCAAAACAATTACCGATAAAAATTACCACATCTTCTTCAACGAAATCTTTTAAGTTAGCATTGAAAGAATAATGTTAGGAGTAGGCCCCCGTAAATAAGAAAATAAATGCCAACAATATCCGAGGAAGGGATATTTGTTTATGCATAATGAAGTATTTTGTACCTCAAAGCGTGACTCTTACTTTGCCAAGAAAGTTCTCAAACATAAGTTGATCGGAAGGACCCTAAAATTACAAGAGTAGGGGTTGCCAGATCAAGGATCTCATTCGATTTAAGTCACCTGGGCTGATTATAAAGGACTCACCTACTAAATGTTCTACTCCTAAGGATTCTTTTCAACCCAGCATCGATTTTGAACACACTTTTCCTAATTTTTGAAGAATGAGCTTAAATTACTCTAATATATACTATGAATATAAGCAACCAGATGATCTGATTTCTCTACGTATTGACATAACAGGTACTCAGTTCCACCAAACAACGACAAGTGGATCAGCAAATTGGAATGCCTAATTCAGATGCATCGACAGACAGGCGTCTCTATTCCCACAAAGGGGTATTCTTGTGGTGAGAGCTTATCAGATGGACAAGTGGTGAATACAACTGCTGCCTAATCCTCATTGGTAAATATAAGCGGAGTGGGTGTAGAGCGTGAGCAGCGATGCTTTCGATAGCTTCCATTCCCCTATCGCCAACCCTTTTAAGGACGCCACTCCGAGATGGAAGACGTAGGAAGATAACCGAAAAGAATAATGGGATAGGAAAAGCATTCGTAACGTACCGTTTCGAATACCGTGAACGCTATAATACACATTGTAATGCATTTGAGATAGTAAAACGTAGCTAAACGAATGAAAACTCGCTTTTGCTAAAAGTGTGCTCAAAGGAGTAGCTTCAAAGTTCTAAGCGGTGGAAGTGAAATATTACGGATTCATTCCTAGATGAGTAATAATCACACCCTAACGAAGTGAAGCTGATAGCCCCTTTAGCAAACATTTCTTCATCTACTTTCCTATTATTTCAATCTTATTAAGTTTATAATTATCTTATTATGTTTTGGATTCCTCCTTTCCACAAACCTTCCCATTGTGCAATTCACGCACGCCTATTCATAATCTGACACATCTCGCTTAACCAGATATTTTTCATGTTTACTCCTCTCTTCTAGACAATGAAATTCCTATCATTCTATACCACTTAATATCTTTTTATCTATTCCATCCATCTTTTCCCTTTGCATATTGGTCGTCCATTCTTTCATACACCTTCACTCCTCACCTCTTCTGGCAGAGGATAGTAGAACATGTATCCGTCAATTGCGTTTGTTTCATTCGTGTTTATGGCTGAGATGATATGAAACTATGATCCTGTATTCATTTGGTCCCCGACTGAATGCTACAAAGTTATTATGTAGGGGGTTATTGTGCTGCACTTACTAAAGCCATTTACAGATCCAATCTACTTTTTCAATATTGGTGGTTTTCAATTCATAAAATTCATATAGATTAAATTAATATTCTGTAACATTTATAATTATTTTCCTAACGAATGTATAAGTTAATGAATAGCCGTAAAATACATTTATGTATACAGTTTTCTTAATCTTGGAGATTCCTGCAATGGAACTCAGAAAAATAAATTCCAAAATATATTCCTTAAATTAATAAACACATCAAAACGACAAAGAAAAAACGAAATTCCTGTGTGTAGCGTTTCAGCATTAACAATGTTAAAATGATGAAAGTTATCTAAGGGCGTATTTCAATGAGGTTACTAAATCAAATTTGAGGATATTTATTATTTATACTGATAGTTATTGGTCGTTATCTATTCTATTTAATTAGCCTGCCTTTTATTTAGTTTCATAGAAGTTCAAACGCTGTTAAAATCAATGTATCAATGTTGACGTACTTCCTTTTTGCACTAGTATCGGCTTAACTATGACTGATTCAGGATTCTTTACCGCAAAGTTTAAATCACGAGATCTTCTGCAAGTTAATGCATTGGAAGGCAGCAAGAAGACAATGAAAAAGTAATGAAACACCGTTTCATCGCTGCAATGTTATTGGCGTTTGGCGGGAGAACGATTTTGATGGAATATCTGCGGAGAGAAATGCGCGTAATGGCTTTGCTTTATTGGAATAACTTGTATGAATGAAACACTGTTCTCTCCGCTGGGAGTCATATTCCTTGAATTCAGATAGCGGATGGCGATAATTTGCTCGAGCGGCTCTATTGATTCTTAAATCAACGCATCTGCCGCTGGGTACATCCGCGTCTGAAAATTGTTCAACAGAGATCGATGGCTAAGAAAAGCATGCATGATTCACGCGAACACGTTGAAGAAGGAAATTCGACGTCGCTCAATGTGTAAAATAACAGATGGTTGGTCGGACTCCGCCTTGGCTCCGGTTCAACTTGCTTTCCACTGAGATATTGCCTTGCATAACAATCGCTTATGATAATATTAAGTATCTCGGAAGGGGATCAGCGTTTACAGAGACCATCGAACATAAATTAAGGACTTTTTTGCGTGAGAAGCTCTCGGAACGGAGTGTGGTTATTTTAGTAAAGTTTGAGCGAGCGGAAAGCAATTTGATTTTTAATTCCATTGAGGTATGCTGCGATGCCCAGCCATAGGCATGGGGTTTTACGACTTAAGTGAGAGTGATCGCGCTTCCAATAGAACCTCTCGCTAGAACAGGTGCTTAATTTTTATAGAGAGAAGGAACGACATGATAATAATAAACGACCTTATTTCAGGGTGAGATTGGGACTTATAAGTCTCTCGATAGGTCAAACCTCATGTCATTAAATATTTAAAGAAAGAGTTTTTAGGAATAGAAGAAATAAAAGGCGCAAAGACGGAAATATTGTGCGAGTTAACAAAAATAATTTAAGTAAGTATTAGAGAAAAATAAATACCCGCAAAAGTTACTGACAACTGCAAGAAATTTTCAATTGAAGAAAAGAAGGGGAAAATACAAATAATGAGTGTCAGGAACAAGCCTGAAGAGAGACCAGATGCGTGTGAACTTTCATACTAAATTATCAGATGTTGAAATAGACACATACTGAAATAAAATTAGCAGTGAAAATAAAACAAGAGACTAATACCAAGAGATATAAACATAAATATTGAAGTATTACAAAGGAAAGGTGAAATCTAAAACATGTTGTAACAACGTCAGGAAGGCAGCTTCTAAGATGGGCCGAAAAACGTTACAATTTCATTTATATTGAGTGCCAGAATAATTGTATAAATGTATTCTTGAAAATTATTAGAAAATGTTTCTTTACGTTAATTTTTTCAATTTAATTATTTGCAAAATAAAAATCGAAAATTAACAAAGTAGATACAAAGCATCGTAGTTTGCTCGTCATCCCGATGACTGATTGTCCAATTTGTCTCACCACAAAAATACTTGGTAAGCAAAAAATTTAATAACAGATTCACTCAAATAAAAAGTAAGAGTTCCCGAAGGTAACCATCGTTAAGGACGGGCCATTGAGAAAAGTAAAACGCATCCATACGCAAAATTGAGGGCAATAATAATTCCACTTTTCTTAAAATAGGTGTCCTTTCTCGCCTCAATGGAAAGCGAAATTGCACAGTAATTCTTTCACGGTAATTTACTCTTGTCCCTCTGAAAATTGAGACTAATTCATTGAAGTTCTTATGATTGTCGGATTTAAAATAATCTGCCCAATCATTCCGTAACTTTCCTGTAAAATTTCGAATTTCGAAATATCTCATATAACGATTTCTTTTTAATCGAGAGAAAAAAATTTCGACGTATAAAATTCTGAATTCTCTGGCGATAAACAATGAAACTGTTCTATGAATAATCTCGTATCAGTTAATAAGATACATGTTGTTCTCAAATTGTTACCGATAGCGTGAAAGTGCAGGATAGGAATTTGTTGTTCAATACTTTAATTTTTTCGGATAAACATATAGGAAAATTCTTTCCCTCTGATAGACAACGATGGATCCTTGCACACATTTGATTTTTAACCTCATTGACCCATACTAGCACAAAAATCTATTTACTGGACAATTTTTACTAGCGCAACATGAAAAAACAGCCATTGCTAAATAGTTAATGGTCGGTTAGCCTTGACTCGAGCCCGGGACCGTAGAACATGACAACCATTCCGCCTTTGGTCGGCAAGTAGCAAGCTAGAATGTGAAGGAAATGAAAAGCATCGAAGTTTCAAATTATGAATATTTGCAAGGAGACTGCTCAGAAATCTTGCGCCAATGAGCGACATTACCGTCCCGCTTCAACGTCCCACGATTTGAAATAACAGAATCATCACAGCTACTTAAAAATAACCTCCTTTAATCTTCTTGTCACGGACAATAAATTAACCAGAAAAATTACATCAAAAAGGAGTGCGTCCTCTATCTTCACGATCTCATAACGCAGACACTTAGCACCCAGAGAAAGCGAGTGGGAGAGAGAAGTCCTGGAAACCTCCGAAAAACCACGAAATGGAGACAGCCCTCTCGTCCTACACTTTCCACTTTAGCCCAAAAAATGCCCTTGTACTGATTTAGTCTGTGCGTCCCTGTCGAGCAGCGAGGCCGTATTTCAGAGGCGATAAAGTCATCCCCGCCGACCCTCCGCCCCCACACACACGTCTTAAGGTGCGGTGTACACGCACAGCCTCTTCCAAAAGGTGCCCTTCTCGGAGGAGGGAGAGATATTTTCCATTCCTCGTATTTTTCGAACGCTTTCCGTGTCGGGGTTTCTGGAGCGATTTCGTTAATCAGTGATTGGTAGCTCCATCCTGTGCACACCCATGGCTACTTCGGATTCCTCAGACACGGGAAATGTGGATCTATGGATGGATTCTTTCTGTTTGGCTGCCATCGAAGCGTAACTTTGGATTCTCAGTCTGTCTCAGGACCGCTCTAAATTAGAGCATCTAATGCCTACTTTTATTCTAGAGTATTTCAATGCTTTGTATGTTCTAACATGGCGATTACAACTAATAAACCAGTTTTTTAAGGAATTCATAGAAGAAAATTCTACTTCAGCTGAACTGACTTGGAGGAAAATTGCTGTCGTTAACTCAGATAAATGAAAATTCATTGGCAATGAGATGCTCGTGAGGAACTCCATCACTTCTAGACCGTGATGTATTCTCATCTGCTAAGATCTGCGATCCTAGAATTCATAATCTGTAATGCTCAGGCGGCAAAGGATTCTGAGTGATATCGATATTTTTAGCATAAACCTATGTTTGACTATAATGCAAGATGTATGTCTTTGACAGAGATTCAAAAGAATATCTCTGGCATTGTGATTAAGAATTAATTTTGTGATGATGTGTAATTTATCACAGTATTAACATTAATTAACTGAGAAATAAAGAGGACGAGCACTGGCTTAACTATTTCCATTCCTTGTTCATTACATCTACATCTACATTACTACTACTACTGCAAGCCGCCTTTCGGCCTGTGGCAGGGGGTGTAAACGCCAATTGAATCTAAACTACATCTTTTCTAGGTTATTGTCACGTATCGTTCGCGGAAATAATGAATCTCTAAAACGATTCGTCCTAGCATCTATTTCTCTTAACTTACGGTCATTAGGTATCGGATCGACCGAGGTAGCAGGGGGGTTGCATGATACCGATTGTATCTTCATGAAATGTAGTTTCCCTGAATTTACTAAGCAATCGCAGCCTAGCTTCCAATCTCCTTTCTTTCAAGGATTCCCAACCTACGTCTGAGAGCATTTTTGTAAAGCTTGCTTTTTTATCGTAGCATTTCTTAACAAAACGAACCGCTTTACGCTGCACTTTCTCGAGTTCGCGAGTACGCATTTCATCCGCCGGATCCCATATACTTGCCGCATATTCCAGAAGGGGTAGAGAGACTGATAGAGATACTGCGATAGGTTTGAAGAGAGTCTAATTGAATGCAACAAGCATATTAGATTTAATATTTAATAAACCATGCTATAATTGCTAATGATTCGTAGGTGAATAATAAAAATTTATTGACCAATTCGTTAACAAAAGCTGGAAAGGAAAATTTCTTAATTTCTCTTAAGGAATTCAGTTCAGAATTATTTGTTTTTAACAACTTCATCGCACACTTTTAAAATCTTCAACTGTGCGTGGAGACGGGTAACGCAAAGAAAAGAGAATTCCGTTTAGATTCCGCATTATACCTCCGAGCATCTAATTCCTTATGAATAAACTTATAATAAAATATATTCCGGTAGTAAATATAAGGGAGATATGACCGGGAGATGTTAACGGTTGGTAAACGTTGACCGCCGAAAATACTGTTTAAAAAACATATTGAATAAGGCGGTGCGGAAAAAAGTGGAGGAAATTCTATATTTCCAAAGATTAGGTTCGAGGAGAGGCATATTTCTCCGGAGGAATGCTAAAATCAGAGATTAGAGATAAAAGAACCGATAGATTCTTCTTCGGCAGATAACTTTTTCGTACGACGCTACACCTGCGATAGAAGGCGGCACGCCCGGGGCCTTATAGTACGCATAATGAGGAAGGTACGCCTTATCGGTCATCTGAAGGAAAAAATGCTCTATGAAAGTGGCGCGAGGATGATATAATGTCTTTTTTCCCGGTGAAGGAGTGAAATCTTTATCGATATAAAATAAGGAAAACAAACCTCGGGGAAAAGCTGAAACTCTTATCGTAGAACAGAGCCGTTTAAAGGATTTAAATTGCAAATTTATTAATATATAAGAGCGGTATGTGTTTTACAGCCGTGATAGAGTGATTATTTTGATTATAATAATTTAAAAAAACTTTTCAGCTCTATTCCAGACCTCAATTCTTTTATTACATCGATTTTAAAATCATTTGACAATTATTGTAAATGGAACAGTGCAATCTTAGTTAATAATATAGTAGCATAATATTGTTATTAATCAACTAACTTTTTTTGCTAGTTTTGTAATTAGCTTGACTATAGATAGAGCTACAAGGAGACTATGTTAAAAAATATAAAAAAATATTAAAGAAAAAATGTCTTGTATCTTTGTTAGGTCGGAAACTTTTCAGAGCACCCAAGCATCTGTAGTCAAGCTAATTACACAATTAGCAACAAAAAGAAATTAAATATTTAATTAATAACAATATTATGCTACTAAACTATTAACTAATATTACAGTGTTCTATTTACAATAATTTTACTTAATTTTGCACTTGATTTATTGATGATTTTCGATTTCCGTTCACACTCTCTTCCTGTATCCTCGCTGTACCTTAACTTTATTTACCTTCCCTTTACCTTTTCAATTGAAGGTATAGTTTTTGGTGAATCACTGAACTTGAAAAATGTATTTTTACCTCAGAGTTTCATCATTATCAATAATTTACTTAAAGTATCTTCTTGGCGCCATCGAACTTGATGAAGGTATATTCAATAACATTAGAATGCGTGACCAAACGTCCCCACCAGAGGTAACAGCAACATCAGAAGTAATGAGTGTAAAAATGACCCATACTCCTATCTAATACGGATGATACTTACTACGCCTCAATTAAAACAATTGAAGAAATCCTAATTAGAACAGTTTTCGCTCCTTAAAAATTTTAATCCGTGTAGTAAGGAAAGGAGAAAAGGGCTAATAAATATTGGATTGAAGTTAATTAAAGAGAATATTACCCTCTTCTATCTCTAATTATTGTGTTTGCGCATAAGACTGACTCACTGCCTCAGACGTAACATCTAGCCAATCGTATATATACATGCAAACATTGTGGATTTTGTTAATCTAACCAAAACGAGCAATATCTCGTAGTAGTTTTACGATGTAACTGTGGAATTCGCTCTAGTGGAAGGTGTAATTTATGAAAACACCGTTTGTGAATGAGTCTCTCAGAAGGAAAGACTGCTTAGACTAAGCATGAAAATTGCATTAGGAAATAGAATTAATTTTGAAGAAAGATCTTAGATAAAAGGGGTACTCAAACAGCTTATTATCAATGGAAAAATCTTGCATTTATGGATATTTATACATGTTAACATCACATATAACTGCTTCTTCACACTTATGGAACTAAAGGAACACGACATGCTACTAACACTTACTACACTAACTTAACTTTTGACTAACTACACTCACAAATGTATCCTCCGAGTAGTAATATCGCCCTGTCTGCACGTTCCACAAGTCTGTTTCGCTATTTTGTTATTTTTGCGTAATCAGTACGCTCGCGGAAAAAAAATAGTCTTCGAAGTCACAGCAAGTTATATCATTTTCATTAATTTATCTTGAAATATCTGATAGGCCCGTGTATCAGGGGGCGCGTAATGTGTACTGCGTCTTGCGTAAAAAGTGCCTTCTCTGAATGAATTGAGGAGGTTTTCCCTAAATAGCTCTCTTCTAAAGATTCTCTTTCTACATCAAGAGGGATCTTGGTTACACTGATAGATATGCCATAAAATGTATTTTGAAATACACTTTATCTTTCTAAATAATAGAGTATGTCTATTAAGTTCATACGTCGTACATGCTTCTACATATCAAGTTTTCTTTTGAAAGACTTAAATTTCAAATAATATAACTAATTATTAACAAAAAATCTTCGCTGATAAAATCTCCCATCAGCGAACACTTCTGCCGGATAGAAAGAGGTTGAAAAATGGCCGTTCGCCACGTATGAAACTATCTAAACCTCCCATACTTTTTAAGCATCGTATAGATGCAATCAGAAGCAGAAAATGAGAAAATTCTATTAGGGAACTTGATTTACCAATAACAAAGTATTTAAAAACTACTCCTCTAATAATCTCCAGGTTCATTCCATAGAACTACAGATAAATGAGTACACACACCGCTGATAAGCAATATACGCAAACTGAAAAAAAAACAATGGCTTCGGAAGCTAAATTTATTACCCCTACTTAATTACCAAACAGTATTTGGTTGCTGCCTTATCAGAGACACTCTGCCACGCAATAAAATATGCTCCGGAAAATGCGGAAATTAATTGGAGCTTCATCTTCAGATTGGTGATAGGAATGGCCGGAGATATCACGCGCCAATCTAAATGAAACCTTTTGTAACGGGCTTTTTCGAACTTAAAAGAATGTTGTCTATAGTCTGAGAAGATCTCATGTGCGAGAGCAAAAAATCAAGGATCTCATGATACTTTCTTATAACATGAATTGTAAAAATGAAATGAATTATATATGAATGAAATGAATTATGAATATAATGACGTTCTTCCTAACGAAGGAAAAATTAAATGAATGGCCGTAAAATATACCTGAAGCTTGTTTCTTCATCTTTGAAAGACTGTTTTACGTTGGGACTCGAAACAAAAAATATCTTCCCTAAAATAATGAATACATCATTAAACCCGAAAGTGATTCTACGGTGTTTTGAAGTGCTCATTTTCACAAGAATTATTGCCAATGAAAAGAAGGAAAATAAAATTTAAATTGATTTGGAAAAAGATGAAAGTTTTCTAAACGCATTCGTTGATAAGATTATCAAAATAAATTCGAGGAATTACATTATTTATCTCAGTAGCGATTAGTTAGCTCACCAACTGTTTCCGCAGTTATGTTAAAAGGCTACCCTTCAAACATAGCTTGATAAAAGCCCCTTTGAAATCACTCCCTTTGTTAAAGATTGTCTTCAAATTCAACCTAACCAAATTCATTCTTCTCCTGATTTTATTATTAACAATACTGATTGTGAAACATTATCTTTCTTAAAAGTTCATCGCCATATTTTCAGAGAGAGTAAACGATTATGGAACAAAGACTTTTTTAACTCGTTATTTAGCACGAAAATAGTTTTATTATTAAAATTGTATTAATAAAATAATTATATATTGATGTTCTATTTACATTTTTTAAATTTAAATAGATAATATTGGTCTCTAAGTATATGATAGAGAAATATATATCGTTCATTTAGTTAATTGTTGTCCATAGCTAAGTTAGCATGAATGTATTGTATGAATAATGATGATAATTGGCTCATTTAGGTATTTCTTAATTCCACTCATGATATTCCTGTCCCTGAAGTAGTTGTCGAATTGTTTTGAAAGTGCTCCGACATCTTCAGTCATTTCACTCCGAAATCGAACTATCAACCTCTATCTTCAAAAATCACTCAAAACAAAATACCTCACTCCTCATTTTGCCGAATATGCTTATTCCTGCTTCAGAGTTTTAGTAGCAGATGGGCTTACCGATCTAATCAATCTCCGGTCTAATGTCTTCACAGACAGACTGTCTTATCGAGACTGAATTTGTTAAGACGAACTGGACCAAACCCAGAATATACTATTTCTACAATGCAAAGTTAAGTTAAATCTCAGCGAGGCAATGTTTTACACATTTCTGAATATTTATCGCAAATTCGTCACAATTTTCAGGTCCTGTCGAATTTGGCGGCTTTTTCGCGCAAAGTGCGAATTGGGTTGGAAAGGAGAAAATGGGAATGGACGATCTCTGCTCTGAAAACCCTGTTTAGGAAATTGGCTATTCTGTGCCAAAATTCATTCCCCACTCAAAATAGCTTATGCAAAACCAAAAGAACATGTACAAAAGCAAGGAGTTGAAGCAATGGCTACAATTGAGAGGTATCACAACAATGGCTGATACATTTACGAGGCACTTGTAACGGAAATGTAAACTAAATGTTCTGCTTTCCTGTTTTAAGGTATTCATTTTGTTACCACCAATGCACTGTGACTGAGTTCTTGTTACTGTCACGACGAATGAATTCCTGATCCATTAGAAACATCCGCTGTGAGTTTAAAACGATAAAAAATAACGGCATCGTGAATCTTGAATCGATGCGACGGAATAAAAAATATAGAGAGAAAATCAAGACTAAATCCATAAATCGATTCTCTCTTAAACTGAAAAACGTGGCTTTCCAGTTCATTGAGCGTATAAGCCTCGTGTTTTTATTAACGAATTGTGGCACTTGACTGAAATCGTTCCAAATATTATGTATAGTACGTCCGATAAAGTTTTACTATCAATATTTGCAACGTATTGGTATAAATGTGAACCAAACTAAATAAAATGTCTACTGCTTGTTACTTTGATAGCTGGAGATAATATATGGTAAAACGTAGTATCTTATCCTAATTTGAAATATCTGTTTCCTTATATTCATGAATACAAAAAAAATAAAAATATTGACTATAAAAATTTTTTCAGGCCCTTTCCCAAAAGTACACACTTAAAAATTCTGGAATTTAAAAGAAAGGGTATTAAGTGCGTAGATACATACCGAAACTCACTTTTTAATGGAAAATATATCAACTTTAAACGGAACACAAATAGTCTGATAGACTGGGCTATACTATTAGCATCCATTTCAGTTTTTTGTAAAATTAGGATTAATTTTTACAAAATAATGTTACATGATTCGAAGTTTCGACGTTTTTATGCGCTTCAGAGAGCTCTTGAAAAATGCTTTGATCATCTAAAGCAAAGCAGTGCATGCAATAGTAATTTATTAGTACAATCATTGAAACTTACTTTTTAAACAGTTACTTAATAAAATAGCTGCACATTAAGCCTTACATTTTCGCCTTACATTTGCAAGAGAGCGTGCAATTTTATGATTTGCAGTTGAATTAATTGCTGACGCAAACGACCCGTGTACTAACGCCGTTCTTCTGTCATAAACAAACGCGAACTATCGCTCCCTATTATCAAACAACACACGTAACTCTGGTACAGATACCAAAGAGCTAGATCGAAAGCTCTCCCATAATCTACGACGGGAAGACTTCATAAATCCCTCGGTAGTCAGTCAATTACCAGCCACTTAAACAGGCGCCCAACGAAGCGGATCTGAATCCGAGGGTACCAAGAGATAAAAAAACAATCCCTAACGAAAAATAAGTCATCCATTAATATATACTAAGTCCTTTCCATTAGGGACCAGAACTTGGGACGTGACTTCTTAGCCCTTTCCCTCAGGGGACAAAGGAATCCTCCCGTGTAGTCCTCCGAGGATGAAAACCCCACGCGAGCAAGCCGACAGGCAAGCCTCTGGGAGTACTTCCAGTCGTCCTTGAAGCTCAACAGCCCGAGGGGGAGGGGAGATCTCGAAGGGGGGAAGATCTTAAGGGGGGAGGGTAGATCTTAAGGGGGGAGGGAGGATCTTGAGGGGAGAGGTAGGATCTTAAGGGGGGGAGAGATCTTGAGAGGGAGGGGGAAAAGGGTTGGCCGGGATGAGAGGTGTGAGGAACTCGTTACAGGAGCACAGACGTACACGAACTCTCGGCGGGAAGAGGAAAAAGGCAATAATAAAAGGCCGCTGGAGGTACCTTTTTATGAAAATAAAAGAGTGACTTCGATGAAAGAGCGTGGCCATCCGAAGGCTTTACAGAACTTTTAGTCGGGCGTGGTGGCTTCTCGGATGGAATGCTCTCTGAATCTTTAAGTTGTTTTCGAGAAATCCGTCTTTTAAAGAAATTAATGGTTTCCTCGTCGCCCACGCCTCGGTGACTTCAACGCCCGAGAGATGCGACGAAATTTGAATTTATCAATTCCTACTTTTAGGGATATGAATCATTTTGTGCGAAAATCGGAGGGCTCGTCTGTATTCCGCGGTTGTCAATATTTTTCTTTCGAGGACCACTCCCTCCCCTGGTGGGTACTTCGCTTTTTGATATCGATGAGAATGTTTAAGTTTGCGGGAACGTGTGTTTATGGGAATCGTAGCCATTCGGAGGATCACAAACCCATGATTTTATCAAATTACACGTAACTAATGTTCATTACGGTGACAAGCCCGCGTGATGCATTATAATAACACGTAACACGCAATACACTTTATAAATGAATCCAAAATCGCTATTTTACACAATCGGCTAACAACATATATAAAATACAAACCTTAAGTTTTCTCATATACGACATTCTAATTGCAAATATGCATACTTTTCATTTCAGCTATTATTGTTCATCAGCTCTTTCTCTCTCTCTTATGTCAAATCTTTGGTACAATCCTCTGCATCCTGATTATAATCCGTCTTCTTCATTCCGAATTTCCCATTATTTTTAACCCCATTCTGGTATGAACCTGTGAATGGCGTAGTATATCTTCAAAATAGTATTATAACAGCAGGAATAATTAACTTGTAGAGAGCAAAAGCTGGAACAATTAGTCATTTTAATTCCATAGCAAAAATTGAATGACATCTATAATCCATATTTTGATTAACAAACAAAGATTTACTAAAGAGAAAATAGAGAAAAATAGTTATTTACCTATGATTGGATTAGCAAATATGTATTTTTCATCTTTAGATACAAAATATTTCAATCGGTAGAAATTAATTACCTAATATAGCTTTCTATTCCATATTTAGTAATCGGAACTCTTCACGTATGTTATATTATTCCTATTCTAAAAGAATTTATACAACAAATAAAGTTCTGCTTTTTTAGCTACTATCTGACTAAGTAATAACTATCAGATGATCCAATAGTTACAGAATTAATGCTTCTCTAACTTTCCATGATATCTATAACTCCAGCAATGAATATTAGGGTAAAATAATTTCACCTTCATCAATAAATTTCCACTAGAATATATGAATAACTTAATATAAATAGTCATCCATTTATTGAAGAAATATTAGTACCATCTCCGTAAAAGAGGTTGTTGGATGAGAAATTAATCGCGCCAAAGGTACGAAAAGCCGAAACAACTTCCAACGCTCTCTCGATAGAGATCTCACATTATTTTTCTGAGCAAAAACCGAAAGGTGAAAACGGTCGAAAGGCAAATTACCCTCTGCTTTTTCATCAGAAAAGGAATAGAAAGATTCCAGCGCTCTTATAGGCTAAACTAAGCTGAGTCAAATGCTGGGGTTAAAATGCATGACATGAGATAATGAATCCCTCGGAAAGCAAGCACTCATCCCGGGAGATGGCGCGAAAAAAATTAACTTTGGTTAATGAATACCGAAAAGAGCATCATACCACTGACACGCAAGGTAGGGAACAATCTGACAGGATAAAATATGATCGAAAAAAATATGCGAAAATTGAAAGCAAAATTCTTTTATTACACCCAACGCAAATTCATCATCTCTCTCCATAACTATTCACTTTGTTAGAGCTCTATGACGATTAATAATATAGATACAAGTGGTTAACGAAGTTAATTTCATTTATTTGAAATTAGGACAAATTTTCCCGAACTCAAAAGAATATATATGTTATTTTAAAAGCTATTGAGAGTTAGCGATACTCAAACGAATTGGAAACTGTACCACCGTATAGTATGGCGGAAAGCAATGGAAGAAGAAAAGAAAACTAATCACAATTGGCAGTTTTATTTTTAGAGCCATCCAGGGTAATGGTCACATCATAAATTCTATTATTTCTCATAATTAATCTCTAGAAGAAAGTGTTTCAAAACTGTCTTATCGCGATTTAGATTTCAATATTCAATAGCCAACTTCTTGGCAATTCGCGTTTCATGAACTCTTCGATTAATCAACTTTTTCGATTTTATTTTTTTCACTAGATATCGAAAGATGTTAATTATTAAAATATTAATTTAGGAACGAATCTCGACTAAATTTCTAATCCATCGTTCTTTTGTTTTGATCTAAGCATATTAACCTCAAACATGGTCACTCGGCGGTTGCATCAAAGCAAGAAATGTCACTTATTTTAGTTACGTGACCACACAAATAGTCAAAATATTAGATACACCTCAATATTAAGCTGTTATTGCATTATCACGCGTGGTAAGGGGGATAAAAATATTATATTCCATTTAAATAATCTATTTCAGCACATTCGAGGAAGAGAGCCTTTTATTAAAAAATGGCGTTTTTACCAATCGCCACATTATTTTAATTACTATTGTTTCACATTTACATTTTCGTCTTAAAGGAAAAAATAGCGGCGTTGATGTGTTAATTTCAAATACGGGATATCTCGGGGAAACTTGCGATCAGTATCCGACGAATAAAAGAGAAGGGATCTCAATAAAAGCACTTTCTTGGGTAACGAGATCGCCAATTCTGAACCCCGGCTTTTGTGGTCCGACTGTGGCGTTGACAAAGTGCGGTCGCCGCCCAACACACACGCACTTTCAACAATTTAGACTAATCAATGCGCAGTGTCGGCCCCACGATTCCTCGGTCCATTCGCCCTTAATGACTCTCGTATTTCCGAAGCGGATGATGACGGTCGCCTTGGCGATCATCAAACGATTCTCCAAAACCTGTTGCCCTCTCCGCCGCCACCAACGCATAAATCTCCTCTTCTTTTATTTCCTCTTTGGGCCTCCATCGGGTAACCCTAACACCTCACAGGCGATGAGAAATCTCCTTCGAAGAGGGAAAGTTTTTGTAAACTCCGTTCTTTTTCTAGGAAAGTCTGATCAGGGTCGGTTTAGATATTTAGGACGTATTGACGCAAGCCTCTCTTATATAAGTGATGAACGTCTACGTTATTTCTGTAATTTTATGATATGCTGTCTATTCTCATGTTGCTGACAAACATTACTTTATGAGATGTTTGCAATAATTTTAAAATGTTCTATGTATAAAATTCACTGTCTATTTTGTTTTTTTTTCCATTTTTACTTACTTTGACAAGGATTACTCTCTGCTTCATTGTATTATATGACAAGGATTATTATCTGCTGTTATTGTAAATCTATAACTAAATGACTATGACTGTGTTCTAATCTGTATCACTACTCATTATTTTGCTATTATTTATCTTTTTGATTCTTTCCTATAACTTTTGCAGGTTTTTCACACTCCCTTCTCTTCGTGTGAGTTTTCCTGGAGTGGAGACTTTTTTTTCTGTTTAAATCTCACTGTTTTTTCCTCCACAAAATCAGTCATTCTTTTCCTTTACTATTATGTCAAGGGTTAAATGGAAGATGGGACTTTTTATTCCCAATTTTGCCCAATAAAGACGTTATTATTATTATATAAGTACTTAGAACTAGTAAAATCCCTCGCCAAGGATGATGAAACTTAATTTAAATTGATTACAAAGCCTATAATAACGAATTTTATAATTAGCTCTTCCTATAGAGTTATGAATAATAATCAGGTTAGAATTGAATAATTAACATGTAAGGGGAACGCCTAGAAGATACCAAAATTAACGTTCAACTATCGCTTTGGATTTCTAATATTTTTTCAATTGTTTCCCTAATCCACTAAACAGAGTAATGAAACTCGGATAGATAAGTATACATATGACTTTGATTGTTTTAAAATACGAAAATGTTTTATTGTGATGTATTTGTAAGCATTAAAATGAAAAATACCTAAATAAAACGTCAAAAAATAAATATTCCTAAAAATTTGCAACTTGGCAAAGGACTGCTCCACATATATTTCAAGGAACAAAATATGGAAAAATTAAAATTAAATGACATTGGGACAGTTAAGTTTTATAAAAATTCGCCAAGGTTTTTTATCTTGCAAATTGCTCCAACCTATAAAAAAGTGCAATTCAGAAATGATTTAAATTCATATTTAACTGCATCCTTGCATATATCATATGTTACAATCAGATTCAGGGACTTAAAACGCAAATAGTGATTAAAGAAATTTATTACAAATTTACTCATCATATCAATACATTAATGCTTCTGGAAATGTTTAAAAATATATGGCATTTACGTTTGAGCGTATAAATATAAAGATTCCCTTTCATGAAGTGGAGAACAATGAGCACTCAGCCGTCAAGAAACTCCCGAAGGATTTATTTCGTAGATTATTAACATTTTAGCGTCGTTACATCGAAACAATATAAACTAATATTTCGATGTATGACCTGAATGTAACTGGCCTGGTTAACTGGTCAGTGGAACAGAGATCTCCGAAGCATAAAGTGGCCTCGGACTCTAGTCGCCACTGAAATTACATCTAGCTGAGAATGAAGGCGCCTCGCTCGAATTCCGCTACTTAAGAGAGATTGAAATTGAAATAATTAACATGAGCTACGCCTACTGTTTCACATATGTACTGTTACGTTAGTTTATACTCGTGTAGAATCTATGGAAGATAATCTATTTTTACATCAGATGATACCATCTATAGAGTCAACAAACAGAATCAAAATAACTGTCATAGAAAAAGCGTGATCTAATTGTTTAATTTCTCAAAGAAACATAAATCTAAATTTATACATGGTTGAAATATTTAAAAAAAAATTAATATAAGACGAATCTGCGTTTTTCTTCAAAACTAACATTCAGAATTAATTTAGAAATAATTTATGAATACAGCCACAGAATTAAACCACAGAAGAACTGGCCAATGGAAGCTCATTCGAATCTTTCGTATGTTATGAATGTCCAATGTTATGTGAATTCCAATCGAAAGAAACGATTTCCACCACTAATCTTTAACTTACTCTCACATTCAAAGGCAAATCGGTCTCTTTATCATAGATATTTTCATACGCTGCAGTCAAAGGAACAAAATTGACTCTCCCATTTTAATAAGGAATCGTCAACTAAAGCAAAGAAATATGGTGATGCCCAAAACGACTTCACAAGGAATAAATCAACAATTTTACAGCTGTTCCTCCTTTTTGATTGGCAATTATTTACATTCATCAGCGACGGAATGCCAGAAATGTTGCCAAAGAAGAAATCACCGATTTTCGAGAGCTTTGATTCATTTCTTGGATACATCCTGAAAACGCACAAGAATTCCATCACAGCTCTCACCAAATCGTATAACTTCCTGCAACCGTTATGTTTTGTCTTTACGTTTATAAGTCGATGTATCGTAATGCAAACCAAATTCCCACGTAAAGCTTTCAGGATAAAAAATCCTGATAACAACCTATCTCTCCTTACCTTTTCCATTTTCCTCTCTGTTCAAGTATGAAGACGTCTATCAGGAACTCACTCCTGAGACCACTAAGAAAAATTAAAATAAATTCTCATATTTCATCACACCAATAAAAAACATATTCCACAGGGAATCCACTCCATCTCGTCTTCCTTTTCATTCAACCGCTACCACACTCAGATCTCATTCTTGACTCCAACAGCCACCTTCCTCCGTCCGGTAGACTCCTTAATAGATCCTCTTTTTCCTATAAACTACGCCATCCGTCTTCTCCCTATTCATTTCTTCATCTCCAGAGTACCCGCTCTACGCCGTATCTTTTTTATGTCCTCTTCTCCATCGTCCTTCCGTTCGCTCGTTCAAATCTCCAAGAAGACTTCGCTTTTATTGTGTCCTTTCGTTACAAAGGAGGGTTCATTTCGTCTTGGTGGTCCGGTGTTAGACCTTTCCGAATTCTATTTCAACGATTAATACTTCTCGGCTGAATACTGCTCTATACGGAAGTAGCGGAGACTCCGTTTTACAGCCATTTCGTATTTCAGGAAGACGGGTCGACGACATCGGAAAAATACATTCGAATGGATATGGAAATGATCATTGTGTAAATTTTCATGTTATCAAATACTAGCTTAATTAGAAAGACCGTAAGAAAATTAGATAACCACTGTCTTAATTTGATACGATTAATTCCAATAATAATAAAGGACTTTTTTCAGGGCGAGATTGAGACTATCAAGCCCCTTCTTACACCTAACCCTTTGTCATGTTGCAACAGAAAGAAATAGATAGATTGCAAAAGTATAGATAAGAAAACGACTATGTGGATTAAAAACCTAAGCTAAGAGTAGTAGTAGTAGTAAGGGTTATAAGGTGCCTCGACAGCAAAGGTCATGTTGCAGCGTATACAGAGGAGATATATGTATCATGAGCTAAGAGCATAGGAAAAAATTTCCACTGCAGGAAAACACCCTCAAAAGAAGGGGGTGTGAAAAACCTGTGAAACCTACATATTGAAAACTAAATTTAAATATGGTAGTAGATAAAAGAGCTATATAAAACAAGAAAAAAAGAAGTCATTAGAATGCACAAAAAGAGCAAGTTATAACATATTAACATAAAATATTGACACAAAAGTAATAGCATATAAGTAATAATATATAACTAATTTAGAATTGAGTTATAGAGTTCTGACTATCTTAAACTTTTGTCAATTACATGTTAAATTATATGAACATAATAGACGCACTGAACATAAATACATCATAAACATATTCTCGCTTGGTAAAAGCTCGTTAAGTATTTAGATTATAAATAAGTAAAAACGATTCAAAACACTGAAAAAATACATACATGTGATTGTGTAATTCATAAAAAAGGATCGAGAATTTTCCTTACAGAATACTCGATTCACAGGTTTTTCAATACATAACTATATAAATAAGTTTTGTCCGTTAACAGATTAATCTGTTTTAGTTTCTAATAATGGCACGCTCTAGCCATCTCGTAACTGCTCCATCCAGTATTCAACCCTATGTTTCCAATACGCATGCTTGTCTCCGTAAACCATTGTGATCCCCCAAAAATCTTTTCAATATAAATTTAACCACCATAATACATACTTCGAAAAAGCCGTACTGTTCTACATGTCAAAATTGGCAAATAACACTATTAAAATAGGATTATATTTAGTCCAACTCTTGTGGTACTACCGGCTTTGACGCCAACGCTGATGCGTAAGATATTCGAGTTTTACGTTTCTACACTCGAAGCTCGTGATTTCCGCTAGTGTTCGGCGCAATGACTTGGAAAAGGTCTTAGGCATTACGACTGTCGACAAGTTAGTCATCCGAATGTTACCGATAACTTTTATACATATTCAATTTAATCCTACGTAGTTCCCTCCCATGTTTACCCTCTCCTGTATATTATTTTTCCGAGAATTCCGAGTGAGAGGATAAAGAAAGAGATTAAAAGTCTCAGCTTCCCAACGAGTGAGTCGTCCGCACAATCTTCGTTCCCTTTCTAATCTCATTCCACTCCCATCCTTCCCTTCGCTCATCCCTATTCAAAGATTCACCATCACTGCTAACCCATTCTTCGAAAAATCAAACACAGAGCGATATTTTAGATTATTTTTATTCTTGAATATATTTGTAGTGTTATTTTTAAATTAACACGTTTTATAGTACCACTCTACCCCTAAAATGTCCCTCTTTTCAGAAATTAAACTTTAAACTTAAACTTATAATTCCTACGAAGCGATACATCTTTATATCAGATGGATATTATTATGTTTTGTATCTCAACGGGCTAGTATTATTTATTACATGGATACCTCGGATGAATTTCAAAATATTATATTCCGTAAATTACCAACGATACCAATAATTTTCAACCCTTTAGATAACTCGCTGATCGCATTTTGGGTTCTTAGAGGGGGTTCTTTTTTGGTTTGGCTCTTACTAAAGGGTTAATTCAACTCTTCGACTTTTAATATAAAAACTGCTGGTAACAAATATATTTTACCCAAATAATCAAATTATTAGGGGTATACTACACATTTTTTCCGACCAGTTTGCATCCTTAATGAAAAATTTCTAATTTTTATACGAGCCCCCATAGCATGGGCAAAATCAGTATTGCGAATCCTTACCAATAAGTTTCGGAGTCTTGGATTCACGCAACACGTAAAATGTAATTTTCTATATTGAAAATCATGGCCGTAGGATCTTTGAAAAGATGCTACGCGAGTTTTGAAATCTTGATATTTTTACTTTATATCATTATATATGATTTTTAATTAAAAATTAACCCATTTCCCATAATACCAGAAACAAGAGATCCGCTTCGTCTCAATATGATAGAAATGGAAAGAGGTAAATGCCTTCATCTTACCAAAATATTTAACACCGCACATTAGGCAAATTCCTTAAGCATGATTCTCATAGGCTCTACTTTGGACCAGTCACTCAGATAGAGCCATATTATAAATCCGCCAATGATACCTGTGAGTTCTAATTTCCTTCCAAAACAATTCCATTTCCTTTCGCCGCTCTTTTTCATTACTCTCTTTTCCTCAGCATCTCCTTCTCTTCCACCTCATCTCTAATCACGCGCTCAGAAAACAGGAAATATTCCTTTTTTCTATCATTTATATCTTACTCCCCCGCCTCCTCCCGCCGGTAGGAAATGAATAATTCATAAGAGGAAGGGTTGGCTGTGGTATGCGATTTGAGAAGGGCTGATCTCGGCGGGACGCAAATTAGAAAGGCGTTTTTCTCCCGCTGTTTGGAGCTGCGGGAGTCTGAGGCCGATGTGCACTAAAGGCGCGTTATTGGGATTCCGTGGAATATTCATATTTGTGAGGCCATAACGAGGCGTTCGGGAAACACCTGTTTCCCCTTTTTAACAATGATGGCCCATCTCATAGTCGATGGAGGAACAAAGGGATTCTCATCGATTCTGGTATATCTAAGGTATGTGTAAGACAAACATTCCCTACGTGATGGTGCGTTTATTACGTATGTTTCCAAGTTTCCATTTACCCAGTTAACTTAAACTAGGCTTCTAATCAATATGAAGATTATGATCCCATTAAAAATCAAAATAAAGCGATTAAATTGGAGACCAATTTACAAACTTCGAATCAACAGTATTCGGCGATGCCTCGGCCAATTAAGTTAACTCGTTCTGGAATTATAATCAATAGTTGAAATAGTCAACAACCGAAAGGCTGTTTCTCATAAATTTCAAAATCTTTTCCCACTTTTAACCGAAATAAATACTGAGAAACAACCGTTTTTCTTACATAACTTCTGAATATTTTGTAAACCTACGAACAGCCTCCAAAACAATCTGTATCTGAATACGTGAAGAAGTTAAAAAAATATTCGCATGCTTAAAAAATACTTCATCACGGCGATTCGTTAGCCAAATTGTCGCATTTTCAGAGAAAGTTAGTTATACATACACCACAGACACGCAATCACAATACAAACGCAAAGTGTTTGCTGAAGATTTGCATCAGTAAGCCTTAATCATTCTTGCGCATGAGGGTTTACATGTTCCACAAGTGAATGAATAAAATGTCACGAGTAAAGGAGGATTTGAAGAATTGGTTTTGCTCGACAGACAATCTTGAAGGAGATTTCAGTTGCTAAGGTAATATTAATTGTAATTATCAGAATGCGGGTAGGTACTCTAAACAGGAGGATCTGCTCATTCATTATACCAGAAGTAAAGAAAATTTGAGAATCCCATCTTACCGACTAAGTCTTACTGGAAGAAGTTTTGAAGTGATGGCCTTAAAAGTGTATAACAATCTATCTAGCTCTATCGAAAACAATAAAATGGTACGTTTCTGTAAAAAAGTAAAGAAATATCTTCTAACTAAGTCATACTATAGTGTTAATGAATTTTTAAAAGAGGAGAACCAGAATACATTGTGGACATGAAATGTATTAAGTGTTTGTGAAAATTGGTTAAGAACAATATTTTAGCTGTATCATTGCTCTAATGTATGTTATAATGTGATTATAATGTAAAATTTGACTGTGTTGTGTTGATTTGATTGATTGTATATTAATGACATGTCCTATACATGCATATAAGACTTTTAAGTCTCAATCTCGCCCAAATAAAGACGATTTATTATTATTATTATTATATATATGTCGTTGGATAAATAAAAATAATAATTAATATTATTGTTATCCAAAAACAAAATTCACCGCAACTTAATAAAATACAGCAAAAGCTAGAAAAAGCACCGCATTCAGATTATTAGTTGCATTTCTCTTTCGATTTCTGTAAATATGGCACATATATTATACAATGGCTATTCTAGCTAATCAGAGACATTCTCACGTAAAGGAACATTTTCCAATAGCACTACATAGCATTTTCTGCTATTTTAGTGTAGAAACCTCAACCCTGGGGAACAGAAATTCTGTTGACAGTAGAACTTATCGAACTTCTTACAGATGAAATCCTATTAAATAGTACTTAATGCCTCATAAATGAGACAGCCCCTTCCTGCCCATAAGCGATAGAAAAGTGACGCTGAGTCTCTAAGAATATAAAATATGATTACGAATGAGGTCCATTTAAAATAAAATTAAATAACAATGTGAAATGACGACCTACCGAATCCGTTCATCGCTCAAAAGAAGAATGCTTCGATAAGAAAAAAGAATAATTCGAAGCAGAGCGTTTTGAGATACTATTTTTATCTCAATTTGAAAATCACATTTTGTTACGAAGATCTTAAATCAGTTTCAACTTCGGCAGAAGCTAAACTTCATAATGTGGTACGATGATGAATGGTATAAAATGTAAATATGGCACTAAAAAATTTAGATCGAACCTTGTAAAATCCGCAGGTGAGTCATCTCAATATAATACGACCTGTCTTCTTCCAACGACCGCCTCTTGCATAACATTAACTCTCATAAATACATCCGAGTGAGACAAAAATTAACATATTGGTGCTCCTCGCTATTGACCAAGTGGATAATTTCAACATTACTTTGCTTATTGGTTGTGAAGAAGATAATGAAACGTCATGGGGTATTCATGGGAAATAAACTTCAATAGCCTACTTCATATTAAATCAAAATCATAAAAGATATCATCGGATGAACATCTGCCCTCCTAAATATTCTAGTACTTGACTAAGCACTTGTTATTCCGAAGATACTTGGCATCACGAAATAGCTGTTTCACTGGAAACCAATGTTTGAAACTGCATTTAATCAATAGATAATTAAATATTAAAACTTTAATTTAAAAAATAATTAACGAATCCATTGGAGAGTATTTTTTTCGTGAACGATACGCGAAAGTATTAAGGAAGTAGAGGCACGATACTTGCACCCCCTTCCATACGCCGGCGGCTTGCAGGGGTCTTTCATACACATGTGAATGTGGCATCTTTTGAATATAATGAAGAATTTAGAGCAAATTTTTGCAATTTTTAAGCCTCGTAATCATATATTAGCTTTCTAGTTTTTGAAAAGGGGAATTCCGAAATCCATGCAAAGGTGCCCACGTAGCAAAAGCGGGAAACTAATTCTTTATGCTCTACTAAAATATGCGTTGTTTCCTTAAGTTCTCGCTGGCTATAGGACAGCATAAAAGCCTTGTTCTGTTAGATACACTTCGGTGGGACGGAGATTTGTCCAAAATAACCTCATAACAATTTTTGAAACTGTAATAATAGGCAAATAATTTTTTTGACCACGGTTACAATTTGCAGTAAAATTTAATTGTTAATCTTTAGATAAATAAACATACATCGCTTCGAACATTAAATGAAGAATTTTGGAAGAATTTTAAGTAACAATAGGAAAATGTAAAAGACTTCCATGAAGCTACGAAGTTCGGAAACAAGAACTCAGAGAGTCGTTTTGATGAACAACTAAAGCGCAATTTACGAAAATGCAGTACCATAATCACGCATATAAACAATGTGCCTTCAAAATTATTTCTCTTTTCAATTATTATACGTATTTAGAGAGTCTATAAGGAAGAAATTGCCGTCAACAGCTCCGATTTCTGTATCTGAATGCATTGAAACTGTAAAAAATTATTTCTAATAGTGGAATTGCAATTTCACTCAAGTTACGCAGTTATATTAAAAATATTAGAAAACATACTAATTCTATTCGAATTAGCAAAATATCAGAAGTGCTAATCCAATACATTTGCTGGGTCGAGAATAAATAATTCGTAACCAGGAAAAAGCATGTTTCGGTAGAGGGTGTCGAAATATTTATATGCGACATATCTGTCCAACATGCAAGTAATGTTCTTATAAATGTATGCATTTTTACGTAGAAATAACTGAGAAATACACGACCATTGATAATTTACATTCCATTTTAAAATGACGATGGGAGACGCACTGCCTCTTTTACCACATTCATCGATGAAAACACTTCTGCAATACGCCTTACTCAGTTTACAGAACCTGTAGATTAATCTAGTATTGAATTAAGTTTACAACTGCCATTGGATGAATGGAAAATCATTAATTTCTCTCTTGGTTCAGGATTGAGGAAAAAATTCACTTTCATTTACTATTGTCTTATTGATATCCTTTCTTATTTGTCTATGACTGATTTTGGTCATTCTTTATTGAACACAATGAAAAGTATAAATTGATAAGAAATACTCATACACTCATTGCCATGCGCTGACTTGAGCAGCAATCAGCAGGGGTGAAATACCTCAGTCCTTCCCAATAACTTTTGTTAGCTAATGTTGAAGGGTTGGAGCATCAAACCGGCTTCGATGCCAATGCTGTAAGGTTATCAAATGTTAAGAAACCTTGCAGGAAGGTTTTTAAATTATTGAGGAATGATTCATAGCAACAGCTTGCACTCCTCCCACCAAAACCACGCGGCCGCCCTTAATATGAATAAAATAATTTCTAAACCCGAAACAAATCCCGTAAATCCAGTACCTCTTGCCTCTACATTCAAGTAATCCAAGCATTATTTTCAACGAGTTCAACCGTAATTGTTTATTTTTCAAGCAACTGTGAGGATTCGAAAGATATTCAGCTAACTGCCGAAATGTTTTATTAACAGAATAATCGCTATTCCTGTTCTCAGTGGTCGATAGAGTTAATAGCATATAATTTCCGCTCGTCCCGGCCGAATACTAATATCCAAAAGAAAGAGCTAATGGGAACCGTTTTGAGGGACAATACTCAGGGGAAAGTAAACACGACTAACTCACGGATTCATCGCATGCGACTGACGGTGAGAACGTCCTCGAACTCTGCGTACGCCCTTTTAAATTCAAAAAGCAGAGATCGAACAAAAGGAAAATCCATCCCGCCTGCGTAGACGTGTTATTTTTTCATCCGAATCTCCTTCCTCACATACAAATGAGCCGCTGCAAAGATCAATGGCATTCTAAAAGACAATCACGGATGCGTCCTCGATTTTTGTGACTCGCCCGTGATTTAGTTATATCGCGACGTTAACTTGACTCTGAGTGACTTTGAACTCGCCAAGAGTCGATGTTCGATTTGACTTCTAATCAACACTTACATTTGTTTAGAATCACACATTGAGGAGCGGATTTATGAAAACTAAGCGTCAGCTGGTGTTGATCAGTGACTCCTATAGACGGCCTAAATAGGATTGTGATAAGGAAATCTCGATGTATTTTCATTAAGTATAAACTGTAAGTATTATATCCATCCATCTATTATGAATTGTGTATAAATTGTAAATATATTGGCTATTTTATCCAACGTGTATGTAAATATTATTTAAGGTTTAATCGTTGACGTTAAAGGGTTTAGACTGCAATATAAAATTTTTCTCAGTGTAAGTGAAAATAGTTTTTTTATATATATAACAAACTGTTGTCAAATTTGTTTGGAGGTACAGCGTCTTCAAGAATTGTTGCTATTTGCTTCAAGAAAGAACTTCATGCATTTGAGTATTCTACATAAAACGTCCCTAAAACATATTGCATAATATATGTTAATAATAATAATTCGATCAGAATATTTTATATATATATTAAAAAAATTTCGAGGGAAATTTTGGTAGGAGGGTTGAAACGTTATCAAATCGGTGGGAAACATATTAATGGATGCTGTCAATTAAATAATTCAAAAGGAAACTGAGCTAATTTTCCGTGTTGGGCGTACTTCTCGGGTTCCAAACGACGAAACTTAAAGTATTTTATCTGGAATTGAATACATTCTGCGCGGCCACCCTATCGAGGGCAATTTCGTGATTTGAATATTAAATTTCCGGCAAAAATAATTCGCCATCTGTACTCGTCTCGCATATTATAGTTCGAAAACTCTCCGTCCTTGGCGCGCGGCGCTTCTCGTCAAGAGGAATATTCCCTTAATAAAGCTATCAAAATAAAATTCCTCCCCTAACGATACGATAACTCATGATTATTTGCATACGTCCCGGGAGGTTCCCTTTGCGGAACAAATTGGATACGTATGTAGATGTAATGCGGCTGCTTCGCAACTTTTACTGTATTCAATATCTTCTCCAAATGAGCCCTTCTATCTTTCAATTAAATTTCCCGTTATCTTCGATCGTTGATTTTATTCGCATTTCTCTTTCGAGAGTCGGCCGATCAAACCTTTTCGTTTCCGAAACAAACACTTGGGGAAATGACAGATTGAAAGCGCTCTTGGGCCTAAATGTCAATGAAGCAATTGCAGTTTATTCTTCGTAATTAATTGCACTCATACTGGGGAAAAGTTGTAACGTGAAAATAATTGAAGATTTACTGATGAATTTTCGTTGTAATAAAACAATTTAATTTCCTATTTATCTTAATTAATGTATAAAAATTGTGATCTCGCATTACTAAGAGTATATGATGTTAGATGTGCCAAAGTGTCCGTAAAAGAAGTCGAAATAATTCACTTCATTATTTTGACGGTTACTGTTGCCTCTTTAAATTGATCTTCACTGCTCAGAAAGTGGACGCAAAACATTTCTAGAAACCCGGAGATACTTATTATCTCCCTTTATTAATTAGAAATCAGGCTTTCTCAAATTTGTGTTGTATCGTGCGATATCCTACTTGTCGTTCTTTCCTAAATACTGTACCATTAAATTTGAAATTAAATTGTTTCATCGCCCTTAGAACGACTCCTAAGCTACCATCAACCCCAAACCAAAATAGCAGCAAAATTATCTATTTTGACACAGTATTACGCTATGAACCAATAAAAAAGCTAAGAGAGGCTTATTGAACGCAGGTTAAATGAGTCGTCAACTTACTTGCTACCACTGCATTGATCTTCTCAACGTAAATTCTGAATAATATGAAGACTCAACGATCAGGGAAACCTACAAGGAGTGCACCTTATGAAAACCATCGACGTTGCTGGTACTCGAACCAAGGTCTCCCCCGTTCGTATCAGATGTTCGCCATCACACAATGAGTTGATTGAACTCGTGGAGGTAGTTTAGTGTGCAGAACATCCACTAGAAGGGAAGTCTTGGATTCGAGCCATAGAAACGTGAATATTATTCGCTTCTCATTATCCTTTAACATGACAACCACCTGAACTTTTATTTCCTTCCGTTCGAGACGAGCGATATATATTTTAAAATTCATTAACTATATAACATTACAATTAACGGGCCAGATATAGTCTACGTCACTTCCAATAACATCTAAGGCGACTTTCGGAGGGTCAAAAATCGCAGCCAGAAAGAGATATCAGAAGATATAATTAATTTGGTCCCTCATCTATTCTATAGGGGGATCTCATTGAATATGGACGCCTTCCAGGCACTGCCAACGGCCTTGCCCCTTATGGCCCGTCTGGTCGCAGGCACGCCTTAACGCCTCCTGAGTTATGTCACGTGTCCATGTATGCCCACGGAGGCATGTCGCCAAAATATCTTCGACGTGTAACAAAGACCACGGTGCAACGATTCACGGTCTGAATAGGGGAATTTTCGGCTCATACGCGCTGCTGCCAAATGGACGAGAATATATTATCACAGATGAAAGGAGTAAAAAATCAATACAATTTAGTTGAATTGAATTTTTATAATTTATAGAAGTTTTAAAATTTAATTTACAATAATATGCAATATCCGTTGATAATCTCTGTAAAAGATATTATTTCACGAAACTATCGCACCATTACTATTATAACCTCAACGATGAGTTGAAGTAAAAAGTTAAAAGGAATCGCGAAATAGCCTAAAAACAGAAGAATATTCGGCATGCATTGATAAGTGTCTTTCAAGAAAGAATTAGATATCACCCATATATTCAGTAGTTTGTAATAGCCGGCCGTATAACACAATAAATGATATTTATTCAATTTAAATAACTAAAATGCAATATTTCTAGCTCTGCATCTACTTCTATTTCGATCACATGTAACGATGCATGATTGCTATTAGTGGTGCATCTTTACCGCCTCTTTCACATATAGTAATTGTAATTGTGCTGTTTAATTCACAGGAAAATTAATTTAATTTAAATATACTAAAATTTAACTTAATCATCACCTTACATATCCAGTGCTAATATGATTATTGAAATTTGAATTGGTAAGGAAAAATATGCACAAAATCATTAAGGAAGACTGTTTCTCTTCTTTTTTTATTTTGCCATTAAATGCGCGCTTGCATGTAAATGAGCAAATAATGAATTTGATCCTTCTTCATATTCAGCATGTCTCGCAATTATTCCCCTTGATTTAAGAATACGCTCTGTAACGGTTTAACGAAGAATCGGGCGTTGAAGTTTCCCGAAAATCAAACAGAATTAAACCATTCCCGAACAAGTTTTTGCAACGATTTTGCAACCAAGTGCCAATTTCTAGTTCTAAATTAAATTTAACCACATTTGGCTTCGACCGGCTGCATCCAACAGCCGGAAATCTTTAGATTAACATATTCTTTTTACATCAACTAAAAAGATGATAATAACTTTCCTTTACTTCATGTCTAAGATGGCTCTATCTTCCATTTATTTTGAATACAAAGAGCTTCCGCAGGAACTCTTTTCAAAGGACCAACTGATCTGAAGCAAGACACCAATGATTCATGACAGGGCGTGCCTTTCCGAAGATAAGAATGGAAGGAGCAAAAGAGAGTATTCATAAATTCGCCGAAAAGGAGATTTAAATGTATATTCGGTGGCGTTCAATTATTTAGTTATCTAACTTCTGGCTATTGTATTTGGTAATGTACGGTATATTCATATGAATCACCTCCCATATTTTACATGTAATTTAACACAATTTCCGTCGTAATCTATTTTCGCTCTCATTAGGGACATAAATAAAGCTGACAATCCGCATAGAGTGCTATTCAATATTTGCTCTTTCGATACTATTTGACAAATCCCTCTAATTAATGACTCTGAAGTTATTCCAACGCCTATACCCAATAAGTGAAAAACAAAATAAGTGCGATTAATTGTGATTCATCATAAATTTCAATAACTAGGAAGTTGATCATTGGTCCAAATAATCATTCACAAATATACGTGAGAGATGGTCTCATATAATGCTTCCAACTATATTTCGTTGCACGATAAAAATATTACACATTTTCTTAGATTGGTTTCTTACTGTAGCCTATCCGGTTCGCAGTCTAATACAGAGCATGAGTGCTTAAAACTCATGAAATTAACTAATATGAAAGAAATTGTACATCTGAATTAAAGTAACATCAAGTGCCATCACTTTTCATTCTATACGGATTGCATATTTCTTAATTGAATTATTCTATCAAAATACTGCAAAAGCCGCTTCATACCTGGAACTATGTCAGTTTGTTATGTGTTAGGGTGGATTGAATTATAAAACCGCGATTGCAACGATAATGAGGAGGAAATCAGGAAGTAATATGTAAGTTAAATATGCGAATTAGCTCGCAAGTGCGTATTTGAAATGAACGACTATTTTGGAGATATTTCCTATAGCTTTAGGATCGCATTTTAAATTTGTAGGATTTTTAGGAACTTGTTTGGTAGTAAAATTGCCAAACCAATAAAATTCAAATGTTATGTCAAGTTGAGAAATACCTGAGTGATAAACCAATGCTATTCATCTACATTTTTAAAGTTTGAGAAGATACACTCCGAAAAACAATTATGAGAATTTGGGAAAACGGTAGATGCCTTTATTGACAAAAGAACGATCAGAGTTATAGGAACCATATTTCAATCCGTCATTTACCGAAATAATCATAGACTTCTGAGCAATATCTACCATCATCTTATGTTTCCAAAACTCTCAAATCTTGAAAGGAAAATTTCTCTCCGGAGCTTAAAAACCAAATTTACGGTGATTGAAAGCGTATTCCTCAGTGGACCTCGAAATGAATCGTGGATGGTTGGTTTTAACCAGTTTTCGCCGTTTATGGAATGCGTTGTGAATTTAAAGGCGATTCGTTCTAAGTTGTTGAGAATGACCTGGAGCACCCGAAGCAGAAAACATAAATTCCGATTGAATTTTCGAGACCGCGATAGTAAAAGTCTGTGGGACGCCCACTCCCTCCCGAAAAACCTACGCCTGCATTCCTTCGATAGAGGTGGTCGAGGCGTTGGTTCGGCGGAGAAGCAATTTCCTGGATGACCTCCAAAAGAGCCTTTGTCAGCGGCGATTTAATAACGAGGCTGACTTCTGAAACGATCACATCACGTCCGGGTACAAGCACTTCTAAACGCGAACATAGTCTCGCCTCACTTCGGTGTTACGATTTCGTACCCACGTAACTAAAGTCGTGTCTTTCACTGTGGATTATGATACACACGCTTGAGGTGCGCAAAAATCGAGGCGATGTTTTTCGCTGGTATCAGCTTAGTGTCGGACATCGTTATTATCCCTAGAATTCGCTTAACTTGCTGTTTCAATGAACAAATTAATCCGTTTCATATCATAAAATGAAAAATTGAGGAAAATCGGCGCTAATATTTAAGTTTTGTTGTATTACTTCTGAACAGAATTAAGTAGTAATTAAGAACATCAAAGTGATTCTTACTGAGTAAATTCCGAATTGGGGTATTAATATTTTGCCTAAAACTATCAGTCGTAACTAAGCGATCTTATATGCAAAACTTGGTTAAGTTAAAAAAGATGATTTGGATTTTTAGTTTTTTTGATAGCCAAGGGTCAATTACCAGCTGCTGAATAATCCCGTTGGTGGAATTTCGGATCAAAACTAGCGACCGAACAGTTCTAGGAAAAAATCTCTAAGATTGGTCCTATGATTGAAAAGAAGATAAGGGATGGAAATCGTGATGTGCCAAAACATTAAGCAGCTGCCTTAATGAAGAAAGCAACATCTGCTCGCCTACGAATTTCCTATTCGATCAAATGAACTGCCAAGATTCAGCCCTCACTTCATAATTCATTCCCGAATAAGCAAATCAGACGAATCTATAAAAATGAACTGCAGCTGTTTCGGCCTCTGACTCAGATGTTTAAGTTTTTTACCACTTTCAATCACTGAATTCTATAATACTTTTGTTGTTGTTTACTTCTTTTTAATTAAGGAAGACTTTTTACGACACGTTTTCTGTCTTAAAATTGTAGGTACCGATTAAATTAAACCGATAGTATTTATCTTTAAATACGTAAAATTCAGAGAATTAGATTCAATTTTTCATTCGAAGGAAGGAAGTTTTTAATTGCTCAAGTGATATGAGGCATATGTACGTACATGCAAATCGGACTTTACATACTGATCCTTGTAATTTCAGAGATTACAAACAACGTATCATTTACATTTACATAAAGTCATTCATTCATACCCTGTGGTTCCATTCATACTCATTCATGGGATTACGGAGAAAGTCTGAGATAAAATAATAGCCAATACATTACTATTACTGTACATACCCGGCTTTTAAGGTTTTCTGACTGACTTTATTTCTCACAGCGACAAATAATCCTTTTGGGCTGTCCATACGATGCACTGTGAAATTGGGAGGAAAAATCTGACTGGTCGCTATTTCTTCGCAAAGCCAATTTTCGTTTCCTAATATTATGTCGGTGCGTGTATTTCTAGTGAAGTCGAAGATACCGATTGCTCATTACGAATACT
This sequence comes from Sympetrum striolatum, assembly GCA_947579665.1. Taxonomy (NCBI): domain Eukaryota; kingdom Metazoa; phylum Arthropoda; class Insecta; order Odonata; family Libellulidae; genus Sympetrum; species Sympetrum striolatum. Next base: position 80,807,789 of record OX388351.1, read on the forward strand.
TCATCCGTTCACTCCGACTAACTTTATTTCTTCGTGACTTTATCTCTTGGGATGACGGTGATAATTCTAGTTGTGAACATTGAAACTACGCTCCGCTATATCCCGTAAAGGCTATAATCTTTGAATTTTAATTTTTCCTTCGCATTTTTGTCTGTAAATCGAACACTAAAAATACCTGGGGTGTCGTAATCTGTCGACGGTTTGACCTAAAATAATCGTATTCACCTCATAGGTCATCCGCTCCGCAGCCGTGGCAGTATGTTGTTCGCCAAAACGATTAAGTGGTGATTGTAATTATAATGATAGGCCCAGTCAGAGAGAAGCACTGGAGGGATTTTAATACCAAAATGGAGAGAGGCTTCAGATAGCCATTTGAGCAGCGCGTTCGACTTGGATGAAAGCGGTCCCGGGTTCGATTACCGGTGGGACACAACGTGCGAAATAACCTCCGCTGTCAAATGACTTATAAAATACTACTGCACATAAAAGCGAGAAATACTGAAGGTTGAGTTATCGATATGCTTTGCGTGATTGTGATTTTCTTCAGATAATCGTAGCTTAAATATTTTACTAAATTAGTTTATTTATGGAAATATGGTTTGAAAAAATCCGAAACCATCATGCATTTTAAAATGTAACGTAGTCTTTTTACTCCGACGAACGACGTTTTAATAATAATGGTTTCATACTAAATGAACCTTTCTAACTTTTTTAAATTCTGACTAATTCAACTTAATTTATATTTCAATTTAAAATAAGTATTATATACTCGTACATGTGTGTGTGTGTGCGTGTGTGTGTGTGTTGTAATGAATAGAGAGGAATCTGTTTCTAACTTACAGCCACTACCCTTTTCAAAATATAATACTTTATTCTACACCGAAAAAGTCTCAGAAATCGCTGGTATCGTATTCCCCGGTTCTTTGTGATTCTTCTTGTGTGGATATTTGCGGAATAATCAAAAATATTTGTAAGTGTATGAGTGTTTTACCTTTTGGTAGGTTCCCTTGCCTTAATATTCCCTATTTTATGCCATTTCCTCTGTTTCCTGATAACTTAACCCTCCCTTTAAATCATCTTTTGCGTTAGTCTTATCCCCTGTTTCCTTGCGTTCTACCCACAAATACTTTCTTTAGCAGCTCCTCTCCTCTAAATATTTGACCCACCCATTTAACATGTCGGTTTTTAATTGCTTCAATTAAATCTCTATCTTTCTCAACTATCCCTAGTACCTAGTAGTGTTCGCTTTCCTATCAACCCAACCATTGTTTTCCATTCTATCCCGAAGCTCTTCAACTTTTGATTTTTAACTGAATAAATAAAATACGTTAGAGTTCGTAATAACTGGAAATCTAGCCCCATAGAATTTCAGCTCATTTTGTCAAATAACACATTTTAATGAATAGTGCAAACCCGTACAAGCTTATCAAAACAGTAAAACATATCGGATTTTTAAATTGAATGAACACTCATCAAAGCTTGCCAAAAAATAAATTATATAATAGGATTAAAGCCTCAATTATTGTCAAAGAACCCGAATGAGCCGCTTGGCATCATCGAAGCTTCATATGCAAGGGATAGGCCCCACGAATACAAGCAAGGATAAATCAGCCTAACGAGGCATCTCTCTATTGAACTCCCTCCCATTGGACCGCTCTAAGGACCACTCCCAACAATATCAAAATTACGAAAATGTTTTCCGCGATCCAAAAAAACCCCATCACTCACGCCTGACCTCCGAGTCATGGACCGTTAAATTATTTCAATGAGGAGCTACTTTAAAAAGCCTCCCTCGCGGCATCCCCATGAAAATATTTTCATCAGAGCCAACATCTCTTTTATCAAGTCGGGACGTGTGAAGAATCAGCCCGGTTTGATTCTTTGTTGGTGTCCTTGCCCCTGGGGGATACTCATTCGTGACCCGCCACAATGAGGGCCACAAAAGAAGCTTGTTACGCCGTGAAAATTCCTACGAGTTAACTCGTTACCAGTGGCTCTCCGACTGGAAAAACTCCCTTTGAATCCCTGCGCATAGAAAGATCGAACCATTTTCGCATCGTCTTTTTTGGCATCGGACACTTCTATATTCTTGCTTCGGTAAGGATATAGAACAGGGGTGAGGAAACACGCTTCGAGAGGTGACTCCGTCATTCGCGTAAGAAACCACCGCAATGTCCGCTATATAATTATATTACGCATAGGTGTATAATTTAGGAATTTGAAAATGAGTAATATAATACAATGTGAAGTTTCCGGGAAAGAAAAAAATATTGCAAGAATATGGTAACAATATCATACAACACAAACGTACCATAAATGCCATTACATGTATTAATATGTGTTTATAGAACTGAAAAGGTACGGAGGAAAAAAGAAAGAGTTTTTTGGATCAAGAAAATATCCGAAAAGAAAATGGATGTAAGATAAGTAAATATTGAATTTAATATTGCCAACGTTATATTGCATATTCTTTTCTGCCCTATCTTAGAAAGGAATGTGCCCCCCGTTCTAGTCGAAGGAGTTCTGCAGGAGTTCCCCATTTTTTATTTAGGAAACAATATCTTTTCTTCTTCAAATATATAGTTTGTATCCATCTTGTTAATTGCTGATTCCTGTTACATTATTCATTTCTTTTGTCACACGTTAAATGTAGCACGAAGTTATTAATCTCAATCACCTAGAAATAAAATCGAATTTAGTATGCTGGGTCATAATCTGGAGGGGAGCATGTGCCAAGGGAGCAAATTCTTAGGAGGCGCAAAATAGAAACAGTAATTGATCGAAATCGAAACTCCCGATACTTTACACATCTTCATTATTATCTCAAATTTTAATTTTTAATTTGGGAAAAAAAATTCTTGTTTAGTTAGAAAAATATAGTGATGGTTATAATGTAAAAATTACTAGCATTAGCAAGTATGATGAGAAGAAAGCAGAGCTAGCTGGCCTTTCGTGAGTACTGCATCATTGAAGAGAGCATCTAGAGGAATAAATCTAAAACCGCAAGCTAATGCGGTATTAAATTGATTCGGGCACTCTGCCCAGGGCGACAAGAGTCGCTGCGTATGAATATTCCCCTCGAAAGAGAGATTTCTGCGCGAGGCGGGGGAAGGCTCTTCAATTTAATTTACAGCGACAGTACCTTCGACAAGGTCATGTGAATCCGACGACCAATAATAGATGGCGGCACCTATGCCTGAAATCAGGAGTCACTCCTACGCATCCGCACCCCCTCCACTCTCGTTAAGAATGGTGAATCGTATCTTTCAACGTGGCGTTGCTACCTAACACCTGTCAACGAAAAAGACGCCCACCTTTTCCTTCTTCGGAGGGCTTAGAGAACCCCCTCCCCCTTCATCCCCTAAAATCCGTGAGGGCCAATGGGAGGTGCCGACGGCTGTGGGAAGTATACAAACCGCCTTCCCTTCGAAGGAGATGTTATCGGCCATGGAGGAAACTTCTTGGGAGAAAGACGTTTTGGAAGCAGTTTATCAATACCCTGATTATGATGACTTGAAATGTGACGTCTTTTCGCAATATTCTTAGCATTTTGACGCTTCTGTTTGGAGCACCTTCGTCCCTTGATAGACGCATCTTTCCATTTGTCTCAGGAAATAGAAAAAATAATTTTAATTCTTGATTGTGGCCATAAAGGTGCCACCGAGGACAGAGAATAAAATAATTGCATTCATATTTAGATAATTCCTCATTCTCGACGAACTATATGAAATATTTTCTCAACAGGGCTGTTCTCCACTTACGTATACTAATCCTCATTATCATTCAGGAAAAGTGAGAAAATATATGGAAGAATATCGAAACACCTCTTGTCTAATAAGCGTGAATAGATAATGGAGATACCAAAAGTAGTTGTAGGGAATTTCGGGACGCGGAATATAGTTGATCTCGTTGACGGTCCTCGATTTTGTTTTAAGTGTTGATTATTATTTACCAGCTAAAAGATTCTAAAACAAAACATTACTCGTCATTGCATCATATATTTGACAAGTTCCCTATATTTGCTCTGTAGATTCGGAGGTTTACTTTTTCTTTGACACTGTTCTTCTCATCTAAATTCAGAAACGAAGGTCCTCTCGTTTGGGCGACGCTGACACCTGGATGATCTCGTTTGACAAGTCTCGAGTGGCAAGTATTCCAAACGATTTATACATCAATGCTGAATATAACTTATTAAAATTACTATATGTTTCCCAACGCGATGATTTTAATTTCATTTAAAATAATTTTAAGCTTTAATTTTATTTTTTATTAGTGAAATTTACTGATTAAATTATATTCAATATCAAATAAAATCAAATTCAAAATAATATTTCTGATCAATAAGTCTTATGCAAAACGTATAGCTATTGCCTGAAAGCAGCGTCATTGACCCTTCATTGTCCCCTATTTTCGCTGCATCTGTCGTTACCACAACTTAATCCTGTTAGTTCATCTGGTAGCTGAAACTCTTCCCTACTCATTCCTCTCTCAGTTCCATGGGGATGGAATTGAGTGGCACAGATAGGTGTAGTAGACGTAGATAGATATTACAGATAGACACGCAGTACCAAAACACCCCAGGGCTTCGAACCCTCCCAATATGGGGGCGATAATGAATTGATAGCTTAATTTTTACGACCGCTGGAAGCTCAAAGTGGAAGAATCGGGAAAAAGTTCATAGTCATGTTCCCTTGAGAAAGAGTGCCGCCATTTTATGGGCGACGGGTGGCTGATCGACAAAGACTCCCTCCGAGGCGGTGCGCCATAAAGGGCGACCTTCCTCAATCCTTCCTGCCCTCAAATTTTAAGGACTACTAATAACCAGCAATTAAAATTAATTCCGAGCATTTACATGAAGGTATCTTTCTTCCCGTACGAGTTACGATTGTTGTAAGGTTAAGTTACGAGGTTCATAATTTAAAAACGTATTCCAATTAAATATTTCGACCATTAGTGAGAAAATAATTTAAATTGAACTGATAATAGACGCGTGCTTAGCCAATTAAGAATAATTCAAAAAATCGTCATAATTTCGGTTTATTGAGTAGAATTATTGTAAATTAGTATCATTTATAAATGAAATGCCAGATTTGAGCAAATGGTTGCCGATACGTTATAAGAACACTTTATAGGAACAATATTTCGTTTCCCGAGAAGTACTCAAAATATACAACCGAAAGTATCGTTATGGAAAAAATTGGGAATTTCGGGTCCAGGATCGAATTTATGATAGCCATGATCTTACTTTTCTCAATAAATTGGCCAAGCCAATAACGCGTGTCATTTAGGCTGAAAATCTGTATTCTATTTGGAGCAGTCTGTATTATAGACATTGGAATACCTACCAGTCATATATTTTGCTAAATATCAACGAAAAAGCTAAGAAATGACTAGAGAGTGAGAAGATGAAATTTAATTGCGTATATATATGTTAAAAAATAGTGAAATTCTATTTTCTTTCGTGGAGCATTTCACAATTGGCATGATAATGCACTTGTAGGACGGAGGGTGTATAATTACGATTTTCGGATGCAAACATGCCATAAACAAAAGCACAGATGGCGTCAACTTACAAGGACACATTTTCCATGAACATCTATTATTTCAGATCAAGGAATACATGATAGTCTTGGGAGAACCTGTGTTATGTATCATTGGAGTTACGCAAATAAGTGCAAATTTTTACGGTTGAATTTAAAAGATAGAGAAATTTTACGCAAAGATAATTGTCTTATCGATCTCTTAGTCTGTATAGCGGTCTATTTAATTGGTGTCTGCGTCATTACTTATCGATAGTCATCCAATTAGCATCACGAAGGCTCATTGTCACAGCTGAGCCCAGCGATTCGCTGGGAATAAATTGCATCCGTAATTTCACCTTAGATGTCATACAATTTACCGTAAAGAAAATCTGCAGTCGATTCAAAAGAGATATAAGCCTAGCGGATGGTAAAAATAATTATCTCACTCACTACTATATCACACACTAATTACTGCTCACCATTCAATTACAGATAGAATAATGAATGGTAATTCAAATCGATAACAACAGAACTGTAGATTTTATCCATTCGTCTAACTTTCCATTCAGTTAAGTTTCCCATCTAAATGGCTAAGTCTTTTAACTTATTCGAAAACTAATCTTTTTCTTTCATTACTTTCGATTAAATCGCATTATAATCGCAAATATAATCTATGCGTTTGAAGTTTAATATTAGCCAATTTTTATAACACTACCGATAGGCATGTTATCTTATAATCAGAATAGTGACTGTCGAATCGGAAAATTTATCATAAAAACAGGGCAGACCAAACAACGTTTTGGTATCCACCAAAGATAAATATACTCGTATATATAGTACGATAGATATCATTAAGATATCTCATGATGTTAATAGCAAAGGCATAAGTTTGGTTCAATTTCGTTGGATTACGGTACTCATTACAATTTCTGAGCTATATCACGCGAAATTTATTCCTTTTCCGCAGTTTAATAGTCAGAAAGTTAATTAAATATAGATTCATATTGAGCGTAAGCCTCGATGGAAGGCATTCATCATTATTCCGCTAAATCGCTAATACTCAGAGAAAATACGAAGAAAATTTAGCGAATTGCTCGAGTGCGGGACATTTTCCGAGACTTATCCACACGACATCGAAATCCGGGCGAATGTCTACAATTGCTTTGGCGAAAGGATTCTTTGGTTTAGGAAAGGGAGTTCGCCACGATTGCATTCCTCGCCGTCTGAATTCTTTTTCTGCAGAGCGAGATGCGGCGAGACCACGAACCACCGATTTCGCAAGCAGCGAGCCAGCAAAAACGTGAATGCACCAAGGGGCTCGAACTCACGATCCTCCGGGAGGAAGAATCTGCCAAACGGAACGACCTCTGCTTCCCGAAATCCCCGTCGACCGCAGGAATGTTATCGCATTCCTCCAGCTGCAGATTCCTGAAAACACGGCCCCCGCCGATTCATTACGGAGGGGCAAGCGCGAAATTTAACAACGAGCCGTGTTTTCGCAAATAAGTAGAGGAATCCGGAGGGTCCGTCCTTTTCGAGAGGTAACGAGCGAAACTTTTTCCTCCGTCGATATTTTTTCCCTTCGCATCGGACGCCATTTCTCACCCAGACACTCGATTCAGGACCGAAATATAATTGCGGCCAATGGACACGGGCGAAAGCGGACCTCATCAGAGAATACCAGAGGATTCCGAAATGAAAAGGGTGGAAATGAATAAGAGCGGACCCTCGAAATGAGAGGAAATGTCTGGTGGAATGACGGGGTGGCGAAATTTGGGGGATTAGAAAGATGGGAGAGATTCGGAATAAGATTTCTTCGTCCGCAGAGAGAAAATTCCGCTTCGGTGAGTGTGCTCCTCGATGAGGTCCGAATTGTGCATCATCCCACAGGTGGCAGACGCCGAAAATGTAGGAGGTCGTGAGAAACATTCTGCCAATTCGAAGGAGTGTTACTCAGGATGTCGAAGAGGTAACGATGGAAACTGTTGCATCATTATCTTGGCGATTGTCCGAGGAACGCCAAATCATCTAGTGATCTTCCTCACCTCCGCGTCTAACGTTTGTTCGTTTTCCTTGAAATTATCTAATTATTTTGTCTCAAAGTCTCGTTTTCACTGTGAAAAGCGTAAGTAAATTATCGACCGAAAAATTTGCATCGGATTTCTTCGTCCGACTGTAAGTTATTCCGTCCAAAGTTTGATTGGGTCCCAAAACTGTGTATCATTACCCACCGAGAATTGTTGGGCGCTAAATAAGATGAGGAATGAGATATTTTACCATCGATTTCCTCTCTAAACTATTTTATGAAAGACGAAATCCACGCACGCGAAACAGTGTGACCCAATGAATTCTGTATTTTTTCGATTGTTCAACTAGCTTAAAATATTACTTCTAATTCTACATTCTTACCTGGAGCTAAATTATATTTTATGAAATTGTGTCATTCTATAATTTTATTAATCGGCAGTTTTATTTGTATTTCATGAAAATCAATGCAAACCAGCATTGACAGAGAAAGAAAATGGCAAAAATCTACCAACATGTCTAAAATTCTGATATTTATAGTTCACGAACTTATATAGTTTGCATAATTCTTTATAAAAGATTAGAACGGCGATTAAGTGATACTGAAAATTACTGAATCCCGCTAAAAATTCAAACATCTTATGATTATATAAACGTTTATAAACAGTTAACATTCAACGCAATTTGGATAGATGTGAAAAAGCGGATTTTCGTTGGGTTTGGGTTCAATATCTAATGAAGTTTAGTCAAACTCCTAATTCCGAGACAGTATCTCGACCGGGATTTATGATGCAAGCAGTCATTAATTATAGGTCACTCATTCTTATCCTATATAATTCAGCTTTTCTCAGATGCGAGGATGCTGATGTATGAGCAATAGATTCCAAGCATGTTAGCTCATTGCTTCAAGTTCATCTTAGCCAATCCGGTACAATCATCGATTCTAATGAAAGGTGCTAACATGAGATGAATACTATTTGCGAAAACTTTCTCGCTAAATTTGGCAACAGCTCCATTATCCAGCTCAACAGGAAATTTTCCAAATTGGTAGAATAAATTTCTTAGTTTTTCTAAACTACCCAGCTCTAGCGTCTGATTTAAAGCCTCTGAACTGAGTTTTCAGCATCCATTGTTCACAAAAATCATAAAATATAAACAGTAGAGGATCGTTTATCCGAAATTTTCGGGACCGAGGTCGGTTCGCATAAAGGATATGTTCGGATAATAGGTATTTTAACCTGAATGAGAAAAAGAAACTGAAAAAAAAGGCTTTGACGGGTTACAGTACGAAGTAAGTGATGATAATGCACATAAATACTATCGAAAACTTTTATTTTAAGAAAACTATACATGACTGTCCCCGTAAGGTTTTTCTTTTATAAATGACTACCATTGAGTCAGATTCTGCAACAAATTGAAGAATTTGGTTGTGATTTAATATCATGCATAGCTCTCCTGTATTCCTGCTGAAGATTGGATGAAATGACGCCACGGTCTAGTTTGTTTATCATGTCCACTTTTAAGTGTAACGTCAGCACCTGTATTTTTCTCTTGACGCTCCCACCGATTGAAGTAGCTGCTGGACACGTTTTCTTCTAATTTTTATCCATTTAGAAGGTTGATTAATATAGTATAAATACTTACTCGTTCACACCTTCAAAAGATAGGCGCAAAAGACACGTAGCAGCGGCGTTCGAAATTACTGTATATCTATCATGAAATGTTCGTTGTTTAGATGTGCGGATAAACATTCCTATACTGTATGTCAATGTTTCAATTTAAATTTAGAAGTAATAATGAAGCGTACTTCAACGGAATCTTATCTCTTAGTTTTATATAAACTGCTTCGATCCAATAATGATATTTCTTCACTCAGATAATGGTTGTATTACAAACTGAATTATATTATTTTCCACTACTTGTAATACAATATGCCTCGTATTCTTACAATACTGTATGCTATAAATATGTTTGCATACAGGGTGAATTTATGCCAGTCGTATATTCCCAACTATATAATAATATAACAGAGTATAAGTTTAATTGGCGTAAATGCACTTACAAGTTAGAAAAGATGTTTAGTCTTGGAGTACTTCTTGCATTCCAACCTCACCCTCGCTTTCTCCAATGCTCGTTAAATTTAAGAATCCAAACTACATCACAAAATCTGACAAAGTTAAAAATCAGGAGCCTCAATTATTAAATCGTGAGAGGAATGAAGTCTGGCTCCACGTGCAATGACACCAGTGCGCGTGGCGCGTTGACTAATGATGACAAAGAGGAAGATGAAGATGCGAAAATTACTTAAAAATTGAATTCAGAGAATTTGGGCTCAAATAACTTTAAAATATTTGTCCCCCGATTACCACAAGTGCTTTTACCTTAATGGCTTGGAAAACAGCTTGTTCGTACTTGAGATTTCAGACTTTCGATAAATAAAAGATGCTAAAAATCTTTCTCCTCACGACGATGATCTTGCGATGATCAACTCACGAGGAAGTCTTCGTAGGAATCACGCGATGGTATCTCTCGTTGTTAAAATGCATGTCATTAAGTTGTTCTTATCACTGTTTGTTGCAAGAAAATTATTCGGCATATGGATTTTAAGTTGAAAATTACTTTAAAGGTCCAGCTAATTATATTTATCTAAACAAATAGTTGATGCCTGTAAATGATAAAAGAAAGAAGTTTGGAAAACTCCCTGCATCATGTTTAGTGAGAGTTGGTTTGAAGGAAGAAAAAGTCTGTGAACGAAGGGGTTCTGTACTAGTTAAACCCTATTATTTCATATAAAGTAAATGTAGAATAAGACACCGAAGCCACAAGTACTGAATTCGATATCAAGAACATGTTCATCAAAAGATTTATATGAATTTTCGCAAAAATTGGTGAAAGATGATTTAAACTAAGACTCCATTTGCCCAATAGATTAAAACATGGAACGGTATTAGGAGACGTTGGGGGTGTTATATGTCCCCTCTCTGCAACATGAACCGATCTAACAATGCGAAGAACATCAGGGATATGGATGATAAGAATTAGTCGTTTCAAAAATAATTATTCCTGTGAAATATACGCGACAGTAACCGATTAGGGGATCGTTGTGCATGCACACCCTGCGTTTACCAGGAGACGATGGTCAATTTAAACAAGTAAATGGATCAAAATGAGTGCATCATGAATGAATACAATCATTAATGATAGAGCAGAGATGAGGCTAAACAATTCAGGTGATACTCTAAACGTGAATTTATCAGGCTCTGCCGTAAAATATATAGTACTATGCAGTACGTCATAGGGATATTCGCAGTGTAGCAGTTGGGTTTAGTAATTTGTGTAATACATATAAAGGAAAAGTACCAATAATATAAATAAATAATGAAAATACAACACTTATAAAAAAGAAAAAATCTATTAGAGCGAATAGAATGAATTATCAAATTATATATGCAGTTTCAGTCCACGATCATTCTGAAATTTGTAAGTTCATTCTTAGGACATTGTTTCTTATATTATATCAAAGAACCTTGCAACAATTACGATGAAGTGATTTCGCCAAAACTTTTTTGAAGGATGGAGTCAGTTATGCCACCAGAGCTAACTTAATTTTATGTTAAGCGGTATCCACTTATCCTAAAAGTTAAAAAGGTGCGTAAGCGATGAATATGCGCATGATACACATGCTTGAATTTGGAGAAGAAGTGAAGGAGAAAAAGTCAGGACTCGAACCCGGATCTTCCACTTGCCGGGCGGATGCTGTAACCAATTAAGCGACAGCACATTCTCTTCAGGCATCATGTCATCAGAAATTGAAGGGGAGAATGTGCTGTCGCTTAATTGGTTATAGCATCCGCCCGGCAAGTGGAAGATCAGGGTTCGAGTCCTGACTTTTTCTCCTTCACTTCTTATCTTAGATAAACAGGTTTCGTAAAATTCGTAAATAAAAAGAAATAACAATATTTTATGGAGGATATTATTGAACTATGGCTTTATTTACCAAAAATCTTTAATAAATTACCAAAAAATCTTAGGACTTTGACAAGTATGTCCCAAGTGAAAATAAAAATAAAAGATTATCTTGAGAATATTATGGTATAAAAATATGTACAATTAGTTTATTTTGTTAATACCAATGTGCCTATTTCTGTAAATGACCATGGAAAAACCAAATCTTTATTAAAACTCAGGAACCACCTGCAGAGCCAATCATTGGCTCAGGTGGACCTTAAAGTATATCCAGAAAATGAACCTCCTGTATATTACTGTATTATTATCATATGTTCTTTATTCTTGTATTTTCATGTATACTACTGAATGAATTTAATGTAAATGTACTTATTAATTTTCTCCTCAACCTAAAATAATAATAAGTGTAAATTTTATGTTTGAAATCTCTAAAATCAAACCTCTTAGAAAGGAAAATTATTTTATGTGAATATTAATACGTTATTCTTCCCGAGAATTTCAGGAGGTAAAACAGATTTTAATAAACGTAAAATAAGTGATAAGAACACGACCACGATTATTGCCAGTAATTTGTTAGTGAATGCAGGGTGTTCTAAAAATGAACGAAAGACGCCGCTTCAATAGAAGACTACGTCAAATCGTTATCCAAGTCATCTTTTCATTCACATCGTTATCCGAATGACTCTGAAGGTGCACTGGGCAAAGAAGTTCACCTGCTGCGGCAATAATCTCTGAACTCCGCTCTCCATTTGAAGGATCTCGTCACCTGTTCGCCTCAATCCATCAATCATCCTATTCCTTATATCTTCACTTCGTTATGTCTCCCCGCAGCCAATTCTTCATCGGGTCCGATTTCAGCCACCCCCGTGGGTATGCTTATGACGTCCATCTTCATTAGATGGTAAATGAACTCCATGTTCTTCATTACCTGATCCTTCCAAGGATGAAAACAATTTGTTTCTACTTTTAATTGAAGATAAGAAGTGCAGAAGGTCGAGAAATAATTAGAGTGATTTGTAAACAGTGCGGCGATGGCCCCTCGGCTTTAAGATTGCACTTCTCTCTATGAAATGACGATTTCAATGGAGCAATTTTTTCTCGTCCTCTATATATCTGATTGTAATTTGTTTCCCATGCTTCTGATCATGATCCATATATACGATGATTACAGTTTCTATAAGATAACGTAACAACCTAACGCTACCTAATGAGACTATCACGCAACTTTAGCGATTAACCTGTCGGTAGGTTGATCAAGTATTTCGCACGACTTAACGATAGATACATGGCAATAATCATAATGCATCAAGGTGTAGAGAAACCACAATTAGACATCTTAAATCGGAAGCATACAGAATCGTCCGTAATTATGAGGTATTCCAAGAATTTTCATACGGCACACCAGCGTACTGTGAGCATCGGTTGGGAAATAATGAAATAGACAACCTAGAAAATAAACTAATCTTTTAGATCATAGAGAAATAGGAGGTGGATATTCAAAGCGAAGTCAATAATTCCCAAGTTATACTGTAGTAGCTTCTTAGTATCAAAATTTTCTGGTACCAATAGTATAATTATAACATAAAAAGGGTAAGTAAATAACGCAATTCAACTTAAAATGTACTTCACGAGTTTATTGCCACGCATCCCCGGCCTCCATAATTATAATTATTGAGAATCTCCACGCTGCAGGTAGGGAAGCGACCTGGTGTTGGTGAGTACTAATTATAAAATAAATATAATGACAGTAATAATTCACGTACATATGAAAGCGAGGGTGCACACAGACACTCGCCAGCAGCGATTTTACGGCGCCAATCTCGTACGAAGAGAGAAGAACAATAGCTTATCGTCGTTTTACCAACGCATGGGAAAATGCAGAGCATTTTTTAGTAGCTTCGGCGATGGCCATATGTCATTCCGCGAGGAAAGAGCAATATCATTGCCCATAGGCTTGATTCTCCATTCCACAGCGATCCATTTACTCCTCCACTTCTCCCACACTTTTTTATCGGCGGCAATTCCCTCGCCCACGCGGCGCGATGTTCTTTTTTCCTCCAGCGGACGGGAACGGAAAAAAGATTCGGCTCTTTGTTGGAAGTCGGAATATCATCAGATGGGTGGGAGAAGGCCCAGATGGTCGACCCCTCTTCATTATTTTCACCGTTGGAAGATGCTGGACGAAGAGGGAGGAGCCGAGGGGTGTGAGGATCATGTGGAAGACTGGTTATCGGTCGAGAGGCTGGGATTAGTTTTTCGACTCTTCTAGGAAACGCTGTGTTTGATCCTCTATGACTCGGAGGATCTGGAGATGACTCAACCGTCGTGTTTTATCTGTCTCCCGATTGAAATTGCCCGTTTCCTCCCAATCAGCGGAGAAAGGAACGAGACCCGGCTGGAATGAATCGTAACGCTAATGAGAGTCCCTCTGTGCTGCTCCGATACGAAGCAACATGGCCGGATTTCCTTCAGTTTCAAATTTTTATATTGCTCTAGCATTTGCGATTAATGCTATTAACAGGGAGGTTGCCTTACCAGTGCTTAGAATATTTATTCTCTGGTTACACCCTACATCTTTATAAGTCTCATTTCTAAATGCTCCTCCTTGAAATATTAAATAACGTATGGTTGGATGTAAAAAGAGACTAATAAATCCCAATTTCGTCCTCAAAGTCGTTTATTCTTATTATTACTGTTATTATTATAAATTTGAACTCGAGATGGGAAAATACTATAGTTGAGTATACTGAGAAGTTCAACTTCTCAGTATACTCAACTGTGGTAAATTTCTCAGTGAGAACATTCATGTGTGACGTAATCGTGCTGGATATATATATATATACATACTTCAAAATATCATCTCCACGCTGAGCAGTAGCGTAATTACTCAACATTTACACCATGAAATTAATTATACATTTTTTACTTTTAGCGCTAATTCGCATTGATTATTGAGTGAAACAGGTGTTAAATAGCGTATTTCAAAATGTTTGCATGAAAATTTTGCTATACGATAAAATGTTTTGGGAATTAATATTAAATTTATTTTAAAATTATATGTTGCGAGGTTTTACTTGGTTGTGCGGATACATTGCGATAAACGAGTATTTTATCTTGGAACTCCTGTTGGGTACCACTGCTGTGCATCAAAAAACATTTGAATACTACAACCATATGTACAGATGTTAGTGTAAGAGTATCTATTTCGTCCGTAAAAGTGAAAGATCAGTTACGACTTAAAATTCCATCAAGCGTTAATGCCAATAATGAATTCGCACTTCTTTCGAGGATTGTAAAAATCATTTTCGATTCTATAAATAACATTCCAAAAGGCGTGGGTAAAAATGTACATCTAGAATTGTAGCAGTGGACCAGTATCTCTTTAGCAGTATTTTATGACCAGAAAATCATCTTCCCCAATATTTCCCTCCATCAATTCTCAATTAAGACCATCCACAAATGGACGCACTTACACTCCAAAACTAGTATCGAGGGATCTAGTAAAGGTTTTAATGAGGCAAGCGAAAATATTATTTTTAACGCAGAATTACTTAATCGGGACTGAATAAATTTCATACGGATTATATATTTAATATCAGTTGAATTCTTTTACATAAAATCCTTCAAGTTTTTCTTTTAATCTATGCCAAGTTTAATCGCAGGAAAATGCTCCAACAGGTCCTATACTAAAAGCTATTTTCATCTACATGTTAGAGTGGTAATTTTCCTTCATCTTTGCGGTATTAGAGATATGAAAAATTAAAAGGAACCTTCTAAGGATCCCAAGGAAATAATCTTGTATTTCCACAGAATAAATATGTTAGCTGCGACCATTTTCGCCAAAGACATAGACATCTTTAGGTATCTATGCTAAGATAGAACAAGTCTCGATAAATATATTTTATATGGTAATAAGGGGTTGTGCTCTTCTTGCTTTAGGTAGTTTCTCGCAAAAATGATCTTAACCACATTAGATTTACATCTAAAAACTATAAAAGTAAATTGAAGATCATTTCCACCAGTATTGAATAACACAATAACTACTAGGATATACTGTGACTAATCTCACATTTAAAAAGGGTAAATTTCCATAAGTATATGGTTTAGCTACCTTTTCATTCGCTAGTTAGTAATATATAGAGCTCACCTGAAGTTGGAATTGTTTACGGAAGGAATTCAAGGTTCGGCCGAGGGTGATTGACCGCATAGACTTGAGGAATCACTGGCAAAAATCCATACAAATCCTGAGTTATTCATAGGATTAAACCGTTTCCATTATCATACAATACGTGAGTTGTACTAATCTCTGTATTTCCGAAAGGATTAAATCCTAGCGGTTACGCGTCTTGGACAAGAACTGTGGGAACGGAAGGAAGTGGATTCATCCGACATTCAATTCGAGCTGAAAGAACACTCCGCCAATTCTAAAATAAGATTTCAACGAACACTTACTTAACTCGTATTGTCGGTCCGTCGGATTAAATCCATTTAACCCTTCGGTACTACATTGGAACGCAATCCTCTTAGTTCATGGAAATATGTCCCTCTTCCGGCTGAAGGTTCGCCTCTGCTAGTTTAATAGAAATCGTTCAGCAATAAAAACCTTTATCCTGAGATACGTACCGTAATTAAGTGAAAATATACTTCAAACAATGTATATACGTCATTGCTGGCTAAGAGGTGAGTTATGTATTAGCTTCTCGGGCCTGATTCGATATAGGTGATTTCTTTACAATTTCTGTGCAAAAAATGCATCCATGTGAACTTTAGTTAAATTAAATATCACCCTTTATTTATAAGCAATGACTTATCAAACGGACAGAGAAAGTGGGAAGAGAGGCCCCATGGAAGAGTTTCACCCTTCGCTAGATGTTCGGCCCATATCTTTAATTTCACGAGAAGTCGGAGGTGTTTCGAATTTTTCCCAATTTGGTTACTACAACTTGAAGTAATATAATGACAAATGCTCTAGAAACACATTTCGAGGTTCTCCTCATAGATGACGTCACCTGTTCCTCGCGGGGGGCGCTTGTTTATTGATTTTCGAATTCCGTGCTCGCGTCAGATACGAGGCGCTCAATTACGACTCAAAATATTCATAAAGAAGAAATATTACGCCGACGCATACAATATTTGGAAGTATGGCATCCGATGATGAATAAACTAATCTCTAGCCAACGTGAGCATCAATTTATGTAACGCAAATCACACCTTAAAGTCAATTTTGATCGTATATGAATTATTAATAATTTGAAGTGCGCAGTTACTTAAAACGTTTTACCGCTTTCTTTAAAACCGTCTCTAAGTACGGCAACGGGTGAATGGTAATTGGAAATACGAGTATAATTTGTGAAGAACTGAGAGTTTACATTCCACTTTCACTACCTTGCGCGACACATTGTAAAGAGATGCATCATTAGAACGAAATTCATAAAATAAATCGAAATTTCCTTTATTCACACTCTATGGAACGCTCAAGTAAAACACGACAGATAATTGATCATTACATAACAGAGGACATCATGATCAACTAGTTAATTTGATGTGGAGACGTGAAAAGAATGAACGAGGGTAGATTCCCCAGGAGGATCCTGTAGCTATCACTGCAAGGAAAGAGACTTAGGAATAGCTGTAAAGGTGTTGTGGATAAAGAAATCAGAATGAGAGGGTTGGAAGAAGATATATGGAAGGATAAAGAGGCCTGGAGGCAAGACATGGGAAGACGGCGTTATGAAACGAATTTACTGATGTGGCACGCTCAAGTTAGTCGACTAACTCGGTCGTGTAAACTCCGACGTAACTCGCTCGGGAAGGAGTCGTGCACGACTGGCAGTAGTCGCTGGTTTTCACTTGGTCGAGTAAACGGCTGAAGGGGTCGAGCTCTCGACTCCATAAAAAACCGGCTTATGTAAATCAGGGATAGAATATCGAGTTTTGGCGTTGTAGAATATCTTGCGAGTTCAACAGGAGGTCGTATCGTCTCTAACAAGTGGATTTAAAATGATTCCTGTCTGCTACTTGCCCCATCGATTGAGAGGAGCACATTGCTGCTGTTGTAAGGAAGGAAAAACTGGAACACGAATTAGAGGTTTGAAATCTCCAGTATGACGATGATCGCTATTGAAATGCACATTGGATGTTTATCAGAAGGTCCGGGTCTTTCGATCGTTTTCGAAAACGAGGTTCGCTGAAAAATATGGCTATTGCAGATTTTAAATCTCTAAAACATAGCTATGATTGATTTCGTATTCGATATTTACTTTATGGGCTTCGATCTGAATGAAATTAATTTACAGAATTGAGAGTCGAAGAAGCCAATAGCAAAAAGCAAGCATTATTAGAAATGGAACAATTACCCAAATAATGCGAATCTACCCGTGGAATACGAATCTTAAAGGTAAAAACTTTAGAGCCAGAATGAAATCTTCCATCGAATGAGAATTCAAATCACACTTTAAGAGTTAAAATTTCCAAATACGGGCTGATCTAGCCTGATAACCGCATTACCCATAATGCAGGGGCCCCGTTTTTTTCATAGAACTTCCAGATGTCACTTCGACGGAGTGCACAGATTTATAATTACCTCAACTGATTGTAAACACTGAGAAGTCCCTCAATAATTTTATAAGCACGAGAGATATCCCTTCGAGTTTTCACTGAATCAGTAATCTATGAGGAGAAAAGCTTTTGCAAGTGCAGCACAATTGTTCAACGAATAATATTTTTCATATCATTCGATGAATGGCATTGTACATCATCACTCATAAACCAGAAGCATTCTCGTTATCACAGTCGTGAACAAGACTGAGATGACTATAGGTTACTTTTTCCATACATATTTTAGGAAATATCGTTGTGAAGAGTAACAAGTACTTTTCCAGATCTTATCGCGCAACTTGTTGAGGAAGATCAGAGGAGTGTACCTTGAGAGCTAAACGTCAGTTAGCTGACTTTATATTGATTGCTATCTTTGCGGAAGTATGGTCTGCAGCCATGAACACTAATTTACTACCAATCAGCGCGCTGGAGGTTGGACGGGAAAATGAATTTGAAGGGGAGAACAATAGAGAGATGCGGAAATAATTGAATACTCCATGCACCCCGGGTTCATTAAAGGTGTCGCGACAATCACCAAGATGTGAAATATATGAAATCATAATGGAACGTAGCTTTTAGATGCTCCATCATATCTACAACGTATGCCAACTGAAGTATTTAAATTTCAAGAGATATTACACTACTTTAGCCTTAACCTCGTGAAAACGAGCAATATCATTCATCAACATTGTGAAAACCGAAATACTTGGGTAATTACTGTAAACGATAATTGATCATTAAATTTCGTATAATAAATAATTCTTCCCAAGGTTATAATTATTGTAAACTCAATCTATAAATATCACCTCCATTAGATAGAGTTTCGCCAATTCCTAGGGCCATAAACCTCGGTATCTAATGCAAATATCTCAACATCTGATATCTGACTCCTCCCTTCTTATTATACACTACATTCTTCCCAAAATTCCTTGACTTCCTTGATTGTCCTATTATATACTTCAGCCATCCGTCGAAATATAAACGTTCATTAACTCCATGTTGTACATGACCTTCATGATGAGTGTTTGCAGAGTCTTGAATCAATAGATATAACCTCCGTAACGGGACGAGTCACAATAAACACATAATTCAGTTTTGATTCGCGGAAATTTGCATCGATATCGCAACCGTGGTGACGAAGGCGCGCTAACAATTCCTGCAAACACCGTTAAAAATCGCCCTAACAGCCAAGAATTGCATGTGCAAACAGAGAGTCATCAAACAGACGTCTTTTGTCACTTGTTCGCGGAACATGCTATCGGTTGACATTCAAACACTATCGATTTCGGGAGGCGAAAGACTTCATTTCGCACTTTTCGCGTCCAAATGAAATGGTAAATTGCTCGAAGACAGATAATCGGGATCCGAATGCTCTGTTCCAAATAGCAGATAGTGAATAATCATTTATTAACTTGGTGGCCGAGTGGATAGCATTCGAGCTACGCCATCGCTCCTACCCTCAAGGTCCCGAGTTTGAATCCCGGCAATGGTTGTGTGTGTTAGCTGTTGCCTCGGTGAAGTACCTCCTGACAAGTTCACCAGAGTTTAGGGAGACTTCTCCGATATACGGCAACAGAAGCTAAGCAGGAGAAAAAACCATTCAGGTGCTGCGTTATTTGAGTTCTCCGAAAGCTCCCTCTAAATATTCAATAGCCTGTATCGAATGCTCATAATTATATACTAAATAAAATGGATGATATAACCTATTAATATCAAACAGCATTTAATTTACGTACCCTGCCTTTCGGTGAGTGGCAAAGGGTGCATGCGCTATGAGTTTACTTCCGATTAATTTTGCGTATCGTTCGTGGAAAAAATGAATCCTTGAAGCGGCTGCTTCAACCAAGGATTTCCCTTCTCTTTTCGTAGCATCAAAACGGCCTCCTCAGAAAGACGCGTGATATCGACGCTATCCTCAACCGAGAACATAATTCCTCAGCTTTTGTTCGGTGAATTAAACTATTGCGTGAATTATCCATAACTATGGTGCGTCCTTAAGCATCTGAATAACTGATCAATGGCAATAATTATCTATTCATAAATTAAACTCATTGTTTTCCGTTGTGCCTTTTCTAATCACCGAATGCAGAACAGGGTCCGCACTCCAGGAGGTGAGGCATTCAAGGAGACATCGCGGTACTTTTTCTTCGCTCTTACCGATTATTCTCATGAGTAATTCCTAGAATTTACTCCAAACACTTCAACAATTCTACCGTTACTAAGGTCTTTTGCCTTCGGAGGCTGTTCGAATAAACATCAGCAATAGATTTTCCTTCGAATAAGTTATTCACTGAAAAATTGCCTAGTCTAATTTCCAGTTATTGCACCAATACATATCTAAATACTTTGATATTTACTTATATTAAATAATAACTATATTTTAAAATGTAACATCTTTGTGCTTATTTTATTCATTATATTAATAACTAAATCGTAATAGAGTCAAAAAATGTTCAACAAATATTGTCGGCAGGCAGTAAATAACTGTTTAAACTGAATAAAAAACTGTTTTAATCAAACTTAGGTGAATTATTTCTATTTATGACCTATTCTAAAGACTTTTAATGATTTAATACTATCTTAACGAGAAAAGAGGACAAGATATTTTAATTTATTTTAAACCATAAAAAGAATAAAATATACACATTCGAACAGGTTTTGATGTGTAGCATCATCATCAGGTAAATTTTTACTTTCTCCCTATACGTAGTATAGAGAAAGAATTGTATTCGCAAAAAAATTCGACCTCCAGATTTCGACGGAAATAGATGTTTTGGGGCCCATAGAGCATGTTTTAGCTATTTTCCCGAACATGTCTGTCTGTGTGTCTGTCTGTCTGTGGTTAAAAAGTTTGTGGGCGCTCTATCTTAAAAATTAATTATCCGATCATTTTTAAAATTCATAATTAGAATTTTACTAATAATGCCAAGAGTTGATTAGTTTTTGGAGAATATCGATTAACCGGAAGTTCCGGTTTATCCGGAACAAAAGATTGTTTCTTAAATATCTCTGTAAGAATGCAATATAGGTATATACATTTACACACAAAAGTTGTAGATAATGTATTTTACTACAACTTTTGTAAAAAAAAGTTTTTCGTAACACTGGTTGTTTAGGAGTTATTCTTGAATAATGGTTAACCGGAAGTTGTTGTTTACCAAGAAATTGAAGTTTTTCATACTTATCTCTGTCAGAATGCAGAACTACAAAGCTTGTATGAAACATTTTTCTGTAACACTAATTGTTTTGGAGTTATTTATATATTACCGGCATAGGCTTACGTTTTCAATAAATGCGGAGGAAGTCATGTGTTGGCCACATCAGATTTGTATAGTTTAATATAAGTTAAAGTATCTTACTTTTCCCGTTATTTGAATTACCCCCCAGTAAAGGCCGAGATCATCTATCTAGTGCTATCTACCAAAGTGTGTCTGATGAAGTAAATTAATTAATTTCGCTCCAATTACACTATGTCGATGCAATAGTTAATGAATTGAACACCGACAAAATATTGATATATATATACTACATAGAGGGAAAGAAAGCCCATGGAGACATGCTCATCTCATCTTACTCCAGACTACTTGGAGAAATTTTCCATTAGAGAATAACCAACTCGATATTTTGTGCTGTACCACCAAGGAGCATTAGAGGTTTAAAATCTCCAATAGCCGTTTTTGTTAGCATACATCGCATTCGAAATACGTGTTGAATGCTCTAAGAAGTGAGGCGTCCTTTTTTGTTTTCTCGCAATACCGGGGAATGAGAAGAGGAACGCAGACTAAAATGACTAATGGACATTTTAAACCTTTAATTCCTTAATTACCGTGTCCCAACTTTCCTTTCCTTTCAGCACCCAGGGTCAATTTATCCGTGTACTTGAAAAATGATGTTTAAGTAAGAACCTGACTCAAACTAAGACTACCTAGCTCCGAGAAACCCCGCGTCGCAACGTCGCAAAGACGAATCAAAACGAGACGTCCATTCCGTTCGGTTGATTCCGACGCAACCCCGGAGAACGCTTTATAAGGTCACGGAGAGAAGTGTTTGCGCTGTCCATAGCGATCCCATCGACATCTCAAGTAATTAGAAAAGCAATCCGACAGAGAACACGGAAAAAAGCCAGCTCGAAATCTGGGAACGTGTTAATTCGGGATATCTGTCCAGTTTTCATCCTTTGTTTGCGCTTCCACGGAACCGACAAATTTTTACGGCTCATAAAAATCCGCGAAGGCCTCTTCATTGAATACGACAATTCCCGAAGATTCTCAGGTGGGCCGAGACGTTTTTTTCCGGGAAAAAATAGTCCCGATGGAGGGAGGCTATAAACTCCGTATCGCTCCGAGAAGAAGCACAATGCAGCCATAATCGTAGCGATGTTTGCCCAACAAATTCGTGGCTCTCCACTCGCGCAGCGCTAATTCCTTTGTGAGACAGTCGACTGCTGCAAAAAGAACTAGACTGTGGCCGTCGAGGACTTTTTACCCCAAGCGATGGCTATTATTCTGCTGGGAGCTGGGGAAAAAATCCGAATTAAGCCGCTGGTCCATCTTTGTTCTTGAGACTTCGATGGCTCCTTCCGAAAGTCTTGCGGTGCGTCACCCTCGCAGGTGGTTTTATAGTCGTTAGCGCATGTCCCCCGGAGTCCACTCGGTTTATCATAAATTAAGCCGAGTGCGTTAAATGAAGAGGTTTGCCAGAAAGTGGCGACGATTTTCTAGTCTGCATTCTTCGCGGTGTTTACGGAAGCTTTCCTCGCCCGTTCGTGACTGTCCGGCGTTTCCCAGGGAGTTGAGTAAACTCCGGTGGGATTTACTCAGAGGTGACCGAAAATAGAGTGAAATTAGCGGATTCGGTGTGAATAGCCGAAGTGGACGGCTGTGAACATCCTGAGTGGTAACAGGCATGCGAACTTAGGAAGGAGGTGCAAGCAATTAATTTGTATCTCAATTCCTAGGATGGATTGCTGAATGAATAAACGAAGCCGGGAGGGGGCGTTTCGAATGTAACCACACGAACTGCTGCTGGCCACTCAAGGATATGCAAAATAAATCGATGCAATGAAACTTTATGCAATAATGGTAATAAAGGAAGTAAAACAAACGATTAAGCTCCACGCAAACAAAAAATAGAAATGAAATCAATCAAATAAGCTTTAGCTTTGCGGAACTCCATCCTAATAAATGGGTGGAAATAACTGTGCAAAATTCCACTTTAAAAGTTTTTAAGTGGATTATAAATTATCTCGAACAAATTGAAATAATACACGACTTAAAAACCAACTGCACACTCACCAACATCCACCTTCTCCCTAATTATTCTCCCCTGCTGTCCATTGTTAACCTGCTTCCCCTTCCTCCTCCCTCTAACACCCCTCCCACTATCGAGAATAGCTAATCTGATTGGTGACTGGTTTTGTACCTTTTGTATATATATGTTTACTCCTGAATAATTCCTATGCTTGATAATGGACTAACGTCCGAAACCGGACGCGGTATTAAAAACTTTTAAAGTGGAATATTGCACAGTTATTTCCACCCATTTATTAAAAATAGAAATGTTAAGAAGCTCGATTATTTCTGTTATGATACTTAATTATAAATTGAAAAGAATTGAAATTCTTCTTTCATTAGTTTTCAATACTTACAAAACTGTCTCACCACGTAACCAGCTCGTTCAGAGTAAATGTTTTGTAAGAAAATAAATAGAATGTGAGCATAAAGCTTCCTTTTGCTCTTTAAAGTGAAGTAACGTTGCTCTAGGCCAGGGGTCTCCAAACTACGGCCCGCGGGCCAAATGCGGCCTGCGAGGACCTCTCATACGGCCCGTGGATACCTTTTTATCTAAGGAAATGAGTCACGGAAAATTTACGCGTATTCTACCGAGATCAGCCGCCGCTCACGTGGACGTAAAGTTTTCACCGAAATTGAATGATTATTATAATTAAGAATATAAAATTAATAATTAAAACAACATCAACGTTTTGATTCTTTTTTATTTGGACCTCGAGTGTGTAGTCAGCCCCCAAACTGCTGTTTGATAGTTAATGCGGCCCTCGGGCTGAAGAGTTTGAAGATCTTATGGCCACATTATAGGGGTAGCTAAGAACACAAATATAATGTATTTCTAATAAAATGGCTATCTGGAAAGATATCTCTGTATAAATACAAGTGAAATGATTTAAACCTGTCAAATACTGAGAAGCATAATATTTAACATTCTACAAGATAAAATTGAGTATTATTGATGATACAGATTAATTTATGCGTTTTTTTATCGAATAGTAAATGCTAATTAATACTCATATACCCGACAATATTTTTCCTTCGGCTTTACACCAAAAATCGGAAATGAGATTGACATTTGTATGGCGAAGTCGAATATGCCATCTGCCTAAATATGCATTTCGTTCATTCAATAAACCTTGATTTACAATATTACAAAACTAAAAAGATGCTCGGCAAATACTACTGAAAATACGGTCATTTCCTACAAGGTACAGAGTCGCTTTCTCCCAGCCATGCATATATTATTTTCTCAATAATGCATGCCGATTTATTTATGTGGTATGAAGTGCATCCACTCCGTAAATGAATTCGAGGTTAATTGATTTTCCAAAGATGCTAACTTAAGTCTTCCTGCCGAGAAGGTCATATGTAGACGAGTGCTATTTCGATCTGCAGAGATTGCGTTCCCGCCAAAGTAAAAGATAAGGAGGATGGAGTACAGATGCCGCGAAGTAAACAAATATGGCAGTCGGTGGCATATTTCAAGATGGAGCAGTAAAAAGCAGACACTTAACAGCACGTGGCGATGATAACCCTGAGAAGTGACGCCCTTTTCAAAACCACATCATTAAGGCAGACACCCAAGACGCTCGGGGTAACCCAAGCGGTGTATTTGAAAAGGATAAGAAACAATATGGTAATGGGGGCAGAGGGTACTAAATCATTTCCCTTCGTCTTACTCCCCTTTGCCGTCGATCGTTACTTTCTTGGAGTGGAAAAGCAACTCGCGAAACTGATACTTTTTGCTGTTCAGGAAGTTACTCCAACGAATAAATAGCATTAATTTTGAATTAATCTGAGGACGGAGAAATATTTCTGCATGGACTTTTTGTTCGGAATAAAGGGATACTAATTGAATAATACATAATTAAATAAGGTGTACATTGAATGTTAAAATACATCATTGAATTACACGCGACCTGGTCGAAACTTTAAAGTGGCCCGTACATATTTCCGATCTTTCGTAGATAAGAAATCAAGAGCTATTATCAGTAGACATGACAGGTGTAACTTATCATAGACCTTATGCAATCGCTAATAATTTTTATTTTTACCGACTAATTTATTAAAGCAATACATTGAATTATTCCTTTAACATTTTAAGTACTTGTCAATATGAACAATCTTCAATTTATAGGTTTGAAAACAATTTAGAATACTTCATACAAAATACTAAATTGGAGTTATCTAATTTAATGGTATCTTACTTGGCGTATTCAATTATGAAATATCAAATATGGCTCCAACAGAGAAAAAAAGAATACGGCAATATTCATAGGTTATATTGCATCATTTTTTCTGCTAATGGACTATTTTTATTTTTCATTTGGCACAGAGAAAAATGTATCTTTCATTTTCTTTTGTCCCAGTCTTGATCACGGCTGCGATGAAATGAAAGCTACGTATGAGTGAATAACTGCACCGATCAAGGTCTCTCCTTATGGAATTCCAAGAAAAGTGTTACTCATACAGTCATTGTGCTTCACTTGCATGGATATGTTCCGCTTATAGCATTCTGGCTCAGTGAGAAAAGCAAGGACAAACTACCGCACTCCTCATCCTGCCTATAATGTGCCTGCCTTATACAAATTCTCTATACTTAGACGGAAAATACATGAAAAAGAGTAATAGCGAAAATCCTTGGGGTAATTTCCTATATTTGTCCAATAGACGTTAACTTCCAAAATTACCAGATATGGCAATGTCGAAAGTAGAGAAAGACTAAGAAGATAGATGATCAAAACAAAGGCTTTACGGAAAGTAAGTTCCTGGAAAATGTAGCCGATATTACACATCCTCCGTATTATATAGGCCGTTCAAACACTCCAAAAAAGATCAGAGAAAACACTCAAAAATGCATTTTTTCTCGAAAATTAATCGATTATGGAAATCGATGTTGTATGCACCCCCTGCCACACGCTGATTAGCGGTCTGCTGAGTCTACATCTATTTATTCAATTTTTCATATATAATATAGTAAGAAATTTAAAAAGCGAGGGGTTTACTTATTTATTATACGAATAAATGTCCCTTCGGATGATAGATGAAAACTGACTTAAATCTCTCCTTCAGCCTTTTCGAAGATGAGCGAAAGAGGACCCCTACGACGATGACTCCCAAAGCGGATGAAATGCGAAGAAAGAGGGGGGCGTGGACGGAAGCTATAAAAGAGAGGAAATTCGATCTGTTTGGGTGCGGAAAGGAGGAGGAACTGTTGGGCAAAGCCGTGGCCATTTCACGTCAGTTCCCATCACCTCCCTCAATTGAGGAGGAGATGAAGCCGTAACGTCTCCATGCTTTGCTAACGGAGATGAAGCTTTTAACCCTACTTTTGCGCTCGAGGTACTAAAGGAAACGTTTCCTAAAACCTCATTTAGATTCGAAGCAAGAGGAGCTATCGATGAAGCGGACTGTGAATCTATTTAATGGGAGTTTACAGATGGAAAGTGTCGAAGGAGGCCGTTTGGTTGCTTTCCTTATCTTATATACGAGGTAATCACGCATTACTAAATGTCGCCAGTGAATGAGGGACGTGTATTTACGATGAGAACTATATATTTCATGAGCGAAGGGAGTTAACCGATGGGAAGTGTCAAACATAAACATTTAGTTTCCTATGTGTCTCTCCATATTTTCGTGCAAAAACTATTAGGTTTTTTATATATTAATTACGCAATATCAGAAGATGTCGCGAATGAGCCGTATATATTTTTGATCTTGATAAGATTTCATGAATTGAGGAAACATTTTCCGGGAGGTGCAAAACTTGCATGAGATTGGATGAAGCTTTTAAAACCGGAAAAGAGGTATTTTAGTATTTGACGCTTTGAGTTTTCAAAGGGCATAATAAAATCATCTGCCTCAGAAATGTCGAAAAGGATTTTAGATACATTCACTAAAAGTGACATCCTGCCTTAATATAGAAACTAGAATTTCTTCGGTAATTTAGGGTTGGATAGGACCTCAAGACTGAAAAAAATTATCTAATTAGACGAGGTGGAATTGATGCAAATCTAATATGCATTGGTCTTTTTGGTTCATATGGGCAAGTTTATTATAACTTCAGACGTTTTCTTCGCACTAACCGAAGTGAGAATTACCATTGTATATATTAAGTAGCGGAATAAATTAAAATTGTTGTTGAAAATTCCACATAGATTAGATAAAGCTAATGATGTTACTGAAATTAAAGTATAATATTCTCACGATTTAGTCGTAAAAGATTATTGCAGCTGAAAGGTTATCTATTTCTAAATCGAAACGAATCTTAACCATCAGAACAGCATTCAGCCCAGTCGATTCTTAAACCCTCCACAATTAGCCATCAAATGCTCTGGAGAAGGCATGATTCTCACTTGGTAAGAATGAGCCAAGCGTGAGCATCCAAAGGAGTAATTACACTATTGGGAATGAGTGAATAATTTCATTAATTGGGGAAGGTATCGCCAATTAATGACATTGACTCAAACCTCAGCAGCATTTTATTATGTCATGCTTACTTCAAAATTTATTTAAGCAAGGAGAAAATACTACTTAATTTGGGATTCTAATTACTTTCAGGAGATTTTAACTCAAAAAATACTTTCTTCCCGCAGTTCAATTGAATAAATCTATTGTTTGTTCAAAAATACTAATTAAAATTAATCAAGAAGTGTTTCAGACAGATGGGAAATTTTCTGGCTTATTTTATCACTGATCAAGATAAATGACAGCGTTTATTTAAAATTCGGAAATCAATAAAGAATATTAAAAGGGAAAGGGATTGAGGTGACTTTGCACATGAAGTAGCGTGCAACTACGAGAAATTCCAAGAAAAATCGGACGTGAAAAAAGTCTCACGCGACAGGGAAACGAACTGTTTCCTATTAAAAGGATTAAATTAGGTTTTCCTTTTTTATATTTATTTACGGTGAAAGAAGAAAATGACGACGCTGTTGAACTAAATGAGACAGGCATATCTCCCACGATGTAAACCACATTCTCAAGCCTCATAAACGCAGCTTATTTAAAACTGAAATCATCATCTTGTGTGAGAACATCACACTTGGCGATCATAAACGTTTGCTTCTACCTTCACCACTGCCATTCCTGTCCTGTACGCGCTAATATTAAAAATCCGAGATTTCTTCACCATCGCCTGAGTCATTCTAGCCTTTCCACTAAACGACCAATATGAGGATTAAATGGCTCTGAAAACCTGTTCCCGCGAGTATCTCGCGACGAAAAAGTCGACTCCTGGACGATTTAATAACAGGATGAGCGGGATCTCTTAAAAATAGACGCTCCTAGAAAACAAATGCACTTGGAGGAGTAAAAAGGGGGACAAAAAGAGCGCATTCCTCGAAGCATTTGGAGGCAAAAAGCCACCGGATGGAGAGATTCATTCTTCACCGGACGCCGGAGAATTCCACGGAGGACACATTCTGGAAGCGTTCCTTCGGCGGTAATGAAGTCGCCTAGGAGGACATTAATGTCTCCGAGGTAACAACGCCCGTGGTTTAACGAGGGCCTCGCTCGAGGGGCCGCTCGCATTCTCGAGAGGGAATATTAAAGAGGGGAAAGGTGCAGCATTTTAAAAGGGGTGGTCGAAATGTGGAGAAAGTAAGGCGTCTCTTCAGCCGGAAATAATTCACATAAATCCGAATGGCTTCCCGAGGGTGACTTCTCCGGATTTCATTTCCGACGACTTCGACGATTTTTGATTTCGGTGTCGCTTGAGGTTTCTGCTGCCGTGTCTCGATGGACGGATTGTGTTTCAGCTGTCTTGCGGTGGAAGATGAGAAGTCTTATCTTCCATTGCGCCAGAAGTGTGGAAACTTTATGATACTTGATTAAAATTAAGGAAAATTTTAAAGATCGCAAATGTGTAATTATTACTAATCTGTTGAAGAATTCTTCTAAAACAAAACCTACTGTTAACATTGAGAGCATCCTCTTGACATATGCGTAAATAAATGTTTATAAGGAAATAGTTTTAATATAACAACTATTTTACAACTAGTTTAAATATATAGAACTTGTGCTATCACTTTACCTATTTTTACTTGAAAGGATACCTATTCTCTGCAGATTTGTTTCCGTAAATATGGAAACATTCTTACAGATATCACTGTAAATACTAATCATTATAATATCAACCAAGTCTTTATGTACGGAGTTATGGGAATTATTGAAATTTTGAAATCCTATTTTAAATGTCATCTTTTGAATACCTTAGGTTTTATGAAGGTTAGAGTGTATCAGAATAAGTCTCGATAATATGAAAATAAATATTAAAACGATAAATATTTTGGAGTAGCTATGGTTTCAAAGCCATTCTCAATTTATTTACCTTTGATCCAGCCTTGTTTATTGGCATAGTAATTTGAAAGCTACCGAGGCATGAGTGATGAGGAACAATGGCTCCATCCTGGTCATTACAAATCGAATGCAAAGGGAAAAATGCTATTTCATATCAATTCATTCATTTTGCAATGATTGCGTGGAATATCTCCTCGCATAGTATTCTGGGAGTAATAATTACCTCACTCCTCATCAAGCCTCATTCCCTCCGCGTCCAGGATTCAAACCGGCCACCCGACTGCTGTCATTAGAAGGCCGAGAAACAATTGCGCGTGCTGAATAAATGCAAAAGGTCGGAATTGGACTTCAATGGCTAATTGAATTTAATGAAATTCATTTCTATTCTATTCCATATTTATCGCGGTTAGTGTAATGAATTTATAAAACAAAATGACAGCTGCGTTGAGGTCCTTCCCCGGCGACACTCATATGAATTTACCTCAAACAATTTCTTTTATCGGACAAATTATAAACTTGAAGGTTCTTTCCTTCCGCAACCTCATCAATGGAATATTTTTAATCTATCTTGTGGTACAGGGTAAAATCATTTTAACCTCTATTTACTCTTT
Organism: Sympetrum striolatum; assembly: GCA_947579665.1. Taxonomy (NCBI): domain Eukaryota; kingdom Metazoa; phylum Arthropoda; class Insecta; order Odonata; family Libellulidae; genus Sympetrum; species Sympetrum striolatum. The sequence goes on from OX388351.1 coordinate 80,838,098, forward strand.
TTGTAATCTTCTTTACGGCTGTAATGAGCTCATGTGTGGTGCTGAATAGTGGCAGTAATTCAGGTCTCTCCTTATGGAATGCTAAGAAAAGTTTTAGCCGTATAGCAATTGTGCTTCACGTACGTGGGCATGTTCCGCTTATAGCATTGTGGCTTGGAGTGAAAATCAAGGGCAAACTACCTCACTCCTCATCCTGCCTAGCAAGCCTCAAATGAATGAATGAATACAGTTATTACTCTAAATATTCCATTTTAAATCAATGCAATATAATTTAAATAGTTTTAACAGATACTGGAGCTTTAGGTGTCAAATAAGGATACATCCTGCATTGTTGACACCGATAACACACAGTACGTTTTGTGCTCTCAATACATGGAAATACATTAAAGTACTCATTGATCTTAGAACAGTGACGTGTGTTATTAAGATAATATTACGATGGCATATTACAAATATAAGGAAAATGAAGTGACATATTTATACAAAGGAAAGGCTATTACAACAAAAATTAAGAAAAAAATTAAGAGAAGGAAAATAAAATTTTAAAAGTACGTTAATGAACAAAGAATCTTTCAAAAATTTAAAGAAAAAACATATTAATTTCTTCATGATCTAACAGCCAATTTTTAGTCTTTTTTTTAGAAATAAGTTATAGTTAGAATTCAATTTCATTAATTAACCTACGGTACAATTTTGGTCCTAAATACAAAAGAATTTTTATAAATACTAAGGATATTTAGTTAACCCAATACAATTTTCGTTTCGAATACTATATACACTTTTGACGTATTTTATTTCAAACAATGGAGGTTTGTCACTGCATCTTAAAAAGTAGATTCTTAAAGTTCTGTTCAAGTACATACACCTTTAAGGCAATAATTTTAACTGGACAAAAAATCCCTCAGATAGCTAATTAATGTTAAAGGGGTTGAGGTTCCGACCGGCCTTCGCGTCGACACTTTCCAGAAGATTGAACGAACTGAGAGGAATGATTCAGGAGAATATCCAAGCTCCGCTATTTAAAGCGAGTTATCAATTACGAGCATTGCAATTATTACGAGGAAATGAAACGAAAATCTCATCGCGTGTTCCTGAAACGTATCGAAGCAGGATTAGCATTAGAGTTGGTAGAGTTAAGGAGAATTTGTGAATGAAGAAGGGATTAGTACTCTCTTTTCTTATCGGATGATTCAAATTTTGAATTAAAACTCGTCTCAGATTGCGAAAGTGAAAGCAACATGCTCTAGAGACATTTCATCCAAATGACCGAGTTTTTGTAGCAGAGAACACGAGGAAGTGCAGTGCAAGACGAGAGGTTTGGTAAAATATGCTACGATACAAAACCAACCATTACGGAAACGCTCTCAGAAGCATATTTTTTAAAGAAAGAAGATTAGGATTAAGGTGCTTAAGGTGCAACTAAAATAATTGGATTGATAAATTCAGGAAAACATAAGTTTGCGGAAGACGTAACCGATATCGTTTGACCTCCTACTACTTCGGCCGATTCTACAAAGGGATTAAGATAAAAATTTGTTCTAAAAATTCATTCTTTCTACGAACGATAGGCGATCTTAACAAACTGAAGGAGCAGTTCAAATGCTTAGTGTTTGCACACACTGCCACTCGTCGAAGGGCGGCTTTCAGAGAGTTTATCAGATGTATTTAGAATATATGTTCCGCCCAGGATTCATAGAAATACATTTCTCCCAAGGATTTTACGCCCAAATGATATTTTACCCAATCGAAATTTCATCGAATGGTATGTTAAAAATAAATTGAACTACAAACAAGACAACACCTTAGAAAAGAACAATAATTATGGTTATATTGACTAAATGACTAGGTAGAATCAATTATAATTATAATCATAGTTATCTTAAAATTAACTGCGTATGTTAAACAAGCTGTTGTCACAGACTGAAAGGTATTCAGGCAGTAAACGATAAAACGAAAATGTAGGCTTAACAGCGACATATCACCATAATTTTTTATTGCGTAACCGCTGCCTACGATAACTTCCCCAAGACAAATAAACAAAAGCAAGGAGGGAAAATAATTAATCAACGTATGGAATACGATGAGAGGATGAGTATGGAAGGCAGATTGAAGGGGTAACGGACATGGAATAGGATAAAGAATGCTGGTATCCTTTCTACTTGAAAATGAATTTTCCCTTTATGAGAAAATATTGTTGACACAGGTCGCAGAATCAAAATTTATGGTGAATAGCAGAAATCTCTGTTCCTATTTTCCATTTCTTGCCATAAACTCTGAACCCGATCTCCGAATTAAATACTTCGCAACCCTTTGACTTCGAGTGCCCACCCGTATCCCGTACCCCTATTTATTACGTCAAGATATACATTTTAAATTTATCTTGTATATTCAAAAACAGATAGTACCCCTATGGAAATGCCCGCACCCTCAGTTAGAATGCTAACTCAGCTAATTTTTAAAAACTTCAATTGTGTTTTATACGTATTTACGTGCTGTACCCTCTTGTCAAATTCCCAGCACCAATTCCCAGCCAATTTGACCGCCCCGGTACACCCTAATTACCGTCATTTGTAAAAATGTCAATTTTGGGTATAAAGGAAGCAATCGGGGTACACGTAGATGCACATGGAAAATAGTGGGAAGGATAAAAAGGCGTCTTTGAATGTAAGGACTAGCGGCATAGAACAATCCCAAGGAGGAACAATCATGAAGACAGTCTGAAAGGACAGGAAGTTGAACCCGGATCTGGTCTCCCAGTTGCTGGTCGGTTGCTCTATTTTATTTATTTATTTATTAAGAAACATCAACATAAAGCACGAAGCCAATTACTGCTGATGATTAACAATAATAATAAAGGACAAAATAACAATAAAATAGTGAGAATCAACAAATTAAACTTATAAGTAAATAACAAATGAATATGGGCAAATAAATAAAAAAAATCATAGACAATTGTATTTTTCCACGTCAAACTCGCGGAATCATATTTTGGATAGATATTGGAGATAAGAAGAAAGGATCGAAATGAGTATTTGTGAGAAAGGGAATTGAAAATTGAAGGAATGCGAAAGAAGAGTGATCGTTTCACTATTAATAGACGAAGAGTAATCGAAGAGAAGGTATCGGATAGGCGTGTTGTTCTTGAGGGAAAGAGGAAAGAGAGAGTAAGAATGGGGAATCAACTTTGCTATTTATTATATAAGAAGGAAATGTCGGAGAAAGTATCCATTGCGCTATCGGGTCAGAACAAGGGAAATGCCGGATCAGCGTCAAGAGAAATTCAGTGAGGTATAGAAGGTCTCCTGTGGAACCTTCTGGAGAGAGACCTCCAGTCAACTCCCGAAATTCATCGAACGGCGTCAAAGACAATGGACCGCGACTAAGCACTCGAGGGACGCACGATCAGAAACAATGCTCATTCCCAAACAAATGCCGTCGACCGCGTTTAAGTAAGCTCCTCGTTGAGGCGCTGCATTTCGGCCACGGAATGGCCATCACGTGCATGCCTCGGACACTTCCTATCCCCGCAATGCTTTCCCTTTGGCACGCTTAGTGAGGCTGGAACCGCTCGAAGGGCTCGGACAGAAGCCCAGGGGTAACCCGGGTAACTTAAACCGCTCCATCCGTTGCAACGGAAACAACGCGTTGCCTCGAAATACAAGTGCCGTGTGTGGTACAATGTGGTTAGAGACGGTTTATTTCAATTCCCAACATGATGAGAAAAATTACTAGTCACAATTCCGCAATAAATTTATTTCGCGACCGGCAACATAAACAAAAGGTTGTTACTTTGTTGCTATATCACAGATGAATTTTCAATGTTATGCGAATTATGTATTTCACAAAATTGCTTTTATTTAGGGAATAATTAAATCAAAGATAAAATATTACGAGAAGAAATTAGAAGAATTGTGAATTTAAAAAACCTAATAGTTTCTTAGGAAAATATCTACCCACTGCCGGGAAACACCTAACGATAGTAATAAATATATAAAATATTAGACAAACAAAAAACATGGCAATATATGTAAATACATTCCGTGTAAAATCTCGATAATTCGATTCAAAAACAATAATGCACGTTCAACATAAGATTCTTTATTTATTTTACCTGATTTTGGTGCTTGTCTCCATTTCCTTTGGCTATTCTTTTTAATTTAATTTTTCAAAAGGAAATTAAGCCTGCAGCGGCAAAAATGAACTTTACTTATATTTCTTATAGAAATGCTTTTTCTCGTCTGGGATCGAACCAAAGACTAAATGTCAACTTTTTTACAATAGGAACTCTCGTATTTGAATGCAACGTTGTGTAATAATTTCAGTGCGAAACCAAGTATTTTTCGAGTTTTGCGGCCTCAAACATAAGCAGGCTGAATTTTTATACGTAAGATTATCTAGCTAACCGATGATAAGAGTTATTCCAAAGTTATATTTACGGAAAATATTGATAATTCGAGTGATTTTATGGCTTAAGAAATCGGTAGTTTCGAAAAACACTACGGGTCCAGTATATAAGATCCAATGGAGTACATATTGATGTTTGTTTGTCCTATATAGTAAATTTCGATCGATTGTAGACATTTCTTCTTTTGTAGAATTTAATCACAAATGATGGTTGTACTAAATCTAGATATATACCAAAAGGACAGAGGTGATTGTTGAACCTAACACCCATACAAATATATGGGAAAGATGAGCTCATAAGAAATGTATTGGGAAGAAGAGAATTTTACCCAAGAGACTATTATTTGAGATATTCGAACAAATAGAAATCTTCAACCATAAAAATAGTAATTTTAAACTCATTACCGTTCACCTTCTCACGACCTCCTCCACCCTGCTATCAATTGCTAACCTGCTTCCACCAATATCTCAACCCTTGCTTCCTAATGCTCCACAGAAGTCATTATATTAACTTGAAGACAATCACACCTTAGATTTTAAAGATCAACTGGACCACCATTTACACAAGGGACTATTGTTAGAGATATTCGAATAAATAGAAATCTTCAACCATAAAAATAGTAATTTAAACTCATTACCGTACACCTTCTCACGACCTCCTACCCCCTGCTGTCCATTGCTAACCTGCATCCTCCAATACTCTAACCCTCGCCTCCCACTCATTCTTTCACCTCCTCACCCCTCTCCTGACTTCCTCCTTTTTTCCTATATATAGTGATAACTTTTCGTATATGTTACTTATTTCTTAGCGTTACGTTTTACTGACTAGATCTTACTCGAAGCCGTCTTAAAATAACTATTGTATTCTCGTTGTGCGTTGTATTCTTGATATTCGTGATGCCAGGTAGTTGTGTTGCTACTGGATGTAAGGAGGGATACGGTTCCAAGAAGTCGAGCTTATCATTTTTTAGTGCCCCTAAAGATGACGTAAGAAGGGCTAAGTGGGAACGTGCAATTCCGAGAGAGAATTTTAAGTTGAAAGTTGGGCATGTTTTGTGTGAAAAACACTTTTCACCCTATCACTTTCATCTATTATATTACCGGCTGTATCTGTAGAAAAATAGAAAAGTTTAGTAAGTGCATAGTATGCCAATCAGCTATTGCCACTTCAACCCCCAAGTGCCTGGGTGCTGTGGCACAGCTAGCAGTTACGAGACTGGATGAGAAAATGATTCATCCGAATGTAAATCTTTTTCAATTTATAAAAAGAATAGAAACAAAATTCGTTTCTAAGGCCCAATTGACGAACGCATACTGTGCCACGGTAGATGATATCCTCGAATATGAGACTTTCCCACCCACAAAGAGGAAATAATTGCGTGGGTAATACATTATTATCTAACGATAAGAATGCGACATTGGGCAAGAGAGAGATATAAGGAAGAAGAGAAGAAATGCGTCGAGATGAGAAAACTTTCCAAGTTCACCAAAACTTACGGTGATGTCATCCGGAATTATTACCTGGCTGCATTGGTTTGAGAACTAATAAATTCATATGGTAAGTTTAGCTTAATGATAGTTAAATATTCCTGCTTATTATATCTTCCTTGCTTCTAACTGTATTACGTATTTCCTTATAGATTATCGTTACCTTTATTTGTATTATCATCTTTCATTTTTACGAACATTATTATTCATACCACTTTTATTATTATTACTATTTTATCTTGAAAGATTTCATGCTCGACTGCCGTATGCTGCTGCTGCTGCAGAGAAAGTCTCCTCAGTTTCCCAATCACGGTAGATGATAAGTTGCCGAGAGTATAGTTAACTTAAGATAGTTAACTTTGCAATCGTCCTCAAGGCATTGAGCTAAGTATTTTATCTTACTTAATATTTACTACCATTTATGGCATTGCTCTCATTATAATAGTAGAATATTCGCATTTGTTCTTTTTCATCTATCTCGAAAAAACCCACAAAAGTTCTCATTTTTCCGCCTACTCTTCTCTTTCTTTCTTTTCAGGTGTACGACATTCGGAGTAGACTACCAAGCAATTGGAATAGACAGATATGCAGACATCAATGAATCCAACTCGTGTTGTAACTGCATTTTACTGTTTTCATCTGTGTTTTCGCGGGTTTTTTTCGCTCCCCTTCTTGTGTGAGCGTTTTCCCGCACAGTGGGTTTTTCTCTGAAGGCCGTCAGCCGAAGAGTTTTTCCCCACATCCCCAATCTTTCATTTACCTTCTCTGTTTTTTCTGCATATCTTAGTTGCTTTCAAATCTATGTGTAAATTATATTATTATACCATAAAATAAGACTTCGGGTGCTAGGGGTAAGAGATGTGGATCTAACATCACCAAATAAAAAAATTTATAGTGACAATTTCATTAAATATTTATCGGTCATTTATCCTGCTGTCAATTGCTTCCTCCAATACCTAAACATTCACCTCCCCACCCCTCTCCCTCCCCCACCCTTTCCCCTCCCCCACCCTTTCACATCCCCACCCCTCTCCTGATTCCATCCCTTCTTTCCTATAAATAGTGAAAATGTTTGATGATAATCCCGTAGTATTTTCGGAAACTACCAATTCCTTAAGCCATAAAATTACTCGAATTATTCCTGTTTTCCGTTAGTATAACTAACAAATAACTATTATCATCGGTTAGCTATTTAATTAAGAATATAAACTTAATAATTTCATGTCGTACTGCAAAATTTACTTGTTTCACCAATTGTAAACATGCAATTTTAGAAAGGAATTTCTAATTTGTATAAGCTCTCCCGTGGGATAGATAGAAGACCAGTGGTTCGGTGAACTAGTGCTGCCATTAGTTCACGCTGTCGCCACTGTCTCACTAAGGAGGACGTTTTTTTCCGGGAGTGTCCGAGGCATGATCACGTGTAAACGGTTAACAGTGAATCATTGTATAGAAGGCAACCGGAAGCCGCGTGCATGACCGTGATTCTCCTCTTATAAAACAAGTGATTCTATTTAAGTGGCCTCCCTCAAAATGGCAGTGTTGTTATAGACCACGCATTGAGGGTACCGTTACTTCTGATTCGAAAATCGTGGGAATATTGAATCTTTCCCACGGAAATGGGTTTTTAATCGCCCCGCCCACAAGGTGGCTGTTTTTCCGGATTACTTCTGGGGGGTAGTCTCCACGAGAGGTATCTTTATTAATTATAGTAGTTTTCCGATTGAATAAAGGAATATGCGATGTGCATTATAATTGGACGATTTAGTTGGAATTTGAAGCTACTGGTCACCTTCATTGACTTGGAACTAAACATAAGTTTCAAATGGTCGCAAATCTCCAAAATGCATATTTTTATTAAATCTTCCGCTGTGAGTTCCCCAACTAGAGAATAGATTTAGAGGGAAGCTACCTCGAATCCTACCTCTTCAAGAATAAATGTACGCTTAACTTACAAGGAAAGATTTCTATTTATTAAAATAAAAACAAAAATATTTTGCAACTAAGTTGAATATCGGAAATTATTCGAATATTGATCATTTTCTGTTTACACGAGTTTCTTGTGATTAAATTAGCAAAGCTCTCGCGTTTAAAAGTATTAACCTAAAAATTAAAATCGCCCATACACTTTAACCTATGTCCACAGTAAATAAGAAGTCAGAAAAATCGGTAGTAGTATGTTATCTCCATATTATGGACGCAGCAGTTTTTTCTCACAATACATATCAGTATCGAAATCTTTTTCCAGGCTATCAGACACGTAGAGCAATCAAATCTTACAGATGTTGCATTGCGTCACTTCCCTTAGCATTTTAAGGTGTTCGTCATCCGAGCGTAAAAACGTTCCACGATAGAGTTCGATTGTCTGAGCACTTCGTTAACAGCTGTACGTATTAAATTATGAAGCGTGAAGAAGATAGCTGTGGAAAATCTCGTCTAAAAATGTTTACACGGAGAAATGTTGTACTACAACGTTGGTATTACTATGGCTATTAAGTAAAAAGATGCTTGAATGAACCAGCAAGATAAGGAAAATAAACCGAACGTAGGTATTTCTAGAAAGGATCTGATGCTTTCCTGGCGTATATCGTGGATTAAGTCTTCTGGGGTTTCCAGCCGGGTCGTTGCTTCAATATCTCTCGACGTTTCGGTTCCTGTCACCGGAACCATCTTCACTCCTGAAGATGGACCCGGCTATCAACCCGAGAAGACTTCATCCTAGGTATTTCTACTTTGCACTTCCCTTGGACTGCTGCAGCGCCAAACGAATAAGATCTCTTCTCTCGAGCAGTGGAGAAATTACACGTTTCTAGAAACGTTCGGATCCTATAGCGAAATTTTAGGTCCAATTCCGAGTTTCCATATCGTAATTATTATTATTATTATTATTGTAAAAAATGCTACAAGTGGACTAATATTCCGGTGGCAACACATATACATATATCACACATATTTTTATAAATCCCATCTATATTTTTAATTACAAAAATATAAATATATATTCACAAAATTATCCTTCCCTTCCCTCATACTGCAAGTTTTTTCAGGGTTCCCAGTAGGCCTCACCATAGCGGTCCCGGGGACAAGTCCCCACCGTGCATCACCCTACCAGGCAATCCCCTACTCCACCTGTACTCGTCAAGCTCACTCGTCCTTAATATTTTTACCCAATCTTTTTACAAACTCCCTATGATGTTTTGGGAAGGGCTCCAAGACTCCTGCAGGCAAATCATTCCAATCCGTAACAGCACGATTTAGAAAAAGAGAATTTAGATCATAACATCAATTAAAGGAGAATGGAGTAAAAGGACGTATCCCATTTACCAGGTTGTTTGTTATTGCTTTACAAACCTCTTTACCCATAGAAATACTTCCATTGAACCGTAATTACTTTTGTTCTTGTTTTCGCTCCGGTTACATCAAATTGCTAAATTTCGGTGAGAAATGCGTTAAATGCAAAACGAAAGCATAACGAAGGGGTTTCCGATTGCGATTGCGTAGAGTTTTTAATTTTTCGGCTCAGTTTTGCTTATGCATTCCGACAGAAACGACTATTTTTCGGTTTTGATTCGTTTCCGTTTCTATGACCTGACAGAAAACAGCGATATGCTTTAAGATAAATCCAAAACGTATGAACAAGAGATAAAATGTTCGGTATTATATCTTTAGGAGCATAGACTGTTTATATTGTTACATCGCGAGAAATTTTTATGTTCTGAGAACATGAGAGACAACACTTGAATCGGCTCACGGTGATAAACTCAGTATTTCTTTTCATGAGATGCGTTTTCATGTCGATGGATATAAAATCCAAAGGTTGCCCGTTTGAAAAAGCCGAGGATCGAGGAAGTTAGCATTTAGCGTAGCTCAAAGAAGTAATGACGCTTGGAAATGACGCTGCACTGTACTACATAACCGCAACGGCTGCTATTAAAGAACGGACATTAAGAGGTCGATATTCCAGAAGCAGACGAAACCGTACAAAAACTGGTGATAAGAATGAATCCGATGAGAATTCATACATTTACTACCATTAAGAAGAACGGAACGCGATTGTTGCTTCTGAAAACAGAAATTGTATTTTCGAAATGTCAAAATCAGTGAATAATTTAGAGTTTTCCAAAACAATTAATATTGAGAATGTTTACCAACGATTGTCTAAAAAGGCATCTTGACTAAAAGATCATAAGTAACTGAAAAGCTCCAAGATATTAATTTTAATCAACGTAACAAAAAATTTCGTTTATCTGAATCATTCGATGCGTACAAAACCTAATCAGCTATGAAGAGCTACCGTGAAGAGCTTATGACATGTATAGTATAAGATAGGAACAATATACTGCCTCGAACCACATCTTCTTTACTCGTCTTAAAATCTCTCCAAACAGCTGATGGAAGAGGGGCGAAGGTTCCAAGCAGCTTTCGGGCATGATATAAACTTGAGAGAATTAACCCACCAAACTTTCCTAAATTAATTATTCTTCTCTCATCTTTAACTCATTTGTCATTATGATATTCCTAATAATCCACCTCTTATGGTTCAAAAAAAGAACTGCGTTTCGAATTATTAAACATTCACGATCATTCATCAATGACGTGGGAAGCACAGCTATTTGTATCTTGCGACAAAAAGGATTGAGAAAAATCTTTGACGAAACTAACATTTGATGATATACTTAAGTAATTCGATTTCGCAGCAATTTAAAAGCTTATATTCATGTCATAGATGCTCTCTTCCATTTCTATGATTCGGCAAGTTCTTCAGAATCATAACCCGACGACTTCCAAGACGTAGCAGAAGAGGAAAAATTTCAGCTGCAACTCGCAGCCTTTCTAAATAACGAAGGCTCGGAAATTGGAATAATTCTCACGAAAATTGTGAATTTATAGATCACGAAAAGACAATTCCAGTCGCGCGGCATCCTGATATTATAAATGACCTAACAGATGCAGCGGCTCCTCACGGATGATACCACGCCTCGCTCTCTATTTCGCATTTTTTCTACGAGGATTCATTCCTCTCACGGAACACAATGGCCGTCCGATATAAAAGGCCTTCTTGACCCACTCACCTTTCACAAAAGGATATCCTCCCGGAGATCCTGACGAGAACATTCAGATTTTTTCACCAGTAGAAGGTGTCGAAAGAGCGAGGAATTCTCGCGGCTCTCCCTTTATAATACCGATAAACAAAGTTCACCGTGACTTATGGAATTTCCCCATTCTTCGCTTATTCACGTCCAACGGACAGATTTTCCTGTCATTGGTCGGGTTAATCCGCCATCTTGCCTAAGAAACTGCGCAAAATGGCCGAAAGGGGATAAAATCTCGCTTTAACGATCAGACTTACAGGAGACGAGTGACCTAATCACCTCTTTCTATTGTTCTGTATATCTCAATACGGGATTAGAGATCAGTTGGACCGCGTAATCTCCGCCAATTTCAGCGGAATTTGTAAAAATGAGGCAGTACAATTTAGAACCCAATATTCAATATAGTGAGCGATTTAAAAATTAAATTTATTCACCGACCTCGAATCTGTATCACTCCGCGTTATTCATCATTCCCAGGACCAAATCTCGCAGAGACCAACTACCGGGACACAACCCGAAAACTCGTTCTCGGAAAAACTACGAAACAATCCGGATTCCGAATCTCGCGAGTTCGTTTCATCACTGCCTCTGTGGAAACAAAAGGAGAAAAAAGCGAGCGTGTCCCTACGAAAGAAAAAGCCCCATTTCCTTGCTCGGAGGAAAAAACAAAAGCCGATCGCCCCTTGACCCTAACCGATTTCTCCGCTTTGCCCAACGCACGCACAGTTTCCATGGAAAAAACACCTCTTGCGGAATCCGACCAATCGAATGCCTCCGATTCAATTCCTCCCCTTCCCAACGGCACCCAATCCATCTCAATCACGAGCCTCCTCAATCAAAATCCTCCGGCCCGCCCAACCCACGACGACCCGCAGCAGCGACCTTTCCTTACGTGCACCACACGACAGAACCATTTCGGTGCCGTGGTTCCATACCGCGATAAAAATCTTTAGAAGGTAGAGAAAGGTGGCGGTTAAAACTACCTTCTTGAAGCTCCACCGAAACCGCAGCATCTCCGTGCACAGATAATCTCGCCTTCCAATTCCGATAGATGCGCCCTCGTCCGAGATTAACTTCCGAGCTATCTCGCGAGGAATCTCGGAGGGATGGGGTTTATCTTCGTGTCGCATTTAACGTGTGCTTTCTTATCACGTTAAATGGTCGATGTACACACCCCTCGCGGATATTTACATGGGGAGAGGAAAGAGGGGATCGCAGATGCTGGAGTCGATCTCGTGACTCGCCCCGGATGAAGATATCACGTGTCGGAGATTTAAAAAGTTTTCAGGCGAGATTATCGTGGTCTGCAGGAGGACAAATTTATAATGGTGGGTAATGAACTTGGGACAGCCTTAAAAGGGTTGGAGGGAATTGTTCTTGCGGATTACACATCAAGGAAAATGCACCATTTTGTCTAATATAAGTGTTTTCCAAGGTACGGGGAGTCAATTTTAGATGAGTCGAAATAATTATGGATGGATACGAAAAATAGCAAGTTTATGAAAAACATAGGGGTGAAAGAAAACGAAGTTTTTAGAACAGGGATTACCTTCTAGTGTAAAAAGTAAGAGCTGGTAAATAAAGATTACATCTGGAGAGAGACTGGATCCCAGCAAAACTCCGAACTTATTTAGCATCGCTCATCATTATTACCCTTGTTCTGTCCTATCGCATAATAAAATCATGAGGAGTATTAGAAATACTGAGTCGGAGACACGGATTTCTTTGATAGTTCCGAATCCTGAAAGCACATACTAATAGAGTCGTATCTGTGAGATAGGGTATGAGAGGGTTGAGAGAAAATTAAGGACGAGCTTCAATTTGATGGAATTATATTCTCATATCAGCACGTGCATACACCTTACTCAGTACAGTCTAACATTTTAATTAGACACATTGCTAGTAAAACTGATTGAGCACAATTTACGCATACCGATTCGCTTTGAATTATCTAGAACACAAGCGATGACGCAACAAAAATTGCTTTTTTCAAAAACAGAACAATTTTAAATTGATAAATTGTTGTATTTAGTAAGTTGTTTCAGTGTAAAGCTGAAGCATTCTAATGCAGCTTACTTCTCTAATTGCGGAGTTATTGAAATTAAAGGAATTTTCATTACCCATAAACATATTCTAGATCTAATAAAAACAGATCTTTACAAACAGAAATTGCTTAATATTGCGTATTCTACGAGTAAGAGTAAAACGATGACGATATTAGAACATCAATGAACGTACGAAAAGATTATAAATCGATATTTGAAAAATAATGTCCAAGCTATATGTTCTTTCTTCGTTTTCAGTCATTTTCGAGAATCTTCCTTTCCGTCGGGTGAACTTTAAACTACATAAAAGAGCGTCTTCCGACCCTATTCACGTAAAATAAGCAAATAGAAGAGTTAAGATGAAGTGAGGAAAAATCGGCAGCTGGTAGATGCATGGAGATGAACAAATGACGAAAAAGTCTACAAGAGGAAAGCGGATAGTAAGAGGGAATAGTAAATGGAAATTAATTTTTCTAATACGAGTGATACTCGGAAACCAATTAAGAGAAATAATCACTGATGAAACTAAATTAATTAGTCTTCGAGCTATATTTTAGTAAGTCAAATAATGTTGTGTTAGCATTCACTGCTCTTAAGATAACGATTAGACGCGATCAAGAGAGAGAATAAATAAATTGACTGTCAGGTTTATTGCTACGGAAACTGAATGCTCATGAATTGATAACATTAATATATACAGTGCATTCAGTACTTACGGCATCAAAATAACACCGATACGATGAAAATAACAAAATTTGTACTTTTTCCACAGTATTTATTTTAACACTATTACGTTAAGATGCGATTAAGCAATTGATATTAGGTAATAAAGTAGGTACAAATAATTAAACGTGCTACTCAGATACTATTTCAAATGTAAATAACAGAGCTCCCCAGATATTATTTCAAATTTAAATAACAGGAATAAACCAGTAGAGATAGAAATACCCGAGGAATACTAATAGACGGAGAAAACAAGCAATTTTTTAACACCAGATGTCGCCCTTAACAACCTTTCTCCCGAACAAAAGCTTTGACGAACAGCAACAACTCCAAAAGATTCCTCCAGGCAATGAGAAACCGTAACCGCTTATTCCTTCTCGCTCCTTGATTTTTTCCCTGAATAAATGGCCTCCGAGGTAATTCTTTTGCAACGCCATAAACAAGACAGTGAAAGATTCCTGAGGAACGCAGCGCAGTGTAAAGGAGACCACTGACAAATGACGACGCTCAACTTTTTAAAAAGCATATCCGAACACCTGAATCCCATCATTGCGACCACTCCAATGAGGGAAAGTTAATGACCGACGCTCCAGCATTTTTCCGGGTTTTTTAAAAACGTATTTCGACACGAAGCTTCTCCTAAGCGGAGAGAAGAAAAATTAATAGACATCCTCTTTTAAACGGTTCCACAATTTAATGGTTAAGACGCTCGGTCAGCGACGAAACTGTGTCAAGCGCTAAACGCTTAACGACAAAGCTCTGATTTCGCTAATCTTTCCTTCTTAATATTCTTCCGTTGAGACGACTTTTCTCCGCACAGTCCAATCCAAGTATTTTCGTGCCGCTCAGTATTATTTTCTTCTATTTAAACAGCAAATTAATATATTTATTTACAGCTGAGTTTAGGTGGACGAACTTGGGGCAACTTGAACCCAACCTCGCCTTAATAAAGTGCTAGAACTAACGACGTGAAATACTTATTAGGAGCAGACGAAACTAAGGCAATTAAGTTTCAAGCAGCTGAAGATGCCACTCTAAAATTTAGAATTATTAGTTCCGTCTCAAAGCACATTAAATTAGACGGATACAAACGATGAAAAAATATGCATAGCAGCGCCATTGTAAGTAATATGAATCACTGTCTCCAACACGAGTGCAATCGATCCTACAAAGTGTACTCAATAGCTCTATCGAAAAAGCCCCTTACTGAATTCTTTGACAATATCGGTACTGCAAAACTTCTCCGTTCGACACAAACTACTATTTTTCATATTCCAAACCGATGAGTAGATACGGTTAAGTTTAATGAGCGATGCTGGTTATATTTAATTCTGATTAACAAATTTCAAAAGTCGAATTACCGATTTCAAGATATAACCATCTATGTGAGCATCTGCTTTTATTTAATCGCGTATCAAATAAGAATTTAATGAAGCAGAGGAGCACCGCTCCAAAGGTAGTTAATTCTGAAATGTAAACGGAATAGATATTCGTCCAAGATTTAATCCAAGATGTAATAGATATTCGTCCAAGATGTAATCTTATCTGAATAACTGCCAGAGAAGAAACAGCACTCCAAACGTACTCAATATTCATCATCTTATTTTACCAAATGCATTTTTATACAATCACATAGAGTTGATAATCTTAGCGAATCCATTTGTAAACGTAAGAGAAACTGTTGAAATGTTCAGTTTGATTTGGCATTAATGCAGAATCGACAATAGAAAGACGTTCAAGTCACTCTTTCGCATTTCTGTTTACCGACGACACCTTTTTCGCAATCTGGATCTTTACTTCAAATCAACGCGACGAAAGAAATCTGCAGAATACTATTTACAAAATCAATAGCTTCGATAGATAAGGGAAGATAAATATTGAAATTAAAAATAAATATTAAAGTTGAAGAGTGTACTAGTAAAATCGAACTTTTTAGAAGAGTAAGAAAATATTTGCACTCGTAGAAAAGTTTTGTATTATAACTGTTATTCTCCTACGAATTATGCATTAAAAGTTATGCAATAAAAGATCTAAAGCCAAATTTTCATTCCTGAACATAATTAGTGCATAAAAATACGACGTACCCAAAAATTTAACATTACTAACGGCGGGTCAGATGGAAGAGGATACATTCATCTCGTCCAAATAATGGCGTTTTTACAATTATTTATTAATACGATTATCATTAATAGTAAGAAGAGATTCGTCTGCAAATTCAAAAATAAAAACATTCAAAACTCAATGATATCCTGAGCTTCTCATAAGAATGCTACAACTTGCTTTTTTTTAATAACGACGGACAGATGAAATACGGAGCAATAAAAAGAAACAATTTTTCGATAGAGCTGTGGCTCGTGCATTGTTCAAACGCGGAAGAATCGCGGGCGTGTCTTGACTTTCTTTTTCCCATCTGAGAATCCTCTCGAAACATTGATTGGATGCGAATGTTTCGAAACGAATTGGGCCAAGGACTTGCATTCGAATCGATGGGAAAAATCGCGTCCACCCAACGACAGAACCAAGACTGACATTTTTTAATCGGCATAATTTCCAGCTCATGCTCTGTTGCGAAATCAGCTTTATGAAAGCAATGTCGTAAATTAAGTTCCCTTTTAAAACCATGATGTAAAGACAAAGTACGATGTTAGAAGGAGAACACAAATAAAGGTAAATAGTATTGAGTATAAACGTTAACTATATATTAACATAGCAAAATAAGATGTTAATCAAGGGGTTCCCATACCTTTTGAGAGTACAGTTTCATCGGAAGTATAAAATAAAAGGGTGGGATCTAATTCATTAGAGTGTGCACAACGTAGAGCGTCTCATTTCTTTAAAGGAGATACACTGAAGATTCGATATTTGTGATTCTGAAATGATCGGAGCCCTTCACTGTTAACCTCTTAAGGATAGAAGATCCGAATAAACTAAATATCCGAGATATTTTGAGAGATTTAGCCGACGAAATTTGCGACTCTCAGCGAACACGGTTTCCGAAGCCAGACGGCAAAAAATATCGCGAGATTACATCGGGCACAAAATGGAAATATTTCTCTTTCTCTAGAAAGTGTACATGTCTAAAACTGACAGCTAATTCGAGTGTTTGACACCCCCTGCCATATCCCATACAGCGGCTCGAATGTGTATCGACATAAACGTAAGGGATCATTCAATTATTGTCTCTCAAATTATTTACATTCTGCTAAAAATAGGTACGAGAGAAGTAATTGTTATTTAGAAGAAAATTGGGAAATTTATAAAATTTTAAAATAGATGAATACATAATAAACGACTTAATAGAAAATAGCTTGGGGAACTCGTAATTTGCGTCTGCAGGAAAAAACAATTAAAAAACAGACCTTAATTCAATGGGTATAGTAGTTTAAAAAATACATATGATATTAATGCCACCTCGCAAAGTCCCACATAATTGATTTTACTTCAAGGTTTTTTACAAACATTTCCGTTTTAATTTTATAATACGTTGAGTTTTCAATCCTCTGTTTTCCTTTCTAAGATCTGATTGGAAGTCGTCACTTGCGGCAGGACTCATTACCACAGGAACAGGAAGGAAGAACAATTAGAATACGAGGTATACGATACGATATATTTCGACTATCAAGTTACATAGCGTGCAATAAGCGTGTAATTTTTCTGCAAACAGACTCTCCGCAATTGCCATAAGGCTGATAACAGTGAATTTGTTTAAAGCTTCTTTCTGTGAATGTGCGCGCATCAAACGAGATCATATCATTCATAATGAAATGGAAGATTAAGTTAAAACATTAACTGGTTGAATGCTAATGATGCGTCCTACAATATATTTAGCGCTTCACTCCACCATCTTTATTAAAACAATTGCTTCCTCTTTCTTACAACGTGATTGTAAACAACATATACAATCGCTTTTTTGTATCAAAAGCTCCATAGGCAATAAAAACTTATTTTTCGTCATTATATATTGATTGACACTTTTAATATTACAAAAAAATACACCAGTCGGGGTTTTGTATTTCGCATTAAGTTTGCAGTGAAAATTAACTTTGCTCTCTAAGAGGATTACCTCAGTACTTTTATTTAATAAAAAATGTTTATTGGTGCAAGCCGGCACAATATTCTTTTAATTGATTGAAAAACACGATTGAATTATATTAGTAAAAGGAAATAATGCCTTCGGTTAGCTACCTATTATTCACGCCATTAAAAGAATTAGAATTTATTTTGTCTCAATTATACCAATAATGTCAATATACCTGATATTTCTTTTCGTTATTTTGTCCTTCAGGACTAAGTGGCTTCAAATACTCATGAAATGATTTCACTGACAAAGAATTACCGTTTCTTGGATTATATCATACGATTGGAGCGTTTCTCGATAAAAAATATTTAATCCTATAACGAAAGCAGGCTCGTCCGATCGTGGGTCAAAAAATCTTTAATTTTGTTTCAGGTGAAGGATTCCTTTTTTTCTTTCTCTCCGGCCTCAAAATAACTTTCTTGCGGTAAATTCCTCTTTTCTTATGCACCTCCGATTCTTGGGCCGGAATTAATCAATATTGCCCAACCTTTGGAGAGGAAAAGGAGGCTTCGTATTCCGTGGATGAATGAATCCCACCCGAAGCCGCAGACTTTGGGGTGATTTTTCACAAGAGATCGTGCCTCCTCCCAAGAAAAACGCTTAAAAATCAATCTGACGCTACCCGGGGAATCAAACCGTCCGAGAAACAATGATAATTACATCTTCTGGATTCCCACGAAACCGCAGCGGTTACCCAACATCTGGCGCGAGGCCTGCAACGTCCCAGCGGTTTCTGCAGAGGGCACTGCCAGGGCCGGCAAAAGCAAGGAAGATTGCAGACTCCCGGAATCGCAGGAAGACTCTTACAAATATTTTGTAAATCTTCTACCTCCAGAATTAGGCGATATTATGCAAGTTTGACGCAACTATACTCATTATATGCCTCTTTCACTAATCTACCGAGTAAGACAACTTTTTCGTACTCTTTTATAATTTAACGTCAGCAATCCACTTGGGTTAATTACTTTTCAACGAATTCGACGTTAGTCGAGGCTATGCTTTGAATAGTATCAAAGGATACTATGGAATTTACTACTCATGGAAAGAACAACTATGTACTAGGCTCCAATTTAAATCACACAGCAAATTCAATAGGAATATCTTCGAAAGTTATGTGCTACTTCATGTAATCCAAAATGACTAAATTGTTAACATATTAGAGAAGACGTTAATTAATGCTGAATTTCAGAGAGAAAGGAAAACATATCGTTTCCAAGATAAGTAGAGTTATCTTTGTTGCACATCCCATCGTATTCATCCCATAGAGTTCGATATTTTTTGTTCTCCTAATAAGTATGCTAAAATTAACAGATGAAATAGTGTGCTATGTATAATTAAAAATAAAATAAAATTAATTATTAATTAAAAACTTTTGAATAAATATGGTGAAAATTATTATTAAACGAGTAAAACCAATGATTAATAAAATATAGTTGCTAAGGCTACTATATTTAGTAGCCAAGAAAACGTGATGGCTTTTGTCGAAGCGATCCCGGGTTCGACTCCCTTTGTAGCGGGTGAAATTGATCCATTGGAATGACTAACCACGTGTCACTATGTAAGTTCCGTCTTATTGTCTTGATCCTACGGAAAAGGATGAAAGGTGATTTCATACGTAAAGGCGTGCCTCCCAGGAGATATCCCAAGGAAGAACGGGCCATAAAACTTCAGATAGGACCGGAACTCAAACCTTGATCTCCCAATTGCGAGTCGTTTACTCAAATTTACTTCATATACAACCACTCCCCGACTTACGAACACGTTACGGTTGGCACTTTTGACCGTAAGTCGAATTGGTTGTAAGTCGGGTTTATGATGTGAGGTATAGCATAACTCACCCACCGCGAAGGTAAATTTCCGGGGTTGCGCCAAAGAATAACTGACCTTTGTTGTCATTATATTTTAATTTTGTATTGAAACACCTCATATCGGTATTTTTTAATGATTCCATCAATATATCTTAACGTCTTTCCTTGTAAATGCTGAGCAAAAGACATTTAAGTTCTCAAAATAACACGAAAAGGAATTATTAAGTGCCAGAAATATTTTTTTGAAAAGTTAGGAAATAAAAGGGTTGATTATGAACTCCGAAAAAAACACTGATTTATTCATATCGCTACCTTCTATCAATGAAAACTTTCCCCTAAATCCCAATGAGCATGGAATCGTTGAATGTTGACGTCTAAGTTTGCGTATCAATATATAATCGTTATTTATAGTACAAAAATTTCCCATTGAAAACAAACTAAAACGTATCGTAGTGAATTAAGTATGAAGCAAATAAGAGCCTGAAAAATATGAACGAACGTCAAACATTTCAATGGTATATTTATAACGCAAACAGCACGCAATAAAGGCTTCCTCAGACGAGCGTCTCCGTTGCATGGACCGAATGTTTCGGCCGCATACCTGGGACTTATCTAATCAACTTAATTAATTCAAATAAAGTCGAATAAATTTTGAAGAGTTTTTTTTCAGCTGAGCAGATTTTAAAATACTCGTTGATCGACGGCGTTGGAAGAATCTGCCGAGGGTAGCCAATACATAGTTCGACTCAGGGTAGAAATTTCCATTAGAAAAAAGCTTCATTGCAATTAGAAAATGATAAAATTTTTAGTATATTTAATCATCTAAATTATTTCAACAAAGATGATATGCAAATAAATTTATTATCGAAAAAGTTAATGGCAGGGTTTGCCAATCTAAGCGCCGTAGCACTCCTGGGCGTACACCCTGGAGCAGGACACCAGGTTAAAGCACAGTCATTGTGACAAGGCGCCGTGAAAACCTGTGCGTCTCGAACTGAAAAAGTTTGGGGACCCCTGGGTTATGGAACAGTTGTAAATATGTGTTAGTACTTACTCTTTTTTAAATATCAGAATTCGTCAAACAGTAAAGACAAATGGTTTGTAGGTTTCCGCGGTAATTGTGCTAGCACTGACCTAAAACGAACTAGCGAAACAACGACCAAATGGAAACTGAACGAAATAGCGCAGACTCAAAGATAAGAAACGAAACGTGAGACTTACACGTATAAAACTACCGCGTCCCGTCACGAGTTATTACATAGGTGCTCAAAATTTTGTCCGCAATAAATTTAGGCATTCCAAATCAAATTTTGCTTCATTTTTATCGTAGATTGAAATTACACTTTCCAAAATATTTTTGTCGTAATTTCTGACGGTCGTAATTCGGGGAGCGTCTGTATTTCACTTCTAACGTGGTCCCTACCGAGGGATGCAAAAATGTAATGAGTAATAACAGTCTAAATGATCAATGGACGAGAAAAAGTGAGCATCTGACGTTTGCGTAGTGCGGCAGAAGGAGACCTGAATCAGGGAGGAGTCAGGCTCTGGGAGGAACTGGGCAGTCGTGTGCAAACTATCAGAATAATATCATAAGGGCGATAAACTTTTCGTTTGAAACGTGATCGCAAAGGATACCACGAAGAACGTGTAGGAAATGCTCGGTGGAAATGAAATGATAAAAACGAGTTTGGAGGGAATTGAAGCTTCTTCTGGAAGAGGCTAGCGGATTTCGCAATTACGGGAAGAGAGGAATTCGAACGATCATAATTAGATACGGACACGAAGTTTCAATATTTGCCGCGAACTTCATTTACCCATAATTCCGGTGTTCGGGTGGGAAATTGAATGCGAGAGGTGATCGGCCATGAACGGTTTTACGAAGCAGAAACATCCATCCGAGCGAAAGTACAAGTTTCTTGGCGTTGACCAAAGCCTTACTCATCCGAGAGGCACTTCCGCTGTCATGCCACTGACAGAAGAATCTGACAAGAGAGAAAGTTTTAATTATAAAGCAGCAGCATGTTCTCGCGAGGGATAGCTGGTGATGTGTACAATGATGATTTACATTCAATAGCACAGAGAGATGGTTGATTACTCTCCGCTCAACCAGAAATCGCTTGGTACAGTGAGAGGCTAATTGGGTTGAGACAGTTAATAACTTTCTACGAAACCAATGGTGGGACAGTTGGTTCAAATTTCAAAATTCCTAGGATTAACATCGCTTAAATTCAACACTGCAATGATTCAATTCCGTACTAAATCACACCAGAAGCTTTTGCATTTATAATAATTTCCTGCAACAAACTTTTGAATAATTATTTCTTTTTTTTACTTTCTCCATAAACGAAGTATGGAGAAAGTATGGTTTTCATGAAAAAAATCGACTTCGAGATTTCAACGGAAATACATGTTTTAGGGTCCCTAGAACACGTTTTGACCATTTTCGGAATGATGTCTGTGTGTATGTGTGTGTGTGTGTGTGTGTGTGTGTGTGTGTGTGTGTGTGTGTGTGTGTGTGCTTGTGTGTGTGTGCTTGTGGGCGCTCTAACGTAAAAACCATTAGTAGTATCAATACCAAAATTCATATATAGTACTGTGATGTGTGCTGTCAGAGTTGATTAATTTTTGGAGTAAATCGGTTTACCGGAAGTCGAGCTTCATTCATCAAAGCTCATTTCCGGTTTTCACAATATCTCCGTAAATATGATATATAGGTATATTGTATACCTTATAAAAGTTTTATATAATGTGATTTACTATAACTATTGAATTTAACATATTTTTGTATCACCGGTTGTGTAGGAGTTATTTGTGAAATACTGATAAACCGGAAGTTGCTGATTATGTACGTTGTGGGCGCCTGGGGCGAAAGGCCATTTCATCGTTTTTTCATCGAACATGTCCCGAAAAAAATTATTTATAATGCTTGAGACATGAAAGATAATATGATATAAATTAATCACTCATCTTCCAAGTTTAGATGGAATAAAGAGTTCGAAAATACTGTCGTAGATAAATATTTACATCTTATATATGGAGAAAGTCATGTGCTGGCCACATCAGATTTTTAATTTTTAATCGATGGACAGAGAAAAATGTTACTTCCGTTTACTTATGTCTCTGCATGTCCATATATGTGATGCAATTTGAAAGAAATTGCAGCGCAAGTTGTGCCTACATATTCATTTTGATCATTCGTTATTGCACACAATGCAATAAATCACACCTATAATTTAAATAACATCGCTCTTCACAAAGTTATGCCTTAGTAATTGTCGATCCATCATTAATTAATGTGTGAAAATAAAAATCCATTAGTCAAATGTCCACATGTAATGAGAATACTAGCGGCAAGCGAGTAAAAGATTGATATACCCGTTGTATTACCCCGAATAAATACTTTACTTTCATTGGAGGTACTTTTAAAAATATTTTAAAGTACAGATTTTGTATGCGGAGGTACGTGCTGAGTCTGAAAGATTGGGAATATTCTTCGTTCATTTCGACGATTCATTTGTTTGAGTTTCGTCAGCATCCGGTGAAAGGACATCAGCGAGGAAGGCTCACTGAACACGCAGGAAACTTGATCACGGCTCATTGCACATAGGAAAACGCAATGAGCATGCCTCGTAAGTCGTTGTGATGGTAACCGCAGGTGAACTATGGGAAACAGTCCGACGGGAAGTTCTTTTGAAGATCATGAATTCGAATCTCTTGGATTTACTAAGAAAAGCGAAGTTAGTAAATTCGTACTCATTCCAAGTGTTACGAGCAATGGCTGGAACAGGAAATCTACAAAAACATGATCGTTTTAAACCAAACTATATCAGTTCCATTAAGAAATAATAAAAGTCTTCAAAAGGCGCCAGCTTCTCAATTACTCACTGTTACAATGAGTTATAGGAACCTTTTATTCCCAACGTGAACAATGAAGTTGTTCGTAAGATATATGTTTAATGCAGAATAAAATAAATGATGATTTAAGATTAGACATAAGAGTTGTTAATTTATACGTCGTGAGAGGAAATGCGCTAATCTTTAGGCGAGCCGAGGAGATTTTTTATCCACGATAATTAAAATAGGTCCACGAAGTAAAGGACTAAGTAATCGATTGTGTTTTGAAAGCTCTTTTCGTTGGCCTGACATTTACAAATATTCGTAGCATTTTAAGGATCTTAAGTAAAATCATATTCTGAGTGTATGAGAGAAGGAATGAAGAAGATGGCTGCGGGACACTTTTCTGCGGCAGGGCTCCTTCAATTCCTTCACTAAATTTCAAGCATGTGTAGCATGCGTTTTCACATCGCTTACTTACTGCGTGTTTAAGTTTATACAAGTAGGATCACAATGAACAAATAAAATATGGCATGAATTTCGAGGATAAATGCAATTTACGCGATCGCTTTCTGCAAGATAAGGAACCGGGAGGAATCAGTGTTTCACTTCAAGTGAACTTAGATTAGATTAACTTGGTCTGATTATCAAAGAGAACGTATTTTGGAGGAACAAGTTTTAGGAATTTTAAATATACAGTAAGAACATCATCGAGGGGGTATAGCTCAGTGGTAGAGCATTCGACTGCAGATCGAGAGGTCCCCGGTTCAAACCCGGGTGCCCCCTTCCTTCTTTGATGGCGGGAAGTGAATCCCAGTAACAATGGCGGCATAAACTTCTTTTTCAGTAATCTGTACCAAAAAAATTATATTTTGCTCCCAAATAATTCTTTCCCGATTTCCTGTTTTCGTACCTACGCGATTACACTTTATCCTTTCAAAACCCAACATTGAAACAGAATTAATCGAACGACTAAGATGTGTGAGATGATTATATAAATATTTTGGGAGTTGAAAGGGCCAGAATTATTGAAACAACCCTTACGAATATCTAAATGCTGTAAAAAAATCAACCCTTTGTCTCGGTAAATTCCCTTTCTGTATAACGCGAAGAATTTAAGGAGATTAAATAATAAATGCCACGGAGATACTAGAGAAATTTAACGAAGGAAAGTTAAAGACGGAGGCTCAAGAATTATTGGACTATTTCACCAAATGTTTCATCGGTCAAACAAAAACTACTTTTTGTATAAATTATTCGCTAAAAGAGCAACACGATCATGAATCGTTATGGAAAACTTAATTTGCTTACGAATTTATCTTCTAGTTGAAATTTAAAGCTATTAGAAGAGTTAAAAAGCAGCAAATGAACTCTATATATGGCAGACCCCTATACGAATCTCATTCTCGAACCACGGCTGATATGATATATACTGTAATGTGAACCAATGACTACACCATATTCGACATGAGCTGTCATCTAAAATTCCATGATATGGATTTATAGGCATTTTAAATGCTATACATTTACTGCAGTAACCATATAAGTGACTCATACAATGAATATACTCTCAAATAAGAGCCAGGGCGTTAAACAATATAAAATACTATAGTTCCGATGAATATATTCTTTCAGTTTTATCGTAGAGTTGCCAAGGAAAAAATTAGTCGATGAAAAGATCTTAAGATTCGATTTGGTGGATAGAAAAGTGCCGAGGGATGGAAAGGGTTCCTAAATATAGGAAGTGGGAAGTTAAATCCATAATTGACAGATAAATGGAAATAATAGCGTAGTTTCCAAACCAAACAACTTTCCCTAAAGCCGAGCACCTGCACTACAACAGCCAGCCCCTGTGCTAAAGATTAGTTGACTCGGAGAGAAATGTATAACACGTCGATAAATGCCGCTTTAAAAGCATCTCTTCTCCAGATAATTGCCGCATGAGTTCGCTAATTGCGGCTCTCCAGTATTTCGGCGGAAAGAAGGGCCTTATCGGAGGCACTCGAGAGCACTCAAGAAGCCCTTTTTCGAAAGTGTATCTTTAGCCGATCCCCGTTACTTCCTCCGAAACATCCTGTCCCTACGTACTCTCCTTATCGCCCTGTGTCGATTTTTGCCGCCCAACTTCCTGGCGGACCTGCTTTTACTCAACAGGACGCTCTTCCACCCCAAAAATAAGGCACCCTCTCACAAACGACTATTTTTGATGGAAACGGCAACATCCCGATAAAAGTTTCCTCACTGCCAAGCATTGGTTTCCTTGCTAAAAAATCACACACTGTATGAGTCATGTATTCTGCCTCCAGGTTCAGAACCTCAGCACAGTGCAGCGATAGTATTAATCATAATAATGAAATGCATTCTTTCCACGAGCCGTACGTGATAATAGCAAACTAAAGAAGTAATATGAACACTCGGTATTCACACCCCCAGCCACAAGTTGAAAGGCAGATTGTAAGGTAGTAATGTAGGTGTAGATTGAAATAATACATGGTTACGTCAAAGTAGTGAAAGAAGAATTTGCACAAAAAGGTCTTATCGACAAAACAGCCAAATATATAAGTAGGCTCTTTAATTTTCAATAAATATTCTTTATTGGGATAAATTTTACCGTTTTAACCCTTAACCAGTGACGTGCGGTCTGAGAGACCGCAGCGAGTTTTTTATTGTGAATAAAAAAATTATTTGATTTTTAACAAATCTGTTATTTATGGTACCTTCTTAGATACCTTTACGTAGTATATATAATTCTTCGAATTTCATTTATCTTACTTGTATTTCTATTAACTTGCGATTTAATTTCATGCGCGGTCTGAGAGACCGCACGTCACTAATTCGGGAAAACTCAATTCGTAATATGGATGAATATTATTACGGTGGCTTACAAAATTTAACTTTATTTATTACATTTGTTTATTATTTTCACATTTCTTTGTTATTGCTATTTGAAAAGCATAAATTAGGCAAAATATATGGATTTTATGATAGTAGGCTAATGTTGAGGTCGTCCTAAAGAATACTGATTGTTTTGGTTATTTTATAATATCAACTCCAACAATAAAAATCTTTTTAGAAAAATATTAAATCATACTTGCATTAAAACACCTTATGTGTATGGAACCGGATTTTTCGTCTTTATATTTCGCTGTGATTCTGACACTAGAATGTCACTTACTAAGGATGCGACCGAAGTGGCGGCAAACTCAGAATAACCAAATCCTGCGAGAATTTCTCTTTGTTGCCACTACTCATTTGTGCCTGGGATGAATGACCTTTAGTGAAACATAGTGTAAGCGGAATATGGACCCCCAATGGAAAGGGTGGAGTGATCCTGGGGAAAACCCGAGGCGAATGTTCGAGCAGTACATGACCAGATGTGAAAGAAAACGTATTTCTCGGATTTTCCCCAAACTGCTTTCTTTAGTTTCGCTCTATTCGTTGCCAAGTAATCATCTTGCTACACGGATCGCATACGCGGATATTTTGAAAGACGAATCATGTGAGTTATATTTTTTCAGTAAGTTCGTTTCTTTCTAAAATATATCTTTGTTGTAAAATAATTTGCAAATATGGCGGCAGGAAAACCAATTGCCTGGGAAAATAAGAGTTCTAAAGAGCCAAAGAGAAACGTTTACACTCGTCTGTATAATATTGTTGCGGAAAAACCAGGTTTGAAGCAATTTGTTATACCTCTAGATAGGTAACTGCAACCTCTCCATTTTTGGTCGCTTATTTTTGACGACGATATAATAAATTTGATTTTGTGTTGGACAAATGTCAAACTTCAGAAGTTATGAGAAAAGTATACCAGAGTAGGCCAGAAATCCAAGATTTAGATTATGTTGAATTAAGAACTTTACTTGAGTTATTAATATATTCGGCAATATTTAAATCTAACGATGAAGGTATTAGTAGTACTTTTGCTGCAGATGGCATGGGAAAGGAAATTTTTCGTTTAGTAATGTATGGACAACGATTTGCTGTTCTCCTTTTATGTCTTCGGTTTGATAACCATGAAGACCGAATCGTCCGGTACGAAAGTGACCCAGTTGCACCAATTTCTGATTTGTTAAATCATTTCGTAAAAAATTCTCATTGTTGCTATTCACTGGGCACAACAACTTGTATTGACGAAATGTTAATTGCCTTCAGGGGTCGGTGCCGATTTAAAATGTACATCCTGAGTAAGCCAGCTAAGTATGGCCTCAAAATTATGTGTTTGATGGATACATCGAATAGCTATTTGTATAATGCCTATTTGTACGCCGGAAAAAGTGCCAACGGAAAAGGTCTGTCAGAGGAAGAGAAAAAGACTTCGAAACCTACGCAATCAGTTCCGCGTCTCACTGAGCCATTATTTCATTCCGATGGAAATATTACAGCTGATAATTGGTTCACTTCAATTGAACTGGTTTAGAAGCTGAGGGTGAAAGGACTGACCTATGTCGGGACGATACGAAAAAATTAAAGGGAAATATCCAATGAGTTCTGGCCTTCAAAAGAAGGCACAAAAGGGTCCTCGTTGTATGGATAAACGGCAGCATGACTCTAGTTCCTCATGTGCCAAAGAGAAACAGGACTCTTTGGTTGGTGTCGTCAATGCACCACAGAGAGCACTGATGACGTGACAATGAAACCTGAAATTATAGCTTTCTATAATTCAATCAAGGGTGGAGTACATACACTACATAAAATGTGTAGCAGCTACTCATCTAGTCGAAGAACAAGGAGATGGCCAATGGCAGTGTTTCTTAGGATTTTAGACATTTCATTGGTGAATTCTTTTGTGTTCCAGCAGTCTCTAAAAGACAAGAAGTATCTGAATAGGTACGATTTTATTAAATGCATTGCAGCGGAGTTAGTAAGGCCACAATTAAAGAGGTTAATGTCAAACAGCAAGATTCCCACACAATTAAGAGCCAATATAGGCCGAATTCTGAACCTAACAGTTGAAAAACCTCAAAATTTCGAAGATAAACTAGAGAAGCGGAAGACTTGCCGACTTTGCCCTCCATGAAAAAAACGAAAAACCTCCTTCTGTTGGTCCAAATGTAGACAACCAGTTTTTTTATAATGCACAAAAAAATTTGCAAGAGCTGTGCTTCTTTGGAGGGGTAGGACATTTTTCACGAAAAATGTAATATCGAACGTTTGCAGAATCCATGAAAAACAAAATAAATGCAATATTTTTCAAGAACGTTTTATCAATTATCATCCCAAAAATACATTAAAGGCTTTGCTACAAAAATAGGCACCTGATTTTTAATATGCGACATTGTTTTGCTAGGATATGTTTTTTTCATTCAAATTTTTGACTATCTTCGTAAAATGATTAATAATAGTAATTTTGTTCATATTAACATAAAATTAAATTTAAATTCAAATTATTTAATAACTGATTAGTTTATTAAGGCTTTTAAATATTGTTAAATGTGTCATTTAGTAACTTTAAAGATATTTAAAAAATTGCGGTCTCCCAGACCGCACGTCACTGGTAGTGTGACAAAAATTGTACGTCACTGGTTAAGGGTTAATACACAATGTGGAATCGTGAAATCGAAAATCTCAAATAGTGTACCGTAATTCATTATCAATGATGAGAACGAGGGAAGTTTCATACATGATACACATGTTATTATAATTGCGCGGTGGAAGTGAAGGAGAAAAAGTATGCCGTAGCCGGGGATCGAACCCGGGTCTCCCAATTGCCGGTCGGTTGCTTCATTATCAATGTTATGCGACGAAAAAAGTACATTTAATTTTCGCTGAACGTTAAACAAACTCACTCACACAATAAAAAGACGTAACTGTTAAAAATGTCTATGGAGTGGACATTCTGATTTTGAAGTAAAAGTAGTGGACTCGTGGAAAACTGCTTACTGAAATTACGCGATTATTGAACATGGTTTTCATAGATTTATTACGGCACTCTCCGATCGCATCTAATACATTCGTTGCTATAATTTAAGTATTTCGGAGACGCTACACGGTGTTCGTCTATTGCTTCATCCTCTGAAATCCATTATTATTGATTTGGCTGTTTTAAGAACCGGATGAAAATAAATTGTGTTACCTTCCATCATTCGTTGGTTATTATTGCTAATGTTTATGAACATCCGAAGAAAGAAAGCTACACAAGAATTCAGACTCAGATTATTATGTATAAATAAACTTTAAGAGAATAAACTAATAATAAATCATTCTATTCAGTTTTCACTCTAAGGGATATCGAATAAAACTTGAGTCGATATATTATACATCATAACAATACATCTGAAACAATTAAAACTGTTACCCCTTAGAACTGAACCCTTAATCATTTGTCTGCTTTCGACTGATCTTTGTGTTGGCATGACGAGCATTTACGGCAATTACGCTCTGTTCGTGACGACTATTTTCGGCGTAGGCGAACAAATCGCTTGGGAAGATAGGGTCGAGGGCAACATGTCCCTTTCGAAGAAAGCTGTAAGTGGGTTAAAAGGATCCCAAGTTAGGGATGCGACTCTGTTATCTCCACTTCCTTAATCTGGTACACTTCCTTCTCAGTTATCGCTTCAGCCATTATGAGTCCTCTTGCATCTGATCTCGACGGAAGTGTGTTATTTTTCGCCTCCTCCCGCCAGAGGGAGTTTTAAAGTGTTAGAGAAAGGGCAAGTTATGATATTAGGGGTATTGAGGAAGGGTCGGAATTATGACGCGATGCGGCTGCTAAAAACCCTCAGGAAGGAGGCATTTTTCGCACTCGTTCGGTGATTGCCGTGAAAGCTAATTAAACAGGAAAATGCACAAAAGTGTGAAATAAGCTTTGGTAGTTACGGAAACTGACCTTCCTTTTCAGGTGTTCATCTCCACCCCCAATGCAGTCAATCATCACTCCATCTATCTTCATAATAATTCTACAAACTTTTCATTATGATAATATTGGTATTTAACAGCAAAGGTATAGATCGAAAATAACATTAATAAAAGGTGCATAGGAATAAATCTGCCAAATAATAAGAAATTAAACGCTTTTCAGGATTAATTTAGTAAATAATTCGTCGTTTATCCACAGTCTCTGACGATGTCTTGTGGAAATACGTAATGATGAAAAATAACAATTTGTACCTTTTCAAGTTGTACTTGTGCATTTTTCATCGTCGTTTGTCTCCTATTCATTCTAACGCAGTAACTATGTAAATCATTGAGATAATCTATAATGCAGGATACATCTCACAACGTATGGCCCTATCCATCCACGACTTTATCAAATGAATACTTAATATACGACATAACGAATTGCAAAACAGAACATAAAACATAACATCTATCGAAATTCATAATTTAACAAACTGACTGACTTTTTGTATTTTCTAAAGAAAGAAAGTTAACTGTAATTTAAATAAAACTTTAACAGCAATTTTCTTCAGCACATTCAATTTTCTTTGTCAACTACTAATAATTGAGTTAGTATCATCGATTCCAATAAAAGGAAGATCGCTCGTGCCTTTGTAATGAAAACTAAATTCAAATGAACGATATAATATATTATGGAATATATGACAGCAACAAGCAAGTTATTCCCTGTGTGTCGATGCATAAAGACCTCGGATATTAAATATTTACTTTGAGGAGAGGTAATGCGCAGGTTCACTCGAAATCGCTTTTTCTACATCCGTTTACTATATTGTACTGAATATTACTTAAAGGAACCATTTTATCAATAATCTTTGACATAAATAAAGCGTAATGGCAGTACTACAGCTTGCAATTGCCAAAACAAACCCTGCAGAGATTATTTCCCATCACTTACTTTCTTCTTAGGATAAGCTATCAAATAAATCTCCTTATTAAACCCTTAAAAATGAATCAACTTCCTTATGGGCGACATGCGTACACACAGAGTGTAATCCTATTACTTCGGAAAGCTAAGAACGGAACATAAATTCGAGAATTCATTAATTTCTCAATGCGGAGTCTGGATTAGCCCGTCTTTTATTAAAGCGGCAAATAAGCCTCGGTGTTAGCACCAACTCCGCGGAAAAGTTTTTAGGAGCGAGAAAAAGGAAGCGTGAGAATTCATTGGGTGTTTCTCGTAATAAATTGAAGCCGCGCATTCCGGAGACATTAAAACCTTTTTAATTAACCTCTCTTTTTTCAGCGCATTCCGCAATTTAATCCCTCGATCTAATCAGTTTGGCTTAAGAATCTCACACCTTGAGTCCGCAAAAATCTCTTCTGTCCATTTTCTTCCCACACGGAAATGATTCCTATACACCGTGGTAACTAAACCTATCAAGTATAAGGCAGAAACCCCTCATTACAACATTTATGGAAGCCCAGATAATCAAAAAATGCTAGCAAACTGCCTACCATAGTTATAGGTATGTTTGCATTAGGCTTAGAGATTGCATACATTTTGGAAAAGTAACAATAGTGATTCCTAGATTAACAAGTAATGATATTGAGGAATATTCCCGTTAATTTGGATTTTCTTGACGTTTTTTTTAAACTCAACAACAAACAAACTAAATAAAATGTCGTCCAAAAATACCCAAAGTAATAATTAAAACCTTTTATTCAATTGATTGGTGCGTTGTCTCTTTTTCTAGTACCATATTTTTATGAAAGTTTAAAACAAAGACATACTCGTAGCTGGATTTTGGTATAGGATAGAGAGAATTATATCTTATATTTAATTATTTCTCAGTGTCTATGATCTTGGGAAATCTAGGGAAACTACCTCACCCCTCATCTAGCCAAGTAAGCCCCCTTCCCTCTCCAGGGCTTCTGGCAGCCATGGATGGAGAGTTTGAGGTTAAATGTAGCCTGAGTATTTCGCAGAATTACTAGCTAGAATCAAAGTTAGATCAACATAGAATGACAAATCTAAACAAAGGAGATAATCCCGATAAGTACCGGTTAAAAGTGACAAATCACGGCATTACGTGACTCACACCGCATTTCCTCTCGTTATATGACGCGGTCCGAGATTAAGTTACTACACGTCCCCTCGGGGCAGCCCTTTTCATATATATCAGATCTATTCTTTCTCCCGTTTTGCCGGACGTAAAATCGTTTCGGCGAGTTATCAAACGCATCCGTCCCCCCCACTTTCTCCAGCTCCGGTAAAACAACTTTCATATCCAAACGGACCGTTATGATTCCTGGGAAAACAACGTCTCGCAGCGACGGGGGTATTGCCTTCCGGATCCTATGATTTATCGAAGCACTGCCGGTCATGCACGAAGGCGGGGCCGATGTCGAAATCCGAGTTGGGAAATTTTTATTTGAACTATTAACCGTGCGTGAGCGAAGGAGTTCAGGTTATATCGTTGAAATCGGTAGGTAGGTCTAAAGCAGGGTTATCCACGATTCGTAAAGAATTGCTCCGACGAAGCAGAGCGCGCTACTCAGGATAGGAGTCTTGAGAAGATAAAAGATGTAAACAAAGGCTTAATTTAGTTATTGAATTCAGAGAAAGTACGTTGTCAGATTAAGTAACCGTTATTACGTTATACAGGCCGTTCTGATACCGCGAGATAGATTAGGGAAATAGATGCTGGAACGAGTCGCATCAAGAGTTCATTTTTCCACGAATAATACGCGGTATTAATCAATTATGAAAGTAGAATCATGGTGCATGCTTCCCCTGCTCCGAAAAGTGAATTGCAAGGTTTACATATAGATGAACACACGGCCCGCAGGACCTAATCAGGCCTACTTATGTTTCCAAACAGACTACCAATTTTTTTCTGAAAAATGTCGATCTGACTGACTTTGACTTTTAAATGAAATAAAAGTGAGTTATAGGACACCTATTATTAATAAAAGTGTTCATAACATTCATCTAATATGTTAGTAACTAATATCGCTGAAATTATTTTGGTCTTAATTCAACTAGCTTTATTTGAGTGCTGAAAAGCTCGCTTCTCTGTGTGCGCGTTTAATTGGAATCACAAACACAAATAATCTCTCGGTTAAACCGAAATCTCCATTTCGCGTTCAATAATGACCTAAGTAATATCTCGTTTACATTTATGCACCGCAGAGCGCATTGAGAATTAATATTAAATAGAGTGAAAAGTAGTTTGTGCGTAGAAGATTGCTGGAAGATGACCATTCACAATGCAGAACTACTTTAAGATATCGAAAAACGAATACGTTCGAGTTTTGCCATTGATTTTAGGAATCGAATTCCGCATAGTGATACGTAATTAAACAATATATACCGCCAGCTTATAAACTACAACGATCTGAAAACGGCCTTTTTTATCTTATCTGTTTAACAAACTAAAATTTTCTCCTAAGAAAACATTTTTCTTTGTATTTGCACATATTTGTACCAAAATTAGACGAGAATAGATTAGAAGTACCTTTCGTCGATACTTTGTAAAGACTTGAAAATCTGGCTTTGCGGTCCCCACGGGTTCGTGTAAACGAAATTTACTGTAATCGTATATTTTCTTATTCTATATCTGGAACTCTTGGCGTAAGGAACCTTTACGGATAAGAGTTATGAAAAAACGCGAAATACTTAAAAGACGGAATGGGAGTCTAATTTAGTTTCCCAATCCCTAAGCTGTTTGATAGATTGTAACGAACTCTCCGTATAAATCACCAAAACACCAGCACGATCAACAGCTAGGAAGTTCTTCGTACCTAAAGGTTGCACCAGAAGTGGTCGAAAGAAATAATGTATTCAGATATTCACCTGAGGATGACTCCACGAGTCGAAGCCTTGGTCGTTTCATAATAAAATATTCTGTGGTATAGTAAAAGTTATTTTCACTTTCGTTCCTGATGGATCCATACCACCAAGTCACGGCCCAAGCAGTTGATTCTATTCAGATATAGCCTTCAAATGGGGTCATGAGGATTTAGTGCTCTGAGGCTATTTATCCTGAATGTGGACAAAGAAAGTCTTAGACATTAAACGTGTAATTCATTTTTCTGAGCATGAAAGTCAGGAAATTGTCCACAAGAGAATAATTACGCGTTTGTAAAAAAATAGCATAAAAAATTCATCTATAAGCCAATCTTCAAATCCGTCTCTAATAGACACATAATGTATACGATAAAACCAGTAAACAATGTAAATATAGGAATGAGATAAAAGTATGCAAAGAATTGAGCATTTTGAGAACTTATAATCTAATCTAATAAAATTATAAAGCAAGGATAATAGAATCAGAAAATCCATAGAGGGATGCGAACTTATACATGTGACGAGGAAATTCTTAAACGAAACATAAGAAAATACGAATTCTGAATCTTTAAAAATATTGAAAAATCATTGTATATGAAATATTTCTTCTAAAATCTACGATGTCACGGAAATGTGCTTAACGATTCTCTAATGAGCATCGATAATGACTGAGAGCTCTCGACTTTAATTTACAGGAAATAGGAATTAGTAAAAGCAATTAATTACTCGACTGGCTTTTCGCATGTTTTTAGAGATGTAAACAGGAAGTAGAAACGGTTGTGTGAGCGTTATTAGCAGCCCTTTTGGAATTCAAGTCCAGCTTGCTACGGACTTGGAATGATAAACTGTTCCATCGAAATGAAAAAAATCCTTTAACTACGTAGGAGAAAGAAACCTCAAGTCATGAATTACTTCACAGGTAAAATTAATTTATCCTTTGAAATATGCTACACCTACACCGTGAAAACAAGAATTGTGATGTATTTTTGTGTGGCTGTTAAAATAATACTTGTTTCGAGATAACTCGGACGATCACCAGATTCAAGCGCCATCTAAGTCTTAAGTACTACAATACAGTACCATGGATGAATAAAAATTCCGAAATAATACTGAGGATGTGAAAACACAGGGAGATAAATTGAAGCAGAATAGATTCATCCAGTGGATGTACGTTAAGTGGTGGTGCTGAATTTGGAGTGAAACAATTGCGAATTTAAAAATTCGTAAGGCATTCGTAATTCATTCCATGCGAATTCTGACTTACAGGTTTTCAACTAAAAACGTAATGGTATCTTCTCATAACAGTGGCTCTTCTATGCATCTTGTCTTCCTAGAACGCGAAAGCGTAATATATTGGCTAAATCCACAACGGCTTAGAAGGTATTTTAAGTCTCTATTCTAATTCGTTCAGCCGACCAAAACTGGTTTGTGATCTAAATGAGATTAATCCATGAATAAAAAATCTGATGTGGCCAGGACATGACTTTCTCCATATATAAGATGTAAATATTTATCTACGACAGAAATTTCGAACTCTATATTCCATCTAAACTTGGAAGATGAGTGATTAATATACATATATATTATAATCTTTGACGTCAAAAACATTATAAAAAATGTTTTTCGGGACATGATTGATGAAAAACGATGAAATTGGCCTTTCGCCCATAGAGCCCAGAGCGCCCACAAAGTACATAATAAGCAACTTCCGGTTTATCAGTATTTCATGAATGACTCCTAAACAATCAGTTATAAAAAAATATGTTTCATATAAAAGTTATAGTAAATTACATTTTATAAAACTTTTATAAATAATAGTATATACCTAAATATCATATTTATGGTGATAATTTGCAAAAACGGAAATTTGCTTCGAAAAATAAAGCTCAACTTTCCAATTGAATTGAACCAATTTACTTTAAAACCTAATCAACTCTAACGACACCAACCAAAGTGCTATGTATGAAATTTGGTGATGATAAAACAAACAGTTTTTATGTTAGAGCGCCTACAAAGTACATAGTCAGCAACTTCCGGTTTATCAGTATTTAACAAATAATTCCTAAACAATCAGTGATACAAAAATATGTTTAATACAAAAGTTATAGTAAATTATATTATACCGATTTACTCTAAAAACTATTCAACTCTGACAGCACCAACCACAATGTTATATTTGAAGTTTGGTATTGAATCGTCTAATAGTTTTTAGGTTAGAGCGCCCACAAGCACACACACATACAGACACACACACACAAATATACACAGACGTCATTCCGAAAATGGTCAAAACGTGTTCTAGGGACCCCAAAACATGTATTTCCGTTGAAATCTCGAAGTCGATTTTTTCATGAAAACAATACTTTCTGTAAACTACATATATGGAGAAATTAAAAAGATAGAGATTCCTTCTAATCTAGAGTATCGATTGAAAATCTTTTAGTTTTCAAATAATCTTAAGTATGGTAAACATAAAAATATGCTTAACAAAGAATGCGTCACAGTGGCCTCAGTTTCTTTGTTATCCAAAATAAGCAATTACGGAAGAGTTACGCGAACTTCGAGTTTAAGTTCAGTTGAGTTGAGTTTATTGCATCAGACGATATCAGGATCCATTAATAGGTTTGAAGAAACATTTTTACTGGATATTCGAATGTTTTCTTCCTTGTGTGAATTTCTATTATTTGATCGCATTTAGAGCAGCAGATTCAGCATTCTGTTCAAATGAGAACGTGAAGTCCACGCGATCTGAATCACTATATATTCATATATATGCATCGGGGGATGCCGAAAGCTATTTAGGGTTAGAAAGACTTTCTAATGAGAACATAAAATTAGGCGTACAAGAGTACCACATGAAATAGCATGGCTTTGAATATTTTTTCTCATCCTTCCACCTGAGCAATAAGTCAATTTGGCTAAATATGATAAACTGTTAGTAATTCTTACATATCCCACCTTTTCTAAGATCCCATAAGTTCTCTCTTTTCACCACTGTGTCTACGAGTTTTCTACATTTGCTCACTTAAAATTTCCACGATTAATATCGTAATCGATAATCAAACGTTAGTTATATGAAAAACATAACGGCTGATTTCAAATCAATCACTATATAGAAACAGAAAACGTGAAACCTAAAAGGTTTAGAAATATTGATGCGGAGGACTGCAAGATGAAAAAATCTGATGTGGCCAGCACATGACTTTCTCCATTTATAAGATGTAAATATTTATCTACGACAGTAATTTCGAACTCTATATTCAATCTAAACTTGGAAGATGAGTGATTAATTTATATATTATTATCTTTGACGCCAAAAACATTATAAATAATGTTTTTCGGGACATGATCGATGAAAAACGATGAAATTGGCCTTTCGGCCATAGAGCCCAGAGCGCCCACGACGTACATAATCAGCAACTTCCGGTTTATCAGTATTTCCTGAATAACTCCTAACAAATCAGTGATACATAAATATGTTTCATACAAAAGTTATAGTAAATTACATTTTCTAAAACTTTTATAAATAATAGTATATACCTTTTTTTTAATTATTTTATTTTTAGTCGCATCCCCCGTAGTTGGGTATTAGCGACCACCTTGTTACATATTTTGTGTTACATTTAACTGTTTTTATAAATGGAACTAGTACATGAATACTGTTTAAAACCTCCTGCTCGTCAGTAAAGATTATATTTTGTAGCTGGCCCACATTCTTAGATCAGCTCCCGAAGTTTGGCTTCATTTATGAACCCTATTATACTGGTACATTGTTGGCTGAGGAGCGCGTCGATGGTTCCATTGAGCTGGTATTTTCTTCTCAGGTTTTCGTATTTGGGGCATGTTACTAGTATGTGTTCTGTGGCAAACTGGATTCCGCAGGTATCACAAATTGGTGCTGCTTCTCTCTTTAGTAGGTGTTCATGGGTTATTTTCGTGTGGCCGATTCTCAGCCTTGTGAGGAGTATTTGGTCCCTCCTGGTGAATTTTAGTGCCGGGTTTGGATCGTACGTGTTTTTTCTCACTTTATGGATATAGCTCTTGTTTTTCTGGCCCCATTCCTCGTTCCATTCACGATCAACTTGACGACTCATTATTCATTGAAATTCATTTGCAGTGGCGTAGTAATCTTGATTCGCGTCTCTTATTTCTTTTGCTGTTTTGGCTAAATCTTTAGTATTTGTGAGACCTTCTAGTCGGGAGTCCGCCAAACCAATTGATACTTTTCCCCTAGCTTTGGTTATTTGTATATAAATATGATATTGAGGTATAAACCTCAATATCATATTTATGGAGATATTTTGAAAACCGGAAATGAGCTTTGAAGAATGAAGCTCAACTTCCGGTTAACTGATTTACTCCAAAAACTTATCAACTGTAACGACACCGACCAAAGTACTATATATGAAGTTTGGTATTGATACAACGAACGGTTTTCATGTTAGAGCGCCCACAAAGTACATAACAGCTACTTCCGGTTTATCGGTATTTCACGAATAACTCCTAAGCAATCGGTGATACAAAAATATGTTAAATGCAAAAGTTATAGTAAATTATATTATCTAAAACTTTTATAAGTAATACAACACACGTATATATAATATTTATGGATATATTTTGAAAACCGGAAATGAGCTTTGATGAATGAAGCTCGACTTCCGGTTCACCGATTTACTCCAAAAACTAATTAACTCTGATAGCACACACCATAGTACTATATATGAAGTTTGGTATTGATACGACCAACAATTTGAAGTTAGAGCGCCCACTATCACACACACACATACAGACACCCACACTCACACACACACACATACACACAGACATCATTCCGAAAATAGTCAAAACGTGCTCTAGGGACCCCAAAACGTGTATTTCCGTTGAAATCTCGAATTCGAATTTTTTCATGAAAACAATACTTTCTCCATACTTCGTATATGGAGAAAGTAAAAAAGAAAAACACCGAATGTAAAGGTAACAGCGGGATAACAGACTGTCACGCAAATTCTGAACTCATCCCTGATTTCTGCTACGAGTTAGATCCAAAATAAAAATCAAAACAAAGGATTTCGACCCTTTTCTTCCGGGTTCCTTATACAGCCTTATCCGTTATTTGCGCTGCCCCGATTACAGCTCAGCGGACGCCATAACTCTGCATTCACACGGCATTTCCTCCTTATTCGGGCAGAGGCGGGTTGCCCAAAGATAAAACAGACGATGGACCCAATGGAGGGAAAGTATTCCCTTCGCCAGGTCGATCTCCGCCCCCGATGCAATATCCCACCCCCGCACTCGATCCATACTCCCGCGAGGGGTGTGGCACCCCCTCCCCGCTCAATTAAGCGTGAAAAATCTCCCCCTCCCACTCGAAGAGCGCACAGCCAATGGGGAGACGGGGGCCACGGCCCCGAGTTATCTCAGAGACGCCCCCCTTCCGCCCCCCCCTTCGGTCACGATTGGGATTGTGGGCAGGAGTAGTGGGTGGGGTGGTTATGAGACAAAGATCGAGAGCTAACAATGGCCTCTCTCGATTGCTCTTGTATTCCCTTCTCTTCTTCCTGGAGCTTCTGAGGTAACTCTTCTAGGACGCGGTATCAAGATATTTGCCCGGAAATGTTTTTTCTCCAAAATAAAATAAGAATAAATAATCAACACTTTGTTAAAAGGGGAATTCAGTCTATGATGACCATTCTCGCCATTACTCCATTCAACAATAACTTAACATAAATGCCCTAACCAGAGTCCTAACCCTCGAACTTGTGTGATTCCATTCGCAAAGTATACAAATAACCATCGAAGCATATCCTTTCTTTTCATCGTACGATAAGTATATTTAAGACACCTGAAAAAGAAGTTAACTTCAAAGAGTTTTCGTAGCACAACTGAAAAGCGTCTAATGCTGAGGCCCTTCGAAATCTACCCAGCCTATTCTTTCACAAACTAAATTAAGCCTAATTATCTAAAATATACATATAATAGATATGTTATTATGTATACGAGTAAGACACTACATCATTCATTTATCATAATTAACGGAGGACAAACTGCGGTATATATGCAACTGAAAATTCTTCAGTAATTCTTCCTTCTCCGTCATGATTAATTTCTCTACTGCATATCGCGATATATATAAAACTAAAAACTGTATATATTTTGGGTATTCTGATGATCAGCTCTTATAACTCCGAGTTCCCTAGAAAATTCGAGCTGCATTTGAACGAAATTTTCACCGACCGCAGTCGAACGATATTGTCGTTAGAGCGACGATAATTTGAAATATTCTCTTCTAGGAAACGCTTCAACTTTTAGGGATTTGTGGAAAATACAGCGGACGAGGTTTAATTGCATTAAATTGGCTAACGTTCCAATGCACTGTAGATAATGAATCCTTAAAATAAATTGAAAGTGAAATCTAACTTAAACTCA
This sequence comes from Sympetrum striolatum, assembly GCA_947579665.1. Taxonomy (NCBI): domain Eukaryota; kingdom Metazoa; phylum Arthropoda; class Insecta; order Odonata; family Libellulidae; genus Sympetrum; species Sympetrum striolatum. The sequence goes on from OX388351.1 coordinate 80,878,684, forward strand.
TTCAAAAAAACATGTATACAACAATGGGAGATTGAAGAAAAATTGGTAGGAATAGTATTAGCTGTAATAATAGCAGTAATAGTATTGCTAAAAGTGCTTCGACCGCTTAGGTCAGATCGCACATTGGCACCCTACCGGGACCCTTCGAACCCGGGACCACTTTCACCAAAGGCAAACGCGCTGTCCACATGACTATCTGGGAGCGTGGTAGTAATAGTACTATTCCAAAGTTATTGCGACAATTTAGGTAATTTCGTATTTATAGCTCCTAATGATGAAAATTAATCTAAATTAAGATAAATATAGGTAGAAGCTAGGACAAGTCGTTTTGAAAATCAATTCTTTCCGCGAACGACACGCGATAATAACAGAGTAAACCAGTAGCTAAGACAATTGTTTTTTGCAACCCCTGCGACACGCAGAAAAGCTCGCAGGTTATTAATGTAGATCGGGAATCGAACCCGTGATGACCTTTGCCAAAGGCGAACGTAGTCTATTCAGCGCTCCCATTTAGTTTCAGAAGCTTTAAGATACCTATTATTGGATCCTCCAGCTGCCGATCCGAGAACGAAGTACATCTGTTCATGGGATGTCTTTTCCAAACCGCCAAAATAAGTAACAGAAGACATGTCAACAGCGACAAGAGAAGACCTATAATTAGGCGAATCGGCGTAGGCAACTGAGCTCACGCTAGACAACGGGATTGTCGCATCTATACAGATGGAAGAAACTTCTAAATATTAAAATTCCTCGCTTATTAACATTAATTATAAGGCTATTCGATTCCTGAATTCTTCTCCCATCGGGATATAAAATTTGCAACTTAACACCTCCTGAAACGGTTTTTTTCCATCCTCGAAGAATGTCAACAAAGAATCTAAATAGACGCTAAAAATATAGCACTAGGATTGCTGAATCGGCTGCCGCGTTTCCTTTGCCTTCCTATCCATCCCCACTTCCTCGAAAGGGTGAATGATCGAACGTATATTGACATGCCCGAGACGCTTTACTTTTAGCCTTTGTTCCGGGCTTTCTGATGAGAAAGGCGAGTAAAAAAGTTCATCCGAAAAATACACGAGTGGTATGCGGAGGAAAAAAGAAGCGTGACTTCTTTCCGATCGTGGAAACGATCACTAGGGACTTATACGACCTCCCTTGTGACGAATACTGATGCAATTTATGCAGATCCCAGGCTATGGTTGCTTCCTAATATCGGAGGGAAATACGTCAACTACGTTCGTCATCTTGTGGAAACCAAAGCCATTCTTGGACAGGAGCAGCATCTAAAAGTTTTGCCGTTGCGTTTATTTTGAAATCGAATTCTTACGCACGTTCTGCAACATGCACAAAATCAATAACAAATTATTCGACGCTATCGACCCTTTATTATTGAAAAATCTTTTCTCGTGATGATAATGATGCGATTTGCGAATATATTGATCGTTGATACATTGAGATGAATAAATAATACAAGCTTTTTAGAGAACATTGTAATTAATAATATAATATTTCAAACGATTTTTTATAAGCTTAAACTGTATTAAAGCAATATCCTACGATCATTTCCCAATGGTTTTCTTTCTTCCGGTTCAACGAGTGGTTTTCAATGACCTTCGCCAAAGATTTAGCATTCTTTCGGATGAGTCAAAAAAGAGGGATAGGATCAAAGTAACTACTTTAAGAGTGAAAAATATTAGGCATTATTCAATCAACAAACTCTCCGTCGCTTAACTACATTAGTATTCATTTAACAGTATAAAATATAAATTCAAATCGGTGAATAAAATGAAAAACGAATAAAATTTTCGCTCTAGTTGGCAAATTATTTTGTTACGACGACAATGGAGGTAAATTAGAGATTATTCATTTTGTCGACGGTACGGATTCATACACCTGGACTGCTGCCTTTCCCAGTTAAGTATTTTAGTTAAACTGTTACCTTTCATCATTAAATATCTCCATGGAAGAATGTTCTTTTATAGTTGAAAGAATAATTAGTAGGAGTTTTTAAGTGTCAGGCAAATAATATTGGTAGTTGGAAAAGTTTGATTTTCATTATTAATTGAAGTAATTTTAATGCCCTCGCGGTAATACGTCATTTCCCTAGTAAATAACCAATTTTAATGCACAAATAATGCTACATTCGGAATGGCAAACAAGTTACCTATTTACTGTCAAGTTGCATATGATATTGATTTTATTCCTCGAAATTACGGAAATGTATAATGAAAGGCAAATATAACTAACACGGTCCGCCAGGAATTATCTATATAGCGGAATAAAAGTCCTTGAATTTGATAAATACAAATAGTTTTCAATCTAATCATGCGATTTGTCAAATTAGTTAAGCATGACGTTCACAACCGCAGTAAAACGATTAATATAGCCACCTTAGCTGACATTAAACATTCAACTACTTCATTTCCTGAATGAGAACAAGAGTTTCAGAAACTCATTGACGCTTTGTTAAAAAATAATGCAAAAGTAATGCAAACGCTTCCAAAAAAAATAATGATCTACAGCTTTCAAGGAATTGCCGATGGTATAGGGTTAGAATAAAATCCCCATTTCCCACTTATGCTAAACGTTAAATAGTAATGACAGTGTTTACTTCATATATAACAGTAATACGTGTTTACGAACTTTTAAACATCTTCGTTTCCAACTCATTCAATAAAATCCACTTCTAAGCATTATCTCGAACCAATCTAATTACATTTTTATCCACTTTTATGTAATAAGCACTAATCGCAGTAACACCTCATCAATTCGCTTCGTAATTGTACGTCTCGAAACGAATTCCATTCAACAAAAAACAGCGGAATTATTCCGTTTCCCAGAGGCGAAATTGGATTCATCACATTCAACTTCAAATCTCTTTCTAGAACTCGTTACTCACGCAAATCCCAGATATTAAACAGATATTCAAGTCTTTTATCAATCATCTTTGAAACGTAACATTAATATACTAGAGCTACATCACTAATAGAAACTTTTGCAATGATCAGGTATGTGTATAACTGTGTCTATCGTTATATACTTTAGGAACGTTTCGACGTGACATTTAAAAAAGAAAGGGGATCTAAAGTAACAGCACTGGGGAATATTCGGATAGCTAAAATCTTCCTAGTGTGTCCATTATGTTGTAAGTAATGAGTAACTCTTATAGTAAAAAGTTTATTATCTGTATGCCATTATTGCACCGTATTTTGCAGTATTTGAATTATAATAGAAAAATAAAACTTTTACGTGATAACAGCTCAAAATATTTTGTTTCTGGACATATTCTACGGATTATTACTTTTGCGGGGCCGAAATTATTTCTTCGAAAGAAAAATATGAATACATAGACACATTAGTGTTCCATCTTTCTTTCTTTTCATGTGCCTCAATAGATACAATTCGATCCTGAAAAATATGAATGAACAGAAATAAAAATCAAACTGCTCTGCGTACCGGATAGAATTCTAAATTCCGTATTGGCCTGAGTTAGAGAGACTCCCCCTTGAATTATGCAGTTAATAAACGAAGAATAATGCTGTAAACCGCTGGTGTCCAAACCCTATCTCTCAGCCCTTCTGCAGTCCTTTACGCCAAAGGAGAAGTTGCAGATTCCACATGTCTACCCTTCTAACATCTGAACAGATACTGATAGAAAAATAAGGAAAATAAACTCTTGACGTAATTGTTGAAAAAGTTTACTTTTTCCGCGGAGAATACCCGAACGAATTATAGCAATACGGTGATTGCCATTAAAGACAGCTCGCAGGGTGTGCGTGCAGATACAGTGTCGTTTCCGAGACTACAAACATCGGCATTACCAAATATGAAGCGAGTTTCTTGATCGGCGGAATAAAAATCACAATTTAATTCCGATAAGCGGTCCAGAAATAACCTCCCGGGAAGGCTGTTCGAATCCAAAAAAGGAAAGAAGAAGCATCGGGTGATTGACCATCCGCCAATAACGATCCTCCAGCTCTTTCGCCCCGAGGCTGCCCTGGGGCGCAATTACAGATGGCTGGAAAAGATGGACATTATCACGCCATCCGAGGGGGAAACAAGGGGCAAAAGGATGCAACTAACAGGAGGATGGAACTGAAATTTTATAATCCCCTAGGTAAAATATTCCAGCCACTGACTATTGAAAAGCTAAGAAAATATGGAGCTGATTGGAAGTATCTAATCGATGCTAGGAAACATCATGTCTAATAAACATCCAAGTGCAAACGAAGCGTTGAAACTTAAAGTGCTAAAATCTGACTTAGATGCCTAATTGTAACGAATAAAGAACGAATTACCTTGACGATACCTGCAAATGCTGGTAGAAAAAGGACGATCAAATTATGGAGACAATAGAGCCGTTAGTTGATGCTAAAAGGGTCTTCTGTTGATATCCATCAGATATGTAAATTCTTCCCTCGCTGTTTATCTTTAATTATTACGAAAAGAGCTACAAAAGATAATTTAATCGGTTTTATATATTTGATCTTCCAGCTTCGTGGCTGTCATTGTTTCGTTTTAGATACGATATCCACTCCATAGATACCAGGGTCTCTGGATACGTCATTCACTCCTTTTGAAAATTTCTCATTTGTTTATATCTACGAATATTGTTCATCTCTTCGTAATATATAATAAACATTAACTTCATAACTGAATAATTAATTGGCAGAAATAGCTTAATTTTCGATTTCCAAGTGAGTCTATCAGTTATTCGCATCACTGTTTCACAATCACTCTTCGATATATTCGTTCCCCCTTCATAGATTTATATGTTCTTCTCTAAAAATGTATCAATTAATGAAGTATCGTCAGAGGAAAATGACATAGCTCTGACGATTCCACAACCTAGTTTGTATTTATATTACACCCAGTAACCTCTACCATAACACAATCGTAATTATTAGAATTTATATTTCGTAACATCTTTGCTGGAAAACGGCCATCAAATCTACGAATCATCAATCTGTATTGCTTTTCCGAGCGATCCAATATTTAAAATATAGTAACAATTACTTTGTGGTAAAATAATGAAACCTAAGAAGCAAAAATATTTAAAGGCACATTATGCCAATTTCTACTCGTACCCATGTCCTTTTATTACTTTCTCCATATACGTAGTATAGAGAAAGTATTGTTTTCATGAAAAAAATCGAGATTTCAACAAAAATACATGTTTTGGGGCACATAGAGCTCGTTTTCGCTATTTTCGGAATGGTGTCTGTGAGTGTGTATGTGTGTTTGCTTGTGGGCGCTCTAACGTATAAACTATTAGTCGTATCAATACCAAACTTCATATATAGCACTGTGGTGGGTGCTGTCAGAGTTTATTAGTTTTTGGAGTAAATCGGTTAACCGGAAGTCCAGCTTTTTGCTTCAACGCAAATTTCCGTTTTTGCAAACTATCTCCATAAATATGATATTTAGGTATATACTATTACTTATAAAAGTTTTAGAAAATGTAATTTATTATAACTTTTGTACTAAACATATTTTTGTATAACTGATTTTTTAGGAGTTATTCATGAAATACTGATAAATCGGAAGTTGCTGATTATGTACTTTGTGGGCGCTCCGGGCGCTGGGGTGAAATGCCAATTTCATCGCTTTTCATCGAACCTGTTCCGGAAAACATTATTTGTAATGCTTGTGACGTAAAATATAATATGATATAAATTTATCACTTATATTCCAAGTTTAGATTGAATATAGAGTTCGAAAATACTGTCGCAGATAAATATTTACATCTTATGTACGGAGAAAGTCATGTGCTGGCCACATCAGATTTTTATAATGATTTTTGTAACAGATGTATTTCGTTGAAATACTCCACGTCCATTAGTTACGTAAGTCCTAATAGAGCCTAGTGTTAAACTACCATCTTTAAAAGGAGTCGTATGCTTTCCTTATTATTACAAATATTATGGCCTCTTCGTATTGCAGGGTGAAATATCAGAAGCGAATCGTGGCGAAGACCCGCCCTGAGGCGTGGATGGGGCAGTGGCTGACCCCCGCGCACTGTGGGAATATCACCTCTGGGAGCTCGAAAAAGGTTTCCAGAGAATGGGAGGTCGTGAGCCCGGCGGTTGATTGTCTCCCCTTGAGGAGAGGCTATTAATTGAGAACGGACGAGCATCTTCGTGATCCGGGAACGCAATCGGATCTAAGGCATCTTTTTTTCACCCGCACCGATCAAGCGCCCTTGAACGGGATTTAATTTTAATTAGCGGGGATAGTTTGGAAGGGAATGAATTAGGAGGGTCAACCAAATAGCAAAGATGCTTTTCTCTTTGTTATTTACTGGTTGAGACCAAGCCACGAAATTTGTAATTAAATGTAACGAAACATTTTAAGTCCACTGACACAACAGTTGAATGAATGCCTAATTATAAGGTTTTTTAAATCCACGTACAGTGGAGACTTAGCGTTTAGTGATTATCATATCTTCGAAAGCTGAAATGCTTTTTAGCGACAATGCTAAAATACATATAACTAATTGAAATACTGAAAATTATAGTATTTTCCTAAATAATGAAGATCCTACATAAGTTGTTAAAAGTAGGTTATATAAGAGGCTGAAGGAAGTTTAGATAAAGTTGCAAAATAAGAGGGCATATATTTGAACAAAGAGGATCTCCGTACAAAGAAATCTTAAGGAGTCATAAAATCATTTTGCTGCTTTGTTTTAAAATAATCCACTTAGGAGTACGTATATACTGCCATCTACTTTTAAAAGTATAACTATCCACCAGATTTCACTGAATGTGAGGTTATTTACTCTAGGGGTCACACTAATATCCCCTGTGGCAACATCGTGAATCCCCCCACTGCATTGCTAAGGGTTGAAGTACAGAGCATATTCCATTTAAGTGCAGAAGAGAATTCATTCAAAAAATACCAAAATATAGTGCTATATGATAGTCTCCGAGTTATGAGAGTTATCCCGTTGAAATTGAACGGGCCAAAGTGCGAATGCGGTAAGGATTAAGGCTTCGTTGTGAAATATTTATTTGCGTCATATTTCTCCTACGTTTTTTCTGATACAAATATTTCCTGAATCGTAAACATTTTCGTTTCCTCCCGAAGAAGAACGATTCCAATATTTGTCGTTTCAGACATAATGAGAAACTACATTTGTATTGCTCGTATTTTGCAATTCTTCGATCGCTTCAACGATTTCGCATATTTCGAAACATTAGCGAGAAAACGCGAAATACTTGCAGAGTTGCGTGTAATGACGTCAATTTTCCAAATCCCCATTTTAAATTCTGCGTGTTTCTTGTCCTGTCCACGAAGATTAAGCTCCATTGCTGGAATCGCAAAATTTCCTCCGCACTACTATATCGTACGAACGCAAACAAATCTTTAAATTTTCAAGTGCTCAACTGTGAGATGTTTAGTTTTTATAACGATTGTGTAAAAAATGAGGAACTTCGCCTCCCTGATTTCTGGAAAAAGTTAAAATGCAAAAGCTTGTGTTTAAAATCGTGGCAAAATGAAGCCTTCGTAACAGGCAGCCAAAAAAGGAAATTGCTGTTAAAGATTATCAGTTCAACTATCTCGTACACGTAATACGTTAAACGCACGACGGAGGATGCCAAAGGAGTACCAAACAATCAAGCCAGCGGCTAACTTGTTAAATAAAGATTACTCTTTTAACACTCTAATACTAAGAGAAAGAGAGATCAAAAATTTTCTTATCTCTTAGATGAAGTAATAACTATTATTACAATGTTTTTTTGCTATTAAAAATCTATTTTCCGATTTACTTGGTTCCTTACCGAAACTAACAGCGTCTTCAACAGTTATGAAACTCTCATATATGTTTGGATACATCTTTCTAAAAACTTACTCAATATGGTCTTTTGATTGGACCCTATTCCCATTCAACGTAACCCATCGTAAAATACCGATCGTAATTTCTAGATCAACGTGCTTACAAATTGAAAGTATCACATATACTTCATCGGAACCAATTCATACGAGGAGTGTGCCATGAAAACGTGAAATAGAAGGGTTACAAAAAATTATGGGTTTACAGCAAACTGAGAAAACGACAAGTTATATCTCTCTCTTAAGGATAATATAGCTCTTCTATTTAGAAAGAATTTAATAACTAAAGATTCTTCTTGGCACATATATAGCTCCAAATTTAACCATATCCCGAAGATGATTAAACATGCTATCTATAGTGACTCTACCACTATAAAAATATCCAACCCGGATCTTCCACTCTCTGTGTGACCACTCTAAATATTGAACCCTCTCATAGAGCATTGAAATCTCCAAATACTGAACAACTCCGAAGTGTCCGGTCAAGACTGCGGTTATCGTACATACAAGACCGAGGATATTCCTGAATCTTATTTATGAAAAAGTAGGGAGATATCGGGACTCGAACCCAGATCTTCCACTCTCTGAGAGGCCGCTCTAAATATTGAGCCCTCTCGTAGAGCATTGAAATCTCCAAATACTGAACACCTCCGAAGTGTCCGGTCAAGACTGCGGTTAGTGTACATGCATGGCCGAGGATGTTTCGGAATCTTAAAGTCTCTATTGAAGACCCAAGGCGTGGCTTCAATATCCTTCCCACCAAATTGCGCGCGGGAGGGAGGGAGTGGCGGGGGGCCCCGGTGGGGGAGGGCCCGTTCACCTTGGCCTCGGGGGTCATACCGGCGACTCCAGACGCAGCATACGGCAGATGAAGGAGAATAGTGGGAAAATGGCGCCCCATTGGACAGTGCTCTGGAGGAGCGATTTAGTTCCTGTGAACCGCAGGAATGAATCCACTTGAGAAGATTCTCTCTCAGCGGACGGGCCTTCGTGATCGAGAGGTTTGCGGAGGAATTTTAAAAATAAACAGATGGAAAACCGTCGCTGGACCGAAAAAATTGGCGGTACTCGAGGGAGTTGCGCGAAGCATGTTCTCGATGCGAAATTTGAAGTGTTTGACGGGCAGGTCTAACTGAATGATATCTTTGCTTCCAAACCCCTTATCCTTCACGGCACGTTTACCTATTCATTTAACTTCGGGGAAAACTCGAGAATACGTTCGATGTATTCGGTTTGAATACAATGTTTTGAAGAAAAAAACACTGCTAAGATTGGAATTGTTTATGCTTTTGTGATAAAATACGATTCAATAACTAAGTTGATAAAATTTTGTTCTATAACGTGCTCCTAATCGATTGCGTTATTTGAATGGTTTACTTTTAACTCTATCTAATATTTTGTTAATTTTTCCTCTGTACCTCTTTTGTTAAATGTATTTTGTTAGCAATCCACAATAAAAGCCTAGAGTTTTTGTTGGAGTTTCCAGAGAAATGAAAAATGAAGAAGAATCTAGGGAACATCACGTAAAATATGAGTCTTACGGATATTACGTGGCTTACCAACGGCTTTCTCGTGGATGGAAAATAAAGCTATTTGCTATCAAGTTAAAATTATATTACCTTTAATTTTTATTTGATTCTAAATTGAATTTGTCTGGCTTTCAGTAAATATATAACAAAGAGAGAGAAATACTGAAAGACAGTTGTATTAAAAATTATTCCACTGTTTTATTTTCGATGTAGTCTCATTAGATAAAAAAATAACCGATGTTCTATCGACTAGTTGACCTCATCTCGTTTTCATAACAATCTACAGCTCTCTGGAGAACAATATCCGTCGTTTTTCTAAAAGTCTAAAGAAGTCTTTAAATCCGAAACCATTAGGTTTGAGGTAAGAAATAGTAAGGTGATGATGACTGATTTCACCAAATATATTTTTGATTGGAAAATATATGGAACGACAATATTCTCCTTGAAAGCGTTCCCACATTGTGTAACAAGGATGATTTTTCTCCCGACATTAATTACGCGAATCTGCATATGATATGTGCAAGTTACTCATTTTTCCATCTTTAGCGATATATGTTAATTTCATTAATTTGTGTTTCCGATTTTTTTATTTGAAAGAGCATTAAATAGAGTACATTGCTGTACATTTATTAATCGATGACTCTAGAATAACACTAACTGAAATCAATTTTGCGAATTAAATCTCTCTAAGGTGTGGTCTGGGGGAATTGGTCGATTTGACGAAGTTAGGCCTTTATTAACATTTGATTTTTCTTTATGAGAGTTAACAATTCATTCGCTCATATTTTCCTACTGGATGGAATGGAAAGAAGCTTTGTTTAAAATTCGATATTTATATCCAAAAGTAGAGCTTTAATAAAAGTTAAAATTATTTAAAATACAATTTTTGAGAAACTTTACAGAGTTACTTTGTTTCCAAACATCAAGTGGCAAATTCAAAATATGATCACGCTTTAATAACTTTGTTATAACGAGATTTATTTTGATAAATCCTTATATAATTCGAAACTTAGTTTATAAGGGTCAATTATTGTTGCGTACGATATTCACATGCCTTGATTACGTGTGGGACTGTGAGGTTAATTTCCAGCAGAATGCCCAAGCAATAGAACTACTTTTCTCATTTCTTTCCAGGAATAGGTTCATAACAAAACAATGTAGCTTTAAAAGGCTAACTTCAACCTAGTTTGTACAGCCCTTGGCTAGAAAGTTGACGTCAAATTTAGAATTTCAGTATGCTTTGCAAAAATAATTTTTCTGAAAGTTAACGTTGCTAAAATCAGGGATCGGGTGATGAAGTGCAGAAAGACAGTCCTTTTCCTCCTCGAACCATTTGATTGGAAGATGCATCCTTCACAGAATCCTCAATTCCATTCGAACGACGCTGTCGCCAATCTCCGAGATTACCAAAGCAGATTATCTATCGGTATTGGCATGTAATTCTTCTGCGTATTCGTCCCTCACCCGGTGAATTTCAAATCCGGAATTATTTATACCCTTTCCCTTCCTTTTTTAAATCGCGTCCTTTGCTGAGATCGCCCGATTAAACCCTACAAATTCGATTACATTACGGAATTAGCATAAAATACGCCTTCGTTCATTCTTACCGGCGTCTCCTCGTTATCGACTTGTTTGCTTGACATCGCACGTCCTCTGTTTTATGGGAGTGGATTTTTCTCTACGTTTATATTATGGATAGCCTTTCCCCATCTTGGAGGGAATTTTATGGCACTATAAATAGGAAGATGAAAGATTTTGCGAATGGGGAAAATTATGCTCTTTCCGAATAAAACGCATGTAATCTGATAATTTTCTTTCCGTATCTCGTTTATTACTCCAAGTGAAAGGGAAAATATTCTCCCTAGATTTACATAGCGATTGAATTTATTATCACTCGCACGAGATCGACGTTGCGATAAATAAACGCTTTGATTGAATTCAATTCAAAGATAAATTATTTCTAATACCCTTTAGTTTCTTAAGAGGACCAATACCACACATTAATTTGTAATTATTATTTATCATTTTATCACACGTATATTTAATCGCAATATCACGTATGAAGCCTCACATTATAAAATAGGTTCCCGACGCCTAAAGGGTCAGTCAACTATTGAAATGGAAAAACCTTTCCCTCATTTAAGTTTTTAAAAATTATTTGAGATCCTTTTCGCAAATACCGCGATTGCAAGAATCTAAGAAGAGCTCAACTTAAAGATGATCCCCATTCTTTTGGACTTCACGAGTGATACCTATAAACTATTTTTTTCAAATAATCAATAATATTAAAAAGATAAAATTGGCATAAAGTTATATAAAGTAATATTAATAAAGTTACACTTATGTTTAGTGTATAAATAAGTTTTTAATAGAAAAAATTAGAGAGCACAGATCTACATGGTTGTATTTAAAACTCCTCATCAACCTCTTAGCCTCCTTAAATCAGAAAACAGTAAAAATCAAAAATGATAAAATTTAAACTAAGATTTTTCCCATAGCAAGATTCTCTTCTCGCTTTCGTTGCGTTTATACGCTTAACGTCATAGCATCAACTCAACTACTTCATGTTGTTTAGGATGCCCTCATAAACGTAGAAATATACGAGATTATGAAATCGTAGATTATGAAATGCAACTGAAGTAAACGAGTTTTTACGACTGAAAAACGAGCCTTCATATTTTAGGTAGTCAGGAAATGGAAAAGATATAATTTGGCGCGAATAAAATGAATAAAAATATAATTAATACTACAATAAGAAACAATTATTTGATCACGACGATTAAAATTCGTAATGTCATCTCCCAAATACGATTCCCACAATTACGATTTTGAATTATTCGTTTTGTTAGACACGACTCCCTAGTCGGCAGTAGTAATTTAGTTCATTTCGATTTTGTATATTTCCAACTAGAGAAAGATCATTCAAATATGAACTCAACTTGGAGATACTCCATATTCAATAAACAAACTCAATAAGCCAAAGGAAAACGTATTTATTAAACTTCAATGGTTAAAATCTGCAGTAAGCTACGCAAAAAATCTCAAAGTATTATAAATAGATTATTTTTGAAGTATTGTGTTTTAATTTATTGAATGAGGGATGATGTTTGACAAAAACGTGCAAGATTATTTGTTTCATAATACTTCATTAGTCCCTCTCAATATTTGAACTTCACGCAATCGTGACATTAGGGCAAGTTCACGCAGACCACTCTGAACTAAGTTATTCATTCTCACAGCGCTACTCTCCAACAGGGAGTAATTGAGGAGACTATTTATATTCCACAATCAATACATCACAAACATTAATTTGGCGGGTAACAGACATCTTCACAATCTCACCATTCAGCAACTAGTGTCGTAAGCACAACATCAACATAAAGAGACAATTATCGAGCTTTTAGAGATCTTGTGTTGAGCGGCGACAGCGTGACTTTTCACTGTGGAGACGAAGGGCATTTTGCATCGCAGTCGCCGGTTCGATTCCCATACATACATACATGTGTGCGCTAAGTTTTTATCATGGATCCACGACGACTCCCCATTGTCCACGGGAGATGCGAAACCATTCAACGCAGTGCAGACGTGCGATCAATCTTAAGCCAAGTGCATAATCACCATCGCATTGTGGTTTCACACCTCGGGCCTTGAGACATCCACCGGAGGAAGTGATCCTTCGGAAGTTTTCTTTTCAGGACCTTTTCCCACCATTTCCCGGGATGATTTCCAAAACTTATCCAAGGTTAACAAACGGAACTTCTCTCCACTGAATGCTTCAGTATTAACAGGAAAGTGTGGATAACGGTTCCATCGATACAATATATGCAAAGAAGTTTCTACTTAGCTTTTTATACTGGCTTGTCTATTACTTGACTCACAAGTAGATATTCCAAAAGTCCGGAGTATCCAAGAATTTTTCCAGATTTTAATGATTTGCACCGATAGTACGAATATCCTTTTGGAGACTCCTGGTGCCCAAATGGCTATTTTGAAGCTATCTTCCACACTCATTTATGTTTTTGTTATATAATTGAAATATATGTTTATCACTGGACATCTTTCATCTATAAATGTTACAACACTTTCGGTGTGAAGCAATAAATAAAAGAAATGTCGTAAAAGGTTACATTCTTTGAATAGATATTATAGAATAATCCCTCCCTACTTCTATGGAGGATAGGTGAATTTAGCTGCAAATAATAAGTTTTAAAATACTCGAATGTTCACTTGTCCTGTCATGCTCCGAATGTTTAATTCTTCTGGCATTTTTAATGGAAATTGTAGACAATTCAGCCCCTGATATAGCTTCTATTTTATGATTGGTAAATGAGGTATTGCCCTTAACTATCCTACACCCCCGGCTATCTGCGACAACACGGAAATAGATTATTAAATCTTAAACGGGGTTGTTCTTCATATTGAACTCATAGAAATTGCGATAAGTGCTCTTGATAAAGCGTATTAGGCTATTAATAAATTAAATAGTCTCCGTCCTATTACAGGATTAATATGGTGGTCTGGAGGCCGCTCGAGAAGTTTCTTTCCTGCTTTTGTTTCTGGGAGAGGTATACGCTCGGATCCTCAAATTGCTGTTTAGTCATCAGCGAAGTCCATCCTTGCTTGTATTTGTTCAGATCCGTCAAATATTGAGGATTGAGAAGATTAGACCACGACTCAAATTTTCGAATCGGACCCCAGGTTAAGAATGGCACTGCCGATTCGATACGGAGTCAAACTTCTTAAGTCACTCGACGGAAACAAAGCTACATCCTCCGTACCTTGAAGATTCCAAGCTGACGCATAAGAATTCCCGATTCCAAAAGCGGATATTTCCTGGATGAAACCTCATGCTTTCCGATTGGAACATGATCTCACATTTCTTTCCCAGACCGAATCATCCATCTGAGTAGCATCTGTGAAGCATCTTCTACTCCAGGGTCATGAACTCTTCCGAATGTTCTCTACGAGTAGAGAAGTCCGAGCACGAGCGGCATCTTCCTTTTCGTGGGAAGGCGTGGTGGAGAAAGTGCTCGGGGGGAAGGAGTGGATCTCACGATTTGGCATCGCTCCACGGGAAACATTTCTCCTCTTTGGAAATTAACCGTAAGTGGGGTTCAATTTATAAACGTAAACATAAGGGGAGGGTTAAAGCATGCACGGGGGATATGAACTCATGAAATCGATAACCCGAAGTGTTTAAATGCCAAAACAAGGCAGAGAGCAAATAGAGAAGATTCTAAGTAAGCGATGTGTGCGATACACAAGTCGATGAGAGTCGATGCCGCAGTTAAATTGGTAGAAGCAGAGATCTCTTTCTTTCCTATTTTGCATCGCATTTGCCGATTACTTTTTTTTATATTAACTGTTATTAAATAGCTCTATGAGAAATTGCATTGAGTTCACAATGGTAGCGACTTTTAAGAGAAATCAGTGAACGGTTGAAAAGAAAGGGTTAATCGTTGAATTAAAGAGATGGTGGATACTGCATCAGCATTTTAAAACTAATGAGCTATCATTTTATGTCTGAAGTAAATAACTTATCATTGAATTCTTACAATTTACAGAAAAAAATCGGAAAATCATTTATACCAATGAAATGATGGATGATTATTCAGACGTATTTTTTGGTGCTTGCGTCGGTTTCGTGTAATTATTCTTAGTAAATATATTTTCTAAAAGAAGTAAAGGCAGCAACTGAGGAAGTAAAATTTACTAGATATGATTTTATATGAACGCTTTTTCTTGTCTGTGGTCAAATCGGCGATAGTAAGATAAATAAAAAGCAAACTATTGTCTGCCTAGTGGGAATCTTATACAACTCTTGGTTCTCAAGGTTTTAGGAGACACACTCACTATCTGATTAGTTGTGAGATGATTTACATTAGAGTAAACGTCCGTTCAGAGATATCCTAATTTAAAAAATCAATTGCATTAACCTAATTCTCAACGAATGGAAAAATCTTAAAAAGCCACGGATTGCCAACTATAAATTTCGAGCAAGGAGTGATGTTAAAATTAAAAAATAAACAAACCCCTCCGCGCTTAAAATATATTTAATTGATGACAAGAACTCAATTTGTTTAAATAATTTAATAAAAATAAATTTTTTTATCCACTTAGGCGATCCTTCAGAGATGTCAACAACCGCAGCATTTTTTCCGTATTTTTAAATAACCAGCTCTAAAACCCGAGATAAAAGCCACTTCCGACTGTTTGTCAATCAAAACGACATTAAATCCCAAAACAAACGTCGCTAATTTCTGTTTACTCTCCGGAAAATCCGGTAGCGATGAATTTTCAACCAAATTCCGCGGAGCAACGGTCCCCCGTATTTCGATGTTCCGCAACGGTGAACGCCTTTGCGGAGTCTTTTGGATTTGTGCCGAGGAAAACAAAATCGCAATCTCGGCGAAATCCTAGCACGTGGAGCATCTCAGACAGATCGGTCGATTGAGACCTCCAGGGTCCGCCACGATTCATGCTAAAAGGAAGATAGACTCCCAGGAAAGAAAGGAATTACAAAAAAGCCAAGTACTTGGGATTCGAAATACTCCGAGGCCCTGGTGGAGAAGACAATTATGCCACGCCTTAGAGTTAAAAATGTAAAAAGATGAGTCTCATTTATGGGAAAATCCTTACGCTCATACTGTAGGCTGTACTGTAGTCACGATTTCTTGTCGTGAAGATGTTGGTACAAGGAATGGAGGGACAAATCTACGGTTTTTTATAAATTTCAAGATATTGCACCAACTTTTGAATGCGCAATCGATATAAACGTAAAATATACAAAACATCTGACAGAAGAAGCGCGATATGAAATACATATTTCAAGGATATCTACGTTGTTTCTTTCAAAAATACAGCAGGAAAATTGTTCAGAAAGTAGAATTAGAAACAATGATAAATTTTAAAACAAAATTATCAGGGGGAACAAGCAAGTTTTGGATGGGAGAATTGATTCAACTAGTTAAATAATTATAAGTTAATTTTTCCTGAGTGCTGGCCTTTTTATGAAAACCTACACTCCCTATTCCTCAATTAATGACTGTTGATTGATGATATGATGCAATCAGTCTGCCCGTTTATTTCATTATATCATCATATGATTCATTCATTATATGAATTTATTTATTTCATTATATAATTGCAAATCATAATCAAACGGGGACTGATGATAAACGAAAAGCATGCATATTTATACTTTTGTAGAAAGAAGAATTAAATACATCTAATCTAATACAAATTTGAATCTGTCCGTATTATTTGAACCTCGGATTTCAATTCGAATCGAGACGATCAAATCCGTTACAAAGAAAATTTGCAACTCGCAGGTGCATAAAATAAATTTATACGGACTCAAAGAAAATAAAATTCTAGGCACCAAAAAAGGTGGATTATTTTTTTAGGAATATTTTTAAGCAAAACATGAATGGAATACACGTATCGTTCACATTTGTATCGAACCGAACTTCGCCGTTGGTGAACAGCTACTTCCGTAGGGCTCTGCTCTTTATGGGCACAATTACAAAAGAATTAACCTTACCCCTTTTATTGCTCCAGTCATGTCCAAATTACCTGGAACTTCATTTCAGGTTTCTTTGTGGTCCGGACTGACACAGAATTACTTCTGCATTAACCATACGTGACCGGAAAGAAGTAGAAATCGCTTGGAAACTAATCTCGTGGCAAGAGCACCGATTTTTCGGTCTCGGAACAATGAACTTCCGAGATTCCAGAGACATATCCGCGACACGTGCCAGAAAGTATTCCGAAAGACGTCTCGAATGGGCAATAAACAGCCCATTGTCTCGATGGACGCTCTCAGATCGTTGACACTGGGAGATGACGAACCTCAGGAGTATAATACACGGCGAGCGATTCCGTAAAAAGAGTTAGGGTTCCGGGAAATCGGTTCTTTTCTCACCCCGATAAGGGAGAGATGTGAGAACACGTGAAGGTTAAGTTAAAAGCGAGATATGAAAGAGACACGCCCTGTGCTCACGAAGAAGCCGATTCCATTGTCTCTCCTTACATTGTCGCCTTATTACTTAAATTATTGGCCGATGAAGATTGAATTGGAAGCGATACAACACTTGGCTCCTCGTGTTCATTGACAGGATATATATTACATTGCATATGGAAATAAATTGGCGCTTTTCCTTTTAAAATGCATTCCGAAACTATTTTTTGGTCTAACGACGTTCTTTGAGGAAACCATACTGCTCTCTTTATAGAAATAACTATACACACAATCAGAAATAGCGAATTACAGCATTGGAGCCTTTTTCCTTCGCAAAACATTCACCAATGATTTCAAAATATACGACGTTGCGTGTTTACTATTTTTACTCTTAATTTAAAATAAGAATCTCAATCGCAAACAATAATGTCCCGTCCGCGGAACTATCGTTGATAGAGTTTCTTTACTGACGCCATCATTGCTGACTTTCATTGTAGAGGAATAATTCTCGTAAAATATACTGGCATTGGTAATTGTGAATTCAAAATACGAGCGAACTTTAATATTACATTCTCTTGTTAATGTCTCTTATTTCATTATCTTACGATATTTTTATGTTACATATTTTAGCAACTGTAGCAAAGCAGTTAAGAAGCTCTGCTGAATAAGTTATGCTATCTAAAACTGCTTTGGGAACTTACTTTAAAAACATTCAACTCCTTTAAATATAATGAAGAAGCTTCCATATGAAAATTTTAGCAATGACGAAGGTATCCATTACTAAGATTCTGGTAGTATAGCATTTTGAAGTAAGGTAACAGTGGTAGAAAGAATAGAAAGATTTGGTATGAAAGAGAAAATTAAAACCTGGAGTATAAAGCGAAGCTGTACATAGCCCATCCGTTGGAGTGGAAAATCTTATTCCATCAGAAGACCATATCTAATATTCGGTATTATCCATGAATTCACTCGGGTGTTATGTGCAGTCTACATTCAAATAACCCCATTGGTCCTTTTAAAGGGTAATACATCAAAGTTTTATACCAGAAAGCACAGAAATTAGCTCAGTAATTTATCAAAGAGCATTTCCCACTTCGCTTTTCTCTTGGCGCTATTAGCAAGATTGGAAAACGAAATTATTTAAATAAGGGTCTTTGCTTCAGGAAGTTACTAAAAAGCCACATTGGCCGCAACATGTGGTCTGAAGGCCGCCCCACCTCTGGACTACCCCCTAATTCAGAATACATTAGAAGTTCTATTTCCTGGCAATTGAGAGGTCTAAAAGCGCAGGTTAAAGAGCCATAACCTTAGTTACCCAAAAACTACACTCTTAGGCAGAACCTGAAGAAATATCGTCAATTACGTGAAAACTAGATTCAAGTACGACACAAAGACTACCAAAAAGGCAAGTACTAAGCCGGTAAAACGATTGTATACTCTTAAACGATGGAATCAAATCTGCCTGAAGGAATCATTACGTTCACAAAACGTGTTTATATTAGAAATAATCTACGAAAGATTTGTACTTTTACCACAATTTATTTTTTACAAAAAACAATCACACGACCGGTTTCGACGATTAATCGTCATCTTTAATCGTCGAAACCGGTCGTGTGATTGTTGCCTAAGTTGTAGAATCATCGACATTCCTAATGGCACACAGACTGATGTTGCCTTGCGTAAACATTCGACAATTAATAATGCTCGAGTATTTTTCGAACTTGCCATAAATTACTATTGCCAGATGAAACGAAAATAAAGAGATGAGCAAATGCAATTATTCAGAGAAGACCTCAAGCGTTGGTATAAGCAACATATTTACAAGCACCTGCGAGTTCATCTTAAGAAGATTGAATCTCTGAGAACGTTCCGAAGTATAAACAAAAACTTCTCGGACAGTTAAACACGTTTGTTAGTTTACATAAATACAACTTGAGAAAGGATAACGTCAAAGATGAAATTAAACGTTTTATTATTTTCATCGCGATTGTTTCAAAGTCGGTCACATTTCTTATGCAATATACTTATTTTTTAACAAAAGAGACGATTTTCTTAAATTTTAATAGGAAGGCAAAACACGCAGATACCACAAAAATAGAAAGATTATCTTCTATTGTATTAAAAATCACCCAAGACTTTCTATTATATTATATATTATTTCTATCCATAAGAAGCATATATTCTGTTTTATATATAGACGCCAATTTTTATTAGATTGAATGGAATTCATTGGAAATTAAATTTCGCAATACTTATTGACTTCGTTAAGATGATAAAAAGCTATGAATATCTGCTAACCCTGTCTCTTTTAACGTGTTTCATCAGATAGCCTTCCCTTCTCATTTCCTCAGCTGTATGCAAGTGTCGCGAGAAAGCGTCAGAACAATCAAATTAATCTTCGTGAACCGCCGTCTCTCATATTTCCATGCATAAATTCGACGCTTTCTCACAAGGGGAGAGAATCGAAGCCATAAACAAGTGACGGCTATTTTTACCCCTGGATAAACATGCGGCGGTGCTAAAGAGATTGAAGGGAATTGTTCGAAGGTATTTGGCTGTGAGACAGTGACATCTGCGATGGATGACGATTACTCGGAAAGACGATGAGTGATAGAGAGGTCGAGCCGTGTTTCCATTACAAATTGGCTTATCCTCTCGCGATACACGATTTCCCTCCGATCTTGGAAATCCGACATTCTTCTCCGGAGGTGCCCTCGGACACCCATCGAGCAGTGCCTTTAAATGCCCATTGGGTTAAGCGGATGCTCATGTATTCCTCGAGTCCGTTCCAATTGGATTAAAATCAGTGCCTACGGAAATAATTTCTAGATTGGGTAAACGGTGCAGGATTGGAGAGAACATTCCGTTAGCTGATCTACGCAACTTCGGAATGTCTCATTCACGAATAGGAATGGGAGTGAGCGGAGATCCTAAAACACTCTCTTTTTTACGTAAAAGTAAAGGAAAGGAATACGCTGCCGGAAAAGGTATTCAAGACTTTAAGGATTTTAAAAATCCATTGGTGGTTCTTTGCATAAAAAATTGTGTGCGTTGTTTATCATAAATTAAAAACTGAGAACGAACAGAGGAAATTGAATTACGTTTCCCTATTGAGCTTGTCTAAAATGATAATTACAATTAATATAAATTAAAACATAAATGTTGACACGCTTTGGATGCTTTGGTGATGATTTATTTTCACAACAAAATCTTATAAAATTATGTTATTTGCTCATTTCAGCTTAATTTTTATCAGTTTTCAAGTACGCGTGATTCAAACGTTTCTTTAAACATATATTTTAGTATCCCATATTAGGACACTCATTGCCCTAATATGGGATTAGGCATCTAACATTTTCTTAACAAATATTTTAGGAATCTATAAAATTCCATTGTGGTACAATAGCTGAGAGGTCATGAATTTAGTGAATATTTCCGAAATACAGTTTTCAACAAATGAAATGGGCAATAAAAGCAATTTTCAAAAACTATTCCATATTTGGTACGCTTACTATATGCATACATCATATACATTGAAATCTGGACATAATATTAAAAATAAATACTTAAATAAAGTACATACATATTTCTTGGTGCATTTTCGAAGTATTCAATTCTCAAAAGTTTAAAGGAAAATAATTTTGGACGCGTTAAAGAAAACCGCAAGGTTTCATCGACTTTCCGAATGTACGTTTAGACACTTTTCAACGTTCTCCAAAGACTGGTGCAGTTATAACTGTAAATTGTAATTCTATGATAACTAATAATATTGATAAATGGCCTTCTCTAGGGCGAGATTGAGACTAGAAAGTCTCTTCTGACATTTAACCCATCGTCATATGCGAAACGGAAAGAAAGAGATAGTTTGCAAAATTACACGAAGAAAACTAGTATGTGGACTTAAAAACCTAAGCTGAGGGCTCAGGAAAAAAATTTCACTGCTGGAAAACACTCACAAGAAGGGGAGTGTGAAAAACCTGAAAAAGACAGAAAACTATATTTTGATGAAGGAGAAAGAAAAGAGACATATGATAGACAGGCAGTGAAAATATAAATTTGTTCAAAAGTAAACTCAGGTAATTTACTTTGAAACTATTATTAAATTGCTACATTGTAAAATGAAATAGAATTGAATGAGAATTAAATAATAATTTTACTCAGAAAACTAAACACATTAAGACAAAATTTGCATACTTCATTTTCAAAACTGAAAACGCACTATTAAAAAGATTCAGCCGTTTAATGAAGAAACTCTTCATTTGTACGCTAGATTTGCTCAGCTCTTCTTCTAAGAAGTACCGTACAGCAAATTACGAAACTAACCCAAAGTAAAAATGACATTAAAGTAAGGAATCCGATTTTCCGTCAATGCTTACATTTGCGGTGAGGACATTTTGAAAATATTTACCCACGCTCACTTAAAACCACGAGTGCATCAAGAAACAATAACTCATTCGATGACTGAAAAATGTTTTCCTCGCGTTATGACAACGTATAACGAGCCAACTCGAGCTCAACTATTATACGGGGAATGCGTGATTAACTGCTGTACGTCGACTCGATTTCACATTCAAATCGCACAATAAGAAATGCAGACGCAATTCATTACCTCGATAGCATACCAGCCGGATACGACATTCGCATTTCATTTATGGAAACATTATTGTCTCCGTGAGAAAGCGAAGAAATGTGGATTTAATTAGGCTCTTCGCAGGGATAATCTAAAACCCTCTCACTTTCAACGTTTAGTTGCATTGCGTTTGAAGAAAGCATCATCGCAAGTATATTATTATATTTTCTCATCGAAAATTATAGCAAAATACTCAAATAATTTTCAAAGCAAATTTCGTCCCTGTGTTCAAAGAACACTAAAATGTTGGAAGCTAACTTAGAGACATCATCATTCGAGAATAATTAGTCTGGAGTGAAACGTTGACCTAATGAAAGTAAGACGGTTAAAGATAGGTCTTCGAATTACATGTGCGGAGCAAAATGTATTTAATTACATAAGTCAATTCTCCATTAGGATTTAGTAATAGTCACCTCTATCTAGATACTCCCGAAAACGATAAATCGTGTATGCCTTAGAAAAACTTTTATTTAAAAAACTAACAAGGAAGTGCTGAAGATATTGAGGGAAAATTTTAAATTATCCTAACAATGTTCTAACGAAG
Organism: Sympetrum striolatum; assembly: GCA_947579665.1. NCBI lineage: Eukaryota > Metazoa > Arthropoda > Insecta > Odonata > Libellulidae > Sympetrum > Sympetrum striolatum. The sequence continues at coordinate 80,901,180 of OX388351.1, forward strand.
ATATTTGTTGTTTGGGCGGTTTCCAAATAGCATAAAATATTAAATTCTCGTCTCAATAAATGTCGTTACTGCATTTATATTTTCGTAATTCCCTCTTTAGAAACAGTTCAGGCACAATATTTTGTAAGTCCTTTTTAAACGAATCCGCTCTTTTTTTACAATAATTTTATGATATTTCGTTGAGATAGTGAAATGTGCTGTTTAATACCTTTTGCAATTTACAAACACAAATGAAATGGCTTACGAAAAATGAGCAAGCAGAACTAAGAATTGAGTAGGGATGTGGAAGGAGGTCTGGCGGATGGGTGGACATCTCGGAAAAGAGAAGAACAAAGAGATGAATGGAGGGAAGTCGAAAGGAAAACAGAATATTAGGTTGGATTGAAAGGGATAGGAAGATTAAAATCGAGGAGGATTCAATAAATAATGTATAGTTCATTATTACGTGAAAGGAAGGAACTATTGAAAATATATTGCCAGTGATGGAAATATTTGAGGACTGCATTAGTTGGGAAACAGGTTTCTGTGATATTCAGCAATCTACTAAGCTGGGAAGAGAATATTATCTGAAATATTCTCATTGAAATTAAATATAGGCAGTTCGTTTTCATTCAAGAACCTCTCTAATACTTGTATTTCACGAGGGAATAATTATAAACAACCATAATTTGCTGTAAATTTCTTTAAAGGAATCCTACCGTTCCACCTGACAAAAAAAACAAAAACAATAGTATACATCCCTGATTTTGTTTGTAAATGATTCCTAACGATTCTCCGATATCATCTTATTTCTTCAACGGTAAAAAGTTGCTATTGAAATACTTTCCCACGGAAGGCCTAACGAAAGAAATAATTTGCAGTGTACTCATATAAATTTAAATATTCAACCAGAAGATTTTTTAAGAATATTTTCATCCCTTTCTTAAGTTTATTTACTATAATTTACTATAATTAGGGTATTTAACGGATACATTGTCGTATAATTCGACTGGTAAATACAAATTTTCAATATAAAAATTTTGCGAGATTAAATATATAAATCAAGCGATACATCAGAACGTTATTGTTGTTTGGGTAAATTGAAGTGTAAATTTAAGGCCTTCTAAACTTCTTCAGAATGTCACTAGAGGTCATCTAGGTAGATTCAACGATATATTAGAATTTAAAAATTACCGAGATTCCAATGTGTTTAAATGGCTCACCTGACTACTAATTACATAAAGATTTATCTTCTTCTTTTTTATTTCCTCTCAACGTTTCACGATAAAAATCTTTTTTTAAATCTGTAAATAATGGAAAATTACCTAATATCAACGCTTAAAAAATTTGCGGGACAATAATTATACCTAGCGATTTAACTATGTGTAAACATTCCGATAGTAAATCATTACGTAAGTACGTTCACGTACGTGTTATATACTTCATTGGATACTTGCTTTTACCGGTTTATAACATTTTTAGAGATAATAGAGCCATATTACACACTGGATTTTGGCAAAAATATCCCCTTTCAAAACCACGGACGCAGAATTACAGGAACTCCCGCTTCCAACTACCTGTCCCCCGAGGACGTCCAAATACGCTGTCCCACGAAACTTTCTAACACGGAGTGCGGGAAGTGTCCCTCGCATGTTTGCCTCGTTGGAGTGGCAGGAGGAGGAATTAGAGGATCCACGCTGCTGTTGGTTTAAGTAATCCCTTAGCATGGAACTCGTGACTTCAACCTGTTTGAGGTAAAACTTTCGAGCGTCTCCCTTCGTTTGTTTACGCCGGGATCGTGGAAAAAATGAATCGGAGAAGCGATCGCTCTTGCGCGCCTTATTTATGCACGCGGCTGGAGGGGAAACATTTGGAGTCCGAAATTACGATGGGATGCGTCACGTGGATACTATCGCACTTACGAGAAACAAGATTCTACATTTTCTCTTTGTCTTTAGGTGCAGGATAGAGAAAATATATCTACTTTGTCATAGCCTTGATCACTGAGAGTGATGCATGATTAAGTGTTGAAATCTGTTCTCCTTATGGAATGCTAAGGAAAGAGTCAATCGAAGACGCGTTACTTCGCTGGACACATTACACTCTGGCTTGGTTAGGAAAGCAAACCAAAAAAAGACAAACTCCTCATTCCTCTAATGTTAGAGGTGGTAAGTTTCCAACCAGCCTTCGAGCTGAATACTTTATCCACAGAATATGGAAATATGTATTTTAATTTACTTGTATCTCTCTTGTTCGTGCCATTGCTAATACGAAAGATGCTAAGGTATGCAAAGAATTGACATTCAATTAAATTTCGCTTTATTTAACTTATGAAAATCGTTATTCACTGAACTGTAAATACGTGTACATTTTCCTGTTATAGTGTTCTGGCTCAGCGATAAAAGGCAAACTACCTCATTCCTCATCTTACGAAATAGACATTATTCCCTCTCCAGAGCTTTTGGTATTTAAGGTGGATGGTTCGAGGTTGCTGCAGGGCAAAACACGCAAGTTTGAGTAATTTTTTTATATTAAATCTAAGATGACAATTTGAAAAGGTTGAATAGTAAAAGGAAAAGGTGAAAATAGTAGGAAAAGCAATAGTAAACCTATGACAATCCTTTAATTCTATGCGACCATTGCCTTTGAGGAATAAAAAAAATGTTTTGTAGACGTTTAATAGACGAATTTCTTAGCACCCACTGAACGTCATTGAATCCAACAGAGAAATCCATGAAAAGTGAAAGTATGTAATTAAAGTCAAAGTATGAAGTAAAGTAAAAAAAGTAGCAATATTCAACCAGCACCACTTAACGGCGTTTTAAAAATTAGAATAAATTAGCTCTGAACCACGAATATTTAAAATGCTTTTACGACCGCTGATGGTAAAAGTTATATTAAAAATTTGAAACCACATATATTCAATTCAATTCTCGTTCTCAGTACTAAAAGGATGAAAAAAAATTATTCAATCTCGAGATTAAATTTTCCTATTCTACAAATATAATGCAAATCTAATTTATTATTTTCCCTTCCCTCGACTAACATTTATAGCGATTTAAATTTAGAATACGTATTCACGAGATGGAACCCGTCTACTTCATTAGAAAAGAACTCACATTTTGATTCGTCAGAGCCTGAATAATCAAAACTCACCCACTAAGTCTCGGCTCTACGTTCACCGAGTGCAAATAAAGAGCTCTTCACAGAGTATTTACTGCATGTTCGGACATTCATTACAAATGAGTACCAACATCTGAGAAAATGATGGATTCATCTCATACATCCACTTTCGCTCGCACGATTCAATACTTTTTTATCGTACATTTTCTCACTGAAGCGAAGATAAAAAAGGCACAACGCTAAATCTCAACTGATATCATAATCACATAAGATGATTTCCTTAAGAGGAAAGAAAATCGAACGAGTTCATCCATCATACTTTGCTCTCTGCCATTTATGGGATATGTCTCAACATGTTTAATTATTGTAAATGATTCAGATTTCAACATTCATAAGATAGTCAAGGATATGTTTCCATGTATCTATAACCGCATACATACATGGATGAATTTATTATATTTATAAAGAGTTATTCTTAGAAATTACTCTATAAAATCAACAAAAATTTTACACTGGTTGATTACATAATCCATTTGAATTGAATCGGATAGCAAACACTAGAAATGTAATTTCTTAAAGCAAGCTAAACTTAATGTATGATAAGAACTGAATATCCATAGACGGGTGATGAATTACAATTTTCAGCTACGACTAGAATTATTAATGCTTTTGAAGTATAAGAAAACTGCCTTCACAAAGGTTATGTGAATTAGATTTGAGCTAGAACAAATAATTAATACATTTTAGTTACCATTATATAACTACGACATGAGAATATTGGCGGCGATGCTATGAGTATTGAAATTAAGATGTATCACTACAATACCTTTTAAAGTATACATCAAATCCTTGTAACGTATTTTTAAATGTATTAATCTATAATATCTGATTTAATATACTTTGAAATTTTATCTCTCATAAAGTAGCATTAATATAAGATATTTTTTTCGAATACTTCCTATCAAACAAATTCAGGATAGTAGTGAAAATGAGCAACATTTGAGGATTGATAAAGTTTTGTTGCAATCCCTGGAGACGATGAGATTGAACAAGGAAGCGTATATTACATAAGAATTTAATATAAACAATTTTCCGAGACTGGCGTGTTTAAAAGGCTGGAATAGATCCAGTTTGTTTAAAGCCTTAACATTGGAAAGAGGTCGGGAGAAATGAAGGTTGAATATTCATATATCCTCGAAAGGTTTGTGCAAGGAATTAAGAGAATTCTTCGGTTTTCGAACTTTAATTTAAACCAGTCTTCTTTTAGTCGATCGTTCCAGCAATCAACTTCACCAAACACGACGAACCGACATGAGAAAACAAACGAAAAACTTCGACATTTTTTTAACCTCTTTTTTTAACAATTCCTCCCGCCAACCTATAGCCGAAAAACTATATTTACCTTCCGCAAACTAAAGGTTTTTTCCTCTCCTACTAAAAGCACAACCATGCTTCGAGGACGGGGATCAGTGCGCGACAGAGGGAACAAACTTCGAAATTTTGAGCAGTGACGTAACTACGAGGCACGTGAGGCCATCGGATGAAGAGGCCTTCTTCAACCCATTGGGACATCCATACTTCACAGAGGTACTATAACGCATCATCCGTTACTAAGGATTGTTTAAGTTTTAATCAACTAGATGCTTCTTAATGCTCTATAGATCCTACAAAAGCTAAAAGGTTGATCTAGGTAATGGAACTTGAGAAAGATATTGAAACTCGACTGTTAATAAATTAGATGTTTAAAATCGCTACCAAAATTGCCTTTGTCAGCGCTCTGGAAGCGATGGAAAGTCCATGATCACAGACCTTCTGACTCTATGTCGATACATTTCAATATGTATAGTCTATTAAACCTCTAACAAGAAATTAAGTCCGTGACCGAAAATATCCCTTCTTCCGACACTAAGCTTATCATTGTAGATGTAAATGGGTTGAGCAAATAACAACGAGTAGATGATTCCGTATGATGATTCAATTGATTCCGCGATAAAGTGGAGCAGTTGGTACGATTCATTCCTGCAATACGCATATTATTTGATAGAATCTGGACTGCTTAGAAGGTGGTAATTTTACCTCAACGAAACCAACCAAAACGAAATCAATATTAACTGTTTTTGAATGCTTTAGATTACGAAGGCGCTTCGTATCCCTCAATGCCCAAAAGTTGTTTAAATAGCATTTACGTTTTCTTTTCAAAGTTAGGTCTACGTTTTGTTATTTATAGTTAGACTAATACTATATTCCATTAAAAATTAATATTATTAACATTCATTTTGTAATAATAAAGATGAATATCTGTGTCAAGTGTTTTGAAACAGGTTAGAATGCACATTTTTTACGATGATGACAGAATTAGAGATTCGGAAATCGGAGTAAACGAGGCATTCCCTTAGGTAATGGTATGAACGCCGTTGTTATTCTAGTTGGCAATTATCTGGTTTTACCAATTTTTAAATTAACCACTTGACACATAATCTTGACACTTGACATAATCATTATTAATCTTGAGATGAATATGTTAATACACTTTGAATAAATCTGACGTCATCTCTAAAGTCATGACAAACGAGTCAAATCCGATTACTTGCCCTCTATGAGATCAATTATTCGCAGCGATATTTAAATTGTCCCGCAAAGACTTCATTAATACGCAGAACTATGTAATGCGAACACGTTAACTGCTTAAGGAATAGTACATCAGTTTTTTGTTCTTATGGTAAAACAACAACGGGAATTAAAATTTTTAGAGGCATAACAAGTTACATCGTAGATATTTTGTTATTCTTTTCTCGAAACAATTCCACAGCCATATTCCTCACGGCTTCCGATTCTACATCAATCCCATATAATGGATTTTACGTATGTATCTATCCATCTCTCCAGCATAGAGGAATTTTGGAACTTTTTTAAAGATCGTCGCGCAACTTCCGAAGTTGAAATAAAAGAGAGAATTTCAAAGACGCTCGTCGCGTCCGAGACGTGATCGAATCGATGTCTCCGGAGAATACAAAGTCTTCGAAAGGAATGTCAACAACCAGTGTACTCCGGAGAATCCCAGACGGTCGCTTCGAAACGTGTCTTACGAAAGTTCACTCGATTAAGATAGATTATAGTTTAAAAATCAATACGGTAAATGGAAATGTCTCTTTTTCTTCAGATAATCCAACTATTTTAATAAATACACGTTTAGGTTCCATAACAGCATGGCCAACTGTTTATAGCTCATGCCTCGATTATATAATTTTGATTTTTAAACCCTCCATAAAAGCTATAATAACGCGCCATAAGCAGTAACAATACACTATAGAAAATGCGCCAGATGAAATCCATATTGATTGTGTATTTTTACGTCATATTACTTGACTATGTATAGTATTAACGTGTATATTATTTTTTTCTTTAGATTCAAGCTGCAGCAAATTTACTTTTTATCTTTTTATCCATTCAACGCGTCATTTATTACCTCGTTATTTTCTGTTGTGGTGGGTATATAAGTCATAGGTGATGCCTCATAGGTGATACCTCATAGGTCGGTCATCCCTATTCTAAAGCTATCCGTCTATTTCCTATTTGCATACAGAATATGAGAGAAGGTTCAATTCGTTTTAATAGATATGAAACCAAACTCCAATTAAAAAACTGAAAGATAATATACTCGGATGGTAAAAATTCGTCACGGTTTCGTCTCTTCATCAAAATCTCCTCATTTCCTTGCGTTACTTATACAATACGTAGAGCATGCGTAAAATGTACAGCTCCATCCATATATATGCTGCATTCCTAAATCACAAAATTTACAGTAAAGGGCGGTATGGTTTGCCAGAGATATTTGATGAATTAATTAGGGAATGGCTAAGCTAAGTTTATCTACGATCGGATTAAATTTAAGTCGTTTAGATGCTTATAGAAAATTCCGGTGAATAGAAGCTAAAACTATTAAAGTTTGTGAAACCTCAAGTTTTAGCTTATCTGTGAATGAGGAAGAATGTGCGAATAATGACAGAAATTTGTTTTTAAGCTCCAGCTAGAGAGATTTCCAAGTGCCTTCAACATATCGACTGACAAATGTTTAAATAAATTATTAGCGGAATTAGGTGTTTGATTTCTCCATTTAAAGAATGGGAAACAAATTTTCAAACGAACTATTTTTCGAAGTCATGAAGCGCCCATTCAAATATAAATTCCGCAAAAAAACACGAAAAATCAAATTCGACTATAACATGACATCCAATAAATAGTTCACCCTCGCTCAAAAGTTTCAAATAATCCTCCAGAATTAAAGACCTTCAATTATACAGCTCTCTTTTCTTATTCCGCGAGGTAAACGGTGCTAAAATATTACCCAAGTGGTCATATTACTCCATGACAAACGAGAATATAAAGTTGCAATATAGATAAGGGACAGTCAGATATAATGGGTGCACTCTCCGCCCAGTCTTCCACCAAAGCCCACCTAAAAAGAGTGTTCTTATGGGAAACAGAAATTGAGGCGTCACGACCACCGAATTAGCTTAAATCAGTACTCCATGGACCCCAGAGTCCAGCAAAGGTGTCGAAAATGCGGGCTTGAGTAAAGAAAAAGTATCCTTTCATTGTAGATTGTGAACTCTCGTATTGCACGGCCTTGCACTTTAAAGTTTAAAACCTTATTTGCGAACATAACGATACGAATGGCGCGAAAGAAGCATAAAGTTCCCAAGAGGGTTCTTTAATGTTTACAGAAAATTTCGCGCGGGTGTCGTAAATATTCAGATGATATTTATATTCCGCGGTTAGTGTTCGCCTTTGTAAATAAATGTTTATTTTTCGTCCACACAATGAAAAGAAAAGTGAGGCCACGCCTCTTAGGCCATTAATAATTCTTTCTCCATTTGCGGATTTCTCTCATTATTTATTTATTCTATTCGATCGCTTCCTGCTTTCAGCGAAAAGTGAAAGGGAACAAAGGCAATTGAAATGCTTGAGAAGAAAATAGAAAAGTTACAGACTATGTTGCAAGACACATTACTACTCTTGTGAAACTGTATTCATACAGTATATGTAAAAATATTAAAAATTCGTTTATCAGTTCGCTTATAAAGCTTTCCCTAAAAACGAAATGAAACTGATTTGTGTGAATAATCGGAACATTTTCCCGGAAAAATCCCAAGGAAGAGCGGACATGAAAAAAAAATCTGATGTGGCCAACACATGACTTTCTCCGTATTTATTGAAAACAGAAGCCTATGCCGGTGATATATAAAAAACTCCAAAACAATGAGTGTTACAGGAAAATGTTTCATACAAGCTTTGTAGTAAAAAACATTATCTATAACTTTGGTACATAATTGTATATACCTACATTGCATTCTGACAGAGATAAGTATGAAAAACTTCCATTTCTGTAGTAAGAAGTAGTTTTTTCCCGGTGAGTTGCTTGAAGGAAGTATTCTCGGGTTTCCAACCGGGCAGCGTCTCTCCATTCTGTCAACGCTTCGGCTACGCACACTGCAGCCATCTTCAGTCCTGAAAGTCCTGAAGATGGCTGCAGTGTGCGTAGCCGAAGCGTTGACAGAATGGAGAGACGCTGCCCGGTTGGAAACCCGAGAATACTTCCTTCTTCCATTTCTGGATTAACAACAACTTCCGGTTAACCATTATTGGGGAATAATTCCAATACAATCAGTGTTACGGAAAACTGTTTCCTACAAAAGTTGTAGTAAAATACATTATCTATAACTTTTGTATGTAAATGCATATACCTAAATTGCATTTTGACAGAGATATGTATGAAAAACTTCCATTTCTGGATTAACAACAACTTCCGGTTAACCATTATTGAAGAATAACGCCTAAACAATCAGTGTTCTGAAAAAATGATTTTTTACAAAAGTTGTAATAAAGTACATTATCTACATTTTTTGTGTGTAAATGTATATACCTATATTGCCTTCTTACAGAGATATTTAAGAAATAAAATTTTGTTCCGGATAAACCGCAACTTCCGGTTATTCACCAAAAACTAATCAACTTTTGGCATTGTTAGGAAAATATTCTACAAATAAATTTTGAAAATGATCGGATAATTACTTTTTAAGATAGAGCGCACACAAACTTTTTAACCACCGACAGACAGACAGACTGACAGACTGACAGACAGACAGACAGACAGACACACACACAGATAGACATGTTCGGGAAAATAGCTAAAACATGCTCTATGGGCCCCAAAACATCTATTTCCGTCAAAATCTGGAGGTCGAATTTTTTTGCGATTACAATACTTTCTCTATACTACGTATAGAGAGAAAGTAAAAATAACAAGACCGGGTCTCGAACCGGAATGCCGATCATTTGCTGTCTCAATCTTTTACCTCTACTTGCTATTTTCCCGGAAAGTGTAGGATCTGGGTTCGAGCCCCAGTTACGATTTAATTCCTTGGCACTTTCATTTGTTCCTTTGATTTTTCCTTGCACACGACACTTCGTAGAAAGTTAAACTTGAATTCCTTTCCTTGTCGATTTTGTAATTCAAGTTAAATACTTATTATAGCTAAAATAGAATTTTCCGTAGCATTTATTGAAATGTAGTTTACTAATCATTTTGGATTTTATTTTAAAAGCTTTTCGTAATATTTACTTCCAATTATTAAAAAGAAACATTTTTATATTAATCATCAGTGAATAGTTGACGAATCTTCCGCGAGGTATGTTTAAATTTCCGTACGTTTCTCAAAAATAAAAGAGTAATATTAACTGACCAAGTAGTCATCAATGCATAGTCCATCTAACAATTACTAAAGTTCCTTGCGTTCAATTGCACAGCATTTAGTTATTACTTTCTCCATATACGAAGTATAGAGAAAGTATTGTTTTCATGAAAATAATAGAATTCGAGATTTCAACGGAAATACATGTTTTGGGGTGCCTAGAACACGTTTTGACCATTTTCGGAATGATGTCTGTGTGTATGTGTGTGTGTGTATGTGTGTGTGTGTGATAGTGGGCGCTCTTACGTGAAAACTATTAGTCGTATCAATACCAAAATTCACATATAGTACTGTAGTGTGTGCTGTCAGAGTTGATTAGTGTTTGGAGTAAATCGGTTTTCCGGAAGTCGAGCTTTATTCATCAAAGCTCATTTCCTGTTTTCAAAATATCTCCATAAATATGATATATAGGTATATTGTATACCTTATATAAGTTTTAGATAATAAGATTTACTATAACTTTTGTATTTAACATATTTTTGTATCACCGGTTGATTAGGAGTTATTCGTGAAATACTGATAAACCGGAAGTAGCTGATTATGTACTTTGTGGGCGCTCTAACATGAAAACTATTTATCGGATCAACACCAAATTTCATATATACTACCTTTATTACAGTCGTTAGAGTTGATTAGTTTTTGTAGTAAATCGGTTAAGCGGAAGTCGAGCTTCATTTTTCAAAGCTCATTTCCGGTTTTCAAAATATCTCCATAAATATGATATTTAGGTATATACTATTAAGTACAAACGGTTTAGAGAGTATAATTTACTATAACTTTTGTATGAAACATATTTTTTTATCACTGATTGTTTAGGAGTTATTCAGGAAATACTGATAAACCGGAAGTTGCTGATTATGTACTTCGTGGGCGCTCTGGGCTCTATGGGCGAAAGGCCAATTTCATCGTTTTTCATCGATCATGTCCCGAAAAACATTATTTATAATGTTTGTGACGTAAAAGATAATAATATATAAATTAATCACTCATCTTCCAAGTTTAGATGGAATATAGAGTCCGAAATTACTGTCGTAGATAAATATTTACATCTTATATATGGAGAAAGTCATGTGCTGGCCACATCAGATTTTTTTATTGATATTTTCGATTGATAAAATTTTGTTTCCAGATATATGAAGGAGTAAAAAAGCATTCGGCCAAACAAACTGTCGGTGAGACATGGTCAGTTAAGCGCAGTGCTAAACGATGGAAGTAAATCCATAATTTATTACAGAAATAGTGGCAGTAATTATTTGAGCTATATTCAAACTTCGTCTATGCAATGGCGTATTCTAAACAGTTATGATATTTTCCATTTAAATTCACGGAGAAGAAAAATTAACGAGATCGTGGAGACATATAAATAAAAAGCTATTAAAAAGACACTGCTTTTGTTCAATGCTCCATTTTATAAATTTAATTCGAAGCTTCAATTCACAAATGACCGGCTAACTTCACCTCGAAGATGACCGAAGGCATTCCAGTAGTGTCATCCCAAAAGAAAGATCCGTAAAAAAGTAACACTGCATCGGTCAGTAACTCCGAGGAATCTTGAGAGGCAAAACATGCTTCGAGTAGAAAGAGGATTCCTCAAAAGCCAGTGGCGTCCGAACTTCCGAAAGTGGAAATGTATTCAGACCGTTCTTTTTTACGCCTCTTGACCGTGCCAGGGCGAATCCTCAGCGTGCACCGACGACTGCCAGTGAGTCTCGGACACTTCCTAAGGCTGTATTTATAAAACCGTTGACGTGATGCGGAAAGACCGCGTGACTTCTTAAGGATGCTTGAGTTTCATAATTTATGCAATTCTGGATTTCATTCCGCGTATGATTCCCGGAAACTACCACGCATTCTTTCGTTTGCTAAAATACTGTTACATACTCAGGACCGTCTTTTTCGTGCTTACTTCGTGCGGCTTATTAGGTAGTGCTCTGAGGGTCCATCAATTAATGGGGCGTAATTGTCTTATTTTAGGAGAAGAAGTTGCCACCAGCAGTGGTTATAAACAACGCAGAAAAGATATGTTTAGATAAAGCATGGCTACATGGCTATATAAATTTGTACTCATTTAATTTTACAATTTAATTTTTATTAGTTAATACAGATACTCCGCTCCAATCCTGCAATAGAGAAGGCTAGTGATCGTAATCAAAATGAATATTGTAATTGAACTAAACTTATCTAGCAATGACCGACGCTTGGATCCTAGAAATGTAAGTCGAGCAACAGAGAAGGAAACAATGAAGTTTCCAGATAATTCCAGAAAGAGAACGAGTTCATCTTTCGGGGCTGCACAACTGACGCCGGCCTCAAACATTTAAGAAAATCTCCAAGTTGGACAAAGTCGCGATAAATAGAGAAGCAAGAATAATTGCGTAACTCATCACAGGTAAACTCTATGCAGGGAGCGGCAGAGAAATTCTTTCCAAAGGCTCTAAATTCATAAAATGATCGTTGGTCAGAGAGTACAGTTTTTAGGATTCGTTAAATTTTATATCTTATGAACTGATGTTGCAAGAGTAAGTTATTATTGGATTAACTCAAGAAATAAAATTTTAGTGAAGCTATAAAAAATGTCTAATTCAATAATAAAAAATAAAAAAATAAATTTTAATAAATAATATTTTTATGAAAGGATAAAGAAACATAGCAGCCTCAAAGTCTACGACGCAAAGAAGTCGTATTTTGAATTGTTCCATCTGTTACGTTAGTCTGCATTTTTGACATCATACATACAAATTATTCTCTCTGGATTATCATTTTACAAAGCTACAATTATTAAAAGCTACGAATCTAGGCTAGATTTAAAGATTTTTCTACTTTGAATTATAGCATTAAAATTTCCGCTAAATGCTTAACGTTGTTTGCACACTGAATAATTAAATAGCTCAACCGCTGCTTCCACATTTCTAACAGCACCGATATTAAATGAAGCGTAAAAACGCACAGGGCAGGAATAAAAGTATGAAGGTGACAATTAGAGAGTATTTTTCATGAGTCTGAATTAAAACACTCACATCAGAAATATATGATTCAAAAAAAATTAATATCAGGAGATTATATGAAAAATATCTATGTTAGAATTAAGCTAAATTATCTTGTTAGCACTAATTACAGAGGGATAAAAACTATACCATTCGTATTAATGCAATAGAGTGAGTCATAAATGCCATGGAAGAGTGCCCCGGTTACCCTGCAATGCACAAGGTAATATAAAACCATACAGCGCATTTATTGAGCGATAAGACGAAGATGCTGGCCATGGTACGGCTCATCTGAATGCTATCCTTTCTCCATCACAAACAGAATAAGTAAGCCTGTCATAGATAGTTCTATCTGTGCTATTTCTTTTATCTCAAATACTTGAAATATTTTTTCTGATCACATTATATAACAGTGATTGAGTTGCAACATTTTATTAGAGGATGCAGGAACTATCTGAATGTCACTGGATTGGTAGATCGTAAAACAAAATAAAGCAATCCCTTTGGCGATAAGCTTAAAATTTTGAACTCTAAGCTGATTCATTAGTATCATATAATAAATTAATTCAACTGAGTAATACTTTCTCTAAAGGTAAATACAAAGAAAGCTTTAATACCTGTGCTTTTGAAGAAATACTTTTTCAAAACTTAGACCTTTCTTAAAAATAGTAACCTGAATTAACGCGAGAATACCCGTTAAATAATTTAAACTCAATTAAAAAATCTAAACATGTTTTAAAAATCAAATCTTCAAAAAATATATTCCTACATTAATACTTGAATTTCATAGGACTTATTTTTACAGCTTAAAACCTTCCATCGTTCTAAGAATCATTTATCAATTACAGTGAATCCACGTACGTAATGAATGTAGTTGTAATATCACCGTCATCAAATTGCTTTAGAGTAGCTAAAAAGATGCTTTAATCTCCATAAATCGAGTCTTACCTATTAGTCTATGACCTACTCAATGTATTCTAATCACTAAAATGAGTGGATCATGACGTCATCTTATTCAATGACGTCATCAGTCTCTAGACGGTTCCCGTTCCAAAATTATTCACTCGCGCTAACGTAAGTAAAAGTGACGTCAGAACCAAGTCGCCTTGCATTAATTCATCCTATTCATTTCTATTATTCTGAAAATGTAAGTTTCCCGTGGCGTATATTTCAAGCAGTGACTCGGAGGAGCAATTTTTCATCCAATTCGAGAAGCCCTTTTCCACGAAAGATACTCTGGAGAAAATTTACAGCACTTTTTAACAAATATGTTCACGATGTACGAGAGTGACTAAAGAGATGACTTACAGAAAGCCGTTGTGTTGCGTAGTTTCATCATGAAGCGTAAGTTAACTAGAGAACAAGATTTTACAATTAAGCAGTAAAATCAAAATTGTGTTTGTTCAATATACAAAAATCCATGCGCTCCGAATAATTTCCTCGACCACAGAACAATTCACGTATTGCCATAAACATTCTATAATGCCAGAAACTCTATTTTGCATATTTTTTCCAATCGGATATTTTCTTTCGAAAAATTATTAATTACTAATTACCGCCGGGATCTTTTAGAAAAATTCATCAAATTTTAGACGAAGTAAATGGGATATAAATTCCCGTAAATCTTTTCGTAATTCCTGCGATCTCCGAGAAGTATCGACAAAACGTTACTAAAAAGAGATCTTAAAGGGATTTCAGGTAAGTCCATTATTTCTTCAACATTTTTAAAGCGAAAATAGTTGATGATTAATAATACCAGGATAACTCGACCATTAATATTTCGAAACATTAAGATAAATGAAACTAAACTTCAGATTAAATATATACCCAAACCAAGTCGAATATCAAGTCCTCGAAATTTAGACTTTGTGAATTTATTTTGTAATAGCCTAATCGTTTATAAATATCGAAACAGACACAAATATGCTGTACTAAGACAGGAAGTGACCTTCTAATGGGGTTACAGCCTTAAATAAAACTGTTAACCGTTAACTATTGTATATCTTTTTGAAGGTAAATCCAGCAGCAAACAATTGAAACGGCAGTTAATCGCAACAATTGAGATACGAAAATTACCAATTCCAGCGCCCTCTACCATGCACACTAATACCAATAGCAGTAGTTATGTACCTTTGATAAAGAATGAGAACGCCGAGTCCCTCGATGTCCATCGTTGGGGGCGCCATCTGCGAGGAGATTTTACACTAAACTTAGCGTTTGAATTAGCCCTCGACGATTCCAAACGGTGGTAGACCGAAGATCTGCCAAACGAAGGAAAAATTAAATTAAAACCAAAGAATGCTTCTTTTTTAATTCTAATCAGAATAAGTTCAATAAAAGTTAAATAAAGTCAACTGTATGAACGCTTAAAATGAAAATGTTGACATTAAAAAAATTAATACCAATTATATATGCAAGGGACTTCACTGTTGTTCAGCGATTTGTATCGGTAAAAAAATGTGATCAAATAATGTATCCAGACGAATTAAACTACGGTTAACTATATAACTAACTATAACTATAAATATTCCCGTAACTGAGTCTATGTTATGGCTGATTATTCGTGTATGTATTATAAGCTGTATTTTTATGACATATACATGTAAATAAATTCATAATAAATTCTATATAGCATTATTACATAAAGTATTTGATTACAATTGATCTGTTTGATTCAAAGTATAATCCATCTAAATTATTCTAAGATAAGAGAGCTAGGTATTGTTTAGTAGGCTAAAAAATCCCAGAAGGTGGATCTGTATTTCTCACAGAAAGGGAATGCAATGAAAGGGAACTTAATGCATTCCTTCAGCACTGAGGGAAAAGTAACCTTCAACAGGAAGTTTTTAATGATATTCGAACTCCTGCAGGAGTAAAA
Source organism: Sympetrum striolatum (assembly GCA_947579665.1). NCBI lineage: Eukaryota > Metazoa > Arthropoda > Insecta > Odonata > Libellulidae > Sympetrum > Sympetrum striolatum. The sequence continues at coordinate 80,916,896 of OX388351.1, forward strand.
TACAAAGCGAATTTCTTCATAAATAGCACCAAAAAATATCAAGATTAATCTTAAGTTAAATTTAAACTCCAATGAGTCAAAATCGATTCTTCAATGAGAGCTTACACGAACGAGCGAAACAAGTTTGACTCTTAATGCACTAAAATAAAAGGATTTGGTACTCAATGCATCGAATATAAAAAAAATAATTTCAAACAAAAACTGTTTTTCAGAAAGAACATTCATCTATTACAAAGACTACTTCTAGAAAAAAGTATATGAGAACCAAACAAAGATAAAGCTAAGATTTGAACCAAGAGATATAATATTACAAACGTTGTAACGAAACGGAAACAAGAGCTTTGACTACATCTTTTCCATGAAATTCAGGAAACAGTATGCATAAGACTTTCACTCATTCCATATGTACTAGTTGCAAATACCTTAGTATATCTCAAACTAATTTAACATTTGGTCAGGAAAATCCTCTCTTGCCATTTTTGTCGAGCTATTTTTCAAATGAACCCTTGTCATTATACTTGTAAAATAAAACGCACGCTAAAATGGATCAAACTTATCATTAACGTTATCTAGCGAATATGAAGAGAAATTCGAGATTGCTTAACAATGGCAAGGGTAAGACATTGGCAATCTTAAAGCCTTTCCCTAGACATGAAAATCCAACGCTAAATTCGTCTGTAACTCACCAAAATTCCTCAGATTGATATTATATCCCAACCTGATGCGATCAATTGTAAAATGAGGGAAAATTATAGGAAGACGTTAGAAAGCAAATAATTATATATAGCTTACCAGTAACAGAACATGTACTTGCATAACTATCGCAGATTAGAACATGCGGGTTTCTCCTACTAATCTAGCGAAGGATAGCTTGTCATTCCGCTTTTCTATTCTTTAGCCTCGTTAAAGAGCCCTAACTGAATCATGGGAATGGAATTCTCGTCTGCTTTAACAGAATAGATACGAAAATGTGGGATAGACGGTGGCAAACGAAGGTCGACTCAAAATCTGAACTCTCGCGAAGATTTCGCTTTCGATGGTGTACGGAAACAAACCACTTGATAAACGTAATCTATTTTATTTGTTTTTCAATTTTATAAGTCTATTTTCTTTAAATATCCATTTTTTGGATTTTCCCTTATGCGTGATTGCGTGATGCGTGATTGTGGGAATGGGATGTGTGGGAATGCGTGATTAATACCAGTAGAAGGAGACAAAACTGATGTAATCTATTACTGTTAAAGTATTAACTATGACAGTATGGGTTGATTAAAACATTAAAATTATTAAACATTAAAGAGAGAAAATATAACTAAACGTTCGAATAACTGCAGTGAAATTTAAAGACCTGTAGCAAATATGATTTATGACACGATTAATGATAAGAAATTACAAAAAAACGGTCGTTTTTAAATAAATTACACAGTGTGGAAATTACGAAGTGCCTTAAGGCCTGCTCACACCGGCGCGGAACGCGAAGCGGGAGCGAAATTCGCGCGGGAAACGCCAGGAGAGCGAACTTCCGCAAACACAGACCAACGCGAAACATTCGCAGGAGCAGTAGTGCGTGGGTATTGTCTGTACGCATTTGATTTATTGGACGCTTGCGGTTTAATTTTAGCAAATGGCAATGGACATATCATCAGACGAAGAGGATCTCTTCTTAATTGCACTGGCTGAAGACGATGACCGAGAAAGCTGAATAGAATTATATATTACTGATTAATTTTAAATTGTAATTCACAATTGCTGAAACTTATGTATAAATCGATAAATTTTAAAATATTTCCTCAGAAAAAGAAGAACATGGGTATAAATATATAAATAACATAAAATAAATGAAGAGCGGGAAACAAAGGGAGAATTTTACACTCTCACGCCAAAGTTACTGCAGGACGAGAAAAGATTTTACATATACTTTCGTATGAGAAGTGAAAGTTTTTATGAAGTTTTAAATTTAATACAAAACGATATTCGGAAGGAGCATACTAATTTCCGCGATCCAATTCCTCCCGAGGAACGACTAGCAATTACCCTAAGGTAAGAAGCAATCATTGACTTGAATTATGATCATTCAATAAAAATGTTGTCATTTTCTATAATGGATTAATATTATGTAAAATTTCAAAGAAAACATAATATTAATGGGATGGTTCAAGCAAAGTGAGGTACAGGCTGTTTTTTAACTTGAGAATTGTTTTATTTCAGAATGGTACAATTAATTTATAACTCAGTAAATGAAGAAATATCATTGATTTCAAGAATCTGTTCTTCACTGTCCTGGGAGTTTTCTACTGACTTATTGTTATTGCCTGAGAATGCAGACTGTTCATTTAAATTCTCAAGTTCTTCATTCATAATTACCTCCGCTATTTTCATTTTGGTTATTATTTGTCTACGCGGAGAAAACGACTTAACCGTTTTCGCATAGCCTAAAAAGATTAGATCAATGGGATCATCTGTACGCCTACGTTTATTTTCGAAGTATTCTAACACTTTGTCTACCGAGGTATTGTCTTTGCTCTCGTTGACAGTCCTCTTCCTCTTCGTTGGAACCTCTGGTATTAGTTTGTTATTCACTTCAGTATAGGAATCTGCAAGTGGTTGGTTTGAAAGGTTGGGATCCATTGACTCCACAGTCTTCGCATTTGCATCGCATGTACCCTCGGTAGCAGAATAGCTGACGTTGGATTCAGTGTTGGCAAATGCCAAGAAAGGCTTAAAGCTTTCCATCGCATTAGCCCATTGCCACTCTTTATAATTCTTTTTAAAACCTTGACCAGTGGTAGTCTTTTAGCTCCTCAAATATGTGCTGTAGGTATCTCTAAGATTTTTCCATTTCTTCTTCATTGTCTCTCCTAAGGAAAAATAAGATTACATTGAAATGATGCAGTGTAAAAAACATATATTTTACATGTCAGGTACCTCGCTACTAGCGACTCGTTTTCAACCATAGGACATAGTTTCAGAGTGGGATTTTCTACTGTCAGTGTCATTGTGAAGTAAGTTTGCGCGGCGATTTGGAATCGAATGTAGCCTACATACATGGCTGAGCCTTCTTCTAGGACTTGGGAATCGTCTGCTTTAAAGTTCGCCGAAAAGTGGCACTTTCCAAATTGTATTAGTAGTATTGATGGGAAACATATAACAATTAAATGCCCGAGGAATACTGGCTCAAAACATTTTTGCTACTTGAAAAAATTTTCTGTTGTTCTGTTAGCAATCGTTGGGGCGGACTACGAATTCATTTGTATCGATGTGGGGGGCTATGGAAAAAACAGTGATGGAGGAATATTTGAAGCATCTGCAATGGGAAAAAATTCGAATCAGGAACAATGAAAGTTCCTAGTGCAAAAAACTTCCTGGCCAAAGTCACCCAACACCTCATGTAATAATAGGTGATGAAGCATTTGGTCTAAAGCCGTACTTAATGAGGCCATTTCCACAGAGACAAGCTAGAAGTGACGTGAAAAAAGATAAATTTAATTACAGACTGTGCAGAGCAAGAAGAGTCGTGGAGAATGCTTTTGGCATTCTCGCCCAAAAATGGAGGATTTATCACAGCCCTATTGAAATAGACGTAAAATACGTGAGCCTGATCGTGAAAACTACATGTGTATTACACAATTTTTTAAGGTGTAAAACAGGAGAAATTGAATACAACGAACTTTTAGAACCGCCGAAGGCAGCAGGCGCTTTGATCACGATAGAGAATGATTGTAAACGAGCCGCGGGTATGGCATTTCAAGTTCGAGAAAACTTTATGAATTACTTTGAATAATAAAAATTCTAATGTGAACGTACTGTTACTTTTTTTAAGTGAGATTTCTATTCTGTCTTTAAAAAATATTACGAATTGACTCACCAGTTGATCCACATTATTTCCCTATTATGTCCCAAGTCTGATCGTTTTTCCGATTATTTCTGTAATCCGGATGGTCCAAATGGTAAAGAAGAGGATACCGTTTCACAATCTCACTCAACTTTTCTGTAGTCGACATGATGACTTGCTTTATCTTCTATTCTTGAAGAATAATTTCTATTCAAGTAAACCTCAGCCTTCTTTCCTTTGGATTACTTTAAAGTGAGTATTTTGGCCGTGTCGATCGATTGATCGAATCGTGGCAGAGTCGTTGTATAGAAACAAAGTAACTTCTTCAGAAACCTTGAAAATCTATTACATCAATTAAATACTTTGTCTCGAAACTTAGTCCTCGCTGAAAAACAAATCAGCAGACACGGAATCCCTTCTTCACAAAGCTTGTGAGACATTCGTTAAAAGATAAAATGTACTATTTTTCTTCTACAAACGCCAGCCTTCATTCCAACTGATCGAAAATCATAATACAATTAGTTTCAGAGAATATTTTATTTTCCGTGCGACTCACAAAATTATCTAGGACATTACTATTAGGAATGATGTAAAATAATCACAAGATGATCCATATTCCGCTCCAATTTTATTCCATATCTCAGCTTTTTTACTGCTTGTTTTTATAATAAGGATTCTCTAGGCTATAGACCGTAAAATACTACTTAAATACTTTATGTGCTACCTCGTGGTCGACATTTCTCAACGTTTTCAGATTCCGGACCAGAGTCGCGGGAAGCGGGATTTCGTGCATGCAGCGAACCGAGAAAAATTCGCTGCAGTCCCGCGTTCCGCCGTGCGGGATTCGCATCGGTGTGCGCGCTACGGTTTCCCGCCACGCAAACAAAATCCCGCGCGAATTTCGCTCCCGCGTCCCGCTTCGCGCCGGTGTGTGCAGGCCTTTATTCATTTCTTATTATGGCTTTCCAGGAAGTCCGGCCTAATACTATAGAATGTATACATACATATATATTTAATGATCGGAAAAAGCCGAAGAAGAATATGAGTAACAGAAAGTAGATTAGAGAGTTTAAAATGAGTTTATTTAATTTTAATTCACAAACCATTAGGCAATGACTACGGGACGAGCATGAATCGGATAATAATTAGAAAAGGGAACACTTAGATAATTAATAAGTTTAAATTGGTAAGAATTCCGAAAATATTACAGATTAAATTTACTATTAGCTCCATCCTCCAGCACAGTGGGATGCTAATATCTTTAAAGTAATTATTTCTGAGATTATTCCCACTATTTAATATCATAAAGAGAAGCTTCCCTAATTACCTACCAATTGAGGGATCAAGAACAAAGAGGTCTTTGACGAATCTCTAGGCACCATAAATGCTAAAATTAGGTTTGGTATCCTTCAAACATTTCTATTTAAAATCATGTAAATTTAATCATTAAATACATTTCCCGATAAATAAAAATTATCTTCCATTTTAATAAGAGAGAAACCTTGAGCATACATGCAATGTTCTCAGGAACTCATCGTTTATTAACGTGAGAGAGTTGTTATTTCAATCTAACTGAAAGACAATTCTTTTGGAATTATACGAAGACATATGTTTTGTTTCGTGGAATTTTAAAAGTTTATTAATATGATCCCGAACCCAAATAATGCCTGCGCGTTAAATTTCAATCAAATTCAATGTCCCAGATCGAGGAAAAGGTCCTATTCCGCCGGCATTTCTTAAATTACGGTTAGACTCATTTTGTAAATAAGTATTACGCACTATACTGTAAATTATTATAAGTATTGAGTACCATTCCGAACCAATACTTCAAAATGATATAAAATTGGCAATGATTTCATTCACGAAATCATTGCCAATTTTAAATGTACTCAACGACTAATTTTTCAAACTATCGCAAGTAAAATTATTTATATTCTCCAAAAAATGTAATTGGTCACATACCCAAAGGGGCCCCTTTTCCGGTTCCAGTCGCTGTCTTCCTCACTCACGCAATGCACTTTCAAAATTACAAAACTCGTGGAATTTCGTTTCTGAAGGAAGAGCGGAAACTAGTTTAATTTCCTCAACTATGAGGAATTAAAATTTCAGAACAATTTAAATTCTTTTCACTAACACGCAATATGGGATATATCATATACCTGTGGCATTTTGCATGTTTGTTTCTATATCCGTGATTTATTGAATCAATTTTTACATACATTTCAGAATTCTCTATTTTTATTTTGACGTTGCTGTTGTAACCGCTTGTCCCAATTTTTCAAACGCGGTCATAAGAGGAAAATCAATTCTTACTTCAATATATTTATAGCTAACGGTTGATTACGAGCTGGTAACCAAAGTAAGGATTTCGATGATATTAGAAATTTGCGCAAATTTACAGAAATATTGTCAGCTTTTCCGAAAGAAATAAGAAAACAACACACCTTCAAAAGAGCTCTAACTAAAGAACTGAGAGACCTCAGCAGATAAAAAGCTACAAGATTAGACACAAAAATAGTATATATATTCATGAAATAAAAAAAAACATCTGTTAAGTGTGGAAGTGATAAGTAGGCCGCTTTTCTATGCACAACAGGAGAATGAAATTGCGAACGGAAATCACTCTGTAATCTTCGTCTGACCACGTCCAGAACCCAATCAACTCGCTGTCTGTTTTCCCTTGCCTCTCCATTAACACCCCGCGGAGTATCCCAACACAGTTCGTTTCAACCATCTGATCCTACTCAATAGCCATTTTTTCGATAGCTCACACCTGGAAGCAGGGACTGATCGTTTCTGCGACCCTGTCTTACATAAGAGTGACACAAACACAGAATGACGGTTAAGAGAAATAAATTTGTCAATGATAAGCGCTTCGACGAGAATCACCTAAGATAAAAGCTTTCTGAATTGATTCCTCAATTGGTTCTCAGATGTGCCATGGCGTAAATTAATCAAACGAGATCCTTGAACGAGTATATGAGGGTTTAATTCGTTTAAAATGCATCTTATTAGACGATGGAAAGTAAAAAACGTAATTTAGATATGGATAATCGCAGAGAAAAAATTAATTTGCAGCCATTTTTCCTATACTTCAACTATCTGAAGCCCAACATAGGGGATGAAGAGTTATTTATTTAACCCTTTTGGCGTGGTTAGGCGCTTCTCTACCGCCCAACCTTGACATATAATATTTAAGCAATTAATTCAAAATCTAAAATTAACGTGCGACTAACAAGATAAGGAAAAGAGAAATATACACTTCTAAAAACAACAAGATACACAGTTTTATGCTAATTCTAAGTACATATAAAATATATGTAAAAGATATGGGTTTTGGGAAATAACTCCTCAACTGAAGGTCTAAGGAGAAAAGCCCACGATGCGGGAAAACGCCCACGCAAGAAGGGGAGCGAAAGAAACCCGCGACAACAAAGGAGTAAAAAAAGAAAGAAAATTCATCGTTAAAAAAATCCATTTCTTAGTCCCGCGTGAACATGAGTCCCCCTGGGTCATCACAATTATCTAGAAAGGAAAGGGGAAAAAGCAAGCATTCTGTTTTATACAAAATGTAAATATTTGAGAGTTTAAATATGACACGTTTTATTCACGGTACGAAAATAAATAATAAAAAGTAAGTTAAGTAAGATTTAAACGAGATACAAAGAGAGAAAGTTTCTACTGAGAGGCTGAATAATATAAGTGAGAAGCATGCAGTGTAGAAAAAAACTCGTCGAATAAAACACTTCTCTTGTAATTCAATGAAGAGGGCCAAATTAAATTCCGTTATTTCGAATCATTCAATTCTCAGAGGATTTCGCATCACAACAGCCACAGGAAAGACTGCTTGGATGAAATAAATGTATTTTACTCCATCTTGTACCACAAGACAGATTAATAACATTCCATTCATCAAGCTAATTTAGGAGGAACATACAGCTATTCAGTATCTAATAATTAATTTAATGAAAAAATCAACTTCTTAGCATTTTTGTAACTCTGTTTTAATCCTTCCTTAAAATTTTCATGCACCGTAACATTATCCTGAGATTTAATAGAAATAAATTCCTAGCTAATCTCACGTATCGATAGAATAGTAGAAAATAAACAAAAATAAGTTAAGCTTTGAATATCTATTTTACAATGAACATCTTTAAAAGAACTCCACTCAAGACATGTTTAATTCCATCTTCATAGCATTCTATTGGTTTCGTTTTGTATCACCATTCGGAAATAACTTTTTCGGGATTCGTAAAATTTTACGATCCTCAGCCATTTTGGAGAAAACGGATACTCGGTGGAGGGAAAGGTTCCGTTGGTTTTTCCTACACACTCAGTTGTCCATCTCCAGAGCATTCCTTTCCTCTTATTTGCCCTTCCACTGAGCGCACACAGCTCTTATTCCGGGAAGACTCACACTAAATTTAGGCCAACCGTTAACGAATAGGAAAAAATGTAGCGTCTGTTCTTTGCCGACTAATTTAAAACGTCTATGAACACGCTCTGTATTTATTACCTTCGGATGTCTGCATAAAACCGAAATTTTCTAAATAGGAAATTGACAGGTCAACCTGTGGTGCAAGCCAAAGAACGAGTCCGTGTGTGGTCGAAGAAAAGTGTTTTATGGGACAGTAAAATTTGTTTCCACAAAGAAAAAGAGAGTAGATAAAGAGGTGAATACGGCATCTAAAAGTGACAATTTGTAATCGAGTGTAAATTGGAATGAACACTAACGCAACAGGAAGGGGCTATGCCGAGCATGTACTTCACAAGAAGTATCCTAAATCAGAAAATTTTCCATCGTACATTGGCGTAGCCAGAAAACTCTGAGTTCAATTGAGTTAAATTAAATAAATTCAATTGAGAGCACCTTAACTTGGTGAAACTCCGTACCAAGGAGCAAGGTAAAATGATAAATTGACAAAAAACATTCTTTCAAGATCACTGCCACTCCATCCGACATCTAAATGTAAATGAGAGAGGAGATTTCATGGAAGTCTTTATCGAGCAACTAATTATTCAAACCAATATTCGTAACATTCGAATACTTCTCATCCGTCCTCCTTAACAAGTTAAAAAATGGATGTTTGATTTTCTTATGCGTCAGACTCTGTCATGGCCGTGACGATATGAAAGCATCGAGGCATTTTTATTGTTGATTAATAACATTTATTTTTGTAACTTCAGATTGGATTTTATATGAAATGTTGTTCATATCGTACTTCACTAACATGTCCAAATTCCATTTACAGCATTATGGCTCTGCGAGGAAAGTAATTATTATCATTACTATTATTACATATACGTCGCAATTGGACAATAGTCCGGTGGCGACACGTTTCAAATACATAAATAATACACAACATATAATACACAATATATGCAATACACAAGCCTATGTTCAATCTCATCAGTCGCCACTCCTTGATCTTAACAACAATTAGTAATCAAACTATAACCTTACATCCAAAAACTTCTCCATTTTACATTTACATTTAAACCGTGCAATCCGCCAGTGGCGCGTGGCAGGGCTTTTATTTCTTTCGGACTCAAATCAATCAAATTGGAGAACATCAAACACATATCAATCATTTCGACAACGTCAAGAGCGTCGTCTCTTCAACAGGTAGTCCTTACTGAATACATTGAATCCACTATTCCTTACATTTCATAAAAAATAATGGACAACGTAATTACATCCTACATTAAATTTGTCATGGCTAACCGTCTCACTCCTCATCTTGCCTAGTATGCCTCATTCAATATTCAGAGCTTTTTCTGGCTAAATTTCAGATTCAAACAACCTTCGGACTGAAATCTTTACTGGCAGTACTTCATACAAATTATATTTCTTAAATATGGACCTGAAGGTGCTCATAGCTGAGTTCATGTTCAAGTATTTACCACGGTTGATTCTTTTTGTGGTTCTTCAGAAACATAATTAGTTAATTCGAAAGAAACGCAGCTTAAAATCAAGTCCGAATGTTATTAGAAAGACTGACGACGTAAAAACCAACAATAAAAATCTGATGTGGCCAACACATGACTTTCTCCATATATATAAGATGTAAATATTTATCTACAACAGTATTTTCGAACTCTTTATTCCATCTAAACTTGGAAGATGAGTGATTAATTTATATATTATTATCTTTTACGTCACGAACATTACAAATAATGTTTTTTGGGACATGTTCGAAGAAAAACGATGAAATTGGCCTTTCGCCCAAAGCGCCCAGAGCGCCCACAGAGTGCATAATCAGAAACTTCCGGTTTATCAGTATTTCATGAATAACTCCTAAATAATCAGTTATACAAAAATATGTTTAGTACAAAAGTTATAATAAATTACATTTTCTAAAATGTTTGTAAATAATAGTATATACCTAAATATCATATTTATGGAGATATTTTGAAAACCGGAAATGAGCTTTGAAGAATGAAGCTCAACTTCCGGTTTACCGATTTACTCCAAAAACTAATCAACTCTGACAGCACACACCACAGTACTATGTATGAAGTTTGGTATTGATACCACTAATAGTTTTCACGTTAAAGCGCCCTCAAGCACAGACACACATACACACACACACACACACACACACACACACACACACACACACACATACACACAGACATCATTCCGAAAATGGTTAAAACGTGTTCTAGGGACCCCAAAACATGTATTTCCGTTGAAATCTCGAAGTCGAATTTTTTCATGAAAACAATACTTTCTCTATACTTCGTATATGGAGATAGTAAAAAAGAATCGTAAGCAGTAAACGATCTTTAATAAACATTCATGCCCAGGCATCCGTTTAATGTGAAAAGATGAAGATATATATACGTTTGTATCTTTCGGCAAATTGATTTACAACTATCAAGCAAAATAGTAATGAAATTACATCTTTAGAAAATGCTCCCTAATTTACTCATGATTAGCGTATTTCTTATTGCGATGATTCAATTGACTTAAAGGGCTTCAAAGACAGTAACTGAACGTTTTAGATAGAAAATAATGAATTCAGAAAGTCATCTTAGAAGTTAAGTCCATTATTCACGGCTCGGAGCAGCGAGATGCTTGAAAGAGCAAGCTCCATCTTCGTGGGTCCTCATCAAAACAAAATCAAAACGGTTTCCGTCCGAATACTGGACGTTTGTTACCGTGTCTGGAGCCGAAAGTACTCTCGGAGGGCGAAGGGGTCAAGCTGAAGAGAAATGCTTCGGCGCAATACGTGCATTCTCATGCTTCGCTTGTCTCCCGTAAAATGAGAAACCCGCCTAAAAAATAACGCCCCATTAATTTCTCACTACGGGAAACCCTTTATCAAAATCCGCATTCCCTCTCTCCGATCGCTCTCTCTCGCGTTTCTATTAAGCCTTTTTCGGGGAAATGAGAAATCAAAGCTCCAACGAACCACATTTTATCCAGAAAATAATTTTCAAGACTGACTTAAATGGCAATTTGACTCTGAGGTGAATCTTCTATAAACGTTCTAAGAAGAGAATAGTTTAGGATAATAACTCAAATATCTATTCCAAACAATAATATTAGAACCTTAATTTTCTTAATCGACTGTTGAAAAACTATTGTGAAAAATATATTAGATTTAAATTTATCATCGGATTCATTGCTTGTAGTTTGTATTTTAAGCTCCTCGTAATGCAATAAAATAACTGATTCTATTGAAAATCTTTCGGTCTCTGGGTACACAGCAAAGTATTCGGCCCGAAGGCGATCCTCGGTCCCTCTGCAGCAGCCTAACAATGGGGTAAACTACGTTAAAATATTTTGTAACAAAGTCAGGGAAATAAAATTTGTGCCATTCCACAACATGTCTATATATGCATCGTTATTACGTAGAATGTCGACATCTCCACGCATCTGTATTTCTCATTCATATATCGAGAGATTAAATATAAGTGTTTATACCATAGTATTCATTGGGATATCATAAATGTAGTATTGCAAATATAAATGTATAAAACGATAAATATTCCTTTCGAAAAATAAGCCTTTCACCTCCTTCAAATAAAATTTTAATAATTCATCGAGATTTTTTCTGTCTAGAGATTATCGGAAATGGTAGAGCGCTAATAATATCCGAAGCATAAACGGTTCCGGGTAAAATTAGCGACAAATACTAAAACGTGAATTAACCTTATCAGTAATTTTTCGTGATTAATTTACTCGCACAACCAGTCATTTGAAAAGAAATAACTAATTCGATAAAAAACATAAAGAGCATGAGTCAGACAGTAAGCAAAGACTGCCTCGGGAAACAAAACTCAAACTACGTCAAACATCAAAAGATCGACAGAAGCTGAAAACACAATTGTACTCCAATGTTCAGAGCAGTGACAGAAGGAAAATTAATTTACCATCACGTGATATTTTATTAAGATTACCATCGACAGTTCTGCGTTTAAGATCAATAAGAACAACGAATATCAAATGACTGCTGTGGCTAATTTGCATAGCAATAATCGCAATAACCAACGAGATTACTATTTGATTATTAATAAAATTCACAAAATAGTAATAAGTTCGTGATGCACAAACTAAATGAAGAACACCTATATTGTCGGGATATCCGCCTAAGGAACCAATTACGACAAAGAGCCATTGTTTTAATCAGGTCAGCCAAGCATCTGAAGCTTGCATTGATTTAATAGCTTCCTTGTCAATTCACGGTTGACTTACTAAACTCCACGATCGTTGTGTATACTCAAATGCAAGACATATGCGTAGCAGAAGAAAACAGCGATGCGTTGGAAGTGACCGTCCCAGACGAGGCCTATCGCAAAGGTGCCCACGAGGCGAGATTACTCCGGATGCGTGCCTTCAAAAACAGACCCACGCCCTAATAATCGACGCAGCTCTTAAAAGTATGTAATTACAATATTTCCCACTTAGCCTAACCACCGTTTAACTCCGATGGCAACTTTGGCGTAACTTGGCGGGAAAAACGTAATTGCGGTTCGTAAATACATTACTTGGAATTCTTCCGTAATCGACGAAAGTTTGGAGCTGTCAAAAACATCGAAGCAGGTCTTCTCTATCCCGAAGGTGGAGATCGTAAAGAATTTTGTTGGCTCCGATCTTTTTCCGTGCAATTTGGCTGCTAAATGTGAAGTTGTGTTCCTTAAACCTGTCTTCAGGCACAATCAACAGTTTGAGGAGAAAGAAGTGACTTTTTCCAACAGCTTCAAATGCCTAAATGGAATCATTGCAAAGAACTCAACCTTCAGAATTGCACTTCTGATCCGTGATAGAAGGTAAAAGGCTACAGAAAATCATCCTTTTCCATCTGAATAGTGTATACGTAAATGCGAGTGAAAATGATTAGCGTTAACTGAGTTAACTGTGAGGAGCTGGAATATAGAGGGCATGAGAAACGAGAATCAACGCAAATAAGCAAATATTTCCATTAAAACTTCGTTCGTCTGTTTCAATTGCACCATCCTAAATCATCAGAACCTAGCTCTAGAGAATCTACATGCATAAATAATGACTGTTATACGTCATTCCTCTATCCTTCTTTTGGTTAAAATGTCATCGGCCGCAACTTAATTACACAGATCATCATCATTTTCTCATCTGTTAATGTTTATTCTGTTCTCGTTGACGCTCTCACACTGACTATTCCCATCGGAAATAAATGGATAGATACTATAAGGGCATGCAAATTTACTTCACTTGATAAACGTATAATCTCTTTAAAAAAATATATGATGATCTACCATCATCTTTCTTGTTTTTTAAAAGTATCCACTCAAAAATATCACTATTTTAGGAGCATTTTGCAGCAGTTAATTTGACCAATTTTCGGTTTTTAGGAAACGATATTTTCATTCAATAAATTTTTACTGAATTCCGCAGGTAAAACTGCGTCATATTGGTTCTTAAACACGAATGTGATAAGGTGGCGATCATGTAGAGTATAACCGTTTGATTTTGATATAAACTATAAGTTATAATGCGCGTAGAATTCTTAAAGACTAGAGGTGAATGAGGCTTGCTATACTAGATGAGGAATGAAGAATTTTCCCATTGTTTCCTCAAAGAAATAGTAAGCTACAGCGGAAATCAGTCCAAATAAGCAAAGCACAATGACTCTACGAGTAACATTTTTCTTAGCATTCTATAAGGAGAGGCCTGAATCAATTTCTTTATTCAACAACACTCATATCACGTTAGCTTTCATGTTATCCCAGACGAAAGATACGTTTTCTCTATCCTGTGCCAAAAGACAATTAAAAAATATTCATTCGTTAAAATGTGGTAGCAGGCCAACAATAAACAACCGTACCTTCTCTCTAGCAAACAAATGTGGGTAGCAATTACGCTTTGGTAATTTACGAGTCATCCATTTGCCCTTAAAGGAAAGTTATCGTATCTATTAAGGTATGATAGCGGTAAATGGAAAATTTTAAGCTCTTTAAATTATCGACTACTTCCTCCGTAACATTCCTTGAAATCAGCGATTCTGTAGCAAACTTTCGGGGGTGCATTCGGCAACAGGTTCAAAAATCGGCTCGTCCTCTGCTTATGCTGTGCTACGCTGGGCTATGCTGCGTCTCGCCTCTCTTTCCGTACCCTTGGGGTGTGTGAAAAAGTTAACCGCCCTTGGCCTTGGACCGGAGGGGAGGGTGTATCCACAAGGCTTTCGGTTGAACCCACCGGTCGGTCCTCTTTCTTCACCCGACGCCCAGTATTTCAAACCGATTTATGGACGACCCGCCGAATCCCCGATTCGCCTCATTTTTTGCTCCCGGAGCAGGTGCTCATTAGCAAAATTAAATCGGGTCCTTCTAAATTAGTTCCGGGAGTGTTCCGAGCGGACTTGGATGATTTACTTAGGATCAGCCGCATCTCGGGCGATGTTTCCATAAAAGTGGAAAAGAATTCGTGCCGCCAATGGGATTGAGATTTCAGACGAGAATTCCCATCCTTTGGAAAGTTCGCATGAGTTATCAAGGGATCGCGTTTGAAATATGACATTTCTTTCATTTTGATGAGATCAGACGGAAAGAGAATTTTTAATCATCGTCTCGCGCGATCAAAGACGACATTATTTATTTTCTCGATCTGTTAAGCGCATAAGGTATTCCAAAATGAGGGTGCGTTTGAAAAATAAAATAGGAAAGCGATCCAATGCACCGTGTGATTCACTATGTTTGAGAAACCATTAAATTTTCAGTTACACGCATTTTTTAATTAATACGGTGCATTTCCGTTTTTCTTCGCTAAATTAAAAACGTGGTGGTCTTATCTAAATCTATACTATGTTTTTCAAATTAGTACAACCACTTTATTAAAATATAAATATTGTATTGGATTCGAGGTCGGAATCCAACAGATTCCTCTATTTATTATTATTATTATTATTATTTTTGAAATTGTATTGAATATTGTATATTGTGTTGAATATTGTATCGTATTTAAATTATTATTATTATTATTATTTCCCAGTTATATTCAAAATCCTTCGCAATAAATCGAGCAGGGGTTGAAAAAAGAGTCGGTAGAGCAATTATTTCGAGATTAAGTGGCAGATGTTTAGTGAGATTCAAAGCCGAAAAGAGTACACCGTTCTCTGGATCTTATTTAATTTCGCATCCATGAATGAGATTAATGTCGCCTCCAAAATAACAGGAGTTCTTAAAAGATGAATCTTCTCTTTAATCGCCGAGAAAAGCTTCACTAGAATCAATTTGTGTCAAAAGATGGCGAAGGAGAGATAGGTTTCATGAGAAGCACATTATTATAATTACACATATTTATCTGTTCTACAAACAAGGTATTTTTAATAGTTAATCATGTGTTTTCTTTGGGTTTCTTTTTCCCTTTTATCATCAATTTATCTTTTCAATGAATGTTTTCATTTCTATTTACTTTTTATTCTCCTTTCTGATGATTTTATATTTCTTTTCTTTCTGTTAGCAGTCCCTTTCTCAGTAGGATTTCCCACTTTGTCATTTTTCATTTCGTTAGCTTTCAGTTATGAATATTTTTTTATACTTCTAACTATTTCTATTTTTCAATGTTTTTGTAAATTAATAAAATCAAGATGTACAAGGCGAAGATAAAGAGTAGCCCATTCATGCCTAACTTCAACAAATGAAGCACAAATCTAATCATATCTTAAAGATAGAGACATAAATAGGCAGCCTTCATTGGCTGCGGAACCAAATAATTCGGAGCGCCAATCTTTTTTCATTTGGAGAGAATCTGTACTATTTTTTTAATTCTGCATACTCTGATATGAATTTGATCAACAGCTATAAGAATACTGAGATATAACCACAGGCAAAAGTTAAGGTTCAGTTGAGTTCTAAAGTTTAGAAGAGAGCATATCAAATACTAGAAATACCCCAAATATGCTTCCTCCAACAACAATGCGAATTATGAATGCGTTTCCGTTGGCAACGGGGTCATTA
The DNA here is from genome assembly GCA_947579665.1 of Sympetrum striolatum. Classification (NCBI taxonomy): domain Eukaryota; kingdom Metazoa; phylum Arthropoda; class Insecta; order Odonata; family Libellulidae; genus Sympetrum; species Sympetrum striolatum. Next base: position 80,933,172 of record OX388351.1, read on the forward strand.
AACCCGACGGCATCGTTAATAACATTTTTTGAAAATCTTTCGTTATTATATTATTGTTTATCAATTTCATGCTTAAAAAATGTATACGTTCTATATGCTTTTTACATTTTTCTTGTCTTTGAGAAGAACGCGTTGCTTTCTTGCTGCCCAACGAAAACTATGGGCGGCCTTTTTTAGGAGTGAGTATTAATATTTATTATTATTATTTATGGATTTTTCTGCTCTCTAAATTATGGCAAATTAGGGGAAATAAGTAAGTGAGGCTTGCCGTTGTTTATGCAATATCTACAATATCTATAACGCTTCTTCTCGCGATTATCATATTGAAAATGATGCGTGAAAAGCTTTTCTCCGTGAAACTTTGCAAGGCGAATTAAAACGCGAGGTAAGAAGAAGTTTGAAATCCAATTTCCTAAAATCTAATTTTCAGATAAAATAAATATTTGGGTTGCAAAAAATGTTTAATCAATCAGAAAGGAATGAAGCATAGCTGATTCTTGAAACAAAATAAAATCTTTTCTCTTAGCCGTTATTGTAACCTGACCTCTCTTGTTTGAACGTTGTTTACAATATACTAACAAACGTTTTGCTGTTCGATCTTTGCAGTTAGACTTCGCCAAACCTTATTTGGTGATATCAGAGGGCGTTGTTGGCAAGATTGAGAAGCAAAGTTATTGAAATTAAATAGTATAAGAAGATGACTAAGAGGTCACCGGTTTGGCTGTAGACCACTACTTGGACCAGAATTTTAAACTATTATAAATACACATATATTTAACTGCATTTAACTTTAATGTGAAATTAACTTGATGACTTGCTTCAGTATCTCGTTTCTAAATAGGATAAATCAACAATTTATAATCTCGGTACACACTAGGATAGCTTTGCCCATTAATATCGTAAACGGTTAAAAGAGAGAAAATAGCTCAAATCTCTCCTTCTACATCTTTAATGCAAATCGGCGCACTTAAACGAAGATCGCACGCAGCGTCGGAATTTCTCCACCAATTCGCCATTCTGAGGCATTACACAAATATCTACGACCGCCAGTGCAGACCCTCAGCGGTGCGACCCTCAGCGGTAGCCAACGACTCGCTAGAATTTTGCTTCGAGAGATTACAACGGCGGACGGAGAGAGAATAATCTCCGGAGGACGGATTACATGGGAGATGGGAGCGACTCTTGGGGAAATACAGAGACCAAACAAGTGTTTGTGGATTCCGAGTACACAGAGTGCGTCGAAGGCGAAAAAAGTAAACTCGAGGAAGGAGCGGACACAAAAGAAATCACGTGTGGAATGCGCGAGGTGCCTTGACCCCGAAGAAAATGCTTTCTTTCGAAATCTTTAACCAGGGACCCAATTAAGAGTCCGACCCATCTCAAACGAATCTCCTTCTGGTTCCAACTTTCGTCGCTTTACCCTCCTTTATAAATTTCGAGAAATATCAAGATCTCGACGTTCTTAGAAAAATCCGACCGATTTAACGACATCTATAGAGTTTTTATATTTCTTATTTGAATACTTGTAGAAAAGAAAAAACGGATTATTGCGTGTCTCAGCTATTTCGTAATAAAATATAACTAGGATTTTTGAGGAATGAAAATTAAGGAAAATTATGAGATACGTTGTTACAAACGTAAATGTTTACTACTCTATATGAATTAACTTCCTAACGAACGAATTTTGATGGTATTATCTGTTGGATTTCCAGATACCTAGAACCTTTTCGGGAGGTATTGGGGGGTTTTCCTCCTGATTAGAGTGAATACCGGGCAAATTATTTAATTTTTCCCTCTCCCCACAGGAATGACTACCATCTGGCCCGGTACCTAATTGTAGTACTCCGAATAAATACATTAATACCGTATCTTGATGAAAGAAAGATGTTTCATTTATCTTCCGAAAAAAGGTAATTGGGAAATTTATTTTTCGATTGTCTTAGTTTGGTGTGTTCAAGGTATGACTGATGATGGTATTGGTTTCGGTCCATCCGAACTAACGTGGAAGTGTTCCCCTGACATTATCCTGACTAACTGATAAAAGCGAGGACAACACTCTCTTCATTTTGATCAGTGGGCCTGAGCTCTTAGTTAATGTGTTCTGCTTGGGCTGAATCTCGACTTGTACTTGCCAAATTGATAGCCTCGGCGGCGGAGTATCGTGATAATACTGCAATTTCGGGGTCTCGACTTCGAGCCTTGGTTTTGGTTTGCTTGTTGGTGTTCGTGATGCGAGAAAGTTACTTTTAAGGACGGTATCTTAAACCAAGTTTAGTCCAATGATAGATAGATTCTTCCTATTATCAATACCTTACAGGGATTAATGAAAATCTATAAATATGAAGTACAATTATTAAAACTTCAGAAAACTTACTACTGTAAAATAATTAGCATCTAATACAGATATCTATGCCTACTCTACGCGATAGAATAGCAACCTTTAATTTAGACTCATAGGTTGTAATTTAACCCTTCGTTGACGGTGCGGGGTACTTGAGGACCCCAAAATAGCTTATTTCCATAGAAAAGTTTTATTTTTGACCACATATGTTTCATATTCCAAGCATTCGTGCATTAATGTTTCTTTTATATTGTGAAATTGAAAGAAATTTGTTTCACACACTCGTTTCCGAAATATCTTTAGTTTTTGAATGGGGTACCAAAGTACCCCGCACAGCCACTTTTGCTTGGATTGCTATACACAATGTCATGTCGTGTGCTTGTGGCAATTCAGTCACCCTTTCTTACAGATTTTAATTGATTCATTATTTATTGCATTAACAGTAATTATATCACATTATCATCCCAAATCTCATGTACAGGGATGTTTTTGGGTATGCCTGGGTTGACGTCATATAATAGTCAAAACTCTAATGCTACCTCCAAAAAAATAAAAGATAATCACCACAAAATAATCAATATTGTATTTATAAACATAATTAATGGTTAAGTAAAAGAACATTATATTCGCGAAAAAAGCGTTGGGGTACCCGAGTACCCCGCACAGCTGTTTTTGGAAGTTTTCACGGCACAGTCAAGGAAGGGTTAATGGAATCCAATCAAAGTTTTAAAGAAAGAAGTTGGATTTGGTCTCTGGTAGATGCACGAAGCGGTTTTTCCATCATAAATCACAACTCATGAATTTAGGAGAATTACAATTATTATGCATATTTGAGTGAAATAGGATCACAGCACAGAAAAATGTTCAACGAATTCCTTCCAAGAAGTGCATCCTAGAGACGCAGAGACACGGGGAAATTCAAAGAGTGAGCCCCCCTGTTGTTGGACTTTTTCACGGATCTGAAGAAAAGAGGACGCTGCCCACGTGTGGCTCTCTCAGGCCGCTTTTTTTATTCCGTTTGTGTTTTGTTTTCCCCAAACCCCTTCATCCTCGCCAACCCTCTTCTATATATTTAAGCAACGCCGTTCGGAGACGTGGGCTCTCTTTGGGCTTATTTATATTCACATGTCGGGGAAATCGGAAGGTTGCTACCCACCTCTGGGAATCGAAACAAGAAAGCAATGCACGCGTCGAGAATTAAAGAGAGGGAAAATAGTTACGAGATTAAAAATGCATTCGAAAATCTAAAATCAACATTTGAAGGGAATACGCTGGGGTTTCATAAATAACTAAATGTGATGATATGTATGGAAACGATCGTCGCAATGTATAAATAAAGTATGGGCACTCACAAACTTCGAGTGTGATATGGTATGAGTATTTAGTTAGTAGATACAAAAAAGGGTCAGATAGACAAAAATGTAACAATATCTTATTCGGGAATCCCGAGACATAATAGATGGAATCTTGCCTAATAAATACTTTAAGTAACACAAGCAATATTTAAGCAAATGAAGTCATACCAATTCCCAATATCCCATTCCAAATATTTAAACGGAAAACTGCAGTTAGTTTTTAAATGAAAAGAGGACACTCTTTGTAGAAGCAGAATACTAAGTATTAAGGACACATTCTTGCTCAATTTCTATCCAATATGCACTCCTAAATTGCCCGATTATTATTTTATTATTTCAAAAAACACTGTTTCGCTAACAATTAATAAACTTCTTTCTCTAAAAATATCACCATAAGGAACTGAGTCTGAAAAGGGAACAGTAAAGAGTAAAGGAATTTCCTTTTAAAAGAGATTTTCATTATTGATGCGATACTATTTTCATGCATTGATGACCATATTCACAATAATTTATCACTAGACTATCTTAAATACGCTCAATGTTAGAAAAACGTAAATGAGCATCTAAACATCTAACATTGGGGTAAGGTCAAGAAATTTTAATATCAAACAGCCAAAGGAGGATTCTAGACAAAAATTAACAAGAGCCTATGCATTTATACAATATGAAAAACACTAAATAAAAATGTAATACTACGTATCGTCGTTCCTTCGCGAGCAAAATTATATTCCTCCAAGTTTTGGCAGCATCTCTGCGACATTCTTCTATATCGATAATATTGTTCATTTCGATAGATTTTCCGGGTTGAAACGCTTTATCGAGTTCTGGAATCCTTACACTCAAAATAAATGAAATTATGTACCACAAATGGTTCATATATTATATATTCTCTTCAAAAGTAATACCAATATGAAGAAATCTCCGAAAATCATTCACCCTTTTTGTGATGAATCTATTTATCGATATTTTCGAAACGAAACTTACGATCAAAATATCTATCTCAATTATTTCGATTTTAATTGAAAGTGTCGATCGAAATATCCATTCCGATTTTCTTCAGATTTAAAAGGAAGTAATAAGAGATAAAATCTTTAAAAAAATTTCCATACAAACCTATGTTTTTAGGCATTTCCGTTGGGATTTTGAAGAGACACCTAGGGAATCCTAGGGAATTGAAGACCGTTGGCAACCGTGGAGAAAAGAGAAAGGGAAGGACCTCGAACGCCATTTCACTTCTCACCAAGATGTGATGGGGTGACTGTATCTTTGTCATTAACACATTTCCCTCGCTCGCGGCATCAAAAAATCCCAAAAAGTCCCGCACCATTTTTTCTCCCCGAGACAAAGGGCTTTGAACGTCGCTCGAGGAACGCGCCTCTGGAGCGCCGTAACTATTTTTATTGATCTACGCTCGCGACAATGGCTGCACCGCAAATACGAGCGAGAGATATGTAATTCTCAGTCTCATAAATCCATTTGGACGAATTAACATTACAAGCGGAATGAGGCAGAAAAACTCGCGTGAATACAAATATCTATATAAATATGAAAGTCGAGAAAATGCCGAGGTATAATAATAGTCTATTTAAATGCGCCCTGAAAGTGAGAAGCTTTCAAAACGAATAGCACATTAAACTCAATTGAAGATTTTATTTTTACTATAATAAATACTAAAGAGAAATGATCGCCATTGAAAATAAAGTCAGATGAAGAAAAGTGGTATCATCTCAATTCGTTAAAATATGGGCGCATCTAAAAGAAAGGATTCTCTTATTTTTTAACCAAAATATCATGTATGAATAAAATAGGAGATAAAAGGAACTTCCCGGTGAAACAGAAATTTTAAATTTCGAGAATCAATAGATGCCCAACGAACTATTACAAATCGATATTCATTTTGGCAAAAGTATAATAGGCTCTACTGGAAATAACTGTACTGAAAAACTCCGATTAGAGATTAACGTAAAGATCTTAATTTCTGTTTTAAAGGCCTTCATTAATAAATTAGAAATATCGGGCCAAATTTTTCTTTTTCCGGTCAACGAAAAGTTCTGGAGGCGAAAAGATTGAACTACGAAGACTTTCGCATTAGATTTTTGTGCTCTGAAAACGAAAACATTTTTGATAATGTTACACTGGAAGTAGCGACGCTTGGTGTTTTATAAAAGCATTTTAGAAATGAGACGAAGTAGACAAATGGCTATTCATATGTCTGCGATTCAAGGTATTATGAAGAAGTTAGACGTAATCAGGAAAACGAAGTTAAAGTGGTACTCAACTTGTGGTCAATACGCTTAGAAATCTACACAACGTCAAAAATAATAATAACCACTTCCAAAAATAATTCCAAAAAGGAGAGAAAAGCTCACATTACTCATCAATAAAAAACGAATGGAAAAGGCTGATGAGAATACGTGTCTGTGTATATTATCCTTCTACCACACTCCTCACTGGTCGCCTAACTCCCTTCTATAGCTTAATGGTGGAGGGGATGAGGCACAAACCAGCTAAAGACAGTACAGGCATAGAGTTCACTTATGCTCTTTTTTCCTTCTCATCCAAACGTATGAAGATGGCTTCCTAGACAATAGTGTACGAGTAACGGCGAACTAATTGTTCACTAATTAATTTCACTCCCTACGTAATTGCTGAAGAAACCTCGAGGGTTATCAGGAGGAATTAGCGAAAAAAGTCGATTTCCCACGATATTAAAGAGGCACGATTAATGCTGATGGTCAGATTGGTCCCGTCAAATTCTGAAATGTTACTTCCTCTCGTCTAAACGAGCAAAGCCACGCCCCCTTCGATGCACAGCCACCGATTGTTCTTGTGATAGCAACATTTCGTGAACTGATTAAAGTTTCTAAAACGGGAAGAACTAGTTCTGACTTAATTACGTAGAAATGTACCTGTCCAATAAAATTCAGAGTCTTACGAAAATATTATCATATCATCAAGGTCACGTGACGTGAAAGAGATATGCTATTGAGATATGTTTCGGAAAAAAACCACGAGACATTTTAGAATCGGAAAGAGCTAATATTCGTTTTTGTCCCAAATGACTGATTGTTCTTAATTCAGCAACTTCGTTCGGCAGTATTTGTATATCCGATAATAATCAAGTATTTCGATGGAGGAGCTAAAAGGAAAGCTATAACAAACGCTTACGAATAGGCAATGATACCGATGTTGAGTTTAACATAAATGTATTCCAGAGTTGGACGTGTGGAAATAAGATGTTCCTCTTCATTTAAGCTTTATATTTTTTATTATTATATAACCTAAACGGTCTGTTTTCTCCAGAATTAATGAAGACGCAAGCGGAAGCTTTGTTAAGCAGTAAGTTAAGCACGACAAAATTGCATATTTTCAATATTTAACGATCTCTTTTTGGATAAATTTTCCTATCATAAGATTAATGAGTTGTCTCCCGTGAAATAAAAAATCAATCGTTATTCATCTAAACTACACTAAACTAAATGATCTTCTTCAATACCTACACTAATTTTGTATTTATTTAAACCATTTCCTCCGGGATATTGATTTATGTAATTTGGAAGAACAAATATTTTGTCTGTTTATTTTTTCTTTACGTACCGTTGAAATTGACCTTATATGGCTTCCCGTCGTGTAAATAAACATGTACAGACAAAATCATTATTTATTTTAAGTTTACTAGTTAAATCTTGTCTCTGTTATCTTCGCTCCGTAATTTTAAACCCCTTTTCGTTAATATTCGATGGTAAAATCTCAATGATGTTTGTAGATAAATAAACAAACGTATCTTTACATAACTTCATTGTTCCGATTTTGAATAATGATTCAGAGAAAAAACTCTCTTATTTCAATTTCAAATTACCGCAAACTGCCTTGATTTATTCCGCCCTATAAATCAAGCAGGAAACGCTGTCCGACCAATCAACTGATGGAGAGTGCGGCGCGTGTAATGGCCGTTGAAGTGGCCCTCGTTAGCATGTTGGAAAGGCGTTGAATAACAACCACCAATTACTAGAGCCTCAAACATACAGCAGCCTAGACCTTCAAACAATTTTCCATTCCAAAGCGAAATGGACGTGTACAAAATGACGTGACTAGAGCTCGAAGCCGGATCTCCTGCTTGCCAAGCGGCTCATCTAACATTATACCCTTTCCTCTCATTTCCACTTCACGCTTCATCCTCCATATCGTGATATACTCGTAAACGCCGCTTACCAACTATCACTCACAATTAATTGTAAAAGTAAATGGGTAGCATTTAATTTGTTTAGGCAATTTTTGTATCATTACTAATAGAATTCGTTGCAGATTTCATCGGCGTAGTTGAACATTGTGCACGCCTTATGCTAAGAAAGGAATTACCACTGACAATGAGATATAATAATTCAACATGTTTTTCGTAAGTGAAAACCGCAGATAATGTTATTTTTCAACGACAAAATACTCTTGTGGATTGTATTATATACTTTTATTTTTAAAAGCCACGATTCTTGCAGGCAAAAAAAAGGAACTTGCTTTCATTTTATAACTAGGTTTTTGGCAAGCTTATCTTCACAAGGACGAGCCCACATATCCACAGGAAAGATCGAATTTTCATCGTATTATCGTTTTTAATCCATAAATAGTACAATTACAACTTAAGAGTATGACCAAATTCTACTTATTCTCTTATAATAATACTAATCTACCTCAATAGATCAAAGGAATAACTTTTCTACAGTTGATCTTTCTATGCAGCGGTAATCCCTATAGAAACTAAATAGAAATAAAGTATCTAAATCTACTTACCGATGCGATATATCCCAAGCAGAATGATTTGGCTCTACTCTAGGAAACTTCTCGAGTCATCCGTATCCGATATGTGAATCTAGTTTTAAAATTAAAAAGAAAACATAGTTAATGAAATTCGGTACATCTTACATTAGCAGTAATTTATAGAAAATGGCATGCATTCGGAAAAAGAGGTGACGAAAATGCTAATAAGCTGAAGTAAGATGGAAAAGAAAGGCTATTTACAAGAAAACAGAACACACCTCTCATTAAAATGTCAATCTTTCCCTTGAATCCAAACTGTAACCACTATTATTCCAATCCGATAGCATGCGTCTAGGAAGGTGATCGACTACCTCTTTCCCTTTCACAACTATTTACGTAAAGATTTTCCCATCATTACTCGGACGTAGATTAAGAGTAAATACGCTCCCTCAGGAGAAAGACCCTCTCGGAATTAATGCATCTCTTCATTGAGCGGCGCAAGAGCCATTTATTCGTCTCCTCGGAGTGTCCACTATTTTGCACTTTCCCAAAGAAGCGTTATCTGCCTTGGCGTTGATGCATTTCCGTCTGATTACATACGATTCATATTCCTTCAAGAGTTTGCTCTCGGAAAGTTTTTAGGAACATTCCTTCGCAGTTTTATCGCGGCTTTGAAATTATGTTCGCTCTGCTATGAGAATTTTCGCTCCTTGTACTGCTTCTTCAACCGACGATTTGAAAACATTCTCAAATAGAATCCATAACTTAAGAGGAAGAATTCTAAAAGTGGCGTTGCTTTAATTTCATTTTGGAGGCATGGTGTAAGAATTACGCGTATATTCCACAAAAATTGTTTAATGCGATCGGTTTCAAACAAATATGTTCAAAAAACAATCCCTTATATATAATTCCTTATATATAAACGGCTAATAAACAAACAGACTATCAAATAACAAGAGAGAGAAGTTTTTCGTGGAACGTACGGATTGATTTTTTCCAGAAGGGATATCCACCAAGTTAAGGCTTCGGCGTTTGAATTTATTGGATTTCTTGTTGATTTTAGAACAGTATTCTGTTAATATGAATCTCAAACTCTCCACCATTATGAAATCTATCATCATTAATGAAAACTAGATGTTCAGGCGTTATCTTGTGGAAAGCCATTGAAATAATGAAGAAATAACACTTGTAACCATTAATTAGCAAAAGCCATGGAGACGTAATGAAACTATATAAACAAGATAATTAAGAAAAGATCTCTGCGTAGTTTAATTCTGTCACTCACATCCATGTTGGAACCAAATCGTAAAAGATGCAAAACCCGGCCAAATCAATGTCATTCAAAACTTTTATTTTGGACTTTATGGTACTCCCACGGTTCCCCTTTACAGAGGCAGAAGGGTGTTGAATGAAGAAGGGCATTGAATGACCGCAATGATAAAAGAAGAGATTCGGACTCAATCGAAGTTGGTCACAGTAAATTACGAGCAGCTGTGTTCGATGCCCTTTCACGTGGAATCAGTAAAACTAATCGGAAAGGCACTCGTGCCTTTTTAAGCGGCGTTTAGCGGCAGTTTCTTGTCCAACAATATGTGAAGTTATTTGGAAACACTAATAGCTCATTGTATTCTGTTTAAGGATGTATTTTATTCACAAGTTTGTGTTTGCCGGAGAAATAAATATGGAGATTGAATGCTAAGGGCCAATAAATTCACTCAATTGTAGAGAACATAAAGATTGCGAAGGGAATAACCGATTTGATGGTATACAAAGGAGTTCTTTTGCCTTTTCCTTTTTATTAGCACTATTACATTAATTCTTCCATTGAATAAACTCGCGAATAACTTATTTCTTGATCATAGCAATTCCAACACCGAAGGATCATAATGCACCCCTCATCAGGGAATAAACTTCTTAAACTTAACGTGTTCCGGTGATTAACCAATCCATGTGTGTCTTATATAATTAAAAGCAGCTTCGTAGAATATTGGTCAAGTACTCATTCTTCAAAACAAACTTATTCAACAAGATATGTTTTCCTTTACTATGATCGCTATATGTTTGGATCCCATCGCATGGTTCCTAAATGTTATTATGGAAAACAAAACATTACTCTTTCCAGTAAAGAAACATTAGTATAAATTTAAAAAACAAAGAGATTCTGTTAGCATTAGTTAATATATCAATTATTCCTGGGAGATTACTCATCCGATATTTTCATAATGAAATATAGGAGAATAATTATTGATAAAATAAATATCCTGCATTTATCGGAGAAAAGAAAGGAGATGACAGACCAAGTAAATTAATTTCTGAAGATTTACGAAAAATCTTTCAATTCATCAAATCAAACATGGCTAATATTGTACAAAATATTACGAAAAATTATTAATATCTGCGCACATAAAGAAAAGTTTAAAAGATATAATTCAAATGTATGAATTGGAATTACATAACTAGAGTATCCAGTTATACCGATTTCCGTAATTAGTTTCCTGGAGCGTTTTCCGCAACACACAATTAAACGATCATGTTAAAGAACTGCATATTTCCAATACCGATTAGAGATTTTCTTATCAACAGGTAGTAGTTACTTAAAACATCATTGCTACTCACTTCCTCATTCAAGTATCAATATCCATTAATAATTTACAATCCATTACCACGAGTGGCTCGGACATAAATTTTAAAAACTTGTTTTTCTCGATGAAACATAATGCAGTTTCGCACTCAATAATTGAATACACGGATTATGAGGTTGACTTATAAACCAATTGTAAATAAGCGATACCTCATTCTGAGTGTTAGTTTCACTTTATATACTTCTTTCCGAAAGCAGTAAGATGCCCGGAAAAGATCCCCATTGTGTGGAGCTTCATAATTGTGTATGAATCGAGTAGACCGTAGCAGCCTTCCTTCCAAAGGAAAGCCTACTTTCTTCCCAAATGTAAGTAGATTCTGTTCCAGGGATAAAGCAAAGGAAACGCGCAAGGGCAATCCTCTGAAGAGAAGTCTGAAGTGGAATAACGGAGCAAGTCACGACCGAAAGATAACGCCCTCGTTTAATCGCGAAACAACTTCAATCACACACCTTTACACGCAATTCGGCGCTTATCTGTTGGGAGCGAATAAGAAGAACTAGAGCTCTAATAATAAGGTAGCGCCTTCGGACCCCGCCGGGAACGCAGCCTCTCTCAACCTCTCATTTCGTTCTTTAATTCCTGAGATAACCGAGAACTAGTTCTTCGGAAAGCGTCCGCAAAAGCAAACGTCTTACTCGAGTTTGTTTCAGAAATAAAGGCTGAATGGAAAGTGCAAGAAAGATTGTCATTAGAGTAATTAGTGGCAATGTTCCGATTTTCATAGCGTCTAATTCGCGAACGGTGCCAGAGAAAAGAAAAAAGATTTCGAGAGAAAAGGTATTGGTGTTTGGTTTATCTCCGATAGGTATGAATTGAATTTTAAAATACACCTACACCCTGCAAGCCACCTTTCAGCGTGTGGCAGGGGGTGCATGACTCTACTTCCCATTCGATTACGCGTATTGTTCGTGAAAGAAAAATGAATTCTTGAAGCGACCTGCCCCCGATTATTCTTTGCGGCATCGGAATGGCATTTAAAACAGGAACGATGAATTATTTCGGTAGCATATACTTATCTGAATATAGCGAATTAATCCTTTGTTTAATTCTCTATTTCATAAAGGCTCTCATCCCAAATTCCTAATCCCAAAATATACGGATAAGGCATTGGGCTACTTTGAAACCAAAGCAGATAAGTACGGTAAATGTGATTCCATGTAAATTGCTATTAAAATGGAAAGTATTATGCTAGCTCATAAACGTGAGTGAATTAATATAAATTTTGTATTTCATACTGACGTAAGTAGGTAAGTAATGTTGGTACACAGAATCAATCACATAAAAAAGTACCAATCATAAACCCCGTCAAACATAAACGTCGTCAGGTTGGCCGAGCGCTCTAAGGCGCCAGACTTAACTTCTGGTTCGGGAGCGTGGGTTCGAACCCCACACCTGACATACTTTTTTAGCACACGGGTCAACTAGATGAGGAAGGAACAACGCTTAATTGTTAGCTTATGCCTCTACCAGCACAATTAAGGGATATTAATCGAAATTTCCGGTAAAGTGAGGGAAAGGTATTCTAACCTTCATAGGAAGGCCACAACTCATCCCTTCGAGTTATTATTTATGCGCCTGAGTTGAGGTGAGTTCCTTAACATCGTTCGCAGCAGACCCGGGTTGGATTCCCGATTGGGATCACTAAGTTGAGCCAGCATCGCGAAAAATTGGGAGACTATCAGAATGTATAAGTATCCAGAAGTTCTCGCTGATGGCTGTAACTATAAGTTGAATCATAAACTCAAAACACCATCAAAATTTGTAGAGTCCGATGTATACTTCGCTGCCTACTAACAGCATCCTCAGGGGTACATAAGTGGTATGAGCGGCAGTCACTTATTCACCCCTGAGGATGCTGCTGTAGGCAGCGAAATATACATCGGACTCGTCTACAAATTTTGATGGTGTTTGGAGTTTGTGACTCAACTTATAGAATGTATAAGTGGAGAAAAACCACAACAGAAAAGCCAAATACGACGGTGCGGGAGTCGATATGCTGAGCACCTGTCACCCACTATAGTCACCCACGGTGATTTGAGAGGCCATTTCCCATAACGGGATTTTAATATCTTAATTGGATAATCCGATGTGCAATTTAATACAATACAAGTAGTAACCTGTAAAATAACAGCAAATCGAAAAAGGATTTCGATTAGTGTAATCATCATATATATATATACTATTATTTATGAAAGTTTTAGAAAATGTAATTTACTATAACTTTTGCTTGAAACATATTTTTTATAACTGATTGTTTAGGAGTTATTCATGAAATACTGATAAACCGCAAGTTGCTGATTACGTACTTTGTGGGCGCTGTGGGCGAAAGGCCAATTTCATCATTTTTCATCGAACATGACCCGAAAAACATTATTTATAATGTTTATGACGTAAAAGATAATATGATATAAATAATCACTTATCTTCCAAGTTTAGATTGAATATAGAGTTCGAAAATACTGTCATAGATAAATATTTACATCTTATACATGGAGAAAGTCATGTGCTTGCCACATCAGATTTTTTTAATTATACAGCGAGGTTAGAGCAAAATGGCCTCCCTTCTATCTAACCTCTGGAATTTTCACATAACATTTTGAGACTATTAAATCAAAAACAATTGGCTACGATCAAGTAACATCTAGAAAAATAAATCGATACATACAAACAACCTGACGATTGTCAGGATGTATGGTACTAACTAATGGATACAAAGTAACTGCATAACTATCAGATAAATAACCACAAAATTATATATTAGAACGAATTCTTAACGAAAGAATTGAGTCACCTTTGTATTCTTGATGATGCTGTTTCTCTGTCAGCAAAATACACTTCGGTTTTCCTTAACTTTGATGGAGTAAATTGTGACTCTTTCTTCATATAAGAACGAGATACAAAAGATAAACATTTGGGAAGAAATTCTTCAACTGGAGGTTCACTGAGATAACCCTATGATATATAAAAGGCCCAAAAAAGAATGAGGGCGTAAAAAATCGCAAAAACGCGCTTATTTTATTCAATGACTCCATTACTAATGATAGATGCAGCGGCAAATCAACATATTTGTATGGTATGCATTCAAAACTGGGGATTCTGGGATTGAAATATTCGCAATAACCTCTTTTCTGAACCACTTTTACGTAATCAAAGTTCCGGCAACTCCCAACGACGTCAGACAATGGAATAATTAGGCATAGAGATCTCGAATTTAGGGTCAATTACGCGACACCCACACCATCTCTCGGCGGGCCTCAAAAAAACGGTCCGAGAAGCGTGGGCGCTCTCCCGAAGAAGGTGTGGATTCCAGAGGTCCAGTGGCGTGGGGAGATGGGGCTTCCCGGGGCACTCCATCGCTCACCCCGCGGGGGGCTTGCCCGGAGCGAACGACTGCCCAGGGCGGAACCGGTAGAGGGCGGCGGAGGTCGGCAAGATGGCGGAAAAACGAGGATCGAAAGAAATTTATGCGACGGCATCGGCGAGCGTTTTTAACCGGTTAATTTTTCAGAAAAGTATCCTCCGCAAGAAATAAAAGAAGTGCGTTTTTTCGCTGACTTGCGTTATTGATGATGGCGCGCATAAGAATTTCCTTCTTTAACGTTACAGGAGAAACTGGAAAACTTCTGAGAAGCGTAATTCTATAAATTAGAATTGCAGTTAAATGCTAAAAGTGCAATCTTTATTGGAGTCTTTTTTAGGAAGAGAATTTACGGCTCAATCGAAGAGTATAAAATAATCTATAAAAGTTTCATATTATCTTACACGCGTGAACTAATGACCCCGAAGGTCAGTCAGAAACGTAAATCCTTCACCATAAGTCATAGAGCGGATATCAGGTTTACTGTGCAACATGAAGAGTTTTCCTCTCCCACTGATCCAGAGTACTATATTGGAAAAAAGACCACGTGACCAAACACTGTGGCCCAGCATTGTTATGTTTATAATCAGAAATTGAAGAGTTTACTTTGTGGAAGAAAGACATAGCAGAGGAAGTTGCTAAGTTTGTTTTAATGTTCATCATTGTTATGTATACATAATAGAATAATCTCCAAAAGCCATCAAGAAACTGTTTTTTTGGTTTTTGGAGTTAATTCTATAATATATATCATAACCATCAGCAGCCGCTTTGCTTCATTGTTATGTATATTTAAGATGGAGTTTGACAGTAATCTCAACTTCATATTTGTATCATCTATTCTTTATTCTACTGGTGCAGTCAAACCTTCATTGGAAATTTGAATGATTATAAGCGTATCAGTAAGAACCAAAATGAGCCCCTTATTATAATTATAGCAAATAACCTTATTAACTATTCTGAAAATTAAGAGAAATTACAATTTAGCGGCATTCAGTATATTGTAATAAAACAAAATTTTAAGATTTAGAGCTCACTCAATCTGGCACTTATGTTTATCATCATTTTAAATGCTAGCCAGGGTTTAACTATTGATTATAATACTATTTGTAAGGGTTAATGTGAAAATTACTGGTAAACTCCATTTTAACTACACACATACTATCAGAACTATGAGTAACGCTTTTATTGTGATGACGAGATGATAAATAATAATGCAACTTATCAATATAGTTGCAAACAAATATATATGAATTATCTATCACTATAGCATATCAGTAGAGGAACGAAAAGTGTAGGCCACTGATGGTTAATTTGAAAGTAAGGATGATACACCAATAAAACATATAAGAACAAATTTACTGTTTATGTACTACTTTCCGTCCTCAGGGAAGGCATATTCAGATCTTGGACTACAGGATGAGACTGTCTCATCCAAGCTCTGAAGAGGCATATATAAATATTAAGTTATCTAGTACGTATAAAAAGGAAAGGAAATAAGTCAAATAAAATTGCGTTACAAGGAAAAATCACCATGAAAATTTGGTTGCCGTTGAATAACTGGAGAAAATATCGTGAAATGATTTGAACGAAAGGAAAGATCAGTCACATTGATTAAAGATCTGTTGTCAACTGAAATCTATTTATTCTTCAACGAAGAGGATTTATTTCTAAAACATTTCTGTGATTTTATCGATTCGAATATTTACTGGAAAACTAAATCGAAAAAGTATCAAATAACAAACACAATTTGAAGAGAATTATAGTAAAAGATAAAAATTCTCCAGTAAAATGTTGCTAGAAAACTACAAGCTTACTGAGAATAAGTTTCACGTACATAAAGCTGCCGAAACGTGCTGATTCCAGCTGTGTTTATAAGGCTAATCGGTTGTTACTGTATATCACATGGGTCACTAGTTAGAACTGTCACCCGACCAAAGTCAAACTGTGGTAAAGGATCAATAAGTAAACGAGAAGGGGGAACTTCGTTCTCTTGGACGCAAACATTCCATCTTCGCATCAAGCGTTTCGTCTTATTTATAACTACGCGTAATCGCAGCATCACACCCTTCCAAGACATGATCGGTCCGTCACTTACGCGCTTTGCTTCGTTTTACAACAATTCCGAGGCATCCGCGGATCGTGAGAAACCTCTGCCGGAGTCGCAAGCCAAGCGCAGTTAGGGGTCACGAGACTCCATCTTTTATAACCGCATCAAGTACGCGCGGGAATCGTGATATGCCCGCGTTGGGGAAAAAATCCCAGCGGACGCATCCTCAGAATGCATGCATTACGAGTACGAGATGTGAATGGCGTAAGGGGATTTTATTGAATTAAACAAACGGGGCTTCCTCCTGGTAATCCGCGCATTACTACGGATTAAACCTTGTTTATTTTATCGGCTTTTCCTTCCGCTTCATTTCTCGCGGATTACGAGGCCCTTCGTAGGACCCCGAGCATCGATCACGGAGGATTTGGAAGAGGAAGAATTTCGCGTAATAAGTGATACTTATACGCTCTTTAATTTACACTAGCGGGATGGTAATGCCTGTAATAAGTAATTTATTTAACGCACACAGGGAAAACTTGATTGTATGCGATGTAATAAAGAAATATATACATATATAAATGATAACATCTAAGAACTTGAAAATAAGCACTACATAAATTACAATTAAAAATTGTCAGACAAGCATTTTTACTTTCTCCCTATACGTAGTATAGAGAAAGTACCTATTGTATTCCCAAACAAATTCGACCTCCAGATCTCGACGGAAATAGATGTTTTGTGGCCATAGTTCGTTTTCGCTATTTTCCCGAACATGTCTATCTGTGGCAAAAAAGTTTGTGCGCTCTATCTTAAAAAGTGATTATCCGATCATTTTCAAAATTCGTATTCAGTATTTTCCTAACAAAGCCAAGAGTTGATTAGTTTTTGGTGAATATTGATTAACAGAAATATGCGGTTTATCCGGAACAAAATTTCGTTTCTTAAATATCTCTGTAAGAATGCAATGTAGGTATATACAATTAAAATCAAAAGTTATAGATAATGTATTTTACTACAACTTTTGTACGAAACATTTTTTCGTAACACTGATTGTTTAGGAGTTATTCTTCAATAATGGTTAACCGGAAGTTGTTGTTTACCCAGAAATGGATGTTTTTCATACATATCTCTGTTAGAATGCAATGTAGGTATATACAATTACACGCAAAAGTTATAGATAATATATTTTACTACAATCTTTGTATGAAACATTTTTTCGTAACACTGATTGTTTAGGAGTTATTCTTCAATAATTGTTAACCGGAAGTTGTTGTTTATCCAGAAATGGAAGTTTTTCATACATATCTCTGTCAGAATGCAATGTAGGTATATACAATTATGTACCAAAGTTATAGGTGATATATTTTACTACAACTTTTGTATGAAACATTTTCCGGTAACACTCATTGTTTTGGAGTTATTTATATATTACCGGCAAAGGCTTCTGTTTTCAATAAATATGGAGAAAGTCAAAAGAGAAAGAGAAAAAAAAATAAAAGAAAGTTGGCCACATCAGATTTTTTACTTTGAAAGCGAATCACAGTATATGCCAATTAATTTGGCTATATTCGGGACCTCAGTCGTCAATCACATATTTCTAGACACATTTTCAAATCGACAAACATCTCATATCTCTTAAAAGAATCGTTGAATAGTATGTCCAGAACGTCTCGGTGGTACATTAAAGTTAGCAAGAGAAACAAGTTCACTCGAGTCAATTACCTTTACTAAAGTTTTACGAAAGGAGGCATTAGCTGTGTATCTTGTAAGACCATTATTTTGTTTACTACGTGAGTCAATAAAGCAACGTTTTTGGCCATCGCAATTCACTTATGTTAGCATATTTTTAAAATAATATTTATATTTCGTAATTTTCAAATTTTATGAGATTCTCCTTTTGTTCATATTCCTACTAAGGTAAAGAATGCATCAAGTGATGGTTTTATTTTAAGTGTATGTGCAATTATATATAGCATAACTAAAATTGTATAAGGCATGTATCCCATGTATTGTTTTTATTGGAAGTTACTTATGTATAATTTTTAAGCACTTTTTACAAATTTCGCTGTTTATTTTTCCTTAATAACTGTAGTTGTGCTGTTTTGGTGAACCTCCTTACGAGTCAACCATGACTCTGAGGGACATTTAGCAATATTTTCGATTTTGTAAATATTTAAGTTTATATTGTGCTGTGAGACTTCATTTTACGCACGGGAAACGATTGTTATTATTTAAATGAAACTTTACGTATTGACTGCCACTGCTTACATAGCGCATTATAGTCCGTTATTTATATTATAGTCTCTTTATTGGGAGATTTTGATGTGACGGGCAGCTCGTTATCTTAAGGTTTATTCGGATATTAGCAAAAACAAAATCATCGCATTCAATTTCCTACCTTCGCTCGGTGCATCGAAAGTGAAATTATTGTATCCTCATTTGCCGTAAAGATTCAATTTCACGTATAAAACTCACTCCAAATTCCGCTTCCCTATCAACTCCTCTAATTTATTATTAATACGGAGGCGAACTGAGGGCAATTCTCTTGTTTTATTAACGTCTTCGAAGGTGCATCTTGAGCTGCATTTATTTCCTCGTTTCCCAGGGCGTATCGATGAAACGCGTAAAATACTAGAGCTCGTGAATTTAATCGAGGAGATTTATTTACTTCGCTCAGGAGCGAGGTGATTGTTTACGGAGCACCACAAAGATGGCGTGTTGACGATACATGGAACGTGCACGTCATTACATTGTTTACGTCATTTATCAAACCTAAAATGGTTGGAGAGTATATCCTATGGTAATTTCCAATGTTATTGTTTTTAGGAAAATATGTGCAACATAAATTCAAAGGTAAAAATAAATGCAACTGTTCATTACCAGCAGTTATCTTCATAGTCATAGTTGTCATAGGTTACACTATCCAGGAATTTATCCACCTGCAATAGTTTTTCCAATCCACCGTTATCGTTAACTTAGCTTTCTTTCCCTTAGTAAACCTCATTATTCTAGGTTTTCTTACACCAATTTTCATCCCGAACTCTTTCCTTATTCGTTAAGTGTGTTCACCAGAATAATATACCGCAATGAACGCCGAATGAAGGCCGCTGATTCCCCGCCTCCGCTCCAAATCAAAGCGAATACTTAAATTTGATTGGAACGAATATGAATTTTTCTCTTGACCGGTAAAATAATGATTGCTTAACCGACAAATTATCAATAATTCAATAAAAGTTCTCGTTAGCGGTGAATAACCATCATATTAGTAGCACTTAAAGTCACGTCCTTGCCTTCAAAGTCGAATATCATCAGCCAAAATGGAAAGAGTTACCTTTCTAGTCCTTACTTCCACGAACATTTCTTTGTCACTAAATAGGCATCGAAATTGAGATACATGAAGAGGAAGCCACTAAAAACGAATTTTACGGTGATGGAATAAAATATTTTGTATTAAATAGTTTACTTTTTTCTCGTTTACATGAATATACATCTAATCCTGAGGTTGCAAGGTAATATTTTTGTTGTTTAAAGAGGGTAAACATAATTCTTAAATGGCACATTTTGGCAAAAGGCTGATCTAAATGACAACAACAGGACATCGAAATTGGGTATGCCAGCGAAAATGGTCCGATGTTAAATATTTAGTTGTAAAAGCGTAACAGCTACTTGTAATTTGATATTAAGATCAACACTCACTGAGCTTCAAAACCGTAACCTACTGCACTGAAATGCTGGGAGAGTGGGAAATGATATAGACATCAAAATGTTAGTTTTACTGGTTTTAATTATACTCGTATACTTTAGACTAATCAGAACGGCAAAAGTATAAAATGATAAATCTCTCCAAATCATACTTCATCATTAGATTATTGCTTTGTCGTAAGATAAATTTCGTCAAGAAAAATAATTGGTGGAAACTTAATATAGCTTATTCAAAGTAAGAATACCTGCGGCTGATTAAATCTTTATTCCCGCACAAAAACTCATGGAAAGAGCGACAAACCTTTCACAGAGGTTTGCGGTCAAATAAAAGTATAGGGAAACCAATTTATGGAGTAAGGGTAGCATAATTCCAATTGCAATGTAATTACATACGGATAGCTGACAATTTCAAACATATAATGTGCGGATGTACTGTCAGGACTTCCGCAACGACGACAACTGTAAGTAATATACTTTGCTATAATAACAGTAATATTATGACTTCAAGACTGATCGATAACACGTAATATTTATTCGTTATTGAATACAATTTGAATTAAAATCTTACGGCAAACCGACCGGAAACATTAATATGAACTGCCTGCCTCTTTTGCAAATCGACACGAGATAAAAAGTAAAACGTTTTCTTTGGATGCAAAAACGTAAGGATCAATCCAAACAACGATTTCAGAATTAAATTAGCGGCATCTAAACTCCTTGAAAAGGCTATTAACGCAACTGTCACTTGCATTAATTGGAAGGGAGGTACCGTTAACGGATCAGCATGCCAATGTCGCATTGCTTTCGAAGGGAGTTTAATCCTCTAATAACTTGTTTTTCTCTGCCTGCTTCATTTCTCTAATCGCGAGAGACCCTCCCAAAGAAGACGATTCCAACGCAACTAACCAAAGGCCATTTTCATGAACTCAAGGCACTACTTCACGGAAGGCCGTGATAATGAAACACTTCCTCATCTTTTGTGCGAAACGTTTCGCTACCGAGATAAGAGGATAATCGGGCAAACGACAAAATAAATATCAGGGGTGGATTTGCAATGAAGCGCGTTAAGCGTTAGCCTCATCGTATGAGAGAAGAATTTGAAATGAAAATTTGGTAGTTAGTTTACAGGTCTACTATTAAAAGTAGGTAAAATTATCAAGTTGCTCTCTTAAGTGTTGTTTAGTGAAATAAGAACTTTCCATTTCATTGACTTACGGAAATTCATTCTGATTCGATTCGATATATTTCGATGTTATATTTTTATTGGCATAGATTAGCGTTTATGATTTTCAGTGCAATAATTAATACACATAATAATTGCTACGTATTTAGTATAAATTGGATATTTTTTGGTGGTTACGACACTATGATTATTTCGAATTGAGACCTCGATCTGATCTATGCGCCATAGTGCATAAACATTGTCAATCCTCTCCTCAATATTTAAACAAATACGATTCTATTATAATGCAAATTGATAAATACAATAGTATATATTCTAAATTATTCGTTATATTCTTTCGCCTAATGCTGCTCGTAGCCTGTCTTTCATTTTATTCATTTCAATTTAAACGAGATAATCTCGCATAACTAACTTGAGTGAAATCGCACGAATCTAGAAGCAAATTGGATTCGCAGCGACGCCATCATGGATTTCCTTCTATACGTGTGGAAGCTTAATTACGCGAGCAAGAGCCTTAATCAGATCAATTGGGCCAATTAAGAGCGGAAATTTGAGCGTCGAATTAGCTCCTAAATGATTTCCCTATCTTAATTCAATCTTTCGACGGAGGAAGTGGACCCCATTGGACGGACGACGATTACATATATAAAAGATTGAGGTAAAAAAGGCCGCTTCCTCACGAGTTGAGGAGGACGGCTATCAAAGCGGAAAACGAGACGTCGGCTGTGGGAGACAAAAAACATGGCCATAAATGGTTGAATATTCTCAGAGTTCCTAGTTCAGCTTAATTGTTTCCGATTGAAGAGTCCTTCCATAGAGAGCGTGATCAATTGAAGGAAACACTTGAATTCTGATGCTTAGGGAACTAATTACTTCATCCTGCTCATAATGCTGCAAATGTGGAAAACAGCGGAACTATGAGCGTAGGAAAATAATTGAACTGTTAAATTCCACGTTGATAAATTATACTGTGATACGTTGACAAGATGACATGGGTATAAAAACATTACCACAAGAAATGGTAATTCTATGTATGACTCGGCAGAACTTGAATGGAAGTTGAAATCTGTTTTTAATATCCTCCTCTACAACTTGATTCTTCATTCCCTCCGATTTTGATAGATATTTTGATATGCCATGCATTTCTCGTGAAATTATGTAAAGTTGTATATTTCTATATTTTAATATTTTTTCGCTCACTGAACATGGTGATTCATATTCGTTCCACAATATTTTATACAGAGTAGGTTAATTTACAAAACTTTTAGGGGCCTTAAATGATTATACTTCTTACTGGATTATCAATAAATGGATCTCACTAAAACCGGTAAGAATCCACTCTAAATCCTCTCTAAAATTCAAAACTATTGCCCTGATGTCGAAAGTAATACAATTTATACATCACACAACAACATTTTTGACTTACTCTTTGACTTACTAAATCCTCAAATTATTTTGGTAAGCGATGATAGATACATTGAAGATCTTTGAATTTAAGAATATGCTTCTCTAAAAGCCAATAACGAAATAATAATTTAGTTTTTCAGTCCATTCTTATGCTGTAATTTAACATACCTAATCTTAAGTAATAATAGTTTTCAGGAGCAAAATTAGTGAGTCCCACACTGAAAACAGAAAATAAAAATATAAATGTTATGAGGGGGATATTTTTGATAACTTCTTTCCGGTGATTTCAAAATAAAAAATAATTAGTATAAACAATATGGGAAATAAGAGAAAATAAATTAGACAAGGACCAAAACTAGAATCAAGAGTGTAGAGGACACATTGTTACAACTAATAACAATTACATGTGTCTATAAGTTCCAGGTCTGTGTCACGAATAATTTCCTTGGTTTTCCATTTTTTCTTTGGATTTTTAACAGAATATTGTGGATAAACTTTGGCAAGAAGGTGCTCATGTAATCATATCTTACACTAGGCTGCGAATGTTTGAAGAAATAAAAGCCTAGGATCCACTTTTATTGGAGGTATACGAATAATTTGGATTCTCTGACCACAAATTAGGTATTAACTAGGGTCGACTATTACAAGGGTAAATACGGTAGTTATAAATGAAACTAATTCGCTAGTCTTAGCTAAGCAGTATTAATATATTGTGATAAAAACTATGATCGACTTAAAAAGGGAATAGCTAAATATGGAAATTTGAAGTTAAGCTTCGAGGAGTCAACCTTTACAAAAGCATATACGGTGTTTCATCATCAGCTTTTCTATCTCTAGTTACTTTATCCTGGGAATTTCCCGGTATAGAATCATATGAGTCCCGAAATCTTAGCACGGAGTAAAACTCGGCAAAATTTAATTACTAATCCTGAGAGGTGGCCATTCATTCTACAATAGCGTTACTTTTCAAGTTCTTCCGTCAGCTCGAACTGGATTTTGATTTTGAATGACGCCTATTCAACTTCCAGAAACGGACAATAGAAGTTCCCACCATTCCACTCAACAGTCCATACGTAAGAAGAGATAAATAACTACCGCTGACCGCTGGCGGAAATCATTTAAATGCGTTCTAAACGCACATAATAAAGGCATCGCTCAGAAGATCAGCGTTTCCATGGGCTTCACGCTCTCCTCTGATTCCCATCCAAAGACACGTCGCGAATATATCACATTCGGAACACAAAGGAACCGACGAGAGATCCGAACGCTCTATCCCTCTGCCTCGATAACAGATGTGATTTATCAGCATTCATAACCGATAGTAGGTTCCTTGTTGAGATGAGGAAGCCCTCAACCTGGTTTACAATGAGAAAAGGTTCTTCGGTTTCTCTTATAAAATATGTCGATGGTGTCACTGGAAGCGGAATTTTTTAATTTCCTTGCAAACAATTTCTCCGACGAAGCATGAGGTCGTTAGAGGAGGTCCTACATACTGTTGACCTGAAAACTCTTACAATCCATGACATCCAATGAATGAAAAATGTGAAAGATCGCGAGTTAAGTAGCATCGAAATATTTCCAAGATCAAATGAATGATCAAATTTTCCGCTTCAAAAATATTGTTTAAATTTCTTAATTGCCATTTTTTAAGGTTTGTTTTTCTTTGTATAGGCATGAAATCAGAGTATCTAAAATGGCGAACAAAGAAATCAATTTGTCGTATGATTTGCATCATAAACAAAACTAAAATAAAAAATACTCGTACCTTGAACGTGATCTCGTATTCGTACCATAATTCCTTTTGATTCAAGAATTTAGCAGAATAAAAAAATAAGGACTGCTTTCCGTTGGTAAAAACCAACATGGTTTTTATGCTAGTTAGAAACCTAACGAAAACATTTTTTACCACGATGAAAGCGTGACGAGTCATTCTTTAATCTGCTCAGAATAATGAAGATATAATGAGAACATTTCAGCTTTTAAGTTTGTGAATCATCGTTCATAAGTAGATTGATAAGAAATGACAAATAATTACAATAAAAAGTCGAAAACGGATTTACTCATCGCCTTTTTTTTCTTTAGATTGTGCGGAATGGAATCGATTACAAAGATAACATATCCAACAACCAAACAAAATGATTTTATAAATCTGTTTTTTGCGATCTATAAAACTTTATTCAAGCTTAAAATACCAGAAGTATTCATTAGACAATTAATCATCTACCTTATCATAAAATATAAATGGAACTGTATCTAATCCTTTGCTAAAAGTTTACAACGATGTTAAATCGACTGTGCATATGAAGATCATTTTCATTTGTTTAAGTTATAAAAATAAAAGAATATTCTAAGAAACAGATGGTTCCCATGCGATTAAGATTCATATCAAATTTCAATTAACAAAAAAATTAAATGTATTTTCCATCTTTGTACAATAAATTTTTGAATGCAGCCGAATAAATATAATCTAAACTTGACTTTCAACATTCTGTATGTACAACTCATTTACATGTTTATTACATATTAGACGTAATTCGAATTTTTTGTTAAAGCCAAATTCCTCTTCCACAATTACAATCGGCCTTTTAAACGAGGCAGTGGGTAAATGTGATGTGAGAAGGTGCAAATTTCGCTGGTTAATATCACATCAGGTTAGAGCTAAAAAAATCGAATTTTGGAGCACCTTTTTATGACCTATTCGCTGGCATCATCGTGAATTATTATCACAGTTTTACTAATTCGATAAAAAAAGTCGGAAATGTTAGGAGGAAACTTTCACTTTTTATCAAATCGACGTTCATTTTTATCAGAGCTAAGCATTTGAAGGAAAAAGAATTAAAATTACGATCGTGGCCCACATTTCAGCTAAATCATTGAGAGAGAGGCGTAATTTCGAGCTGTAAAAACCTCCATCTTACTTTCTAAAATAAACTGATGCCTGCCCGCACAGTCATCAACCCTTTCCAGCATCCGAGATAAAAAGCACTGCATGAGGTTTACTAAGTAACATAAGAAGTGAGGTTACTTTCCATACCTATTCTCGCTGAGTAAGGATGACATGAATCAATCAACGCAATAGAGTGGCACTATCAATATTTTTTTCGTATAGCACCAGACTGACGAATCTCAAACCACAGTAGTTTTCATATTATTATAAGCAAGATTGAAAGAAGAGTGAATTAAATACACATTTTTCTTGAAAGTGTGAACATAGGCATGCTTTAAATTTTCAGTTGACAAATGCCATAGTTTAAGTGACCATATACAGGTACTTATAGCACCGGTTTAACTTCAACATATTATATATTGATTAGGAACGGTCATATTGATTTATAAATGACTTTCACTTCTACCTGTAAGATGTTAAAAAATACTATAGTAGATCTTATGGAACCAATTCTTAGATATTTTACAAATTTGATTAACCACTTTCCCATACGAGGACTTTTCTTGGACATGGTTACAATTTATTTGACTTGCCCTAAAAAACTATTCTTTCTTTCCATATTTCCTCTCTATATCCAAATTATTTGTTAAAAAAACTGCATATATTATTGTTATATCATTGTATTTATGTTTTTTGTATGGGACAAGGTTTAAATGGAATTCTTGAAACTTCCCAATCCCAATATTGCCCAATAAAGAGGTTTGTATGTTTAAATGTACAGTAGATAATAAAGGAACCTATCTGTATAATCAATATCAGAAGAATGAGAATAATCCATATGGTATGCCAATAAGGAGAATATCCAGGTCCTCATGGCCGATAAATGCAAAGTTCAAAAGTAATAATCAACATCTTTATTCTGGCGAAATTTATACTAATGGGCCTCTTCTTAATTCTAACCCATAAATTAAACTGATATGAGCTCTGAATAACCCAAAAACTGAATCTTTACAATAGATTCTGCACAGAAACTCAACATCCCGCGCATGACCTTCTTCCTTCGGTTTGAACTTTCCAACCGATGAGAGCACTCGGTCCATTTCCCTCCCGGAGAGATTTTAAGGACCATTTCGGTGAGTTGTACTTCTTTCAAAAATCTCGACCGTTAAAAAAAATTCCGGCATCACGATCGCTCGGGGCCTTCCTCCCCCATCATCAACTACCTCGGGCCTCGGGAAAAACTTTCTTGAGGCCATCTCCGCGGAAGGAGTTAAAAGGGGTTAAGTCTCCCGCCCCCGGGTACCGTAATCTCGAGGACCGGGGAATTGTGCGGGAAACGAGGTTGCGGGGGAGGATGGCGTGCGCTGGCATGACGACAGGTCTCCTTTCAATCGATGGGGATGCTTCTAGGACGGCCTCTTATCTGTCTCCAAGACCTCAATCTTTTGGAGCGGGGTCAAGTTTCTGTTGGAAAGACTTCATTTGCCTCCGGAGAAGTCAATGCGCTTTGTAATTAAGTTGTCGGGGGAAATATCTATGTTTTCTTGAGGAAACGATACCGATTCAGTAAATGCAAAGTTTAACATGATTTTTTTTTCTCTTGAAGAATTTATGTTGACCATTGATCTGTGAAATGCTTCCTTTCCTTTGGAACTTGAATGGCACTGGCAGTAGCAGTAATCACAGATCGAATTTGAAGTGAATCACGAATCACTCGTGAAATCTAGTATCGCATCGAATAATAATTAAAATATCGAATCGAACAGATTGATTCGATTGCAAGTAGATGGAGTGTTAGAGCTAAATCGTGGAAACAGCACAGAAACCCATTCTTAGGCAATGCCTAAAACATGACTATTCCAAAGAAAAGCAAGCTAAGTATTGCTTGAATTAGATGACTGACTTATTTAGTTAAAAGATAATAAAAAATATGTACACTGTTTCATTCCATATCTAACAATTAAATTTAGCCTGCTTCAATCAAAGAAGTTTAAATCAAAGACAAAATCAAAGAAGTTTAAATTATGAAATAAAAATTGACATTATGGATATTTTTTTCTCTTATTTAAATATAATTTGTCAATGAATGAAAGTTTTAATCCAGAACACTTCCCAAAAATCAAGAATTCGAAATAAGTATCAAATATATAATTGGAGTAAAATTAGGGCACACACATATAATAGACACTTCTAAAGGTTCTTTTTTTATATTTCATGATATAACTGTTCAAAATCCTCAAATCATTCCTATTGTTCCTCAAAATCATTTTTATCGTGATAAGAAGGAGATTCTAAAACATCGCTATGTAAAACTTCTAAATATAAAATCGACAAGAAAGTTTCCTCAAAAGTGACATTCTGAAATAGAAAGTAAAACTGTTTTCCACATGGGATAAAATTCTAAGCAGATATCAGCAAACAATTCACAAGGAGTTAAGATGTTCTCAAAAGTGTTATTTATTCATCATATGCAGAAATTTAGGGTGTGTTTGAAACTGGAGATAAGGTCATACAACGGAAAACACTCTCTAAAGGTATTCACTGGAACTCGACAAAGATGCAGAAGTATCAGAATTAATTTCTCTCTTAAGTTTTAGCAATGAAAGCCATATTAAAAAATATCATCACCCTCTGAATCCATAAAATAATAATTGTGAATACCTACTAAAGAGAAAATAATACAAGTCTATGAATAACTATTATTGAATAATGTTTCTCTAGGAAATTATGACGAGAACATGAACGCGGAAACTCTTATGATAAAAAATGCTGCAAAATATTACAAAAAAACGTCCCATTATTCAGAACTATCTAAACAGGAAAACTATTTGTCATGAAAGCATTCCTATGTTTAAGTGAGAAGGAACAAAAAAATCCATTCGAATCTGAAAGTTAGATTTCATGTTATATAACTAAAATTCACCTTAAAGGCTTAGTTTTTCAACCGTGCCTCAGAATATACCCTTTAAAGATAATATTTTATTAGTTTGCGAATGTTACATAGTACAGACGTGAATTTTTCAGAAAAATCAGTGAGGAGACTTCAACGACCGTATTATGTTTGACAGAGCAGGAAACCTTAAGGAAATTCATTTTCGAAGTGACTTAATTGTTCTTAAAAATGCTATAAATAATGGAAAACAAGTATTTTACGATGGCCATAAATACCCAAGAACAGCACACTAACAATTATTGATACTTCCATAACCTTTGTAAGCGATACGATTTCACACAGGGTTAGGAATTATTCTGAATTACAAGACTTCTCCACGCGACACCACTCTGTCTTAACATTCCTTCATCCATTACTCTAACGTTGAATGATATCCCTCTGGCTCCAGAGACAACGGGCAGCTTTGTGAAGTAAATTCCCAGCGACGACAACTATACAGTTTCAATATGGTGTAAATATGGAAATGCCTCGCATTTGGACACGTCAGATTTATTTCCAGCAGGGACAGAACATTTGCGAGAGACATTTTAAACAATTCATAAAGGATCGAGGAGAGAAAGCAGCTTGTAAACCGGTTGAAAACGCGCCACTTATTTTTGCAATCATTTGTATCCGCAAGAGGAAGAAAGGTCTGTTGAGCTGTAAGCGATTGTTTCTGCCAAGCGCAAGAATGCAGCGCAGAAAACATTAAAATTCATTAACTAACCAACGAGGCCTGTGCTAACGATATGTCCACAAAGAAACTGCCCTACTGGACCCAATGAGCTTTACTGGTGAGTTCAATGGAATGACAAAGAACTCGAGCCAATGCGAATTTCCTGAGAAATATATTGTGAAAACATTCCGAGAAATAACAATTTCTCTCAGGTTTCAAGCGCAATTAACTTTAATTTATACATACAGCATTTACTTCATCAGATCTTAACTAAGATTTTTGATGAAAAAGATTATTTTTGGTTGACTTAATTTAGGATATTAACTCGTTAAGCAAAACTATTTGCAATACTTGTTTCTATTATAGAATAATATACTAAAACTTATCATCCTAGCGAAGTAATGCTAATTTGCTATGACAAAAGATAATTCAATTGGAAATTGACACAAAAAAAACAATATTGAGGATGGTGAAGCAAGGGCAGAAAAACAGTTTATGAAGGAAACGGAGGAAAAACGTTAGGAATTTAATTCATAGGTGTTTATAGATCTATTGAGATATGGGATCTTACATAGTACACTCCTGGCCAAAATTAACGCAGCACCTCCCTAGCGATCCTTACGGCCGGTGCTGCGTTAATTTTTGCCAGGAGTGTACAATAATTCTGGAAATTTTGAATCCGAAATGATGCTGCTGATGACCACAACTTACGTTAGGGGTGCAGCATATGGCTTCATACATTTGTACACCAAGAAATACAGAAGCTGGCAGCTTACTTTCAATATTTTATGGCGCGTTTAGAAGGGTAAGAGCGAAACTGAAAAAATTTAAAGCGCTTCCTTCTTGGGATACCATACCTAACGAGGGAATATATCACAAAAAACGTTACGCACAAAAAATTCGCTCACGACCCATAGAGAACCGGATGGTTTCCGCTCGGAGCTGTAGGACGGAACCCCCACGATTTCCCCGAACCAAAGACCGCTTACGCATAAGGAAAGTCAAAGTGCAAGTTGGAGAGTAAACTTTCACCCCCGAGTCACGGAGCAGCTCTCTAAAAAGTTTAAAACGTCGAACAGACGGGGTGTAAAGAGGACGAATTAAGCAGGAATCCCACGGACATTAATTCCATTTGGATTTACGCGACTATCGCTTCAGAGCGCAACTTTCTCCGTGTCAAAGTGAATCCAAGTCAAACTAAAAGCGATCCATAAGTAGCACGCGTTCTTCCCTGACGCCCGCTCTTGCCAAATCACTCCAAAATGGATCTTTTTTTTTCGTTATAGCCCAGTGGCGGAAGTTTCGAAATATTTCTCCTACCGCGAAGATTGACTCGCTCTTTTCCGAAGTGACCCATCGATCAAAACATGGCGCTGCCGTTCCTATATAAAAACCGCTAAGGTCACGAGGTTAACGGGGTAAAACTTG
Organism: Sympetrum striolatum; assembly: GCA_947579665.1. Lineage (NCBI taxonomy): Eukaryota > Metazoa > Arthropoda > Insecta > Odonata > Libellulidae > Sympetrum > Sympetrum striolatum. Next base: position 80,963,882 of record OX388351.1, read on the forward strand.
CATATGACACAAATTCGAAGCTGCTTCATGCGTGAATGGCGGGTAGAAAGCGAAGGAATTCTGCGGCTATCGCGATGAGATCTAACATACGCTCTTCTTCACCACAGTCACGAGCGTCAATTTTCTAATCGAATTTGGATTTTCCGGAAGGCAATTTCACCGCTCATCCATTTCGAAGCAAAGATTACAACTGAGCGAATCCTTCATGAGCAGCGATGCTGTGTAATACAGGGATGAATGTTTTTGAAGGACTACCAAGAGATATTTGGTATAATTCAGGTGCTCAGAATCTCTCGAAACACAACACAGTTTTAAACTTAATCTATCTCTTTCAAGAATGCTTGCGAAACGAATTATGAAATTTCATTCAAATGTGCTTAATAATAGCTCATTTTGTCGTGACAACGGAGCTGACTATTCAGAAACTATTTCAGCATATTCATTAATTCTGCAGATTCCATCGCCCAAAGTTTCCTTTTAAGCGGATTCTGCTTTATCCAGGTGGACTTATTAACAATTTTTTTTTAATATATATTATTATATTTATATATGAATTTACCGCATAATTTTTACTATTTAAATATTGTGGCAATTTATTCTTTCACTTGAGTGATAATTTTTAGAAAAATTGTTTTTATTCTGATATTTTAATCCTGCTTATAACGTGCTATTTTATGTAGTAAAATAATGTGATTTTATCTGAGACATTATTCTTTAGTTTGCAACAAAATGGGTCTTTGAGTATAATAAATCTCTCTTCATTCACTAGGATATTTTTATCCTATTGTTTGTGATATTGTATATTTTTTATATCTTATTATTTCTTATATTTTATATTGGAGGAATGCTGAAGCATATTGAATTTATTATACTCTATAGTTTCAAATATCTTCATTTGTAGTCATTTATAACTTATATCTTATTATTTTTCTATAATTTACACTTCTTATGTCTCTTTATTTGTGATCCTATAATTCATATTTATGTATTTATTACTATGCAAAATGTTGATTATTTAATCTATACGCTGCAATTTGGTAGGATTACCAGGAGGCAACGGTTGAGGGGGAACACAGTCTGTCCGGCATTCGGACGGGAGGGAAACCCCTCAAAAAACCTCCCGTGGACAGCACACAGCTTAGCAATAGTCCCAATTAGTACCATAAGTTAATCAATTCAAATAAACAAACACCTCCACCAAACAAATATATCCTGTAATATTTTATGTGATTTGCTACTGTGACATTATTTACTTTACTTTGTATCAAAATGGGCAGATCTCGTAGAATGAATGAATGAATAAATAGAAATCTCCTTTCCGAAGAAACTGTTATCCTAGGATTTTTAAAAGTAATGTGAAGAATAATTAGTCCGGCTGGGCTAACCATATACTTACTACTATTTCAAAGAAAAGGCTGAAAATTATAAATTACTAATGTCATTGTTACAGAGAACTTCTAAAAATAATATTACGAAAAATGAGTTCAACATGAATATCGGACAAAATTTAACATTTGATGGTTATATTGTAAACAAAGGTTATTAGTAATTTGAAACATAGCCAAAAGTGGAGAGAAGTAGTTTAGACGATAAGAATATGAATACAATTGAGAGAATCCCAGAGAGAAACCAAAATTAAATTAAATCCAGCATTTGAACAATAAATATGTATCCTGTATGTATTGACGATTCCTTAATCGACTCCACAAATTTTAGTTTTTTAAAATCTTGATGTCTTTATTTGAAAATTTTTCACCAAAACTCACAGATTTTCAAGTTTATTTTTCTACCTAGATTAAGTGTTTGATTCGAACATTGCTTAGTTATGTTCCAAGTATAATATACATAATATCACAATTTTACTATTTAAGAAGTTAGATATTTGGCCTACCTCAAATAAACGAATAAATTAACGATTAAATAGTAAAATGCAACGATTGACACAATAGCTATTAATTTATCATAAATTAAGATATTGTTGCCTTGGATTTCAAACTGATTGGCATAGTCATAGTTCACGAAATAGCTGAATTTTCAGGGAATCATTTCCTTCACGATGAAATTTCGAGATGAGGATGCGAAAGAAATTTGATATTCCATAAACACTTTCTCCATAAATTAAGAGCCATTTTCGTATTAAGAAAATGAGGTAAGCACCTATCCTCATCAAACCACTTTCTACTCCATAAATCGTGCGAAAAGGATGGTGAACTCTACCTCGGATTTAAATATTTCTCTATAGAGTGACCGAATTTGGGAGCATTTCCTACGTGCAATGACTTGAAGACTTTTAAAAAAATACTGGTTATTCCAACACCAAGGAAAGTTAAGCATCTACGATTCAAAAAAAACCTAAACTCTTGAAAAGAAAGTTGCCCAAGATTCTTTGAGTGTCCATCACTATCATATTCATTCCTTTGCAAATAAGTTATGTAGCAAAATACAGAAATTCAGGTTTACAGAAACACTCCTATGGAAAAAGCAACATTTACGTGTGTGTGTCTTCTGCCTTTTAATAGGTCAAAACCCTAAAATTTCTTATTTACAATTCTCCTTAATAAATAGCCTCATATCATTAAAAAAAAAACTTTTTAATTTTTATTCCCTGTGGAGGCATCATTTACCAGGTAAAATCCAGCTTTTCCGTACTACAAACCAAATAACTGACACAACTCTTCCTAAAAATGACAGAAAAATAGTATTAAATACGTAAATGTTTATCAGAGGAAGGTGCATCTCACCTAATCAATCAATCAATACATCAAGTGCTTCAATACTCCAAGTTTCGTTAGCTTCATATCTGATTCAATTTTGCTAAAAATATTTCGTTAATTGGCGCAGAATATCAAAATAAAATGAAATATTTAACTAATAATCACTTATTTCACTTGATATTTTAGATAAAAATATCCACCGTCGAGTTTATTATCCCTCCATCAACTTCGGAAGCCTCCCCATGACTACGGTCTATCAGATAAATTCTTTCACCATCTATCAACTGCCAAATACTATTCATCGTTATTATTCAATAACAAATCGCCCCCTGCTATATTAATGTCTAAACAGCATTACCAAAGAATCCTTCCACGTCAATCTCAATAACCAGATACGAGAATTGATTATCAGATCAATTCATAGATGCCGACTGAAGTTCTTTATCATTAATTATCGAGCGGAGCTAGAAACCGGTCTAGTTACTTCTTCCCACGAAATAGTCGTGCCCATCGTAACTCGAAAGCGCTTCCATTGGATTTAACACGATTTTAAAGAACTAGCGCTCTTAATTCTAACTTTTTTGTAATACTTCGTGACCGGAGGCATGGGCTGATCAAAGGAAATAAGTTGTGCGGCTATTTCTGTGTTTCTTATGGTCTAAATCGATGCTTATCAGTGTAATATAATATCGAAACCAGAATGGAGAGAAACCTGTTACGTTACCAGAAGATTGTGTTACAATTCAAGTCGAGGTAAATGATAACATGGATTGTATGTTAGTAAAAGATTTTTTTCTCCAGACATTCCAATAGGAAAATCTACGCTTATGTTGAGAAATCGTAATTGAAAAGAGCTAAAACATGTAAAAGTCGCTGAATACTGAAAGTAGAAGTAACAACGTTAAACAAGAAATAATTTAAACTCAAAATAAATTTACTCAAATGATCGTAAAAGCGTCTACCGATTTTTATGAATTTCGAGCCCATTCCTATTTTTAGCTTCGAGTGACTGCGGTAGTATCTTAATGTACGAAGCAGCTTTAACTCAAACCTGAAACCTTACCAGCATACTCGTGTAAATCCTCTTTGTTAACACTGTAGTCTATCGCACTAATTAATTTCTGAATGGCGTGTATAATGTAAGACGGTATTTTTAAGTCTCAATTAGGAGTTTGGAAAATTTCTAGGCTTCCCATCAGCCACATAATGATGATAAATGGTTGATGCCACGCATCAAAACCATTCGCGTATTTTTTGTTCTAAAGAGTTCGGTATGTTCATTAATTTAGAATTACAGTTTTGTTACAGATATTTCGGAAAATCTGAAATCCGAAACTTTGCAAAAACAGAAAAATACGGGTACAATGGAATATGGTGTTCAACGACTGACGTATCCATCAATTAGAAACTTTCAAAGAGGTCACGAGTGACCTTTCCTTGATGCGTTTCCATTTTTCTACCAATCCCTATTCGCATATTACTATTGAAGCTAAATAATGGCATCCAAACTGTTACAGGACCATGGTAGTGCATTCTCGTGGACTTTTTCTCTTCAATCTAAGTGAGGAAAACAGCGTCAGTCTGCCTCTCTCTTTCTAATGGAGGAAGAATTGAGGAATAGACCAGCCTTTAAAATTAATGACTCTACGGAGAGTATTTAATTTAGCATTTATTCGTTTAATTAGATCCATTTACTATTTATTCATATTGTGTTTATTCATTTTGTTTCTATTAATCCATCAATATTAGGCACCTATCAATTGATTTAAATCGGATTGGCCTATTAATTAAATTAAAGAAACTAAAAATCACGAAATTTATCTGAAACATGATATGGTTAATGGAATAAATCTGGAGGTTTTACCATTACTTTTTTCAGGTAGAAATTTGGAGGGTCTCCGTCCTAATCCGGACCCTTAGCTCGCCTTCGCAGGTACTGAGCACGCGACCCTCCCATCAGGGAGGACCATAAAAAACTGACCTCGTGGAATACGATTTAAAAAGTTATAAACAATTCAAATGTGCAAAAATTTATTATCTTCATCGTCTCACTTGTCCAAAGAGTGATACAAGCGTCTTTTAATCGACGTTCTACGATGAAAATTAAGATTTTTCTTGATTTTCCTAAAAATCACCCGTTGACACATGGCAACGCTTCCATGGGGTTGGGTTGGGGTGGGATTTCTAGCAAAAATCTATAAATCCTCCTCCACAACCCAACCCAACCCCCGTTGAGATTCAACAGGTACCTCAGCTAGTTGATAATAAGACAGCAAACCAAACCAAGTGGGCCAGTGAACTCTTCAAAACACCCGCCTATCTGACTGAGTAACGTTGCTGTATGTAAACGGGTCATTTCTAGCAAAATCACGGCAAATCTTAATTTTCATCGTAGAACGTCGATCAAAAGACGCTTGTGTATCTCTTTGGACGAGTGATATGGCGAAGATAATAAACTGTCGCTCATTTGAATAGTTTATAACTTTTTAAATCTTATTCCACGCGGTCAGTTTTTTTATGCCCCCCCTGATGGGAGGGTTTCGCTCTCAGTACCTGCGATGGCGAGCTAAGAGCCCGGATTAGGACGGAGACCCTCCAAGTGTTACCTGAAAAAAAGCAAATGTATAACCACCAGATATCTTCCATTACCCATGATATTTTCCCTACTCCATTTAACAATTTACAAAAAGGGCTTTATTTTCTAAATATAATTCAATAAATTAGGTATCGAGTATGTCTGGCCGCTCAAACAGTAAATAAATCGCTCTTTCTTTGAAGGTATGCATCTCTGCCACTTGAAAACCGCTTCGTGTTTGACACACATTAGCACCGCTGAAAAAATCTCATCATCGAACGCTTAATCTCTCGTGCGACACTCTGTGGTCCACTTAACGGAGCCTTTTTTCCTCCGCCGTCATGAAGTCTGGAGTGTCACGAGTACCTGGCAATTACGTGTCGAATCCCGTCACGATCACATTCGAGAGAGTCATCGCTCCAGATCCACTTTGCACCGGGATTCGCTGTGGGTCACAGAGAATGCCTTTCCAAAGAGGAGGTCGACTCTGGTCTACATCGGTATAACTACATCGCCTATGTGCGCTATGTTTTCCAGTTTTCATTGATGACTTCTGAAACAAGTGCATCAGTGGATCGTATTTTCTGAAGTGAAGGAATCAGAAACACTTTGATATTTCCGAGGTCGAATTAACGAAAGAGTCTATAAATAAATTGATCGTGATGTCATGTGATTCGTGAGTGATACTGCTATGCTTCTTAATCTCCTTGTTCCGTAGAAAATATGCAGTGATTACGTAAAAATTGCTCGAAAGATATTTGAAACATATCCCAAAAAGCTGTCATCTGCGAGCTATTAACGAAAGCCCATTTAAAACAAGACCTAAAAGGGATGTAAATATTCAATCGCTCGCTCATTTCAAAGTCATTCTACGCGATTGCAAGCGTATGTGATGCCACGGAACGGATGTCGATTTAACATTAGAGACAACTTAAAAATTTAGCGTTATAAGGTTAAAATGGTTTATTTATAGAGCTATGTAATGTACCAATGAGAAACTGGTCTAATGGTCAATCCATACTAAAAATCCAAACATTAAAAGAATTTATTTATATGGTTTATTTATATGGTCTGAAAATAGTGATACAAAATACTTCTACTTTCATAAACCGGTAACGTAATTGCTATTTTTATTTCAAAACAGTCAAAATTGCAATTTAACAAAATTAAATCGATTGAAATCGAATATTTTTCACTGGCATTACTAGATGATTAAATTTCCTAAAAATTACATATATTTAAAGGTATTTTCTGTTCTATTAAAGAATATTTAGTATCCAGTGATAACATTTGAGCTACAAATAACAGCATTGAAGCAGGAAAGCCAATCAGAAACTTTCTCCACTCTACACACTAAATTCACGCTTAGCAACGAGGTAAATAGCGAGACTTTTTCCGACGAAAGGATTCAAGAAATCGAAAATTTCCTTATAAAGTCAAAAAATTAAATAAGTTTAAATTTATCATACAAATCATAGCTTCTAGAATATACCGAACAACAAAACGATATTCATTCAAACAAATTAAAGAAAACGACAAGAATAAAAAGAATGTATTACAAGGAAAAATTAATTCACACGGCTTCATACAGTTACAGAGAAATCAACATCATATGAGAATTGAGACGCAGGAGTACAAAGCTATAACATTAAACGGCGTATATTAAGAGTAATTTAGATTGAAACACCGTAAGAAGATATATTTTGTTAGAAAATATTCCTCTTAGTTTGAAGATGGGGTACCTAGAAGTTTTAGATTCAATTTTATAATTTATAATTGAAAAATCGGACATTAGGTGCAATCCACACTTTTTCTGACAAATCGCTTAAATTTTCCAGTACTTTCATTCAACCATTACATAGCACTAATTATTTTATGATTTCAAGTTAACTGAGAATCAAAATTTAGTTAATTAAGTGACTTATTACCTATAATACTCGCTATAATGTTAGGTAGAACTTTGTTTAACTAAATTTCAAGACTGACAGGGTCTACAATATAAGTACACGCAAACTTTATTTTAAACGTATTTTAAATAGCATTACATTATAAATGAAACGAGTCGGTTCTTTGGTTTTAAGAAATACAATATTTTAATAAATTCATCTTGTGCATTATTTTGTGACCTATTGTAGGGATTATTTTAAGATTTATTTCATTCACTACCTAATGAATTATTAAAAAAAATATTTTACGGATTATCTGATGAATTGATTATGAATTATTTCCGCTGGTTCTGTGAAATCATCACCTTTCTCGAAGCACAACTGTGAATGTCTACCTTTGCCCCTTTTGCTCAATATTCGTATCGAAGACACGAAAATCTCGCTAGGAAGTAAATTACCCCGAGATTAACCCTTTGAGCCATTAAAGGGTGAATGCGTGAATGGCCCTAATAAATGGAGCATTTGATCGATAATTCTGCACTCTCTTGTGTTTACTCATCTCCAGGGGAGATCGCCCCGAAAGAGATACAGATCGGGAGGTTAACGACGTCTTTTGTGGATTCTTCGGGTTTTGCGAAAGAGCGCCATTTCCTCGAAAATTGAGGTCGGCGATGATTGCGATTATTCGCACGGGGTCGATTGGAAATAACGGAACAAAATGACCACCTGTCAGCGCATGGACGAATTCTTCTTAAAGAGCCTCGGCGAGGAATATCAGTCAACATTTTCATATTTTCTAGAATATAAATACGAGGCTATTAGAAGAGATATTAGATAGCCGAGGCTGAAGACTAGCCTGACGAAATAGTTAATGTATAGTCCCTTATGATTCCATATCTTTAAATTTGCTTCGACATAATTATCATAGTGTAGTCCAAATTTAAGTGAAAAATAGAAAGTTTTGAAATAGTGATGTTATTCGTCCAGTTAAATTAATCTTACCGCATTTTAAGCGTAAGAATCTGAGAACTGAAATTTCTCGTTTTCCATCTTAATCAAATGAAGATTTTTTCGGTGATTAATGATGATCTAAGAGTTTCAACGAATATTTAGATTATACTTTGAGACCTTTAATGGCAGTAAAACGCACATTTGTAGAATTAAAATGCTGCCTAAATCATTATCTAAGTTAGTTATTGATGTTTCATCAAGTAGGTAACTGATTTTCGCTAATAAACCAAATACACTTCATTACACTTGGACCAAAACCAGCGAAGAAATATGTCTTAATAAAATCATTCTTAATTACTAAAACTTTCTTTTAATACGAAATTGAATTCTCGAGGTAACTACAGATCGATAGTAGCTTAGTCAACAACGATCACGAAATTAACGCAGGAAGGACAATTTTCTTACTTGATACTCAAGTTATAAAAGTATAAATATTTTAAATAAGTCACAGATTTTATAAATAAATATGCTACTCATAATAGAATATATCAGCTAAACAGGGATGGTTAAAAAAAGAAATATTCTCCGAAATTCGTTGAGTTTGAACTCGTCAACTTATCCCGAATCCTCCGATCATTGTGCCGAGAACAAGTTCCGCATCTCTAATTACTGCGTTCACTTGAGCAAATACTCTGAGTAAACACGGAGAAAAGTCCTTAACGTCTGTTTTGGCCTCGAACACCTGTCATACAATTCCGTCTCCGCGGACGAAAGTTATCGAACAAAAGAGGATCATTGTGCGCATAAACTACGACATGGATAAGCACTTAATTCATCGCAAACATTGGCTGCCACGAAGCAAAAAAAATACATCTTCCTTCTTCTCACGGAACGGAGAATCCACGCAGCAAATTCCGCGACTGAAGACGCAGCTGAAGTTCACATACTGAACTTGCAGCTGAAGTTCACACGGTCCTTAAGTGATTGAAAGCGAAAGAACTCAAGCTGAAGGTATATGGATTATACATGTAAATAGTCGATATATCTAAAAAAAATAATGAATTCAAGATATCGAAAAATGGATCTCGATTCATCAAGATTAAGAATCGAATTGATCGGTAGACGAAATCCACCGCTACGTGTAATCAGGATATCAGGAACTAGTAGAAATAATCGGAGAAGAGGAATCTATATGTAGCAAGTCAATGCCTCGTAAATTTAGATATATCTAATAAATTATTATATCGAAGTTATCCATAAATAGAATCCATCAGTGAATCTATTTACTGATGTATCAAATCGGTTTATCGATAATTGTTCGAGTACCATATACCTGTCACTGTAGCCTATCTATTGTACGAGTAATGGGTCAATCGACTACTGTAGAAAAAAATAGAAACAAGAACATACCCAGCCTCGATAAATGCCTTGACTAGGTCGATGTATCGAATTTACTTCCATTGAAATAATCGATTTATCGGTAAATCAATTTTATCGATGCATCTCATCAGTCTATCGATACTTTTACAAGTAGAAAGAATCATAAAAATAACATTTAAAGGCCAGTCTATGCCTGGAGAATGTTTATATCTCGAATACACCTATATATCCAAACTATCGATGAATCGAATCCATCCGTAAGTCACATTTATCGATGCATCTAATCGGTCTGTCGATAATTGCACCCGTCAAATCTGTTGAAAGGATCTTTTTCCCACGCCTCAAATCACTTCCTCGTCGGGCGACCCACTTCTGGCACACACCTGCTCCTGGTAGCTCATTACCTTTCGGACGGGTGCTCGATACTTTTGGAGAGGGCATTGTTAATCACATTCCAATCTCACCAACCATCTGTCATCCTTTATAAAGGAAATCGAAGCAAAGGTAAAAGCGCGATAACGGAGCATTCTCATTAAAACGGGGAATCTTCCATTCCCTCCGAATTAATCCATTTTTGATCAGTCGCTTCCTGAGTCACCTTCGTTCGCGGGTTTAGCTGAGGGAGACTTCCTAAGGATTTGCAGGCGAAATCCTCGATTTATTTTAATTCAATTTCTTTTCGATTCCAAAAGAGCTGAATGATTTCCGTTTCTCTGCGTTACTAGATGAGATAAAAAGTCTTATAATCAGCCAGCTGCATCGTTTTCGCTAAAATCACCATCTTTTCGATGAGAATGAAAAATGTGCTCTTCTATAACAGTTTTACGTCTTCGATACACATACTCAAAGTTTAACATCAAAATTCGCAATATTCATCTAACGGTAATAAGTATCATTAAATTTCGCCGGTATGACCATAATTTTTATAGGCCGAGGCTAAATGCGACTAGTCCCAATTTCGCCGAATGAAGACATTTGTACTATTTTGTATAATTGCGCATCATTACATAATTGGATGAAAATGTGTTTTGTATTTTATTACTAAACTTTCTATTATTAACCAATTTGGAAAAGTGACAACAAGGATTAATGTGATATAGTCGAAATCAGTGAACAATTTCATATTGACTTATTCAAAATTGTTCAAGCCAAAGAAAATGTGATGCTGCACCCATCGGGACGTTTTAAAACTAGATTTTTCAACTTTATACACTCACTCGGTTAAAAATATCACCACAAAAATTCCTCTCCACAGACGCACTATTAAGAACTGATTCATCTTATTGAAGCGTCTAAAAGAATTTAATTTTATCTCATTACTTTACTTTAGTTTACTAAATGGTTATTCTATTGAGAAATGTCCTCCAGATGATTTGTTGCAATGCAACTGTCATCTATCAAGGAATTTTTCGCAAAGTTTGAACACCACCAAAAATATATAAGCTGCTCTAAAACCTCAGATTTTCTCATCAAAGGATGGTTCTAATTAAATGTAACTGAGAACTTCCAGTGATATTTCAAGAATGCTGTTCTAATAATGTAATTATTATTAATGATGACATTCGATATCTTCGGAAAAATAGTCGCGAGGCTTTCTTTGCCAATGATATGAATCGGTTATTAGAAAATAAATCAACTACCTTTTTCTATAATCAAAAAGTTCCAATTCTCACTTCCTCGAATGAGGCATAAGGAATTGAAACTTTTTCCAGCACTATCGAAAAGCATTTTAAAAACCATTGCAACAATAATTTACCATTCGGCTTAATCTAAATATTTTAAAATGATACAAAAGTTCAAATAATTATTTTACCCTCTTCCCACATACCTTTTAAGGAATTAAAGTAGTGCTAACAAGCATATCTATTCGTTTTTTTCTTTTGGCGAAAGACGAAAATTGATTTCGTTTGATACTGTTTCGTTACCTTAATTTTGACTGTGGAATCCTTTATAATAAAAATGCATAATGTATCAGTACTTTAATCGTTTTAAGAGATCGATAAATAACGGAAAATACATACTTTTTGAGTGGTGCGCGGTAAAAATGTCATCGCTAAAAATGCCACATTGGAATTTTGTGGGCGGTAAAAATGTCAGTTGAATTTTCACGGGGAGACAAAACCTATTTGACAATGATTAAAAACATTTTGTCTATGGCTTAGATTGTTTTAGTTACTTCTGCGTAGGATTCTATAATAATGTTATATTTTAATCCTCTTTAAGCTATAATATACCATTTTGGCAATGTTGAAGGCCACATTGGAAATGGCTCATGCCATAAATAATGTTGTAGTTAATCCTGTATAGAATGCAGTAAGTTTTTTACATGTAAATCATCTTTACACTATAATACAATAATTCACCATTTTGGCAATGTTTAAAACGGTTTTGACCACGTCATGACTATCCCTCACACAGTACTTTATTACTATTGTTACTATTGGCTATAATGAAATAATGCTTCTGTATTTTAACCATTTTTACGCCCAAAAAATGTATGCACTTACCGCATCAGACGTGAAAGGGAGATAAGGAAAGCTGTGAACCTCCTTGAAGTTGCTTGCTACAAGATTTGCCGCTGCGAATGAAAATAGTTTAACTAGCGGGAGGAGGATGAGATGAACATTCATATGGCAGTGTGATGGGTATATGACCTATCGTGTCGACGTTTCGTTTATCTTAAACGACATGGTTCTGTGAAGTCCCGGCTTCATTAGTTGGATGTTCTTCCCGATTTGGTCCGGACGAAATTACATAGTCTCTTTCATAGAGTCTAGTCTAGTCTAACCCTTTTGTAAAACTAGAATTTTTTCTAATTATAAACATAATGAATTACTTCAGCCTTAATTTCGTGAAACATTCTAAAATTATTCACCATGAATAATGTTTTCTAGTTTACTAAAAGAAATAAATTCTCCAATCGTTTAAAAACTATACTTAACTCGTAAACGTCAGAGTTCGAGAGACATTTAAACGATAAATATCTATTATATATAGACGTCTTTCCGGATATATGTATATTTACATTCATTCATTCATAGAGGATATAAATTATAACCTCGAACCAACAAGTGTTACGGGTTTTAAATTTCTTCGACGCACTGGCCAAGGCGAGTAACCGCCAGAAAAAAAGGATTTTGGACCACAGTGTGATTCGTTCGATGACAGAAGGTCCCTAAGTCCCAATTTTTTCGATAAGAATACATATAGGAGAAATTCTTAAATTTCTTTAGGCAATTCTCGGCAGAATAGAGAACTGAAATTAATGAGATCGCTGGAAGCCGTGAATATCCAACGAAAACTAAAAACCACCCTAGAAGTTCAACCTTAGTTCGACACTAGCTCAAAAACATTTTCTATGGAAACTATTCACATAAAATTCGATTTTTAGTTTGGAAGTAATACTTAATTTGCAAAACCAAATATAAAATAAAGTCAACACGAGTACCGAAATTCAGTAAATAGAAATAAGATGTACTTCGTACACCATCATTTCTGAAACGAATTGACAAAAACAAGGTAAAATGGACGAAAATAAGCTTTAGCAAGTTTGTACCCATTCACTCTCTCTAAATCACTCAGTCCCATCCACACTCTAAACCACAAGCGCCATCACTCCCTCTACCACACACAACCCCTTTCCCAATTCTCCCTCTACCACCCACTCCCATCCCTCCAGCTACCCCACCCCCTACCATCCCTCCCTCTACCCCACCCACTCCAGTCCCTCCCTCTACCCCTTCCAATCCCACCCCTCCCTCTAACCCACCCCTCCCTCAAACCCAACAGCTCCCATCCTTCCCTCTAACCCACCCACTCCAATCCCTCCCTCTACCCCACCCACTCACATCCCTCCCCCTACCCCACCCACTCCCATCCCTTCCTCTACCCCACCCACTCCTATCCCTCCCTCTACCCCTTCCAATCCCACCCCTCCCTCAAACCCACCCAGTCCCATCCCTCCCTCTAACCCACCCACTCCCATCCCTCCCTCTAACCCACCTATCCCCACCCCTACCACTACCCCATCCAATCCCATTCCTCCCTCTACCCCACCCACTCCAGTCCCTCCCTCTACCCCTTCCAATCCCACCCCTCCCTCTAGCCCACCACTCCCTCAAACCCACCCAATCCCATCCCTCCCTCTAACCCACCCATCCCCACCCCTACCTCTACCCCACCCAATCCCATCCCTCCCTCTCCCCCACCCACTCCAGTCCCTCCCTCTACCCCATCCAATCCCACCCCTCCCTCTAACCAACCCACTCCCATCCCTCCCTCTACCCCACCCACTCCCATCCCTCCCCCTACCCCACCCATCCCCACCCCTACCTCTAACGCACCCAATCCTATCCCTCCGTCTACCACACCCACTCGCATCCCTCCCTCTACAACAAAACTACCATCCCTCCCTCTACCCCTTCCAATCCCGCCCCTCCCTCAAACACACCCACTCCCATGCCTCCCTCTTACCCACCCATCCCCACCCCTACCTCTACCCCACCCAATCCCATCCCTCCCTCTACCCCACCCACTCCAGTCCCTCCCTCTACCCCTTCCAATCCCACCCCTCCCTCTAACCCACCCCTCCCTCAAACCCAACAGCTCCCATCCTTCCCTCTAACCCACCCACTCCAATCCCTCCCTCTACCCCACCCACTCACATCCCTCCCCCTACCCCACCCACTCCCATCCCTTCCTCTACCCCACCCACTCCTATCCCTCCCTCTACCCCTTCCAATCCCACCCCTCCCTCAAACCCACCCAGTCCCATCCCTCCCTCTAACAAACCCACTCCCATCCCTCCCTCTAACCCACCCATCCCCACCCCTACCTCTAACGCACCCAATCCTATCCCTCCGTCTAACACACCCACTCGCATCCCTCCCTCTACAACAAAACTACCATCCCTCCCTCTACCCCTTCCAATCCCGCCCCTCCCTCAAACACACCCACTCCCATGCCTCCCTCTAACCCACCCATCCCCACCCCTACCTCTACCCCACCCAATCCCATCCCTCCCTCTACCCCTTCCAATCCCACCCCTCCCTCTAACCCACCCCTCCCTCAAACCCAACAGCTCCCATCCTTCCCTCTAACCCACCCACTCCAATCCCTCCCTCTACCCCACCCACTCACATCCCTCCCCCTACCCCACCCACTCCCATCCCTTCCTCTACCCCACCCACTCCTATCCCTCCCTCTACCCCTTCCAATCCCACCCCTCCCTCAAACCCACCCAGTCCCATCCCTCCCTCTACCCCACCCACTCCCATCCCTCCCCCTACCCCACCCATCCCCACCCCTACCTCTAACGCACCCAATCCTATCCCTCCGTCTACCACACCCACTCGCATCCCTCCCTCTACAACAAAACTACCATCCCTCCCTCTACCCCTTCCAATCCCGCCCCTCCCTCAAACACACCCACTCCCATGCCTCCCTCTAACCCACCCATCCCCACCCATACCTCTACCCCACCCAATCCCATCCCTCCCTCTACCCCACCCACTCCAGTCCCTCCCTCTACCCCTTCCAATCCCACCCCTCCCTCTAACCCACCCCTCCCTCAAACCCAACAGCTCCCATCCTTCCCTCTAACCCACCCACTCGAATCCCTCCCTCTACCCCACCACTCCCATCCCTCCCCCTACCCCACCCACTACCATCCCTCCCTCTACCCCACCCACTCACATCCCTCCCCCTACCCCACCCACTCCCATCCCTCCCTCTACCCCTTCCAATCCCACCCCTCCCTCAAACCCACCCAGTCCCATCCCTCCCTCTAACCCACCCACTCCCATCCCTCCCTCTAACCCACCCATCCCCACCCCTACCACTACCCCATCCAATCCCATTCCTCCCTCTACCCCACCCACTCCAGTCCCTCCCTCTACCCCTTCCAATCCCACCCCTCCCTCTAGCCCACCACTCCCTCAAACCCACCCAATCCCATCCCTCCCTCTAACCCACCCATCCCCACCCCTACCTCTACCCCACCCAATCCCATCCCTCCCTCTCCCCCACCCACTCCAGTCCCTCCCTCTACCCCATCCAATCCCACCCCTCCCCCTACCCCACCCATCCCCACCCCTACCTCTAACGCACCCAATCCTATCCCTCCGTCTACCACACCCACTCGCATCCCTCCCTCTACAACAAAACTACCATCCCTCCCTCTATCCCACCCACTCCCATCCTCCCCTATACCCCATACACTCCCATATCTACCTCTACCTTACCCACTCCCATCCCTCATTCTACCCCACCCACACCAACCCCTCCCTCTACCCAACCCAATCCCATCCCTCCTCCTACCCCACCCCTACCTCTACCCCACCCAATCCCATCCCCCCTCTATCCCACCCACTCCCATCCCTCCCTCTATCCCATCCACTCCCATTCCTCCCTTTACCCCACCCATTCCCATCCCTCTTTGTAACCGACCCACTCCTCTCCCTCCCTCTAACCCAACCACCCCCGCACTTCCCGCCCACTGCTTCACCTAGAACTTGAGCCAACACTTTGTCCTACCCAATAACTTCCCTTCCACAATATCGCCCAAAATTCGCTCCATTCCACCCGTCTCCCCTTAAATCGCGTCTTCCTCTTCATAACCATCCCCCATCCACTAATTTTACTCTTTATTTCCAATTAGGCACTAGGAAAAATACGGGAAATCCATTGAAAAGGTACAGAATATATAAATTATACATAGATCAGCCTTACAAATCATAATTAATCTATACATTCGGCAAGAGTTATTTTGGCTTAGGGCTCTAAGTCTTTTTATATCCGTATTACATAAATTTCAAGTCATGGTACACTATACAAGTTCCGGCCTTACAAATTTTTATTCTATACATCAGAGAAAATATATTTTGGCTCGGAAGATAAAGAATGTATTTCATGTCTTATTCATCTTCCGGGTTAGAGTGAGCTTTAGGGGTTCGCCCTGGGGTTCCCTTATTCGTTTCGCAACCTGGGGTCGTTGTCTGGTAGTGCTGTACCCTGTTGATGTGCTCAATAATGACGTCCTAAACCATCCTACTTTGGAACGTCCGGATTTTTCGGGCAGGATATTGGTAACGCTTGAGAAGAAGGGCTTTTTAGACCATGTCACTGATGCCGAATCAAGGACCTCAGCTCCTTCCCGCACCCTGTGCAACTTCTTCCCTCTACTTTCGATTGGCCGTCGAAGGAGTTTTCCTGGTTTTCGAAGGGCACCATCAAGTCCTCGAAATGGAAGGAAGATTGAGGAAATTAATCTTAAAATGTTACATCCTATCTTATTAATATGTATGAAAATCAGTTGGTTGATACAAGCCAATGATTTGAACTGATAAGAGTGCCTCCACAAAAGAAGACACTTACGGTTAGAGACGAAATTACTTATTGAAGGTGGCTATACGAAAGCGATTCGAAGTTGCGAGATAGAAATATTCATGCCATTAAAATATGAACTTCCTAAAATATTTATTTTCCTAACCTTAATCATATTCATGTTTTCCTTTGCGAAGGAGGATGGAAAGGGCCATTATTTCCAGTAAAATCCAAAATACACATTTTACTTATGTGTGAGTAGCTTTGAGTTGTGAAGCACGAAATTACAACTAAACTAACTAAATAAGAACGGATATAACACCAAACTATGATCTTACTGGATGTCATCACCTACATAAGGCGGTGTGAAGAAACAAGAATATTAATTTAAAGCTCTTTGTGAAAATTTAGAAGCAAAAACTATAAATTAAGATAACTTTAATAAGCAAAAACTGTAAATTGATTTCGTGAAATCACTGTCAGCAAGGGAATGACAATGTTCTTAATAATGCAATTGTAAATTAAAAACAACTGCTTGCATAAACCTGAATAATACAAGCTAAACACTGAAGTATTTTCAGTCGAGGGATCATTCGACCAAGTGTGTCATTATTCTTTTGTATTAAAAAGCAATACATTTATTACATCCTCATATAAAAGAATGTAGGTACCCGAAAAACCTATATCCTTTTCTTATATTTCCTTTACATCAAATAGTAAATTTATAGAAAGTCTGCGCTGCCGCTTAAACTGATTATTTTCAACTAATCTCAAATTCAATTAATCACGCACAGTTCTTCTAGAATATCTCAAATCTCTTCCTTAATATGAAATTAAGAATATTTAATACTTCGAAATACCACAAGATGATGAAATTAAAAAAATGAACTACTAAATATGAAAGTATAGTCTTTTTACTTAACTTGTAGATCCAGCCCGCCGTTGTAGCCCGAGTCTCTTCCGTTGACGCTGGTAACTCGCAATTGTGAAGAATGAGTCATACGGCAAAGCTTTCTCGAATTTGAGCAAGTTCACTTTCTAAAAACTGGAAAGAATAGAAACACCAAAATAATTAATAATTTATTAATGAATATGGTAATACCAAGAAGAGAATAATAAAAAAATAAAATTTCCGGTGCAAAGAAAAATATCGCGGGTAGCATTAATATACTTCTAAGATGTTATGTAACGGTGATCCACTAAGATCTTAAAACCGTACTCATCAACATTTCTAAACACAATATTAGAGTAGGAAAATTTTCTTCGAGGGCACAAGGAACAGTAATAAGGACGGTTCTGACATAAGAGGAAAATGAACTTAGTGCAGATCGTTCGGAGACGAGTATAAGATACTACGCAACAATGGCAATTTAAACATCTGAATCATTGATAGCAAATAATATTAGAAATACAGAAATAGATTCATCTTTACTTGCATAGACCTTGGGAGACCAAGTTATGTTAGTGGTTTCAATTAGCTACATATTTCAATTGATTTGAAACAACTTATTCTAAAATAGCTACCCTCAGATATCCCACATAAGATTAAAAAGATAATGAGTGGTAATTGCTTTTAGATTGCTGATGAATTCATGGAAATAAATTTCAGCTTACGCAGCCGGGACTCGAGCCCCGATCTTTTTAGATTTAACGGGTGCTGATGCAGGTCCGACGGACCATCTACATACTAGGAGATACTGGTTCGAGCCCCGTCCACTTCAAACATTTTCGCTTCTACGTCAGTCTCGTCGCGAGAGGGGACTTTAATTCAAACTTTATGGATTAAGCTCCACCGATTAATCAACATCACCCAATACGTTAATTAATCAAATTTATATGAATCATAATATTCAGAAGAGTGATTTGCTATTGATGTATATATTTATAGTATTAATTCGAGACAGGATATTGTGACATCTTAACTTTCATGCATATGCAATTCTCTATTCTCTCAGCAGCTAGACAATATTATATGTAGAAGTAAGATTAGTTTGAAATGTCACACGTTATAAATTGCATTATACAATGAAATAATTGAAACGCGATTATACATCAGTATTACTGCAAATCGTCGTCACCTTTTTATATGGTGTAAGTAATGTATAGAAACTTCAATATTTTTATGGAGAAGTAATAATAATTTCTTAAACTACGGAAACACCGCTCTACTATTACGACTATGCCATTGAAGAAATTATTTTTTCAAAATGATTCAAACTTATGCATTGAGAGAAAAAAAAATAATTACCATATACCATATAAGGGATTATTCTGTGAATAAACTCGTATACTTCTATTTACGAAAATGTGCAATCTCCGTTTGCAAAAGAGCACAGAAAGACTCCTTTATTCCTGTCTGCACCATAAGAAATATTTAGCATACATTTGAGTTGCCGTGGCTTTAAGTTAAGATTTAGGTCACATTTCGCAATATGAGATATTTACCGAAATCAAATTTAAGTATAATGATATCGACTACGTGATACAACTAAATGTACACTCCTGGCCAAAATTAACGCAGCACCTCCCTAGCGATCCTTACGGCCGGTGCTGCGTTAATTTTGGCCAGGAGTGTACATTTAATTCCTTGGCTCGTCCGAGGTAGGTTATACACCACATTTAACAATATAAATCGAAGCGAAAGGATTCAAGGTCATTGAAACAAAACTTCAAGATAAACGGAACACTTTACGAAATATTGCTCGCTAATTTTGAAAAGAATTTTGTCGAAAAAGAAACGGAAAGAGAAAGCAAAAAAAACCTTGTGCGTGTATCTATGCAAGTAACTCTCACTTCTCCTCACAGAGATTCAGAATGTGGTGGGAAAGGGAAACTGCATTTTTATGACTCACGAAGCAAAGCACCAAGGCTAATCAGAAAAAAATCATGACTCCTGAAATGAAGCACTTAACTGTGACTTGTAAACTGGCAATAAATTAATGAAAAATCAGCCATGCTGTATTATTTTGAAAACAATACAGTGATAGCAACGGAAATGGAAAGCATAATATCTGAGACTTTTGATGAATCTCACCGTAGAATGCTATCTAAACTTCAAATTAACAACTTACATTGGTAAATCTCATCGCGGAATGGTATGAACTACAAATTCTCATAAAACCTGTAACCTTTTCCGTATTCGGATATTTAGAGTAAACGAAGGAAGGTTGTGTTTATTAGTAACTAGGGAAGCAATGCACCATAGCTCGAATTAGGAAATGAAAATAAAATTAAGCCAATCAGATGATAAGAATTGTGAAGTCCTACAGCTCAGGTTGATAATGTTCAAGAACGACATCCTATGAATGAATTTAAGAATTTAGTTTTTGAGAAAGTATAAGTATGAAATAATACTCTACTGCAGATGAATCCCGAATAAAAATCTCAATTAATCCATCTTTTTCTATATGAAGGGCTTTTCATACCCTTACGCATGACAGAGCGCACTGCATTCCTGTCTTATGCCGGCGTTCATTGGCATTCCCCCTCTTTGTCCACATAATACGAAAGAGCGAAGAAAGAGAGGGAATGATACCGTATTGATACATGAAAGACGGAAACGAAAGCTTAACGAACAATTGCGTCGCAGAGAATTGACTTAACGACCAAAAAAGGCTCTGAAAAGGAGAAGAAATTGCCTAGGCCATGGTATAGTTCTATTACATTCCAATCGTTGTTTAGACAGCGAATTGATATTAATACC
The DNA here is from genome assembly GCA_947579665.1 of Sympetrum striolatum. Classification (NCBI taxonomy): domain Eukaryota; kingdom Metazoa; phylum Arthropoda; class Insecta; order Odonata; family Libellulidae; genus Sympetrum; species Sympetrum striolatum. The sequence goes on from OX388351.1 coordinate 80,984,414, forward strand.
GAAGAACATGCTTCACCCTCGCTTGGCGCTTGAGATACGAATAGTGTAACGAGACCATCGACAACTGAATAAAATGATAAAGCGTGCAATCGCAAAGTAAAGGTCTGAGGTTTCAATTTTAACATAACTTCTTGTCGTTAAGATACAAAGAAACGAAAAAATTGTATAATGCGTAGCAGTAACATGGTGTTCGAATTTCGGAAAGAGCGAGGACTGAAGGCCGCCTGAGCCCATGATAATCACTTTTTCCTCTCCTTAATTGCCGTCTGTTTAACTACGGCTAGATTCCTCTCTCATACGTCGCCTATTCTTTCTCAAATGTGTCTAAGAGGATGAACCATTCGGCAGGATATTTACCAATATCAAAACAATAAATGGCTCGTGAATGCCTTAAATTGATCGTTTCACATGAATCAGTTCTAGCTGAAAAGGCTGACATGGAGTCTGAATAATATTCTTGAAACGATTTTAAGTTAACGTTAAACCTTTCGTAGACTATTCATCCACAGAAGTTGATATAAAATCTATTCCAATGTAAAAGCACTAAAATTCTATAAGAGAGTGGTAAATGCCAGCAACCAATTTCAACAGGGGTTGTGATAATTGATAAGAAAGTTTTATCTGATCAAATTATTACGATGACGAGTTAATCAGACGCTGTAAGTTTAATCTGATCGGCTGTCAAGATGATTGGGAATAGAAGGAGCCGCATTTTTATTGTATATAAGTGTACTTCAATACGTACTTCGATGTTAAGATTGTAATTCTGCAACTTCCAGCAATGATGAAAAATCCGTAGGCAATGTCTACTTCACGTTTGAAAAATTACTTTCTCATCCCTAAAAGTGACATAGGAATTTCATGCACTCTCTACGCTTCGACTACTACCGATTATTTACCAAAACACATTAAATCCAATCAATTGCACACAGTGCTTACAATGGTTCTAGGCGAGACAATTTCAACCGAGCATTCTTCCACTTGAACGGCAAATTGCAAGATATTTACAGATGTCATTACATAACGAAGAATACAGAATGAAATATAACGAGAGGTAAGAGAATTAAGAGCCCTTACCCAAATTGATCAAAGGTCTTTCCTCGCATTTCTTCCGGAAGGTCATCCCGTGGCCATTCCCTTTCGAAACGAAGTGCAGCAGAGACCCATCCATGTGAGAGTTAAAAGTTCAGTTTTTGAAACCTGGAAAAATACAAATACCAAATTAGTAAAACATCAAATGATTAAATTCAGACTGTACTCAACGCCCAAGAACAGGTATATTTCATAGCCGATAATTTTCAAATTGGGATGTCCGTTATATGAAACACTATTTCCGCGCCCTCTATGTTGTAATACATCAGGTACAATACAGGTGGGATCCAAAACAACGGATAACTAAAATAATAAATTTCCATGGACAGAGGTAAATATTGAGAAAATCATAAAATCGTTTTCCTCAAATTAGGTAGCTGAGACCAATATGGAATGGAAACACGATACCTATTTATCAATGCAATATTAAAGACGGGTAAACTTAAACAAAGGCTTGAGGAATAGAAAAAAGCATTGTTTTTATCTAAGAGAAAACTGAACGAAATAAAGATCTCATAGAGAAAGTGATTTCTGATTACTGATACTGATATCCGATAATTTTGCCGGATGGATCGTGCAAACAGCGAGTACTTAACAAATCCCCGGGTTCGAGTCCCACAATCGTCAGACTTTTTCTCTTGCGCTATTTCTCTTAAATTAAACTTTTAAGGCGTGAATTTCCATTCACCTTTTAAGTTTCAACTGAATTTTCCTTGATACGCTTACGTCATCAATTCAAGACCTAAACACAGAACGCAGTTATCATATCACATTCAAATATGATTACTAAATCGAATTAGAATCGGAAAATACGTGGAGGCTAAGTTTTACGCGAATGCATTAATTAAGTACGTTAGGATTCTACTTATTTAAGCGACGACCGAACTTAATATATTATACAACTACGCAAACTAAAAACGAGATTCCGCTACAACCACTTTGAATATATGGGAACTTATAGCTCACGAAAGCAATTATTTCTCTAAAACAAGAACGCGATCGAAGTTTGATTAAAATTTCTATATACTACTTACCATAAAAAGGAAATCCTTGGTGACGAACACAAACATCTTCGGGTCTTCAAACGTTGTTCTTTCATTTGTAAGGAAGATTCATTTACGGAAAAGTAATTATTGCAAAAAGAAAACGAAAGGCTGTAAAATATCACTCACGTTTACCAGTATCCATATTCAAAGAAAGTCACAAAAATATAAATTGTAACGGAAATTTGAAAACAACTGACATAACTTCCGCACCAGTCGGGATCCAGGCAGCAACTAAGGAAATTTCCATCAGGATAACGGTTGAACAAGACAGCTGAAATTTGATTGGTCGAATATGGATATTCCGTCGATGCCCACTACTTAAGTAAAACATTTCCATTAATAATAATTATAATTAAATTCGCCTTTAATTTTATAAAGTATCTTCTTAATTAAAAATTAAAATTTTTTGTAATTTTAATTTAGTTAATAACATTATTTATTTATAATTTGAGTTAATTTGGTCGTTTCCTCCAATGGGAATGCTCGACACATTGTAATGTTTTTACCGTTTAATTATAAGTTTTTTAATTGAAATACTGCTCTTTTTATCATGATTACTGAAAAACGTATAAAGTTTTTTTAAATATTAATATAATTTTTTTCTCCTCGTCGACCATAACAAAGGAAAGAATTTAGAGCATCAATACACTTCATCGAAAAACAAGTATTTTTAAGATTTCTATTCGAAGATATTTCGGTTGATAGAAAAAAATTATCAGATATTCTGCTCCTCGACAAAAAAAGACTGCAATACGTGATGCGGGACAATAAAAGTTGCTTCCTAGCTTGAGAATATCTACTTTACCTTTTTCTCCTCCTTCACATCTGATTCTTCGTTATGATGTAAATGGAGCTTAAATGCTAATATATCTTAGAAAGATAAGGTCCAAGGACCGTGAGGAGTTACAAGAATGGTCAAATATAGATAGGAGAGGGATTGCTAAAAAAATTAATTGAGGATACTACAGAAGGGAAATATACATGGGAAAGGCAACAGCATGCTTGGATGAATACATTTTTGTATTTTTTTACATATAGATTTTAGAGAGTACCTCAAGTCCTCACAGAACTTTAATCCGTTCATGAAGAAGATCAGAATTCTCAAAGAATTTCCACCACATTCCATCTCGACAACAAGGTCTCCCTTACGAATCCTATCTGTTTGAGGCCTTGAATGTGCTTAATAAATCCACAGGAATATTTGGCAATCCCTTTTCCCTTACACTCTCTTCATACTCGTTAAACGAAACCATTTTATAAAGAACTGATTTCAAATGTCAGCAAGCATGAAATCCTCTGAGGAAGTTGTCATTTCTTGCAAAAAACAAAGTGAGAAGAGAGACAGACTAATCTGCTTTATCCAGTTTTATTATCCACTAACATAGCATCATCATTATTATCAATAACACATCACCTTTGGGGCTGCGATTATTCACTAAATCCAGTAGCGGATAATTAAACTGTGGAAAAGAACTTGCCTTTTTTCCTTTCTCGTAATCGACAGTAACTTTTCAATTCTGTATTCCATGCATTCACTCCCACTATGAACAGGTTACACTCGAACTGTGGAGATTAATCCAAACGGAAACACCGTCTTGATAAGTTTATACTTATTCATTTCCCTTCGACTGTTATTATAACTTTGAAGTCACTCAAGAAAGATCGCCATGACACTCACGAACTCCTTGAAACCACGAGGTGAATACGTGGCCTTAACCGCGCTTTTGGTCTTTTTCGATCGTCACGAAAATGTGAAGTACGCAATTTGTGTGCGAGGAACTCTGAGAAATGTGAGGTGATTTTCACTGTGTTTCTCACAATGGCGGTCTTTCACCCATTCTAAATTTACCTGGAATATATTCTAGTGGATTTAAAATGTATATAAAAGATATTAGACTTATAGGGTATCCTCTGAATGCTCGAGTTGTGTAAGCAATATTGGTGTTAAACCTGAGACCTCAATCTTTTGGTATCTTCCTTCGTTAGTGACACGTGATTGAAATGTCTTCTCTCTTGTGTTTTGTGAAGTTTCTGACGTGAATGGTTTTACAATTTTGTGCTCTCGGTGACGGAACTACAGACAGCGAATGATATGAAGTGAGTACGATTTATAAAATATTTGTGTTTAGTGAGAAAAGGTAAGCTTAAGATACATTTCTGATCGTTTTACAATTCGATGGGTTCATGTGAACAAAACTGCCTATTCAACGCCATCGCGTTAGTATCCTAGTTATTAACCCCAAAGTTGAGGGCATATAACGTCTACCATTATTTTATTTTCTGTTTTCAGTTCTATGCCTTAAAACACAGACTTGAGCAATCCAGCTCCTATTAATCTTTGGCCACTCTCGTCCCTCCTATCGGTCCTTGAACCTCATCTTACTAAGATATTGTAACATTTAACCTCCATTTTCATCATGAAAAAGTATTAGAAGAGTGTTATAAGCATTAAAAGAATTTCTTTCATAATTTCAAAACGGTGAGATTTGAATGCATTTCTACGTCGAACATTTGTTTGATAAGGGAGGAAGAAAATATGATTTAGATATTCTCAAGCTAGGAAGCAACTTTTATTGTCCCGCATCACGTATTGCAGTCTTTTTTTGTCGAGGAGCAGAATATCTGATAATTTTTTTCTATCAACCGAAATATCTTCGAATAGAAATCTTAAAAATACTTGTTTTTCGATGAAGTGTATTGATGCTCTAAATTCTTTCCTTTGTTATGGTCGACGAGGAGAAAAACATTATATTAATATTTAAAAAAACTTTATACGTTTTTCAGTAATCATGATAAAAAGAGCAGTATTTCAATTAAAAAACTTATAATTAAACGGTAAAAACATTACAATGTGTCGAGCATTCCCATTGGAGGAAACGACCAAATTAACTCAAATCATAAATAAATAATGTTATTAACTAAATTAAAATTACAAAAAATTTTAATTTTTAATTAAGAAGATACTTTATAAAATTAAAGGTGAATTTAATTATAATTATTATTAATGGAAATGTTTTACTTAAGTAGTGGGCATCGACGGAATATCCATATTCGACCAATCAAATTTCAGCTGTCTTGTTCAACCGTTATCCTGATGGAAATTTCCTTAGTTGCTGCCTGGATCCCGACTGGTGCGGAAGTTATGTCAGTTGTTTTCAAATTTCCGTTACAATTTATATTTTTGTGACTTTCTTTGAATATGGATACTGGTAAACGTGAGTGATATTTTACAGCCTTTCGTTTTCTTTTTGCAATAATTACTTTTCCGTAAATGAATCTTCCTTACAAATGAAAGAACAACGTTTGAAGACCCGAAGATGTTTGTGTTCGTCACCAAGGATTTCCTTTTTATGGTAAGTAGTATATAGAAATTTTAATCAAACTTCGATCGCGTTCTTGTTTTAGAGAAATAATTGCTTTCGTGAGCTATAAGTTCCCATATATTCAAAGTGGTTGTAGCGGAATCTCGTTTTTAGTTTGCGTAGTTGTATAATATATTAAGTTCGGTCGTCGCTTAAATAAGTAGAATCCTAACGTACTTAATTAATGCATTCGCGTAAAACTTAGCCTCCACGTATTTTCCGATTCTAATTCGATTTAGTAATCATATTTGAATGTGATATGATAACTGCGTTCTGTGTTTAGGTCTTGAATTGATGACGTAAGCGTATCAAGGAAAATTCAGTTGAAACTTAAAAGGTGAATGGAAATTCACGCCTTAAAAGTTTAATTTAAGAGAAATAGCGCAAGAGAAAAAGTCTGACGATTGTGGGACTCGAACCCGGGGATTTGTTAAGTACTCGCTGTTTGCACGATCCATCCGGCAAAATTATCGGATATCAGTATCAGTAATCAGAAATCACTTTCTCTATGAGATCTTTATTTCGTTCAGTTTTCTCTTAGATAAAAACAATGCTTTTTTCTATTCCTCAAGCCTTTGTTTAAGTTTACCCGTCTTTAATATTGCATTGATAAATAGGTATCGTGTTTCCATTCCATATTGGTCTCAGCTACCTAATTTGAGGAAAACGATTTTATGATTTTCTCAATATTTACCTCTGTCCATGGAAATTTATTATTTTAGTTATCCGTTGTTTTGGATCCCACCTGTATTGTACCTGATGTATTACAACATAGAGGGCGCGGAAATAGTGTTTCATATAACGGACATCCCAATTTGAAAATTATCGGCTATGAAATATACCTGTTCTTGGGCGTTGAGTACAGTCTGAATTTAATCATTTGATGTTTTACTAATTTGGTATTTGTATTTTTCCAGGTTTCAAAAACTGAACTTTTAACTCTCACATGGATGGGTCTCTGCTGCACTTCGTTTCGAAAGGGAATGGCCACGGGATGACCTTCCGGAAGAAATGCGAGGAAAGACCTTTGATCAATTTGGGTAAGGGCTCTTAATTCTCTTACCTCTCGTTATATTTCATTCTGTATTCTTCGTTATGTAATGACATCTGTAAATATCTTGCAATTTGCCGTTCAAGTGGAAGAATGCTCGGTTGAAATTGTCTCGCCTAGAACCATTGTAAGCACTGTGTGCAATTGATTGGATTTAATGTGTTTTGGTAAATAATCGGTAGTAGTCGAAGCGTAGAGAGTGCATGAAATTCCTATGTCACTTTTAGGGATGAGAAAGTAATTTTTCAAACGTGAAGTAGACATTGCCTACGGATTTTTCATCATTGCTGGAAGTTGCAGAATTACAATCTTAACATCGAAGTACGTATTGAAGTACACTTATATACAATAAAAATGCGGCTCCTTCTATTCCCAATCATCTTGACAGCCGATCAGATTAAACTTACAGCGTCTGATTAACTCGTCATCGTAATAATTTGATCAGATAAAACTTTCTTATCAATTATCACAACCCCTGTTGAAATTGGTTGCTGGCATTTACCACTCTCTTATAGAATTTTAGTGCTTTTACATTGGAATAGATTTTATATCAACTTCTGTGGATGAATAGTCTACGAAAGGTTTAACGTTAACTTAAAATCGTTTCAAGAATATTATTCAGACTCCATGTCAGCCTTTTCAGCTAGAACTGATTCATGTGAAACGATCAATTTAAGGCATTCACGAGCCATTTATTGTTTTGATATTGGTAAATATCCTGCCGAATGGTTCATCCTCTTAGACACATTTGAGAAAGAATAGGCGACGTATGAGAGAGGAATCTAGCCGTAGTTAAACAGACGGCAATTAAGGAGAGGAAAAAGTGATTATCATGGGCTCAGGCGGCCTTCAGTCCTCGCTCTTTCCGAAATTCGAACACCATGTTACTGCTACGCATTATACAATTTTTTCGTTTCTTTGTATCTTAACGACAAGAAGTTATGTTAAAATTGAAACCTCAGACCTTTACTTTGCGATTGCACGCTTTATCATTTTATTCAGTTGTCGATGGTCTCGTTACACTATTCGTATCTCAAGCGCCAAGCGAGGGTGAAGCATGTTCTTCGGTATTAATATCAATTCGCTGTCTAAACAACGATTGGAATGTAATAGAACTATACCATGGCCTAGGCAATTTCTTCTCCTTTTCAGAGCCTTTTTTGGTCGTTAAGTCAATTCTCTGCGACGCAATTGTTCGTTAAGCTTTCGTTTCCGTCTTTCATGTATCAATACGGTATCATTCCCTCTCTTTCTTCGCTCTTTCGTATTATGTGGACAAAGAGGGGGAATGCCAATGAACGCCGGCATAAGACAGGAATGCAGTGCGCTCTGTCATGCGTAAGGGTATGAAAAGCCCTTCATATAGAAAAAGATGGATTAATTGAGATTTTTATTCGGGATTCATCTGCAGTAGAGTATTATTTCATACTTATACTTTCTCAAAAACTAAATTCTTAAATTCATTCATAGGATGTCGTTCTTGAACATTATCAACCTGAGCTGTAGGACTTCACAATTCTTATCATCTGATTGGCTTAATTTTATTTTCATTTCCTAATTCGAGCTATGGTGCATTGCTTCCCTAGTTACTAATAAACACAACCTTCCTTCGTTTACTCTAAATATCCGAATACGGAAAAGGTTACAGGTTTTATGAGAATTTGTAGTTCATACCATTCCGCGATGAGATTTACCAATGTAAGTTGTTAATTTGAAGTTTAGATAGCATTCTACGGTGAGATTCATCAAAAGTCTCAGATATTATGCTTTCCATTTCCGTTGCTATCACTGTATTGTTTTCAAAATAATACAGCATGGCTGATTTTTCATTAATTTATTGCCAGTTTACAAGTCACAGTTAAGTGCTTCATTTCAGGAGTCATGATTTTTTTCTGATTAGCCTTGGTGCTTTGCTTCGTGAGTCATAAAAATGCAGTTTCCCTTTCCCACCACATTCTGAATCTCTGTGAGGAGAAGTGAGAGTTACTTGCATAGATACACGCACAAGGTTTTTTTTGCTTTCTCTTTCCGTTTCTTTTTCGACAAAATTCTTTTCAAAATTAGCGAGCAATATTTCGTAAAGTGTTCCGTTTATCTTGAAGTTTTGTTTCAATGACCTTGAATCCTTTCGCTTCGATTTATATTGTTAAATGTGGTGTATAACCTACCTCGGACGAGCCAAGGAATTAAATGTACACTCCTGGCCAAAATTAACGCAGCACCGGCCGTAAGGATCGCTAGGGAGGTGCTGCGTTAATTTTGGCCAGGAGTGTACATTTAGTTGTATCACGTAGTCGATATCATTATACTTAAATTTGATTTCGGTAAATATCTCATATTGCGAAATGTGACCTAAATCTTAACTTAAAGCCACGGCAACTCAAATGTATGCTAAATATTTCTTATGGTGCAGACAGGAATAAAGGAGTCTTTCTGTGCTCTTTTGCAAACGGAGATTGCACATTTTCGTAAATAGAAGTATACGAGTTTATTCACAGAATAATCCCTTATATGGTATATGGTAATTATTTTTTTTTCTCTCAATGCATAAGTTTGAATCATTTTGAAAAAATAATTTCTTCAATGGCATAGTCGTAATAGTAGAGCGGTGTTTCCGTAGTTTAAGAAATTATTATTACTTCTCCATAAAAATATTGAAGTTTCTATACATTACTTACACCATATAAAAAGGTGACGACGATTTGCAGTAATACTGATGTATAATCGCGTTTCAATTATTTCATTGTATAATGCAATTTATAACGTGTGACATTTCAAACTAATCTTACTTCTACATATAATATTGTCTAGCTGCTGAGAGAATAGAGAATTGCATATGCATGAAAGTTAAGATGTCACAATATCCTGTCTCGAATTAATACTATAAATATATACATCAATAGCAAATCACTCTTCTGAATATTATGATTCATATAAATTTGATTAATTAACGTATTGGGTGATGTTGATTAATCGGTGGAGCTTAATCCATAAAGTTTGAATTAAAGTCCCCTCTCGCGACGAGACTGACGTAGAAGCGAAAATGTTTGAAGTGGACGGGGCTCGAACCAGTATCTCCTAGTATGTAGATGGTCCGTCGGACCTGCATCAGCACCCGTTAAATCTAAAAAGATCGGGGCTCGAGTCCCGGCTGCGTAAGCTGAAATTTATTTCCATGAATTCATCAGCAATCTAAAAGCAATTACCACTCATTATCTTTTTAATCTTATGTGGGATATCTGAGGGTAGCTATTTTAGAATAAGTTGTTTCAAATCAATTGAAATATGTAGCTAATTGAAACCACTAACATAACTTGGTCTCCCAAGGTCTATGCAAGTAAAGATGAATCTATTTCTGTATTTCTAATATTATTTGCTATCAATGATTCAGATGTTTAAATTGCCATTGTTGCGTAGTATCTTATACTCGTCTCCGAACGATCTGCACTAAGTTCATTTTCCTCTTATGTCAGAACCGTCCTTATTACTGTTCCTTGTGCCCTCGAAGAAAATTTTCCTACTCTAATATTGTGTTTAGAAATGTTGATGAGTACGGTTTTAAGATCTTAGTGGATCACCGTTACATAACATCTTAGAAGTATATTAATGCTACCCGCGATATTTTTCTTTGCACCGGAAATTTTATTTTTTTATTATTCTCTTCTTGGTATTACCATATTCATTAATAAATTATTAATTATTTTGGTGTTTCTATTCTTTCCAGTTTTTAGAAAGTGAACTTGCTCAAATTCGAGAAAGCTTTGCCGTATGACTCATTCTTCACAATTGCGAGTTACCAGCGTCAACGGAAGAGACTCGGGCTACAACGGCGGGCTGGATCTACAAGTTAAGTAAAAAGACTATACTTTCATATTTAGTAGTTCATTTTTTTAATTTCATCATCTTGTGGTATTTCGAAGTATTAAATATTCTTAATTTCATATTAAGGAAGAGATTTGAGATATTCTAGAAGAACTGTGCGTGATTAATTGAATTTGAGATTAGTTGAAAATAATCAGTTTAAGCGGCAGCGCAGACTTTCTATAAATTTACTATTTGATGTAAAGGAAATATAAGAAAAGGATATAGGTTTTTCGGGTACCTACATTCTTTTATATGAGGATGTAATAAATGTATTGCTTTTTAATACAAAAGAATAATGACACACTTGGTCGAATGATCCCTCGACTGAAAATACTTCAGTGTTTAGCTTGTATTATTCAGGTTTATGCAAGCAGTTGTTTTTAATTTACAATTGCATTATTAAGAACATTGTCATTCCCTTGCTGACAGTGATTTCACGAAATCAATTTACAGTTTTTGCTTATTAAAGTTATCTTAATTTATAGTTTTTGCTTCTAAATTTTCACAAAGAGCTTTAAATTAATATTCTTGTTTCTTCACACCGCCTTATGTAGGTGATGACATCCAGTAAGATCATAGTTTGGTGTTATATCCGTTCTTATTTAGTTAGTTTAGTTGTAATTTCGTGCTTCACAACTCAAAGCTACTCACACATAAGTAAAATGTGTATTTTGGATTTTACTGGAAATAATGGCCCTTTCCATCCTCCTTCGCAAAGGAAAACATGAATATGATTAAGGTTAGGAAAATAAATATTTTAGGAAGTTCATATTTTAATGGCATGAATATTTCTATCTCGCAACTTCGAATCGCTTTCGTATAGCCACCTTCAATAAGTAATTTCGTCTCTAACCGTAAGTGTCTTCTTTTGTGGAGGCACTCTTATCAGTTCAAATCATTGGCTTGTATCAACCAACTGATTTTCATACATATTAATAAGATAGGATGTAACATTTTAAGATTAATTTCCTCAATCTTCCTTCCATTTCGAGGACTTGATGGTGCCCTTCGAAAACCAGGAAAACTCCTTCGACGGCCAATCGAAAGTAGAGGGAAGAAGTTGCACAGGGTGCGGGAAGGAGCTGAGGTCCTTGATTCGGCATCAGTGACATGGTCTAAAAAGCCCTTCTTCTCAAGCGTTACCAATATCCTGCCCGAAAAATCCGGACGTTCCAAAGTAGGATGGTTTAGGACGTCATTATTGAGCACATCAACAGGGTACAGCACTACCAGACAACGACCCCAGGTTGCGAAACGAATAAGGGAACCCCAGGGCGAACCCCTAAAGCTCACTCTAACCCGGAAGATGAATAAGACATGAAATACATTCTTTATCTTCCGAGCCAAAATATATTTTCTCTGATGTATAGAATAAAAATTTGTAAGGCCGGAACTTGTATAGTGTACCATGACTTGAAATTTATGTAATACGGATATAAAAAGACTTAGAGCCCTAAGCCAAAATAACTCTTGCCGAATGTATAGATTAATTATGATTTGTAAGGCTGATCTATGTATAATTTATATATTCTGTACCTTTTCAATGGATTTCCCGTATTTTTCCTAGTGCCTAATTGGAAATAAAGAGTAAAATTAGTGGATGGGGGATGGTTATGAAGAGGAAGACGCGATTTAAGGGGAGACGGGTGGAATGGAGCGAATTTTGGGCGATATTGTGGAAGGGAAGTTATTGGGTAGGACAAAGTGTTGGCTCAAGTTCTAGGTGAAGCAGTGGGCGGGAAGTGCGGGGGTGGTTGGGTTAGAGGGAGGGAGAGGAGTGGGTCGGTTACAAAGAGGGATGGGAATGGGTGGGGTAAAGGGAGGAATGGGAGTGGATGGGATAGAGGGAGGGATGGGAGTGGGTGGGATAGAGGGGGGATGGGATTGGGTGGGGTAGAGGTAGGGGTGGGGATGGGTGGGGTAGGAGGAGGGATGGGATTGGGTTGGGTAGAGGGAGGGGTTGGTGTGGGTGGGGTAGAATGAGGGATGGGAGTGGGTAAGGTAGAGGTAGATATGGGAGTGTATGGGGTATAGGGGAGGATGGGGGTGGGTGGGATAGAGGGAGGGATGGTAGTTTTGTTGTAGAGGGAGGGATGCGAGTGGGTGTGGTAGACGGAGGGATAGGATTGGGTGCGTTAGAGGTAGGGGTGGGGATGGGTGGGGTAGGGGGAGGGATGGGAGTGGGTGGGGTAGAGGGAGGGATGGGAGTGGGTTGGTTAGAGGGAGGGGTGGGATTGGATGGGGTAGAGGGAGGGACTGGAGTGGGTGGGGGAGAGGGAGGGATGGGATTGGGTGGGGTAGAGGTAGGGGTGGGGATGGGTGGGTTAGAGGGAGGGATGGGATTGGGTGGGTTTGAGGGAGTGGTGGGCTAGAGGGAGGGGTGGGATTGGAAGGGGTAGAGGGAGGGACTGGAGTGGGTGGGGTAGAGGGAGGAATGGGATTGGATGGGGTAGAGGTAGGGGTGGGGATGGGTGGGTTAGAGGGAGGGATGAGAGTGGGTGGGTTAGAGGGAGGGATGGGACTGGGTGGGTTTGAGGGAGGGGTGGGGTTGGAAGGGGTAGAGGGAGGGATAGGAGTGGGTGGGGTAGAGGAAGGGATGGGAGTGGGTGGGGTAGAGGGAGGGATGGGAGTGGGTGGGGTAGAGGGAGGGAGGGGAGTGGGTGGGATAGAGGGAGGGATGGGATTGGGTGGGGTAGAGGTGTTGGTGGGGATGGGTGGGGTAGGAGGAGGGATGGGATTGGGTTGGGTAGAGGGAGGGGTTGTTTGGGTGGGGTAGATGGAGTGATGGGATTGGGTGGGGTGGAGGGAGGGAAGGGACTAGGTGGGGTAGTGGGAGGGGTGGGATTGGGTAGGGTAGTGGTAGGGGTAAGGGTTGGTTTGGTAGAGGGAGGGATGGGATTGGGTGGGGTTGAGGGAGGGATGGGATTGGGTGGGGTTGAGGGAGGGATGGGAGTAGGTGGGGTAGAGGGAGGGGTGGGATTGGGTACGGTAGAGGTAGGGATGGCAGTTGGTGGGGTAGAGGTAGGGGTTAGGGTAAGTTTGGTAGAGTAAGGGATGGGATTGGTCGGGGTAGAGGGAGGGATTGAGTGGGTGGGTTAGAGGGAGGGGTTAGGGTATGTTTGGTAGAGTAAGGGATGGGATTGGGTGGGGTAGAGGGAGGGATGGGAGTTGGTGGGGTAGAGGGAGGACGCGTGTGGGTGGGTTAGAGGGAGGGATGGGAGTGGGTGGGTTAGAGGGAGGGATGGGAATGGTTGGGGTAGAGGGAGGGATGGGAGTGGATGGGTTAGAGGGAGGGATGCGAGTGGGTGGGTTAGACGGAGGGATTGGAGTGGGTGGGTTAGAGGGAAGGATGGGAGCTGTTGGGTTTGAGGGAGTGGTGGGTTAGAGGGAGGGGTGGGATTGGAAGGGGTAGAGGGAGGGACTGGAGTGGGTGAGGTAGAGGGAGGGATGGGATTGGGTGGGGTAGAGGTAGGGGTGGGAATGGGTGGGTTAGAGGGAGGCATGGGAGTGGGTGGGTTTGAGGGAGGGGCGGGATTGGAAGGGGTAGAGGGAGGGATAGGATTGGGATTGGGATCGTTTTAAATTTCTCGACTATTTTTATTGCTAAGTTTGTACATTTTTACTTTTACATATATATTCTGTGAGTGAATTCATTCTGAATGATTTGCACCACTAACTGATTTATATCGAAATAAATAAACTACCTGTACTTTGTGTAATGGTGGAAAGAATACATATGTTCTCTTTCCACCATACCTTGAGTGGTCAAAAGAACTTCGACTGCCAATTTAGTTCCCCATATTCCGCTCCCGCCGCACAGTGGGCTAGAATCGAAAAAAGCTGGCCAAAAATAAGAAAGTGCTTTTTTTGAGTGTGGACTTCGAAATCACAAACATATCTTAAGCAACTATTAACTTAAAAAATTGATATATAACTAATGTACAAAGTATAATAATGGTTAAAATCTACAAAAGAACGAATCAGAATCGTATTGGCTCGATGTTCCTCTCAAAATATGAGAGAATAACGGAGGACGGTGTTCCGCGGAGCGGATTTGGCCCTTGTATCGTTGTCGAAAAGTCGATTTATAAATTATTGGGGCAAATTGGGGCAAGATTTTATTTCAAATTCCCATTAAGGAAGGTTCATAGCTTATTGTGGTGTAAGTAATCCCGTGTCATACGGTGTCTCAATCTACTATTTTCCTCGCCTTAAGTAAAACTTTGTTCCAAAATAAGGGTCAGCCATTTTGTAATGAAAAGTATATAAATATTCGACAGAGCTCATTGAAACCAAGTCTCATGAAGGAAAAAAAAACATATTTATAATATGGAATCATATTTTACCTGATGACTTTCCCAGTTTGGGTTCCCAATCGACTTGAAGTTGAAGAATTTCGCGAAAAATCGGAAACTGGACATTTTCGCGAAAATTGGTCAACTTTGACGCCCTGTAGAATTGTAACGTGTGAGAATCAACAAAAATGATTTCGCAGTTATATGTAGAATTTATTTTAAAATGACCATGCGAAGTTTCAAAGTCCTCACTCAAAAAAAGCACTTTCTTATTTTTGGTCAGCTTTTTTCGATTCTAGCCCACTGTGCGCCGGGAATCGAACCGGGGACCGCATTCGCCTAAGCCGAACTTCGCTATCCAACTCATACCCATTTTTGTAAACTGGAATTCATTGCTTATTTCCGTGCTTTCGTCAGGGAATTTCAGCAATGAGAGACTAGGTGATCAATCTGTCAATTTCCATTTTTCCTGATTCGTATCTGCAAATGATACGCTGTGATTGATATTTTACAATGGCGAGACTTTCTGCTTGCGTTACGCAATCGATGATTCTTTTTTTGCTGAGAGCGTACCGCATTTGCTTCCTCGTTCAAATAAATTCACACGGAATGATTTCCGATACGGGAATACTTTTGCTCGAAACGCTGGTGGTACAGATTCTTCGGGGAAATTATTCCACGGAGTCTCGAACAATTTTATTGCTCGCTCGAGAAAAAAAATCAACTTTTTTCTCGCACATGTCCGAGAGCGCCTAAGCTAGGTTCTAAGGAGAAAAGGAAGTTTTAGTTCTTTCTCTTGTGATTCGCTTACGTGATATTGCAGGCACTTTTCTCTTTTGATGCCTCATTTACAGTGTATCATTTCGTGGGAAAATTAAAAGATATCCTTATGGTTAGAAGACTGTTACAATCAATTATATAAGTTAAATAAGAGGCATTATGAATAATGAAGGCAGTGGAAATTCATAACAAATTAGAGGATGAAAACAAAGGAGAGGATTATTAAAATATTTCAGATTTTTATCGATTCCGATAAAAAGAGGGTTTGAAGACGCGAAATTTGCTGAAGAATTATAATCTTTTTAATTGGATTGGCCAAATTTTTACTTTTTAATTTTTATGTATTTAATTTTTTATTTTTTATCTTTAGTTTATTAAATGAATTATGCAATAATATTCATTGAAGTGAGAAGCATTTAGAAGGACTGCTTGTATTTGGGAAGATATTCTTCGAATATTTTTTCAGAACTTAAAAGTGTATTTTGCGATATTGTCAGTTATTCTAAATTTCATACTCTATTCCATTCCTCAGTTCCAAAATGATCTAAATTAAATAATTTTAGGAACAACCATAACGCAGGCTTTCACGACATGTGTGTATTGGAAATACAATTATTTCTACATAAATTGGCGATTACTTTAAAGGTTGAGAATGGAAGTCTGCAACAAAGATTAGGCACTTTGAGATACAAAAAAATCTGGGTTATTAAAATCCTGTCACTGAAATAATGTAAAGTATTGCAGAGACTATTAATTCATTTTTATGTTCAAATAAATTTTACTCCTAACTGTAAAATAAATTTCACTCTCCCCAATACTTAATCAGTGCACTGCTATAATCTCCATTCCGTCCTTCCGTGTAAGTTTAAGGTACTTGTTCGAATTTCAATTCCAGCAATTCTGGACGGCGTAGGAGGCGAACCTTCCAGATACCGCTAGCAAGGATCAAGTTAAACTCGGTATATGTACATGATTAACTGTAAACCAGATACAAGAGGAAATTCACACGGCAGAGACAATGTCGATATATGCAGCGAGAAAGGCGACACAGTGTTTCTCGGGTCAACCTCTGGGTTCCGTTAGAGGTCAGGTCATACGCGCACACCGATTCTGGGGAGTAATTGCATTTCCATAACGGATGTCTGACTCATCACTTTTGACTGGAAATCCTAAAACGGGAAGACTGCGTTATGTTTCGGAGTTCGTGTATTTCATATATCTTTCGCGAATTTTTTCGGGGTGCAGCAACGTATGTGGGTTCCAAATGGCGTCGATGGATGGCCTCTCTTAATGCGAGGACATTCGTCAGGCGCTCATTTGAATTCCGTCTCTCTGAATCACATTCCACAATCCTGAGTAATCAAGTGCGTGGTTTGAAGTTAAGATTTAGCAGATATGTTGTCACAGACATCGAAACCAAAACTATCCTATTTGTATACCTACAGATGACATTTTAAACTGAAAAATAAAACGTACGGATATTTTATACATCGGAAGGGACTTCGTTCTCCACCGCAAGGTATGTTCATTCCAGCTGAGTTTCCTAACCGCTGTCTTCCAAGCAAACTGCTGTCCCCAACAATGCAATACAATACATAAGTACAAGAATACCTCATGATTCCACCTTAGCAACATAATGTCACCCAAAACGATACAGAATTAGGGGTTTTTAGTAATATAACCTTGTAGTAATTATTAATATAATATGAGATGAACCTAGATGTAAAGTTCAAAACAAATTAGAAAATACCGGACTGTAGGAAATAAATTCTTTTCCATCTGAACGGTTCTTCAAAATTGAAGGCTGTAATTTATGTCCATTTTTGCGATTTTATTCAGCCAAATCAACAGAAATTTTATTTCGTTCCAAATATTACTTTAGTTTGTTTGTATATGTTTATTTATCTTTATAATTAAGTTAGTTGTAATCAATTGTTTATGATTCAATAATGTAAACATTTCTTGTAAATCTCCAAAGTTTTGGTGGAAGAGTTTTATTTATTTTGTCTGATCTCGCTGTAGAAGTAAAATAATAATAATTATACTATCAACTTTTTTTCCTTGCTCTAGGGAAATATTTTCTCTAAAATACAGGTCTAGCATTTCGTTATGTGACGAATGCATATATTCAATTGCGATAATTTAAATCAAGAATTATAAAGGAACGGTTTATAAGATAACCTTTAAGTTTAATCGATAATTTTCGTTCTATAGGTTCGCCATCGCTTTGAAGTTGAATAATTTCACGATATACCGTCATTTTTCGCAAATTTTGTCAACTTTGGCCCCTTTTATAATTTGAATGCGCAGAAAACAACGTTAATAATTGTTTAGTTGTACGCGGAATTTAAGCTACAATATTCGCGCGAAGGTAAACTTCCGCTAAAAAACCATTTTCGTATTTTCGCCAGCTTTTTCGATTCTGGCCCACCACTCACTTTCGACGGAATCATGTCCGTTCCTTAAGTTGTCCTACGTTCACGTTCTAGACTAAATATCTAAAAGCATACGCTATGAGTCCCACAATCCGTCTATTGTTTTAGATTCAAACACGTAAGAACCGATCATTACTTCGAAAAACATGTTGTTTACGATACTGGTAGCTGGATGCCATTTTCTCGTAGACCTTCTGGTACTGCCGATGAATTACCGTCCGACCGTTCGAAATGGAGCATTTCATTCTGCCAATGCGTGCGTCTGCGGAAGGTAAAAAACGGGACCTTCTGGGAAGCACATCCATAGAGACACGCTAACTTTTTTCGCTAGCGATGCCAGGTAGCGGCGGTGGGAGTGGTGGCTTGAGGGCACCCTCCGCCGGTAGCTCATCCCCCCGGGAAGAGGGACCAGACGAGGGCCCCATATCGCAATCTTCTTCTTTCTCACTATCACGGACGAGAGGCTTTTCGACTCTATCGCCGATCGCCCGCAAAGGGTCTATTTCCATTCATTTCGTATGAGGTTCCGTGATATTGGGAGTGATGAAGTCGAGATTAAAAGTTTTCTCGTGCCTTGGATTTCTTGTGGGAGCGGTCGCTTCTGAAGAAAAAATCCATCCGCGGTAATGGTCGCTGAAAATTTGTGTTTTCGTTTCGGGTTTTGAAAGAGAAGTGAAACATCGTGAATGATGTTATTACGTGGGCTAAATTCAAAAGGGATTGACGTTTAAAAGTGTCCGATGTTACACAACTCAGGGGACTCCAAATGTTTACACACGAGGGCCTCATTAGCTGCTATAAAGACTTCCGGGACTCAAACAACACATACACCTCCGTATACTTCAAAATTATTGTTCTCTTTCGACTTTATATGTAAACTGATTGTAGTGGTCCACTTTTTATAGTTGATTCCAGCCAGTATTTGCTATTTTTCACTTAAAACATCAAGGGTTAGAACAGAGAATTCTATGAAACATATAGGAAGGAACTAAATATATCACAGCTCGCTTTGCAATTCACATGAAGTAAGTTAATTCTCAGATTTAATTTAAATAACGACACAAGAAAGCATTCCTATTCGTGACCAACGTAAGTAACGATCTAACTTATATTATGAAAGTTATACTGTTGATACGCAACTAATCATTTTAGGAGAAGAATCCAAGTCGGCAATTCGGCTCCTAAATTGACGTTCATTGAAATCCTAGATTAAAAAATATCAGAAATTGAACCCAACATATATTATGAATATGTCATTACGAGCAATTTATTTTGTGCTCGTTACGTATTAATGTTTCTTAGAATATATAACTTCTATTTCCAATTTTATTTCAATTTTACTTTCTCATAAAGCAACAATTGCTTGAGGTGGTAAATTACGAATCGAATTTAGTCCATTATTTGTGAAGATACACCGAAACTGAAATCCTTGAATCCCCTTTGAGGAAATAAAGAACAAATATATTTTCGATAGGCGACCCAAAATTAGAAAATTTCTAGCTACTATCTATTAGTAGCTCAAAATGAACCATTTTTGGAGCAACGCTAATTTAGGCTACGTCTGGCTTAGCCAGAGACCGCAGCGGCAAAAAGAGCCGCTGGCAAGATGGCGGTTGTATTCGGACGGCGATTACATCTCGTGGAATGAAATATCACGAAGATAGAGAGAGGGATGTCGAGTTTTTTCCCCGACCGATGCATTCGACGCAGATCAAGTTCATGTCATACATTTATAATCGCGCAAGAATAGCGGATATTATATGACATAGCGGAGGAATTCGTTTTGTTAGCATCGGCGAAGGAAGTGCTTCCGAAGGCGGCTCGTCTTTTGGAAACTAATTTGACGTGACTGAAACGGATGGGGATGCGAAATTTTTTGCACCGAGGGAATGGCCGGCAATAAATTAATCGATGATTCCGTAATATTTTATACGGAGGAATATTGCCAGCGGGGAGAGTATCCAACTTTGTTACGCAAAAGAAAGAGCTCGATCGCTAATTTTATAAAGGCTCATACGTTTGCGTCTCTATACTCAAATATTCCGTGAAAAAGGTGGCCTCCCCTGTAATGGATGGTCATCATTCATTACCGTACCCATAAATAACATATTAGCATCTTTTATTCGCTAAAATCGCATGGGCATGGGCAAAATGCATAAGGCAGTCGTTGCGGTCTATTAGGCAGATTTAATTGATCGAATATTTTATTATGAATCATTTTAGTTACAAAGATAACTCTCCGCTAAGAAATTAATTTTGTATTAGGTAAAATGACATTATGTAAGTAGAATTAAAATGATTTCTTTCGGAAGGAAGTTATAAGCTATTGATATCCATACTAATGCAAACGTTTTAATAATTATGCGCTGCTAATACTGTGCATAATCTTTGTCTCCATTTCTATTTGTCTACTCTCGCGAATCTACGTTTAAATTTCATGTGATTATATAACACTGCGTTTAAAGGCAAAATGGTATGAATTAGGGTCTTCCACAATAGTTAGGTACCGAGCGGTTGCTCGATGGGATATTTAGAAGTAACCGATAATATATGCCCAATAGAGAGAGCTTCCGGATATCCAAGTTAGCATCATATCTTAAAATAATCACCAAGCATCCATATCTAAAAAAATACTGCGTGCTTGAAGAAGATTAGCATAGAAAAGTCTTGGAAGAATCTATATACCGAAACTCTAAACTTTAATACACAGAATAAAACTAAAGATGAACTAAAAAGGAAAAATAGAAGAAAAGCAAATTAAAGCAAGATACTTAATGTTTTCAATTAAAGATTCCGGCTGCAGCATCCTTCTGTATTTTAACAATTAATGTGCCATATTTGTTGGAAGGTTAGTGAAACAGGTTTAAATAAATTTTAAAAGGGCAACATCGGATTTCCTTTTGAAATTCATTTCTGATAAAAATAGCTATGAAAATGTCCCTAGATGATTTACTTGTTTGTTCTACTTGAGATTATCCACGCATTGTATGTAACCTCGCAGACAAGCGTCGCATTACAGAGCGTATCGATTGATTATATATCAAAGATTAGATTAAACTTGCTCAAGAAGTAGATTTTAAGTGTTACGAGAACCCTGTTAGGTAGACTAAGGTGTAAAGGTAGACGTAGAACAGTGCTTTAGTAAACTTTTATTAATCTACTATTACTTGGATTATACTAATCTATCGCTCAACATAAACAACTGAGGAATAGTCGACCCCTAAACATCGATCAACGGATGTATATGAATGTTAATACATAAAATTATAGCCCTAGAATCAAGAACCGCCACAGGAAAACTATAGACAAAAAATACTCCGCTAATAGTGATTTGCAACGAAACTATCGCCCAACTAGAACACCTAAGACCACTAATCAAGTGGAAACCCTTCTCCGGATGGCAGACGTACCCATTTAATCCTAAAATTAGATAGACTAAAATGCCTGGACAAAATCCCAATTATCTCCATGCAGTCGTTGCTGGAAAGATGGGGTTAAAACTCGAAACTAAAAGACTTAATGACCGCATGGAGACCATCTGCTGAGGACTCACGACTTCCCCATCAAAATCGAAGGCAAAAAACAACGGTGCCCGCCAGAAGGATCTCCACCTTTTACTTGTGCGAGATTACAGTAGTCATGGAGTATCATGGGCCACCGCTCCCCAAGGACCTTATGGGCAATCGGTTTAAAGGGGAGATAATAGAGAATTCGACCATTCCAAATTGAGGTCCTCCAGACTTCTCACCCAAGGCCGTTGAAGATGAAGTCCAGTCTTAGGAAATATTT
Organism: Sympetrum striolatum; assembly: GCA_947579665.1. NCBI lineage: Eukaryota > Metazoa > Arthropoda > Insecta > Odonata > Libellulidae > Sympetrum > Sympetrum striolatum. The sequence goes on from OX388351.1 coordinate 81,006,128, forward strand.
CCGTGGGATAAGTGCCGGTTTCCGAGGGGTCGCAATTTCGAAAAAATTCCCACCAGCGGAGCGCAAATACAGCATATTACGGGTCTGAAGGTTTCTGGACGAGAGTGGCGACCGCCTTAACTAAAAGTTGTACGTGGCGAAGGAAGAGCAACTACCGGTTTTATTTTAGGAAAATCTACGAAATAAGCAAGAAATTCGTCGAAAGCGTACCTTCTGGAAGTTTACTGGATTGAACACTGGAACGAGAGTGGCAGATATGGTTCAGGCGCCGGATACTATTAAGGGCGGAAAATTGCTTCTCTTGTGATTTATACCGTCGAAAAAACGGTGTGTAATTTGGGTTCTGAAGCGTCAAATTTCGAGGTGGCACGCAATATGTAGATATTTTATAAATCAAGGCTGAGTGGACATTTTTCAATTCCGACCGTTGAAATTCCTAAAAGGCGATCCTCCGGAACATCGAGTCAAATATTTTAGCTTTTTCATTCCGAAAAATCATCCATAAGCCATATTTTAACAAAACCTCACATTTATTGGCCACCTGTGACTACTGCCATTACAGTTCTTATGAAACAACGTGTACCTAAAGGATGCATTTGCTCGTATCATTTTTGAATTTCTATGCCAAAACTGGCAAATGTGCATGAATTAATGAAATATTCTTCATTTGAAAAATGGGGAATGGTGATTGGGAAGAAATCCAAAAGCTATAGGCCAGACTATTAGAGATGTTAATAGGGTAGATTGAGTAATGGTGGTGTTATTACACCCCCTGCCATACCTCTCTGGCGGCTCGCAGGGCATATATCTAAATCTAAAAATCTATAACTCCACTACTCGGCTACGAACAATGCATGCAGTGAAAATAATACATTTATCACAAGAAGAAAAAAGAAGCATGGTCGAAGGTTAGGTCTTATCTATTGGTACAGAAGAGGGAAAGGGATGTATCTTTCATTTAATTTTTCCTCTGTCTTCTTCATGGCTGTAATAACATGGAAGTTGTCGAAGTAAGTCTGGCGCTAATTAATGGTTTTTTCCTGTACATGTGTGATTGAATGGAAGTGGTTTTCACAGTTCCCCTTATGAGGAGTGTCTTCAATCATTGCATCAGTGAAGAAAATAAAACGAACTGCTTTACTCATCCCTGAATCCCTCTCCAGGAGTTTCGGTAGTTAAAGATGGAAAAGAATTGTTAAAACTGTCTTTCGAGATGAGTACTTTAAAGAAAGATCAGGTCAAAGAAAAAAAATCTCAAAACAATGCGAACGACCGATACTTAAACTTATGCGTGAAACAAAAATTAGAAATCCGTGTATAATGACGTAAGAGTTTATTTCGCTCAACATTCCGAGCAATGAGTAATTCTAGAACTTTAAAAAAGTTAAGAAAGTGTTACTGCCACATCAAGCAAGTGCGCCACAGAACTGAAAATGAATATGAGTTCGTACGTATGTCGAGAGCTCGGTAATTCGGTAAGACATTGATATGCATCATTCTCAAAACTTAATAAAATAAAAAACAAGCCGCCTTTCGGCGTGTGGCAGGGGGTGTAAACACCAGTTGAATCTAAACTACTTCCTTATTCGGTTATTTTCGCGTATCGTTCGCGAAAAGAATGAATTTTTAAAACGATTCGAACTAGCATCTATTTCTCTTAACTTACGCTCATTATCAGACCGACCGAGGTAGCAGGGGGTTGCATGATACCGATTGTATCTTCATGAAATGTAGTTTCCCTGAATTTATTAAGCAATCGCAGCCCAGATTCCAATCTCCTGTCTTTCAAGGATTCCAAATCTACGTCTGAGAACATTTTTGTGCTCTTTTATTGTAGCATTTCTTAACAAAACGACTCTACAAAGCCAAGCCTTTTACTTGCTTTGCCGCAGATTTTTCGAACATGCGTGCTCCAATTTAAGTTATTAGTAATTAATTAATGTTAATGTTAATCCATTAATTTTGTACGGGTGATTTGGACGCAATTTTTTCTTTTCGAAGAAATTAACTACGGAGCATTTACCTACGTTAATACCTAATTCCTAATTTTCGCACCACCTTTGGATGAGGACTGAATTGTTTGAGAGAGATGTTCGGTCTAAAATTTCCTGGGTCCTCCTTTAATCCGCTTTTGTAAACAGGAGTAATATTAGCTAATTTCCAATCGGATGGGACCCTACCTTCATTCATCGATTTAGAAAATATATTTTTTTTTATTTATAAAATCAACTTATGAGTAAACTAATAGTTTTCTTTCTCTAGGAAAAGTAATTAGTAACTTCATAATATTACTTCATAGCCTAACTCTAAATAATACCTCTTAGGCGTGATAAATCTAACAGATTGTGTTCAATACAGTTCTCTATGACCTTCCCTCCACTGTGGCTTTAAAACCAAGGACGAGTAACGAATTTGCTAATTTGAAGTCGTTAAAATGCCATCTAATGATGCAGAACATCCTTGGTGGCAATGAGAGAAATCCGTCCTCAAAAAAGACTGCGATGTATAAAAAAGATAATTGGGTAGGAAAAGGGACCAATCAAACTCAATTAATCTACCTCATGGGACAGTTTCGCAATCAGCTTGAAAATGGTTATATAGAGAAACTTATGATATGGGAGAAAAACATGAAAACATATCAATAGGAAAATATGCAGAATTCATCGTTGACGTTAAAGTTGATTCCTTTCTTATGATTGGCGAAATCGACATTAATATACTTTTTAAATGTTAGAAGCAAATTATATCATGCAATAGCGCTTAAAGCGGTATTAAACAAAAGAGCATAAAACATACTCTCAATAAATGGTAAAGTTACAAAAATTCTGAAACTCCTATGGATAGAAATTATTGTTATAATCGTTCCTTATTAAACAATTGGCTGATATATAACTCATGTTAAATATATGTCACTTTTCGTTAGTTTCGAAATCGCATCTTCTCTTTAGCAATTTTACTTTCGATAAATCATTTCCTAATAATGGGTAGTTGTTGACAAAATTTTGATGTGAAAGCGGTTGGGTTTAAAATACTACAGACGGTAATTTAGAAAACTGGTTTCTAAAATTAATCAATCAGCTTTTCGTGAGAGGTGATATTCACCTAATTGATTGTAAGATAATGACGAAACGCGATCGTAAATTTGGCGATAAATTTTGTCTAATGACGATAATTCCCAATCCATCAGTATATTAATGCGACAATTGCATCCTAACCATTATTAATTATTATCTTGTTAATATCCCAGCTCTAAAACCATGTTTGCTAACAAGAAAAGTGAAAAGTACAAGGTAACGTTTTCATTCATCACTACGAACGTGTCTACAAGTAATTATCAATTAACATAACTCGATCAATTAGCATATTTTATATAAACCACTTCGTACCTCTAAAAAGTGTTTATGCACCAAAAGATGAAGAGAGTTGCGGCATCTATTTTGAAACGAAAAAAATTTGTTCCAAAAGATATGTAGTAATATATAGTAACAAAACACTCTTTAAAAGGTAATCCAGTAATCGTCCTTTGAAAACTATTTGGCATAAACCAAATTTAAAAAAATACACTCGTTGTGACTCATCGTTCATCAAAAGAGATGTGCAAGCGATGACGCATTTAAGGTTGACTTCGTAATCAATTTCTAAGACTTGTAAAATATTATTTTCACATTTGAAATTCTTCTCATGGGAATATATGTTATAATCCCACGAAATATATCATTCTGACATAATCGCCTCTCTTAAAAAGCGAGAAAAAGATTTATGACAGAGTTAGAGTGGAATATTCCTACTTTTACTTGCAAGACATTGACGCTTGGAAAAAAAACGAAGTATTGTAGAAGAAAGAAGGACCCGAAAAAGGATAATCAAAACAAGTTATATCAAAGGAAAAGCTGGTCGAAGAGAGCTAAAGGAAGTTGGAGGAAAAAGGGTTATGTAGTATATAAATGAAAATAAGGAAGCCTAGATCACTGAATTAGACACGATCAATTGCTTAGCAGAATCTGTGAGAGAAAAGTCTAAGGGAACAATACTCGAAGTCCTACCTCAGTTACCCTACTGCAGAATCTAATGAACTTAATGAATAACAAATCTTTTCATGAAATTATAGGCAATACGAAAGACAGCGACAAGGCAGGTAGACAATTATATACATTAAACATAAAACAACATGAAATTAAGAAGACAAATTTAGTAAGTCCTGATGTTTTCTTTTCCAAATGATTGGCCCAATAAGTCACTATCATTATCATCAGTTTTCACATACTAGTAAATAAGGTTCTTTATGGACGAGTAGTTCGTCATTCAAGTCAATTTCACTCAATTTCTATAGGAAACATTAAGAGTGATTTTCCCGATTAAACCTTCAATTCAGGCTGCTTGACATAAAAGGAGAGCTTAAATAAATGAGATCGGTGAGATTATCAACAATTTCTTCGAACGGAGCAACAGTGACACAACTCTTCCTGATAAAGAGTAATTGTAAGACCAATTTTGCAGTACACGGATTTCAGAACCTTCACGCCCAATCGACTGAAACCACAGCTACATGGAAACTACAAAATCACTTATCAACGATAAAAACGCTTTCCGCTATCACTTTCACTTTTGAAATATTACTCTTCATGAAATGAAAAATATATATGTATCTCATAAGGATTTCAGGAAGGTTCTACATAAGAAACAGATAAAATCACCCGAGGAATATAATTTTATCTTCAGTCTAAAGGCATTTAAAACAGCTGAATAAGACTGATAAGTCTATGATTGAAAAAGAAAGCCGCAACTTACCTCATAGTGGCTGACTTCGATCCAACTTTGTAAAAAATCTGGATTTTCACATGCGAGAACGGTTTCACAACGTCTTTCTTCATAGACAGCTAGAAATAATGTAAATTTAGAATTAAAGTTCGCGTTGGATAATAATAATAAGTAAAATTATACATTGGGCACAATATTTATCATTATATTTTGGAAGCAAATACAGCAACCGAATGTCGAGGAAATGTTACCGAAATATTCAAAGGTATGAAAATACTATAATTGGCTGATAATTTAACTTCATTTTTGTTAACCTTTTAAAAATCCCCATATGTGACAGTTGATAATTAAAAAAATTGTTTAAAAAATTAGATTTATAATCGACAAGACAGTTCGGATTTACACATATAATTTCGTTTAAAATTGATGGATTTTAATTACATATTTCAAATGAGAATCAATTTATTCAGCGGCAAATATAGATACATATTTTCAATCGTCGTAGATGAACAGGGAGCGTGTCATGGACGAACAAACAGATGTGCGCTCTTTTTCACGAGAGCTTTCCGTAAAAAAATGGGAAAACCTCCGACGACAAAATTTAGACACGAAAGGGAAATGGCGGACGGTGATGACATAAGGATGATATTTTAACGACGGGAAAGCGGAAAAGGAACTGACAGCATCAACGTCTGAGCGAAACGTAGATAACCGAAGACATCTGGAGGCGAAACCTTTGCCCAAAACAAAAGTTCGTATTTAGGTGAAACTTCCTCCATCATCTTCCTTATTCTACAAAAATACGTAAAATTAATAGACAAACGCATAAATACACAAGGTGTACTTAAATTGGTGTAGCAACTCAGCCATGGTTGTTATTTTTATGCTGGAATCATAATTTTTGCTGGGTATAGGTTTCCAAGTTACCACAAATCGGTGGTAAGGATGACCATTTTTAATAATGATTTTAATGTTATGATAGTAGGGCTATATTGCTAATTCTGTAAAATCAACGAGAGATAGTAACTTTAAAAAATTGATGAGTTTGTGAAAATGTTAGGAAAATTCACATTCGATTAATATTATAAAGTTTATTGCTTCTGCATAGTTTAGGTATTTTATTATGTGTTATAATCCATATATATATAATAAATATTATTATATATTATATTAATTATAATACAGATGTATTATAATATTTGTATATTATAATACAAGACTTAACTGCTTAACATTTTCAAAATTTTGAATACTATTCTGGTATTACCGGAAAAATGTTCAATCCTTCCGGTTTAAACGTAGACCTCTAAACTATTAGCTACCAAAAGTCCTAGAGAAGGAGTGAGGTTCAATAAAAAATATGAATGAGGTACTCTTTCCTCGTTGATGCCATGAATATCTCCTTTTAAGTACAGCTGTATGACGTCTTATCGATGGTATTTTTCAATTCGATGAAGAATCGATTTCCAGTAATCAGTCACTCCATTAATTATCACAGTAGTTTTTCTTAATTTATCCTACGAGGGACAATTTTCGTAGAATTACGCATGGAGATTCCTTAGAGCGTACTCATTCCTCAGTATCGTTCTTGTCACCACAGCCATGTTCAAGACAGACACAAAAGTAAATGAAAGATAAACGTTTCTCTATTCTGTACTAAATGACAAATGAAAATCGTTCCAACCGTCAGAAGATGTTAACTGGAACCCTCAATCCTGTACCAAAAGAAAAATGAAAGATATTTATTTCTTCGCGATACGGAAGGATGGTCTATGCATTGCATCCATTTATCTGAGCATTTTCCACGGACGTTTACGATACCAATTCGTCTCTAAATACAGCAAACCTTTGGGACGACTTCGCAGTCGAGAGACAATGTTACGAGCAGCCGCGTCCTCAAAACCAGACGTGCACCGCCTCGCGCTACTACAAGTGCTTTTCCGTAACATATCGAGGCGATTCGGTTATGAGAAAGTTCGCGAACCGCGCGTTCGTCCCATTTATTTCCCGCGGAGGCACTTAAGAAGCTTTCCGAAAGAAAACGAAACCGTTTCACCTGATTGCAGCCGGCCCTGTTTATTGGCCGTTCTTCAAATGACAAAAGCGGCCGCACCGGGAAAAAACGCGAGTCGGAAAACTTGTTCCAGGGCAAGATAGACAATTACCTCAGGAGTTACGTTGGGGACCACGGAGGAATCGGAGGGAAAGGAATGAAGATTTTTCGAAACGGGAGCGCTCTCGGAGACAAATTGCTTCTTAAAGAAAGTATTATTAGTTGGGCGAGAATGGCGCTAGTTTGTTCGTGATTACGTTCAAATGAAGGGCTTCTTAGAGAAGGCTGATCGATCCTCGCTGTGAGAGATGCTCTCAAAGACAAAAAGAGATTTGTACGCTCGGCAAGGAAATTAGCGACTGAACTCGGTTTTTAAAGATGTCTCCTGAAGGAAAGCATTTTCTGGATGTGCATAATGTGAGGAAATAACGAAAGAGAAAATATTTCCGTTTAACGGGAAAAAATCAATGACAGAAAACATCGAGAGGCTGAAACGAATAAGTGAAGAACACCCGAAGTATTGTTCGGCTGAGTAATGTTTTACCACTACTTCTTCTTGTCCTAAGGACAGGAGACTTGATGACTGTTGATTTTTGCAACAAGAGTAACATTATTATTATTACTAGGGGTCTTTATTATAGGCGAGATTGAGACTAAAAAGTCTCCTCTTCCATCTAACCATTGGGGCCCGATATTATAACATAAAGTTAAAATGCAGTTTAGCTGTGATTTTCATTTTAACTCTAGCAGGACGAATTACAATCGATAGTTAAACCTTCACTAGTATACAAAATAATTACTAACGTGAGGACTAGTTTCACCTTTGCTGTTTTTGCCGTTAAAAAAGGGAATTATTTGAAACGTGATTAGCATATTTTTTTTATTTCGATGCTGAAAGAAGCCCCTACTATAAGAATGTGTGACTATAAAGCTTATAAAGTGTCGGGGCAAAAAACGCGATTCAAGTACGCATTAAACGTTATTAACGTTAAAGCTGCTCCCATCAAAATGTTGCTATTAACGACGACTTCACCGTCTACTCCAACTTCAAAACTAGTTTATGAATTAATAATATGACAAAAACCTAAAGCAATGAGTTGTCGAACTTGTGTAGTGCTCTTTCTTATAATGCACTGGTGCACGTAAGAAGTTAAATCAGAGGTGGCTGTAACGAAATGAGCTCGTAGCGTGAAAAAATACGTGAGGAGAAACCTTGAAATATATACGAGAAAAAGAATGGTAAGGGTTCCATTTAAAAGAGGAAGTGGGTGGGTTGCATTGCTGGAAATTAAAAGCCTTGGAAAATAAAGAAAAGGAATACAGTCGCTCGACGTACAGGAAAGGGGGAGGGGTCATTACAAGTGAACCACAGGAACTCAGAAGTAGAGCAATGACAACAGATCGACTATGTTTAACAACACCACAATTTATTTACAAGGTCTTCCTGAGCAATCAACGGTTGCTGTAGGATCTAAATCATTCACCTGCCTACTTTGATCCAATTCTGCTATCTTATGGCTTTACTAACAGGGAAAAAAAGCCTTGAGCACATCTATAATTATTCCACCTCTGTGAACGATTTCACAAAATCAGAGGACAAAATGGGGGAAACAAAGAATTAGAAGTCCGAATTGCTCAATCTGTAGAAATTCAGGATTTTTTAATGCAGGTCCGGGATTTAAGTCCTGGAACAATCATTATTATTAGGAACGCAGTATTTTCAGCTATTTAGCTATTGATTGTTAATGAATTAGTACTGAAAAGGTGTGCACGTTTTTTTAAGAATTACTCCACTCAATCGGTGAGAAATACCGAGGAGCATCTCGACGTAGCAAGGGAATCGTTGGAAAAGGAAGACTAAAACCTCGTTTTTAACTGTAGTTACCCTTACCTCAAAACAAACGTCTTAGGAAGTCGATTTAGCGTCCGTTTCTATCTTATTACATGTTAGGCGGCGTAAAGGCTCATTTCGCCTACCCCCTGCGCCGTAGGTAATTTTGTGTTTACTTTTTTATCATTGCTCGGAACCCTTCCGGTGTACAAATACTGGCCACGCCCAGGGGCTAATATGCTATTTGCCTTAAAAACAAGAGTAAATAAAATAAAGAACACAAATACTGGACGATAACTATATGATCAAGAAAAATAAAACAAAAGGTAATTCGATGCAGAAATAGATAATGTAATGGCCAAAGAAAGCTCAAGAGTAAGTGTTAACAGAGGATTTGAATTGTGCGGAATTTGGTGGATTTTCGTTCTATCATCTTTAAGACATTATTATTGCCAGTACAATGTATAGTTTAATTCAGACCCGGTTTTTTATACAAAGAAAATCACTTTAAAAGAATCAAAAGAACTAGTTTCTCCGGCTCATTTTAAGAAACGAAAGTAATTTTAGAATTCAAAATTACACTATAGCATTCGTGCAACGAATAAGATGTGGTATTCCGGTATAATCAACTAACTACGATGAATTGATGGTCGTAAGCGTAAAATGAGACTGTTACGATACAGTTCTCTAAATTTCGACAGTATCGCGTTCAGAATTATATTTCATCTCAATTTGTCAGTATTGGTCAATTATAGTATAAAACCATAAATTACTAAGGCCCGTATTACACTAGGCCGCCAGGCGGCGCCGCCAGCTGAGCCACCGGTGACTTTGCGTGTCACTGGGCATTGATTGTTATGGAACCTATTACACTAGGGCAGCCGGTGGCGTCGCCACAAACTGGCTGCCGACTGGTGGCAGTTCCCCGCGACCAGGACGGCAGCCACGGCGGCGCAGAGTCATGGCGGGGCATTGTATCATACTGAGCCTATTACACTGGGTAGCCTGGCGGCGCAGCCAGTCCCGCCACCACTCGGTTTGGGCACCACGTGATCATTCTACTGTACACTAGTGTGGAGAGAACATGTCGGACAACAAGTATACGCATGTGCTCCTCCTTTTTACTTTTAATGAAAAGGAGAAGGGAGAGAAAGATGCCTGTACACTAGGGTGTCCCAAGATATAAGGGAAAAAATTGTTTTCGCAAAATCAAATACGCATACCCTCTATTTTTTTCTATTTGGCCTTATTGACTTACCTAATAAATATTATTGCTATTGGGATATGGTAACCCGTGCCAACTTGATAATAGGAAATTATGTTCTTCTATCTCTTTCACCGATAACCTATATTTTTGCGATTGCATTTCATTTTGTTACCTTCCAAGCATTCTTTAATTTTAGTTAGATTTTATTCGAATTTATCGAAACAAGATGGCCAAAAATATAAAAGTGGATTTTATTTGTGTGAACTTTGGCACTTCGCATAGTTACTGCTGAATAAATTCCGTATACAGCCATTAATGTATTATTAAGTAAATTTCTTTGCTTCCTGCATATTCAAAATATATATGATGATCAAAGTTTGTAATATTTTATGCAATTTAATTGACTGCATCTTGATTAAAAATTAAGGAAAACTGGCAATAAATTGCTCTCTAATTTTGAAGTTCCAGTATTACCACGATTCATAGCTTTCGGAGCAGATCTCAGGAATAGTGCAATAAAATTTCCTTCGGTGAAGACAATCTTTGCCCTTTCCATCCTGTCTAGTAAAGGCACTCATACACATATATGTTCGTGTGTTTGGGAAGAACACAGTTGAACGTTGAAAATTTAAAAGAAAGCTATGGTAATATCTGTGAGCAGATTCTTATGGGAGATCGAACCAGTGATACTTTGGCTCGATGCTTAGGATTTGTTAGTTGGCACCCACACATAAAAGGCTGCTTACTCGTAAATTGCGCAAGTGTTATAAAGGAGGAAGTGCAGGCTTAAAACATTAGGTTATACGATGAATTTCCTCTAATGGATTCAGCATCGGTTTGAACATGAAGAATTTTGCAAAAAATCTATGACCGGTATTTTTCGCTAAATTAGGTCAAATTTAACTCCCTGTATAATTTAAATGTGCAGGAATCAAAGTAAGTAACTCGATAATAGCAGTAATGGCTGTATACGGAATTTATTCAGCAGTAACAATGTGAAGTACCAAAGTTCGCACAAATAAAATTCACTTTTTTATTTTTGGCCAGCTTTTTTAGATTATAGCCCACTTTACGGAGTTATGCATATTAGAATGAATGCTAAATAAAATTAAAGAATGCTTGGAAGATAACAGGATGAATTATAATCGCAAAAATATAAGTTATCGGTAAAAGAAATGGAACAAAATAATTTCCTATTAACTCGAAATCTATATAAGAGTGCACTTGTATGTTGTGGTTGCCTAACTCCGATATTCAGTTGCTATTTTTTTATAAACAAAAGGCCATTGAGCTAAACGGTTGGACACGTGTCCGCTATTTTTAATCAAAGAACGTTCCCTGAAAGATATGTGCAAGTCCGCTAGTTAATTTCCCTGGTGTTGCGGTACAAATTTTCATTTTTCGAAATTGTTTTTGCATCAAGTCGGCACGGGCTACCATAATCCAATCGCAAAAATTTTTATTAGGTAAGTTAATAAGGCCAAATAGAAAAAACACAGAAGTTAGCGTTTGAAAAAAATGACTTCGATATTTTTGGGACACCCTAATGTACACCCTATGTTATCCTTACGGGAATCTAAAAGGGTTATACTATGTATATACTTTTTTGATGAACTGTTTTCAGACGACGACAAGTTTTCTAATTACTTAATAATGTCTAAATCGTCTTTCTTTGAATTGTTATCGTTAATAAAGGTTGATATTAACTGGAAAGACACAAAACCGAGAAAGGTTATCACACCAGAAAAAAACTCGTAGTCACTTTGAGGTTAGTATTAAAAATAAATTCTATTTTAAGTTATTGAATTTATTGCATTTTGAAATATTCACTAGTTTTAAAAACAGTTAAAATAAAAAAATGAATATTTTTGTTCGCTATTTCTTAATAAACATTTACTTTTATTCTTTTATGAATCATATTACTGTCTCATTGGAATTATGAGGTTGCTCTTCTGATGCAATCCTCTTCTTCAGAACCTCAATGAGCTCATAGTCATTGCTTGTTCTCTTTCCTAAATTCTCTCGTTCTCGTACCCAAATTGCGGGTCGTTGCTCTACAGCACAAATGAAGTCCTCCGTATTAATTGTTTTGTCCAACAACTTTTGATACTCTTCCATATCGGAAATTCGCAAGGGAACCGTTCAGCTGGGTATTACCATCGAACTGCTGCAGGGCCGAACAAGAGATTGGCTGCGCCGCCAGGTGAGACACCGGTGTCGGCCTGGCGGCCTAGTGTAATAAGGCCCGAGTCACCGGTGGCTCAGCTGGCGGCGCCGCCTGGCGGCCTAGTGTAATACGGGCCTAAGTAATTAAAGTATCGAATATCATGGCACTTGAAGACAATTTTCTTATCTTCTATGTCATTATTAACAAGATAGTAGTTCTCAACAAATGGTAACTTTGAAGATATTGTAATTAATGAAACAGATTAAATAAAACCAATGAGATATACTCTCCAAGATATTTCTACTGCTCGAAATGACGCAACGCAATGGAAATATTATTTTTTAATATTTGACAGTGCCTTTTGAAATTATTTCCCTTCTCCATGCCATGCTGAAAAATCGTACCCAGAACACGAATAGAAAAGTCATTGCGAGTTGGAAGACGAAACAGAGAATGGAAAGAACTGTAATTTATCTCAACTTCCGCTCTTGAATAATATCAGCGTCTCATCATCTTCTGCGCTTTACGATAAAACAAACAAGCAGATGTTGAATAGTATTGGATAAACTTCCCTTTTATCTTCTGAACATCATATTATACGCAATGCATATTTATAGCATATAAAAAATTATTTGAAATAACTGCTTTTGTAATTGCTTATATATTGAATCTATTAATTAGAATGTATAAAGAGGAATAATACGAAGTCATACAGTTTGCATTGGAGAAAGAAAGGAAGAAAAAAATGGTTATAAATTCAATATTTTAAAATTTAAAAATATTATTTTACAACCTCATTTCAAGTTGAATTCAAGGTACAAAATTAAATGTATCTTATTTTAATGTTTCTTCTAACCAAAAATAGATTTTCTCAAGTCCTACATCCGATATCAATGAAACGTTATAATATCGCTGTATTTTATGTTCATGAAGAGCAATATGGATGAGTAATATGACTGGCCTTATTTGTAGTACTTAGGAATAAATAAATTAAAAATAGAGATAAGCATGTTGTTTTTTGCGAACATTAATGTTTTATTTTTCTTCACGTAAATTATTTAAGTTATATTATCATCCTGATAGCCTATTTTGAATATTTTGCTCTCTATTAACTCTCTCAAAATTTCAGATACATGGCATTTCTTGCTATCGTGCGCATTTAACTAAGAAGAATTTTCACATAAAACTGTTCTATAATATTTTGCATGAATATTAGTGCATGATCCTGTCTACTTGTAGTAAAACCTAAATCCAAGAGAATGTCAAGCACAAAAACTGTGAACATGAAGAATCCAATAACTATTTACAATTCGAATTTAAAAAAACGACATAATTCGACTAATCTTAACAAGAGAGAGAGATGAGATATTAATATTGGTCTGACAAATTTCAAGCTTGATTATACCAGTAAAGACTTACTTCGACAAAATTATGACCAAATAAAATTGAATTGAAACAAAATATGATGGAGAAAACACTTTGTTTATTTTAAATAATATAATTTATTGTAATTTATATATATAATGTAAAAAAATTCAAAATTTTCTTATGATCACTTGCCCGTCATGAGCAACTTCAGGATCAAATACTCGAGTTAGAAAGCACGAAACGGTGATCATCTCGAACTAAAAACACACATTCTACATAAGAAAATCTTTGAATTGGAAATCGTGAATGTAGTAGTGTTCACTGGAATGATACCCACTTTAAAGAGTATAATAAAAAGCCTCCCCGCGATCAATACACGAACCGCAGGAATTCTTTTTCGTCCGATTTTTCCTTCGGATATTTTCCTAAGTCGAGGAGGAAATTAGTTCTTTTGTATTGAAGGGGCGGGGGAGTGAACAGGTTTCCCCTTTCGTGTGCACGTTACAAATTAGTCGTTCGGAACTGCTTCCATCGGATGGACGGGGAAAAAGAGGTTTCCGAGACATTCCGCAAGTAATTAGCCCCCGGAGCCCAAGGTGAACCGGAGGATAAAGGGTTGAGAAAGGGGTTCCTGTGAAGGGAATGTGCCGACGTTATGTTCCTCCTAACTAACGAGGCAACCCTTGCCACACTCCTTTGACTCAAAGAAGATCAGCCTCCCCTCAGATGGAGTCGATTTCAAACTCTTCAATGGCAAATAATCCCAAACTTCTTGGTCCCCGTAATTCCCTTTTCCTATACTCCCTGTCCCTTATTCATTTTGATAAGAAAAGCTTCGAGTTTAACAAGCATTTTAATAGATAAATTGATCATTGAGCTACAAAGCCTCTGGTAATTCAATCCGATGCGATAATCAGCATAAAATAAGAGAAATAGATTCTATGAAAAATTGCTATAAGAATTAATTCTTTCCGATGGCGATACGCGAATAAAAAAACTAAAAAAGTCATTCGAACACTTAGTGATTATTAGTTAGTTATTAGATTTTATTAGTTTATTCCCCTGCCACACGCCAAGGTATCGTAAGGAGTTAAAGGTATTAACTTCTTAATTAACAACCTGAGTTAACCCCTTAAAGGGGTTAACTCAGGTTGTCAACCCAGAATCAATGGTTTTCTTTTAAAGATCAACAACATAAAATCTCTGATGTGAGGCACTAAATATCCTAGAACGAATATAAGTGAATTTCTTTAATTCCTGACAACAATAATAAAACAGCTTTAATGAGGACGAGATTGAGATTGTATCTGCCTGTTCCTACATCCAGCCTTTCCTTAATGAAGATTAAATAGCTATACTAACGAAGTTTCAATGTTAAAAATACGGAGATGAAATTTTGTGATACGTTATCACTCTGTCATCAATTACCAATCACCAATCTGAAATAATTGGGTGATACTTTGCGGAAATTCATAAACTAAACTGAACGAATTAAACATTCTCCCTTGAAATGTAATATTATCTGTTTCTTTCAATTCGTTCCCTTCGAAGATCCACTGGAAAAAGTACCATACATTGCAATTCACATTCAATGTAATCTATATAATCTCACCTAACTTCATGGAATACCATTTAATAAATGAAATACCAAAAAAGATTTTTTTTGGAAAATACGAAGCTCGGTTTTTCATTTATCAGCATTCAATTTTACTAACTAGCTCATAGGTGCTTCATTATTAACTTAGTTGTCAAGACTTTTCAAAACGGTAGTGGCCAAATTATGATTATTCATCCAGGATCATCAAAGAGGGAAAATCCTAACGAACTTACACTTTTTGGGTAAAAATATCAGTAAAGATCCCCCATTTCTAAATTGCTTCCTCAAAAACAGCTGAGATGAGCTCTTTCATTCTCCAAACTCTTTTCAGAGCATATTTATTTATTATCCACCAATCTAATTTCACAGAGTCCTAACTTCTCTCTTCAGGAATTAGTTCTTTAAATTTGAGAGAGTTGAATGTTCGCTTGGGAGTTCACTTATCTACTGACAACCTAAACCATTCTCCTTGAATTTTTCATCTTAGTCCAAATATGACTTCGCCGAGGCACCGGGTTCGAGAATCGGGTCAATCCATGTTGAGACATCGTTGTTTGTGTTGTATGTGTCTATCGTTACTGTTTACGTCTTTCCTACAATTATCCAAATAGGTTCTCCTTGTGTATACCGGGGAATGAATAATAAATAGAAATTATTACTTGTAATTGCAACGCAGTACTCGAGTAACGGTGGAGCCCATGAATATCACTCGACTTCTTTTGCTTTCGAAGTTCGTCGTCGCAGATTCTTTCGGATCAGAGTGCTCTCTGCCATTTGGAATGTAAACGGTCGTCCCTAAATGCATACGGCGCGGCGTCGCACGAATGCCACAGATGAGACGTGACATCGCTGGGGAGTTCGCGTGCATTTTCAGCCTTTGATATTCCCTTCGCCTCGTAAAAATCGAGCAATTCTTTCAAAGCGTGCTCGGGCATAAGTGGCAGATGAAGTCCACCACACATCGAACACTCGATGCAAAATGTAATGAAGTAACACTCTTTCGGAGCTCTTTCTTGAGGAAAGGGTTGATCCGTTCATTTAATAGCATCAACGGGCGAAAGACCCTGTGATGGTGCAGCCCAAAGAACATTGTCAGCTTCATTTTGCCCACTCCTTCATAAGCTTTCACTTTATTTTCATACCCCAAGTAATGAAATTCTGAAATCGATGAAATTTCCCATTAAAATATTACTCCTAGGCAGAGGAGTTACGATAGAATTTCTATATTACGTCTCATTGCGCCTCAATGCTCTCTATTTTGGTAAGCCCCAGTTTAATATTCAAGTCATTCTAATTTTTAACTTCCTCTAACCTTCTGATATAAGCTGAAATGAAGCAGATTAGTTATTTCGAGACGAGGAATTTCTTGGATTATATCGAGACAGAGATTCCACCAAAATACTCCTTCGCTAAAAAAAACCGTTCTGACTATGCTGTTTTCTGAAATATATACTTTCATAGTCAGTGAAGGGTCTGAAGAAGAAATTTGGAATTTCCATTATGTTTACGAAGGACTTAAAGGTTTAAATTGGAAAGTTTTTGTGGAACAATTACGCCTAACTGTTGACTTATTTATTTCTAGAGAATTATTACTGGTACTTTATCATTCTTAAATTACCAAATATTTCTTGAAACACACAGGGATAAGAAGAGAGTATTTGAGTTTTTTGAGTAAAGATTACTTCGGACCACTGGGCTCACACGTTGTAACTTAGCTTCACGTATACGCACATAGTATAAATAAAGGGCAAACTTCGTATATCTGTCCGTACCCCTCTACATCTAAAAAACAGTTTGTCGTAGAGCTATGAGACACACTGCATTGTGTTTCTTATAAGTTGGACCCTCAACGAAAATTGCAATCATCTCTGAGAAGGATCGGGTTCGAACTCCATAATTCGCTTTCATAATAAATGCACGTAAAGTTAGTTTTTGCGGCTCGCAAGCTTTGTTACTTTTACTAAATGAAAGTGGAAACAAGGGTCCTACGAAGTAGAGACGAGTACCAAAAGAAAGGAAATTAATCAAGATTCTTATTTCGGTCGTGGAATATGCTTTCTGAATCGAAATTATCAGAACTTTGGCGAAATTAACGAAAATTATATAAAATTTCATCGCCGCGTTTTCTTTGAACCATGATTATTGTTTGTTGTTATGGTGGTGACGGTAAACAAGTATTGTTGGTGAATAAACAGATCAGCCATTTTGACGGACTGGTTAGGTGCATAATTTCCGCACCGTATTTTATATTCTTCCAGTGCTTTTGATTCGTTTTGCGTTTCATAACGCTATTCATGCATAGTCGAGACTCGTTAGAATAAATACATTAAAAGAAAACAAGTCGTCGACTACATATTCATTCCCCCTAACGGCCAACGCGATTGTTTCTCTCATTTAAATACGCGGGGTTTTTAAGTCTATACCGAATTAATGGTAGGAAATAAAGTCAGAATTTATGAAAAAGAGGCAAGTTATTGAAATTTCAGCATATGTAAACTATGACACATAAATAGCAGGGACTAAATTGTGGTTATTTTAGAGTTTTTATTCAATCCAACTGATTTACAAAAGGAAATGTGTGCATTGGTTGAAGGTAATCAAGATGACAAAGAAATATAACGTTGAGGAGAAGGAATTTTTTTGAGAGACGAACGGAGTTTTAACGCAAAGGAGATTTTACAGCAGTGCGTTTGTATGATTCTAACGAACTGCGTAACGTTCAAAATAATATAACGTCTAAATTCTGAGAATTTCGCAAATATTTTTATGTAAAAATTCTAACCCGATTAGTATTCATAAAAATATTAAAATATGAATAGCGCATTCAGCAAGAGATTCGAAATTAAATTTACGTTGAATTCCATCATGATGGTGCGTTTACCATACCCAATATTTAATGCCTAGCTAAATTTTATCCTAAAACAATAGGCTTGAGATTTAAAACGCCAGAAAATGTTAAATTATCATGGACTTTCAATCGAGGATTGTACGTATGTAACATAATTACTGATACATATTCAATCCATAATTCAAGACATAAAAGACAGATATATTAATTCCAGCATTAATTTTCACGAGCAAAGTCGCCTCAAAAAGAGGTCCCAAATATTGTGAAATACGGGGAATAATAATATGGGACTTCACAATTGTTTAAAAGCAATCACCCATGGGGGTGGTTACTTATTAGCAATAGTGGAGACCCCTATGGGAAGGTATGATACCCACAATGCAACGCGCATCGTGGTAAAGAATTTCTCTCCTCGGATCGGAAAACGATATAAAAAAATTAACAAATTACATAAAAGCAATAGCTTTGGAAAAAACATAATTTCATAGTGATGCCATGAAAAGAAGAATACTGAAGTATATACTGATTAGAAAACATGTATTAATACTCCTCTTATGGCGTTGTGCAATTATGACGTAAATAAATAAATAAATTTTTATTTATAATTCGTTATCTCATGCAATCTATTACAATACAGAAATATTAAAAATGCAAAATAAACTATTAATTTGCTTATCTCTGTAGATGATTAACGGTAATATCAATTTAAATAAATTAACATTCAATAAGAGTCATCGAAGCCATATTGACAACTTCTGCCGACGAAATCTTAATACCGTTCTCACCGAATAAAATGAAATATTTTCCCATGTATACTATTAGATGCCTCTAAATTAGCATCATTCCATAGCAAATTGAATACACTATCTTTCTAATATTAAATTTCAATGCCGACGACTAATTTCGCAATAACTTTCACTAGAATTGTTCATAGTACTTGGATTTCCCGCCAGTCCCCATGAGAGTTGCTACTTATTAGCAATTGCTAATAAACAACGACTATTTCGCAATTGCTTCTTAGCAGTTAGGAAACCCCTCATGGGTAGAAGAAACAATACTAGTCCCACGAAATGGAAACAGGTACCAAACGAAGGAAAATCAAATAAAGATCCTTAATTTGGTCGTGAAATATACTTTTTAAGTTTTTATTACGAAAACTATATTAAATGCCCGAAAGTTGCGTAAAATTTAGCCGTAGTAAACAAGTATCTCTCCCTGACGACAAAGGGGACATGTTGAATCTGAGCTGATGAGTTTTTCTATAAGAATACACGGGGAATTTAGGCCATTATAGAATTATAGTTAAGGGATGACCATGTTTTCCATAACAGAAATTGCTGCAATTGTCTCAATGCATTAGTTGTTCAGCTAAATCTAGCATAGGATACAAAAAGAGCGAATTCCAAACTTACGACCAAAAATACAAATAAGTGCGTGCGTGTGTGTATACGTATATATATAGGCGCACGCACATTTAGAACTTCAAACGCAAGTCGCAGCGAAGGAAATGTAATGAGCGAACGAACTGGTTTTTCCGCGAGGATGAATTAGTGTGCGACAGCATATCTGAGGAGAGGTTGGGGAACCGAAGGCCTCTTGCACCTGTCGTCTTTTGCCGTCCATCGAGGCTCCCGCTTTCCTGCCGTTGGCTTAACGTTCAAACAAAAGCGCGGTGGTGGGCCTGGGGGTAAAAACCTGTTCCCATTTGCAGAAAACTCTTCTCCCTCCCCCATCCCCCCCTATCTCACCACGGGGAGAATTCCCTGCCGAGGAATCGGTTGTGTAGCGCCGACTTAAAAGAGAATAAAGGAGAAATCTTATTTCACCCGGGAGAACAGATTTTGCTCGATATCAAATTATACACTCTTTTCTTTAGGAATGCGAAGGGAATTCCCTTTTGTCTCACTGTCCGCAAGAGTCTTCGCAGCGATAGAGATAAAGCAGTGCGAACTTTCCGAATAGCAGGTGCTCGGGAGGAATTTGAGTTTATAAGCGTTGATAACGAGGCGCTTGGCAGCTCGATAAAGCAACTCGCCTGCCTTACAGATGCAGGAATGCACCCCGAGGCGGAATGATATCTCGGGGATGCTGCAGCGTGGAGGCTGAGGGCGTTTAAACGCTCCTTAATTTACGATCTTGGGCGGGAAATGTGCTATTGATACGGCTCCTTTTATTTGTTGCAATCGGACTGCAGAGCTGACCTGCCCTCTGCATCTTCCTATAATAAACGCTCCCTATCTGTGAAACATTTTCAAGACAGTCGTATCTTACACTTTCTCGGCATTCCACTTTGTCCCTTCTAACTTGAGAGACCAGCATTTAGTCGTTCCTTCGAGACGAGGTAAAAATTCACAGTGCTCTTTGAGCAAATATTTCCGCAGCAAAACTAAATATATTCGCTAAATTATAATCACAGATTTTCACTATGTTAAATGCATGAATAAAGTAAATGTACGAAAATAAATGCAAACCATCGCACAAATGCATTCGGTGATTGAAAAGAAAAATAATTGCTTTCTTATCTCCAATTTTACTTTCTGTTAATCTCCCTGAGAGTAAATTAACGAGGCAAAACAATTGAGCAAGAACCTGGTTACGTATATAAAAAATAAAATCATATAATACAAAATAAAATAATAAAAGATAAGAATAACAGCTCAAATGTGAGCGTATAATTGCATATAAACGAAAAAAGCCGCAACTGCCAAACAGCTTTACCAAACATTCTTTTGCCAAATGTTTGATTATACAGAACAATTTTACGCTACTTTTCATCCTGTATATTCGGGTAGAAGAATAATTTCTGAGAGATACTACTGGAAGTAATTCATCAAAGTTAATAATATCAAATAACAATTGAATAAACAGACAAACGATGCATAATAGAACATTAGTAAAACATGACCCGTATCGTTCTTAGATTAATTTCTAAAATATTCCCGGAAGTCCATGTTTAACTCCTGATTTTCGATAATAACTACGAATAGTAATTAACAACAATACATTTACGTTTGAATCGGCGAGAAACATCGAGAGTTTCTGCCGATCGATCCATCACAACAGAACTATCATTGGCGTATCGTTCGAACGCTGCCTAGATGAATAACAAAAATAATGTGGTTCGTGGGCATACTCATAAGAGTAAAATACAAATTATGAACGTACCTATTTGAAGTTTGAATTAAATGTCTGTCCCTTTATGAAATGTTTCTTAATTCTAAGTTAAATCTGGAAACCTTCCCAAACAAAGCAATTTAGCAGAATCCATGCCCCACCAAGCGTGTCATCGCCGTTTCAACGCGCTTAATTGCCTCCACACGAGATATTCTCTCCCTTTTAATATTCTCCAGCACTTCCATCTGTGGAAACCACGATCATCAACGGCAGCCAATCCATGAAATATTCGTAACAACACTACCAACGCCAGGATTACGAACCATTCATATTATAGTCCGACATATTTGCTCTTACACAGGAAATGCGGCTCAAAGACTCCCTTAATTAAATAGAACTTTCGCAGAAACATGAGTTTTGATTTCATACAGTCCGATTCTTGATTATCTTCGGCGGATTCTATTTCGAATAATGCGATCCGTAAAGTACGATCGAAACAATACCCATAAGCCCAAGATTTGCTGCTTCTGACATACATTTAATGGAAAATATTTGAGCATCTTGGATATTATATTTATTCGTAGCAACATGACCTTTGCTGTCGAGGCACCTTATAACCCTTAATACTATTTATTCGTAAAAAATACTTTAATTTAATTAACAAAATATTAGTATCTCTCTGCTTGTAGCTATACGGTGGAATTTCCATTTGCCGGGTAAATGACCGGGTGCCTTCTTCCTAATAACTAAAAACACACGGATAATTGAAAGCGGATAAAACTGCGGCTGCAATGTTATTTATTACCTCATGGAATATCAGCGAAGCTCTTTTAAGTTTAGAGGAGCAATGCATTAACAAGGAAATGCCAATATATGTCTATAGATTACGCAGGCTGCTATGAACTTCAAGCCCCATTAGCTACGAATATTTATAGATGGGGAGTGAGGCTTTCTAAGTGAGATGAGGAGTGAACGCTCTCTTACTTTTCTCCTTGAGCCGGAATGCGATGAGCGGAACACTTCTCCGTAAATGCAGCACAACACCTATTAATAATATGTCATGGCAAGCAAGGAGAGAAACATTAATGCAGTGCAATATTATTCATCAATCGGTATCTTTTACGTTATTACAACCATGAGCAAGACTGGGACAAAGTAAATGAGAAGTACATTTTTCTCAATTTCGTAACAAAAGAAAAATATTCTGCTTATTTCAGTTTCCTCTCATTAACTTTCCTAACAGAAAATCCATGACGCGGAGTCGTTTGCTTATTTTGCGCATGTATAGTTTTACTAGCCAGCGGAATGGAGGGGAAACCACAAAAATGTGAATCCTTGAAGTTTATCTCGAAATTCGTGTAGAACTAAGATCGGAAAGATGAACAAAATACAATTGGGAGGTGTTAAAAAAACGTTACATATAAGCATAAAAATCCAGTTAGCGACTCCAGCCGCAAGCATACCTTTGGGTCCAACATTTGGGACGATAGGAATAATGTCAAAGGCATGTCAAAGCCGAGAGGCGGGTTCAAGAATTCGAGAAGGCGCGCGGTTAGTCGTCTCTTCAAAAATATACGCAATCTAAAAAGAGGGTCACAAGGTTATGCTGCCGAAAAACGCGGTTTGTAACGACCTAAATATATGGACGGTTGTTAATCGAAGTCGCGTATTATAATCTTTCCTTCTATTTCTCACGGGCGTCATAAAAATTCGAATTAATTAGCGTAAGGCGAAACAGGAGAACTTTCCGTTCAAAATTAAGTTGATAAGGTCTACATGGCAAGATACTGGTCATTGATAACTTTGAAAGATCTGATAAGCAATTGTCAAGAGTACTATCCTTGGGATGTAAGTGATATATATTCTTCAATTGGATAGTGCAGTTACGCTAGCTTCGATTTTATGAAACATTTCTTTCTTTGCGATTAAAAAAGCAACAATTTCTTCATATTTTCAACAAATTCCCCTCCGTCGTCAATATGCAATGCGCTAACCCTGGACACAAAATTCTCCCTACGTCGTCATTCCTCTTTAGGGATGACGACTACATTAACATTCACTGGAAAAAAATAATTCTGAATTTTATTTCATTGATTTTTATATTTAATCTCGTTTCGTTTTTAAACAATACGTATTTCATATCATTTGACAATTTCTCTAGGTTTTTAGGTATGGGAATTCGCAACTTCATATTATAAAAATGCCTTTTAATTTAACGCCGTTCGCTAACTTTTTCATTCAAATACACTGCATTTTAACATAAGAGTCTACCTTCCTCAAGGAAATACGTATAACACTACATTTAGCCTCTACGCATCTTTATGTAACTCTTAAACGAATAAAGCAGTCCGAGCAAAAACGACAAGTATATTTAGGTAATCCAATGAAAGATAACGTCGACGCTCTAGGCGCCAGCATTTTTTTCCGGCTTCCATTTTTGGCATAAACACCAATACGTAAGATACAGTACCTGCTGGGTGTAAATCTGAAACGTCGCTGGCGTAATCTTCGACATCGGCATCTCTGAGAAAGACAGATGTGTCATGAATTTTCAATCCAGATCGTGGGTAGAACATTTGTAAGCACGTGAGTGCATATTCCAGCACATTTATACTGAAGTCAGGAGTAGGAATACAAGTACCGCTACGATCGACACATTAATAACGGCTGAAACTGATATCGTCAAATTACTTGAGAGCTTACAGAACCTAACTCTTCCAGCATCGCGTTTTCAATAATTTATTCCATCGAATAATGATACTTGGCGAAAGCGACTCAGATAATTTTTTTAAGACCGACATACTGCATGTGGTAGCCATCTCATGGCTGATGCTCGTTTTGCCTTAAAAGTGGACAAGCGCTTACTATACAATAAATATTTATAAAATGGTGATAACTACAAGTTAGTTTAATTAAAGAAGAGACAACTTAATGATATAAAATGAAATGAATTAATCAAATCAATATTCAATAATTATTTCAAAATGTTAGGCTCATCATTATCATTTATAAATAGTAAATTCATGGTAGGGCATGATACAAAATCATGAAAATATGTTGTAAACCCTAAATTTTCTTAAGATTTAATTACTTTGATGGTTTAAAAATCCAGAAAATGCTGCCATTTGCAATACTTTTCAATTTTGGAGAATAGATCCTCAGACTGAAATTATGAAGACAGCTCCTCAACCTTTCAAATCTTAGCTTCAGAATTAGTAAGATTTAGATAATGATTTTCTATTTTCAGTCAGAGTTTACAGTCAGACACCCTTTCCATTGGGAAATTTGGCTTCCCTCTGGAATCGGTATTACTTGTAGAAATGCAAGACAATTCAGTAATATAATTCTATGCAACCAAGGCATTCATCCTTTGAATGTGTCTGGTTCTTGGATGTCGATAGTGGATAGAAAAGGAAATCTTCCTGTGGTGTTTAGATGTTTTGCAGCTGAGATATTGATTACGGTCAAAATCAATCATGCTTCAGCGATATTTCTATTTCATTTTCAGAAATTGACTCCAGTATTAGGTAATGCTGTCACCAGACTTCTCTAACTGCATCAGGAAACAAGTTCGCGAAAAATAAATATTTTTATCATAGTTAAAAAGAATCATGCTTAAAATTTTCTTTTGAGGAATCATTCTGTTATTATTTGATATTGATACAGTAAACCACCACAAATATTCTTGTTGACTCAGAAAATAATTTGTTCATGGAAATGAAGTGATGATGATGAAGTGAAGAGACATGATAAATTCAGAACCCACTAATGAGTTGACCGATGCTCACGTAGTAAAATAAGCTATATATAAGTAGTATATACAATCAAACTCCAACATCTAATACCTTTCAATTACTAATTCCAAGGAATTCCAATTCTCATATATTTCTTAATTATCTTCAATTATCAATTGCTACCAAAAATTTTCAATCAGAAATTTACTTTAAATTCAAGCAGCATATTTTTAGGCATGCAATTGGAATACAATTGTCACTGCTTTACCCAAAGGTGCTTTCTCCAACAGAGGGAAACCATTCAAATTTAATCTATGATCTAATTAAGCACCACTTAGTAATGGACAATTTAATTCAGTGAGATTTATAGGGGACTGTGATATATTCTGAGGTTTCAGTGGGTATCTGCAACATTACACTTGTGTATTACTCACAGCCTTGTAACTTTGTATTTGTGATTCTTCGAATTTGGTGATTGACATTCTTTTTCCCCTTCACCCATCTTTACCCCTCATCCCACCCCTTCCTTCCCCGCACATCCCTTTCCTACCTTGCCTTGCCTGCTTCTGATGCATTTCCCCTTTTCTTTCCATTTGTTGAGATTTAACAGATATTCCATTGGTTAAAATTGTATGTATAAATTTGCAGTTTCATAGCTTGTCACCTGAAGATGTAGCCCTGCTATCAAACCCTGTTTTTTTCTTTTCTGTAATCCAGTGATTTAGAATAGCTTACCCTCATGGAAATTTTGAATTTTAATAACTACTACAACATTATGCCTGACACTGTATCATCTGTAAGACTATGGTGATTATAGACAATTTTAAATTTGGAATTCAAGTATACAATATGTATAAAGTGTGGGTGATTCATTCCTTTTATTCAGATTCACAACAGAATTGTACCCCACAATTCCTAGATAATGTAATTCATAGCATCGGAATTTATATTCAGACACAATTGATACCCACAAAACAACCAGCACTCGTAGCGTCTGGCATGGTCGATTCCTAACTTACCTCAGTCTTTTACTCGGTGTTGGCAATTTTGGAGCTTTAATTAAATTGAAATTTTGATTCAGTCCATAAAATAGGTTAAAAGAAAACACATTTATCTCCAGCAGAATATAATCTTTCCAGTTGACAAAATCCTACATAATCTACAATACACTATCAACGTTTAATATACTTCTAAGGCAAATAGAAACATGTGATGAAGATCAAAGCTACTTAAACTCCCAAAACACGAGTTATGCAAAGCTATGTTTTCAGATGGAACTTCAAGAAAGTGAAAATCAAAAACCCAACTCCAAGACCAATTATTTAGTAAACAAATATTTTAAGATTCAATTATTATGCCAATCTTTCATGATTCATCACGTACACCAACATTATTATCTTTTTATTATGTATGAAGGTATTACAGAAATTCTGACATAATAGTAAGTCAATATTACACTGATACTAAGAAGAATTCCAATAAGGAAAAATAATATGATAATAGAACAATTGGAAAAGGAATTTCATGCTACTAGTGGATTGGTGAACACCATAACTGAAGAGATGGGCAAAAATCATAGAGGAAGGCCAAGATTTGAAGCAAATAATGGGAGGATATGGGATGTATAAGTTATTTATAGTTTGAGAACATGGCTAAGAATAGAGAGAGATGGAAAACTGTAACCAACCAATCCTAAAGGGATTGATAAACAGATGATAGTCTATTAAAGTTAACTTCACTTCTGAGGAGGAAGAAAAATGAAGTCTTTTGGGCATATAGAAGGAGGCCAATTAAAGGCGAGTGTTTTAAAACAACTTATCTGACAACTAGGAGACTCTCATTATCTTCCTTGAGTTCCATGAGTAACCAGTTTCTTTTTCAAATTTGTGTTCCAACATGTAATATACTGCTTTTCCTTCTTTCTTAAATGTCATAATAGTAAATTCTAATTTTTCAATCCACCTCCAATCAACCATAACCATAACGGTTAGTTCCTTGGGGTAAGTATCAATATTGATAGAAAAGCAGTGTATCATATGTGGAAATGCATATTTGAAAGAGACTGATTCATCAAGGAACTCTAAGGAAACGAGCATCTCCAAACTGTTTTAAATCAACAGACCTTTGATTGGTCTCCCTCTCTAAAAAGACTTCATTTTTCTTGCTCATCAACAAATTTAATAGACAATCAAAATGAATCAAGGGTTTTTAGGGTATGACAAAAATTCCTCTATGAAAATAATTCAAGAGTTACCATTTTTGTCTCTATTATATGCTTCAACTTCAGTAAATATAAACAATAAATACAATATAAATTGTGTGATAAAATGACATCCAGATAAAGAACAATTGTTCTCATCTCCTTACAAATCTCAGTTTGCCAAATGCCAGATTTAAATATATATCATAAGTGGAACACAATTCCCCATTCCTGCAATTATAGTGGGATGGAAGATCACTAAAAACAAAATTGAAATAAAACTAAAAATATTTATGTTATAGTTTTAATTAAGATTCATGGAAAGATGTATAAATGTTCAAACTGAGCAAAGCAGAAAACTTGTGGAATAACCAAAAATTTTAAAAATTTTGTGAAATAAACATTATTTTCAGTAAGACAAATTGGTAAGTATACTATCATACTATTTGTTTAAACTAGAGATGAGAAATATCATAGCCCAGGAAATGTTTAAATACTTAACAAGCAGAACAAAAACCTTATACATAGCCATGCGTAGAGGATACTGAATTTTTCAAACGTAACCCCCAATCATAGATAAGTTTTACATCATATTCAGCATGATATAAATTAATGATATTTACATTATATTTACAAATTTTTTAACATGAACAACATGTAAAACAATACAAAAAATACTTTATTGATAGGGAGAAACTTAAGCTAATAAAAAGAACATTTCTCCTCAGAGTCAGTACCTGTTGTCATTTTTGAGTGCCAATAAAGAGAGAACATATACATATATGACGAGTAAATGGCATTATACGCTCACTATTTTCTTGCGTATGATAACCATAATATACTAAGTGCAAGCATTTTTATGGGAATTATTAGTTAATTAGATAATTATATGTCTATAATCATCCATGAGATATTAATGGTTAAAATAATAGCGTCCAGCATTTAAATTTAAAATCCCATAATAACATACATTTTTATTCAAAATAACTAATTAATTTATTTCCCTGAAATTTTTTCTGTAAATTAGATGAACTTTGCAGCTTTTACTTACTATTCTTCTTTGAATGAAAGAAAAAGGGATTGCTTCTATGATTTTGTTACAAAAATTTGGCCAGAATTTGTTTCTGAGACTGTTACATACAAAATTTAAATGTTTATTACAAAAGAACCATGACTGAATTTATCTTCAATCTTTCATTAACCACTGCCACCCGAGTCCTAAAGTTTAAATATTTGTGAAAATTCAGGTGGAAATGAGAAACAAATGCCTATGGAGACTGAGGTATTGTAAATATTGACATTTTAGTACATATCAACGATCAATTTATATCTCTGTATTACGTTTCTGAAATTTTAAATTTATTTAACCCCATATGTGGTTTTACGACGCCTGGGAAGGGTCAACAAATTTTGAGTACAGGCAACCTGCAAAGCGAACAAAATTTCTGGTGAAATGGGACATAACCGTACATTTTTCCTTTTGGAGGCCGTAATTCTCATAATCTTCCTTTTTTTAATTGAATTTATTTAGAAATGTTTTGCCCATAGTTTGGCATAAAGTAATCAGTGGAAAAAAACAATTTTATCTCATTATTATATCTGCAGCTTAAAACAGTTGCCTCATAACCAATGTGTTTACATAAAACAAGTATGGACTGTTAGAGATACTGTTGGTATTCCATGTCCTTAGTATCATAATAAAAATCATTCACAATAAAAAATGTTATAGGAGAAACCAGGGAAACAATTGTTTCAGAATTTAAGGGGCTAACCCCTTATTATGCCTTAATTACCGTATATACCGGCATATAAGTAGCCTAACCTTCGAAGCCTAAAAAAAATCTCTCAAAAACCAGGGGTCGACTTATACGCCAAACATAAAATTTAATCCCTTACCACCGAGGTGTAAATAGGTTATCCTGCTCAACACTTGTTGTACACAAACCCTCACAACTCACCACAATTATTTCTTACTGAAACTAGTTTTTGGCAAGTCTAACTATTATCGGCCAGTCATATATATTTAGAAAACAAATTTGACACAAATGTATTCTCCGCAAATTATATTCATTTCTTCACATGTATTTTATTCTACAAAAATTTAATATATATTTTTCGATATTATCTTTTTACTAATGAAAATCAATAAGCACATCATGGTTTGTTTATGTTTATATAATCGTTATGATTCGACTTAGCGTTAGGAATTAATTGAAGTTGTTTTAGCAGTGTCGTGATTTGATATACTTCCATTATTTCTATAATAAACTTTTATTACCATTGTGTAACTGTTTTGTAATTATTTGTGTAGCCTGAGAGATACCAATGAAAGAAACTTGAGTAATAGTTAAGAAGAGGTGAGAAGTTGACATGACAGCTGAAAGAAACAATTCTAGCATTTTGATCTTATGCAGTAAATATTTCTTATGCTTATCTTATATATTTTCGTAACATTGTGAACCTATGACTCCCATGAATGTCAGAGTTTTCATCTCTTTCCATGAAATCTGGAACGGACTAGGAACCTGCTGTGGCAGTTCTTATTTCGTCAGCATCTTGCTCATTGTTCACATGAGTTAGGGGGGAATGCATCATCATTCAGCCATGCAATGAATGTATTAACACATTGGAAATCAAACCCAGGACTGCTTCCATCAAAGCTGATAGGGGTCATTAGCCTCATATCATCTCTAGGACTTTCTGTATCTGATTGAGGATGGTTTGAGGTTTGAACCAGCAATCACACTGATTCCTTATTAGACGGATTAGATATGGAAAATCTAACAAATATGTTTAATGCATTCTTCAAGAAGAATGTGCTTTGCAGAACAAATTTCCTTTCATTTCCATTGAAAGTTCCTTCTTCAAGACATAATAATAACAATCAAACAATTCTAATTCAAGACATAATTGAGCTTTATAAGTCTCTTCTTGGATCTAAACCTAAGGTACCATCATCGGTGAGGAAATGGTCAAAGATGCAGCAAAATGTCTGCTTCATCATTGCAATTCAGCAATTCTAAATTTTGTAGTAAATATATGATTGAGTAAAACCTCAAGGATTTCGTGTGCAACCAGAAGGGATTTAAATTCAACAGAACTACATAACTCTCAACAGCCCTATGGTTTCTGCTTTAATTTTATGTTTCCAAGGAATCAAAGCCTCTGCTCTTTAAACACCTTCACCACTGATTTTCTTCACTTACTTATGAAAAATGCTATATTTGCAGAAAGCAAGCTATAAATTATTAAACATTTACAAGTAGGCTTGCATTAGAGGAGACAACAAAATTTATTAAATTGTAGTTTCTAAAGAGATTATTCTCCTATCTTATCAAAAAAATATACTGCTCCAATCATAAATTGTAATGAAAGCTCTTCAAAATCTCATTTTTCAATACAAAGACAATACCACTAAAATTTAAATGTAAAATAGTACACTAAATTAAATACCCCACAGTTCTATTTCCACTTTGGGCAAAGCATAGTTTCAGGAAGTACATCATCAATGAAAAACTATGAATTTGTAGAGCTTTTCCTCCATTTGCCCATATGAAAATAGATATAATCTCGCAGTACAAACAAGTATCTCTCACAATCACACTCCTACTCCAATATCTCATTAATGAATAATGGTTCTACTTGAGAGAAAAGATATGACAATGCTGATGAAGATCTGTAAAATTTAAATAAAAATAATGTACAGAAATCTTAATCTTAAAATAATATTTTTTATTAAAATCCTGAAAATATAAAAAATTATAATGAAAATAGTAAAGCATAACAAAATAAGGAAGAATATCAAAAATAAATTCATAACTTAAGCAAGGAATATTTTTGGATTCACAGTGAATGAAATGTTCTGAATAATAAATAAATGAATAAATGGAAAGAAAGAAAACAAATACCTACAACGAGATCCATTGACTTCAACTTAAATTCAAAGAATTATTTTGGTAGAGATAAATCATGATAAAAACCAAGGTTAACTGAGTGGCACATATAAACAAAATCATGTTATAATGACACTAAAATTCAAAGAAATCACTCCTCAATTATCTAATTTGCAGAGACAAATAACTGAAGAGAACCTAATATCAAAGCTACGTAATGGCTCTGGAAGGAAATAAAATAATATGTTAATGAAATAAATTATAAAATTATATAAATATAAAGGAAAAATAAATAACAGAAATAAAGTGACAGAAATAAAATATATAGTCAATAATTGGAGTGTGGATTTTGCATTGTGGTGCGGTAATACATGATTGTGTCTCTGTGATCATAGTGATGAGGGGTGACCATAACATTGTTTGTAGTGGCTACTTAATTGCCCCAACTGGCTTTTAAACAGGGTGTTTATATTCAGATGCCAAAAAGCCTTGCCATGACCCTTATCTGTCAAATTTCTGGATATATGACCGACACACATTCAGATCATGAAACTTAACTGTTTAATAGTCTAGGCATTCAGAATTTTGATGATGCACATGTAAAATATTTCCATACAGTAAAGAGAATAATCCTTTACAGGCAAGGAAAATACGCCACTCTTTCACAGTGTCAAACTAACGGAAACATCCGGATGAAAGGTTTCCAGAATTAAATATTTATATCCTGAAAAGTATAATAAACACTTCCAGTTTTCAGCATTACAGTGAAAAACTCTGAAGGTTTGGTTTTTTAGATAATTTATTTCAATGTGTGCACCCTTGGTGGCTTGGTGAGAATAAATCCGCTGATGGCTGTAAATGATAAGTATTTACCCAGATTCCAAAAACCATCTAAAGTTGATTCCACCGATGTACATTTCGCTGTTACAACAAACAGCATCTTCAGAGTACTCCAGGAGGAGTTCTCCTGGAGTACCCTGAAGATGCTGTTTGTTGTAACAGCGAAATGTACATCGGTGGAATCAACTTTTGATGGTTTTTGGAATCTGGGTAAATACTTATCTTGGTGGCTTGACAAACATCCAGGCGATATCCGACCTCATCCCACCTCTCTAGAAGCATGTCTGGTGTTACTGCAGCCACAGCATCCATTATGCAGGTTATCAGGTGCTCAATGTTGTTAATCTTCATTTGGAACACAAAAGTTCTTAACACAAACCTACAAGAAAAAATCTAATCGGGTTAATGCATGGTGACCTACGAGGTCAAGCAATTAGCCCACCTGAGCTGATACACCTCCCAAGCATCTCGTACTTCTCAGTTTGTTGTACCAAAACCGAATGCTTTTTCGTGGTTCACATCCATATTGAGTTCTAAAACAACACTGCACAGCCATCAAAGACATCAATTCGGCTAGCCACAACACGCATACAACCTTCTCCAGCAGTGTCACCAATGTTACTTCTTATCTGACAAATGGATAGATTTCAGCGCATGGGCAGAAATCTCTCCATTGTTGGGGCAGATTGTATATATAAAAACACTTTGAGAGATTCCCTTTCAAATGGTACATACATGTACATTTCAAATGGTGCATGTGTATATTAAATACTCTTCCAGATATAAGTATTTTATTTTGGATACCTCTCATCCGGACACCCTGTATTAACACATGATTTCGGCATTCTAATGATAGTGCAGAGTTAACACTTTTGGTAAATAAATTCCTCATATTTTAACATAACATATTAAGGAATCAAACATAGTATTTTAGAAAAAAATCATTTTGTGTGAATAATTAATCTAGTAAAGAAATTGTTTTCACTGAAATTATATAAAATGTTGATTTACCTCTGGATGAATATAATGAAGGAATAATACTGACAAATATCATCTCTGAGGAGCACAAAACACTATTCCTCTACCTTTAGGGAAAAAGGAAAGGTTGGGATTCAGATTCACTGGTTCAAAGTAATTAATAGCAATAAAAACGAAAAGAAATTTCAAAATTATAAATAACAAAAAAAAATTATATAGAATTTATTTCAGAGTTAATTCTAAATAATTAGTTCAATCTGGACAGCTTGAACTGTGTGGAACTTCATCCTAGTAAATGGGTGTGAAATAACTTAACAAAATTCCACTGTTTAAAAATTTCAAAACCTGCGAGTGGTTTCGGAAGTTAGTCCATTATCAAGCACATAAAGTTTGACAGGAGTGCACAATATATATGCAAAGAGCACAAGGACAAGGCACCAATCAGTAAATGGGGAGGGGGGTTAGCTGTTGTCGATAGTGGGAGGGGTGTTAGGGGGAGGAGGAAGGGGAAGCAGGTTAACAGTAGACAGCAGGGAAGAATAGTCAGGGAGAAGGTGGATGTTGGTGAGTGTGCATTTGGTTTTAAGTGGTGTATTATTTCTATTTGTTCGAGATAATTTAATTTGCGTCCTTTGTGTTGACAATTTTATTGAGTGGAGAAGAAATCTGAGGTGTTATTGTTATCAAGAAGATGTTTTGCAAAATGTGATGTGTGTGTATTGTTACAGAATGAGTTAAAGTGTTTTTTGGTTCTTATCTGTAAATTTTGGAACATCTGACCTAAGTATCTGATAAGCTGCATGTTCATGTGTAGTGGGATGATTAGAACCAGCATGTATGATGTGATTAGTGTATGTAGGTTTGCGATAAATGGCAAACTCAATTGTGTTTTCTTTTCTTGTTAAAGTGATGTCGAGGAAATTTAATTGATTATTGCATTCCTTTCCTAAAGCGAAGTTAATGTTGGGGTGTAAGGTGTTAAGGTATTTCAAAAACATATTTAACTGCCTTAGAGAACCATTCCATATACAAAGGACATCATCCGCAAATCTTAACCAGGTGTTAACATGTTTTATCATGGGGTTTTCACTGCTAAATAATCTTGTTCCCAAATTGTTCATAAATATTTCTGACAACAAAGGGGATAAGGGGCATCCCATAGACAAGCCATCTGGTTGGTTATAAAATGTAGAGTTGAATAGAAAATAATTGCATGATATACAAATATCAATTAGAAATAGCAAATCCATAGTTACACACGTCAATATGAAAAACATTTCTTTGGCAAAATTTAAAATAACACATTTCGAAATACTGGTAAACAAGTTTTTAACATCAAAGGAAACAAATTTATAATTATCACTGAGTTTAAGTTTGTGGGTCAGTTCAATAGGATTCTTCAAGTTTTAAAGAATTTCAAAAAAAATTTTAAACAGTTTAATTTTTAAAGTTATTTCCCCCCATTAACTTAATAATTAGGTAGTTTAATTTAGGCATTCAATTTGTGATGTGAATACATTTTTGGAAGTAAACCACACACGAAACACTATAAGTAGAAATTAATTCAGTTGATATATAATTTGTAATGGATAACCTAGCATTTAACCTCATTGTTATTCATAGATCTCTTCTGGGTTGTTTGGCAAATTTTCTCAAACAGTTGAA
The DNA here is from genome assembly GCA_947579665.1 of Sympetrum striolatum. Lineage (NCBI taxonomy): Eukaryota > Metazoa > Arthropoda > Insecta > Odonata > Libellulidae > Sympetrum > Sympetrum striolatum. The sequence goes on from OX388351.1 coordinate 81,040,381, forward strand.
TGTGCTTCTATTTTCATTAACAAATCATTTGTCAAGACCTAAAAAACATTAATTGATTTCAACTGTAATCTTCTTGTTGATAGTCAATATAAAAAGAAACTCTTCCAAGCATATAACCAAGAATCTTTTGTGAATTTGCTAAAGAAGATAACATCTAAATCCAGTTCTCACTTGGATATCATTTGTTCCGACTATTGCAAAACCAATTTTGACTCAAAATTCTTTGACCCATCTATGTCTGATCTCCTTGCAGTAATGTAAATTTTCTACTTGACCTAATATCAATCTACATCTAGTACTCTTAGATGCAATAGAATCCTCTGTGTTTCTAAAGTAAATTACTGTTGTCTCCAATTAAGTCAGCAAGACTGGTCTATAGTTTTTAGTGATAATTCATTTAACACAAAATCTAATTCCTTGTATGAAACCTTAATAAACCACTTTAATCTCTCCTTTCCAATTGTATCCTACCACCACAAGCAGAATAGGAAAAAAGACTCGGTCACTCTAGAAAAACAAGCTCATGTAAAATCAAATCAAGTCCATGTCATTTAATGTCAAATTATCTAATGGTGCAGTGCTACATCAGGAATTTGCTCATCTTAAAAGGAATCATAGTAAACTTATGAAGAAATCCAAAAAAGAGTATCACTATATTACAATAAAGAAAGCATTAAATTATACCAAAGCTGTGTGGGATATAATTCGAGAGCAACCCTACTCCTAATAATCAAGATGATGATGATACTTCTGTCATTTTGGATCCTATACAGATCGCTAATAAATTTAATAATTCCTTAGTGAATCTGACAACCAAAAATATATTTAGTGAATCTTTCCAGTATCAGACAAAATTTCCTCAATGTATCTTCAGCCTTGTAATGAAAGAGAGCTGCTCAATTTCATCTAAATAAAAGGAACTAAAACACTTCCGGTATAGATGGTGTAAGTGGTAAAATTATCAAAGATTGTAACAACTTCAATACTCAACCAATCCCTAATTGAAGGTATTTTTCCTGAAGCCTTAAAAATTTCTAAAGTGGTACCAGTTTTAAAGAATAAAGGTGTTAAGAATGGTGTAACTAACTACAGGCCAATAACCTTTAATTATTTACCAAAATATTTGGATACATAATCAGAACTAGATTGCTGAAATATCTCGATACACAGAACTAACTCAATATTAACCAATATAGATTCAGAAAACTAAGGTCAACTGAAAATGCCATTTTCAATGTTATCGACTTCATAATACAAGAACTCAACCGAAAAATAAAATAATAGGGATATTTTTTCAAGTAACCAAAGCTCACGATGTAGTAGCTACTACATCGTAGGCTCTGCTGATTTTATGTATCAATGGTTTACCCTAGCATCTTTATGCAGACAATGATCAGAAAACTGTGATGTATGCTGACAGTGTTAGCCAGTGAAAAGTTAAGAGAAATATATACAATCCGATAAACTCAGGCAGTATCAAGATTCAACAAATGTCACAATGGTGCGGAAATAACAACCTAATATTAAATAGGAACAAAACTCAAATTATGTTTTTTTTTCTCCAAGAGACTATGTTCCATTTACTGATCAAGTTAATTTTGTATTTACTATTGTGGATAGCCTCAATTTCTTGTATGCATATGGACCGTTACATTAAATGGGATTCATATATAAGGCAACTTTGCAAAAATCGAAATACCATTTTCTCCCAAATTTCAACATACAGTTAGTCTTGATGTTTTAACAACCATTTACCATGTTCTTTCTTTTTCTGTGTTTCTTACAGCATCATTTTGAGGTGGTTGCCTCCCTCTTAAATGAAGCTTTCCTGATGTAGAAAAAATAGTAAAGAGCACATGTAATTAGCATTAGATAGCCCAATGTCACCCTCGATTTAAAAAGCCAAGCTAATTAACCATACCATGTATATATACTTATTTGTATGTGATGTATGTAAAAAGGCATAATTCTGATTTCCCAAAAATATACCATCCGCTCTTATGAAACCAGAAATAGTGAAAACATTCATGTATTTCACTCAACATTTACAATGAAATTAAAAGGACAGAGGTCAATGATAGTTAAACTTTTAATCCATCTCCCTTTTATAATATAAAAAATGAAGAAAGTTTAACCACCTTCAAAAAATCTCTCTCTGATTATTTGATGATACATTGCTTTTGTTATGTTAAGCAATATATTGGCTCCAATTCTGTATTTACTTGAAAATATCTTGACAAATAGTCCTCTTTGCTCCCCTTTTTCTTCATTATGTGGATTTTATAAATATTGATATTATTTTTGCAATTTATTTTATGATTTTCAACATTTCTTTACACTGTGTACTTGTAGATCATGATGATTCCCATACCTTGCATTTGCATGTATATGTCCTTTGAAAAATAAAGAATTCTATTCTATTCCTAATGAATAAATGTTTCCACAACTATCAAATATTTTAAACGAAAAGATATTAAATAGCATTAATGTAATATAAATCATTTAAAGAATTTTTCATACAGGGATATAGAATCCTAAGTGACTTTAAACAAATGAAATCAGAGCGAGTTTATGGAGTTAGAAAAAGCCAGAGGATGCTATTAGGTCCAAAACCAACAAATAATTATGCTCCATGAAAGAATACGGTTATTTACTTTAATCCCATCATACATTTTCATGATAATGATGACTGAATACATTTCCTATCTTAGCAAAGCCTATATTTAGAGTGGTGACCTGTTAATTATTCAATAGTGGGCAGCCAAATGAAATCTTGCTCACTCTCCTGAAATTATTTGACTGGTTCTGAAAGATAAATCTCTGTCAACTTGGATATTTGCGCTTAATGGTACATTTAACATCAGTAATTTTTACATGATTTCATCCCCAATACTGAAACAATGTGCTAGTATGTAAAGGTCAAATAAATATAGTGATTTACAGGTTTTACATAAGAATCATACATTCCAACATAAATTTTCTTCACCTTTGTGTCCTTAATCATATTCTTTCCTTCACTGCTATTTCCTAAGTTAATCTTAAGAACGAAAAACTCAAGGAAGAACTGACTAGTATCTTTGAGTATTCACTCAATTTTCAATTTAATTATTTCTTTTATTGGTAATAATCCCTCCTCATGCAGCTCATCAAAGAAAAGATCAGTTACTCATTCTCTACTTTACATTGTAAATATTTCATTCTTTTGATGCTTCATTGGCGTTAAGTTCTTCCGTCACCCAAACAGTAGACCCTAAAGCAGCATTTCCCAATCTTTACTTCTGATCACTTCACAAGCTCTCTTTAGAATACAAAAAATATAAACTAAATATCCACTTGTTTTAAGTAGAAACTGGTAGTAGACATACAAATCTAGAGATAGTACAGCCACACACAGTGTAAAGCCTTTGAGTTTCAACATTTCTCCTTGGTGTGGCTTTTAAATCTACATAAGAATTGAATAAAATTGTAATAACTTTAGGCTGAAAACATAGTAAAAAATAGCAAAGAGACCACTCTCAGTTGCATGCATGGATTCAATTATCAACAAGATATTCATTTCTTTATAGATGCAGAAAGATTATATACCTCAAACTATCATAATCTATCAGGTCTGACAAAGAATTTAGGGAATTTCTGCACCTAGAGATGGTTAATTTAAGTTAAAAGACAGAAAATGTTACTCTAGAGGTTTTCCTAGATAGATAACTTCCATCGTATGCTTTCTTCCTGCAAATTGATACTTCATCAATGAATTCCTTCGACGAATTTGTTGCCTTCATCTCGCAATTCAGTTCTATAATTTCAATCTTAATTTATACATTTGTTTTCATGAACATCTAAGTCTTGAATAAAGTTTTATGCAAAAATATTCATATTTTCATTCTGGTGAAAATTAGATCAATATAAAATTTTTCCGTAGAAAATTGCAGTTCTATGAGGCCACAAAATAGGCACATTTTTAAAAATTGCATACATTTATTAGAGTATGACTGTGAGTTATCACTATCGTACTAATATCGTATTAAATGATATTAAGTTTGTATACCACTCCTTATTTCACATCAACTCATATGAACTAGTCGTTCATGTTTACCATTTCTATAATTTTTCAAACAGAAATTTAAGATAGAGCAATCAAGATATCAATAAAAGACCCTTTATGATTCCTCCAGAGAAAAGTTACAGTACCCATTCCACCATTTCAAAATGCTAACAACAGGTGGTTAAGACGCAATATAGGTATACACGGAAGTATATTCTTTTTCGGTTAACTAGGGACGAGAAGTTTTTACTATAGAAATAGGAAAATGACAAAAGCAGGTGATATAGAAAATTCACATTTTGTAGGATACAGCAAGATATATACATACATTAAATTCAGAATAACAATTGTAAGTACAGTAAGGGATATCCTAGATGAAACACTTATTAATGAAATATTTTTAACTAAGACTAATAAAGTTTATGGGAAATCCAACTTATTATACAAAAACTAATAATAAAGTTTCTAAGTTCATCGTGACAGAATTACTCCAATAAATTTTTCCACCAGTAGGCCAAGACACAAATAGAAAGAAATTTGTATAGAGACACTAAACTAAATTATAAATTAATGGCAATTCAATTTAATTTGGAAATTTTCCACAAAGCAGTAACATACCAGAGCGACATTGCTCGTTCCCAAAGTACTTGTGATAATGTAGGATATCTTGACACAAATATTACTTATCTATACATCTCACAGTAATTCTGCTCATAGCCCTGAATTCACGCAAGTAGTGGTATTTATGAGGTAATCTAAATCATCTAAGATCTAAGTATACAACAGAGAAAAGTGAGAAAGAAAGGAAAGAAACCTCTAGACATGCGTTCAATTCAAAGACAACCGACACAGCCAATGATTAACATAATCAATAATTTCTCGTTCAAGTTGAAGCGGGAAATGGGGAAACTTCTTCAAAAAGTAATTTTAACATACATCATCACTAAAAAGTTTATACAGGAACTAATTCGCGATTTAAATTATAATTTGAAGATTTATGGCTGGTTGTGGCTTCATCTTATAAAACCGAGTCAAAACAGCCACTATTTGCCCAAAATGTAATGCGTTGCAAATAAATTCATGTAGTTATTAAATTTAATGAGTTGATGGTTATCTTACGGTATTATGAATAACCAGTTTAATGTGAAATTTTCCATTTTATCTCTCAATTCAAATGATTCTTTTATGAGATAATCAAGATAATGTAAAGAACGGTCAACACCGTCAACACAATGATACCGGTAGAACCATGCTCTATGAAATCCAGTCTTGAAATCCAACTTGTCTACTAATTAATAAATGAACTCTTTCGAGTATCTAAACGTCAGGAATTCAATTTTTCATATGTTTAATGAGGTTCTCTGAATAATATAAATATTTCACCTCATATAATTTTAACTCTTACAAATAAGGAAAGGGTAAAGGTAAAGGTTTTTCCTTGGGAATATAACTCTTACTTCAACTATGCATATTTTTGCTACGAAAATCAAAATCTGTATAATGGAATTTTAAACTCACTGTACTCTTTCATATTTAAACGTTACTTTTCATTCAATAACCCTAATCGAATCTACGACTTTCAAATAATTGAATTATCTTAATTTCTTTAAAAAAAATTGAAACTCACACCATATCAACTAGTTATGAAATATTTGGCTTTTTCTGATTTCTTCGTATTCCTTTTAGTTTTATTCTTTTTTATGTGTAAAACTAAGTGCAATTTTAATTTATGTGAGTTACCGTATTTAAAATTTTTTTTTGTTTGCTTGAATTGATATGACTTTCCTTTTGTATATGTGATTCAACAGAAACTTTTATGATGATATATCCTTGTGATGATTCATTGCTTAGTATTTCTGTGTTTATTGATTTTTCTGATGTTTTATCTATTTTTTATGTATTTCTAGAATTGATTTATAATTAATTATGTATGTCATTTATGTAAAAGGGTTCATCCCGTAGATAATAATAATTACCTACAATTTGTTTATAAACAGAAGCAATCAAATTAATTTTAATCATAAAGAATTTCTACTTGGTTTAAATTAAAGTTCATGAAGAATACATTCTTTTATTTTGTGGTATAATTATGGTTTTACCATCAGGACAGACTGAAACACTACATTGATGAATCACATCATGACTTCTTTTTAATCGTTGCTATTAATTCCATTATAGCTAGCTAATTTTCTTTGATTCTCTTACATATTTCGGGTAAAATTCTCCCTTTTAACAATCGGTTAAAAATTCTTACCTCATATAAATTATCTCTTTTAATCCAATTTATTCTTCGACATGCAGAATGCTTGGCTTAACATTTTGTTTACCATCAGTAAAAGTTTTACGATATTATAATTACAATTATCTGTAAATGACGAAACGTTAATTTTAAGCGATGGAAAGAAAAACCCGGGTTTTAAAAACGAATGAACCCTTCAGGAAAATTTCATTTCTTAAATTTTATGAGCAGAATTAAAGCAGTCACTGTTATACACCACTCAAGCGAATGGAAAATAGACATTTGAAATTGTCAAAACAAACTAGCAGTCCAGTTTTCGTTAGCAACTACCTAGGAAAAATCAACAGTCATCCAAAATACAATTTAAAATGGATTTCGGATGTAAGCAGTTTACAAATATGCCTTAAAATTAATCATAAGTTTTACGCATCATGTTAAGGGAAATGCAAAAAAAATTACGGTGGTGACTTTAAAACTAAAATGTATTGTAAACATGGAAAACCCTACATTACGTCCATCGAAGAGGAAGAGACAGAACATCTATTTCTGTTGGAACTCGTCATTGAGAGTATCATAACTGAGCAAAGTATCGACCGCTGTAGTATCCATGATAAAGAACCTCCTTGGACGGCAGCATTTTGGCTTATGGACACCTTTTCCTTCGAGATAAAACAAGAGGAAGATGCTCAACCCGAAGAAACAATTTTTCGTGACTCAAAATTACGAAGAGTTAAATTTAACGCTGGTAAATCCTGCCTCTTCCTCGCTAAGCCTAGTAAATTACTATCGATTATTAGGCAACATCCAGTTTACGTATCGGTGCAGACAGAGCCCGAAAATTCCATCGTGCCAGACATTTTGGGAAGAGGAAAAATACCTTTCGATCCAGCAATGATCTACGACATTCAAGAATCTATCGATAGCAAGACACCTAATGTAGAATGTTCCAGAGCGGGGTGTTATCCCCTGTACGATTGCGGTGAAAATGAAGTTGGCTATATAAAGTGTTTTCTCCGTTTGTCTTATTACGGTAGAAATATTCTTTCGGAGTTTAAACTCATGGGAGGAATGGACGATCTTATTTTCAAAGTGGATAAAAATGAGGAGAAACACAGGTGTTGTAAATGTGGCAATAGGTTGAAATCCATGGAAAAAGGTGGTTCTTCCACAAAAGAAAGAAAGGATCAAGAGGATTCGATGATGCGAAACTTTCCGCAAAACCTTGATGACAGAGGTGTCAAGAGGGATTCATCATGGAAAAAAGTGTATTCTTGTTCTTCGAAAACGTGCCCATGTAAGAATAAATGTAGTAGCCATCATTTCCACGAATTCTTGTTGCTGGCTAAAGGAAGTGAACCGTCCGAAGCGTCAAAGCCATCAAGCACATACGAGAGTTTGAAAAGAATGGCAGCTCATATGGACTTGGAGGATTTCATAACGGAAGTCGAAGATGATCCCCCGGATATCTACGAGAAAGCGAGAGTAGACGCGAATGAAGGATATAGGAGAGAAATACCGAAACCGAAGGAGGACGACAGGAAATGCACATGCGGCGATAGAATGGTAGATATACTCCCACCTAGAGGAGCACAGTCCCTCGAGTATGACGATAAAAATAAAGTTTCTGAAAGGGCTAACAATGCTGTAGAAAAAGTTTTTGTAGACGAAGGAACGGATTGTCTTGGACTCGAAGAAGAAGAAGTGAGAGTGATCGATGAGCAAATTCCAGAACCAGCTAATGATGGGAAAAGATCATCCTTTGACGCCAACAATTTGAGGAGGGAAGATGCCGGGCCGTCGGCCTCCGAAGCGCCAGTTGGGCAACCAAAAGGCAAGGGTCGAAATCGTGGATCCAACAAAGCTCGCGATCCTGATTTAGCAATGAGAAGACCACCGAGGCCCCAAGCGGGCCCAAGTAGAGGCAGAAGACTCCCTAATACGGACAGTGGGACATTTGGACACGGGTGCACAGCTCACAAAGAATGCCTTCATCCTTATAAAAGAGTTCCTAAAAGTATGGGATGGCTATATACGGAGGATCATGACCTGGGGCGAGGATGGAAGCCGGGAACTGTGTCCCCTTCGGTGGTGAAAATGATGGAAATCCAGAGGTCTGATTACGGGCGCGACAGAGGCGATTACTTACCCAAAGGAAAAGAGATACAGAAACCGGGAAAGGTTCTCGGTCAACTTCCGAATGGATCAGGACCCGCTCTTCGCTTCCGAATGCACAAAGGATCATTTCTGGTGTCCTTGGATCCAGCGGGGACTGGAGGAAAAGCTAAAGATAAAAATGACCAGAGAGGTTTATTTCTGAGAATTAACAAGAAAGTGGACGAAGATGCATATTCCTCATCTTCGGATTTTGAATTCGAATTTATTGCTCCGAATGAAAAGAAAGAAAATACTGATCTGAATAAGAAAGCGGTTCCTTTGGGCTTCGGTACGATGAAAAATCCCCTCGAAAATACGCTTCCATCACCTACAGAAGTACCTCAGTCGCCGAAAGTTGCACGGCCTGAATCTCAAAGGCCAAATGTTCAATTGCAAAATAGAACGAAGGGGAAAATCGGAAAAGAATCGGTTTTAGAGAAGACAGAAACTCAAGTCAACGGAAAAGATTTAGAAACGACCACACAGGCGAAGAAAGGAAAAGTTGGAAAACCGGGGAAAAAATCCGATCAAGAGCCCGAGGAAAAAACACCGGAAAAAGATACAACCGCGAAAGCGAAAAATCCGAAAAAGAAATAAGTACGGAATTATAAATTACCTTTTGTTCAAACTCATTTTGAAATATGTATCTTTGAAGCAATAACGAAATAGGCTTAAAGAATGAAACTGGTTACACTATGGAATGCAAATTCAAAATAAATTATTTAACCGAATAATAAAGAAATCAAAGGAAAAAATCATTAATCGCTCTCTTTGAATTTGCCACCTTTTAAGTCCACGCGAAATGCAGAAATATAAACGGCTACTTTGACCGACTATGAACAATTAAAAGCAAAAATTGAAAATAAAAATTTAAACCATGCCATTAATTTTACACATATTTCATTATAGTTGCTAAAAAGTATATTACGTTTACTTTTTAAGTCCAGACCGCTGCCTATTGATCCACTCTTTCATTTCAAATTCTTGCCAACAGTGTCATCTACCGAGCACTCTCCGAAACACTTGATAAGAGAAAGCCGACGAAGCCGTTTCAGCATTCGATGTCATAGTAACCGCGCCAAAAGTTTTTTATTATTTATTTATCTGACAGTTGAACTACAATTGCTGTTGATATTTTCTGGATCCACTATAAATTACCAAACTTGTCTAGAGCCAAACGCGTACACAATTCTTAAAGTTAAATTTTAAATAGAAAAAAGGCGATTTTGGGAGTGCCGTGTGCAATACACCACGTGTCCACGTGACGAGTATCAGCCATTCGAAGGCGTTGTCGCCATATTACCTGTGTGAATCTCTCCTTCTCGTACAACATCGTCTACAGTTGCCACATTCTCAGTTGCAATGAGTTCAAGTGTTTGCTATAAGTGCAACCGCACAGGTCATTACGCCCGCGAGTGTCCTCAGGGTGGTGGATATGGACGTGGACGTGAGAAGTGTTATAAATGCAACCGCTTTGGGCACTTTGCACGCGAGTGCAAGGAAGATCAAGAGAGGTGCTACCGCTGCAATGGCGTGGGACACATAGCTCGTGATTGTCAGCAGAGTCCGGACGAGCCATCCTGTTACAACTGCAACAAGACTGGTCATCTTGCCCGAGACTGTCCAGATAATTCCAAGACCTGCTATCAGTGCGGCAAAAGTGGTCACATAAGCCGTGATTGTGAGAGAGATGACCGCAAGTAACCACACCGTATCTTTGCTGTTGTATTAAGAGTTGTTCTCTGGTACTGAAATTATTACGTGTACTGATGTAACGTGACGGAAGGACTCTTTATTAAGGTACCAGGAACCCATGTATTTTGAAATTTTTGGCCTACAGCAATAAAAAAAATGGAAGAATGTTAACCTCTGGACTGGAAGACAAGTTTTTATTTCAAAAAGATGTACTGTTTTGTGTAATCAAGCTGTATACTGTGATTCACCTATGAAGTCGTTTTGTCTTTGTCCTTGCTATTATTGTAAATCGGTTGTGGTTGAATAGTCAAGGGCAGCATTATTAGGTTTGCTTTGTATTGCAAATATCATCCATAGTACCTTGCGAAATGTGGTCAGAAGCAAGGGTAAGTTCTGCACCACTTGTCTTTTTTTGACTGACTCCTTGACTAAAGGTCCTTAACTAAAGTGTAACAAAACGAATGATAAGTATCAGTATGGAAATGTGTAATATTGAATAAAAATCTACATGTTAAAAAATGATTCATTGTTTTGAAATTATTTTCCTTGTAGGCCTATTTCGCAGTAAATCCCATTGCAGTATCGGTTATGTTGTGGGTAATTGTTACATGCAAATTTCGTATATCCGCGGAAACTTGGAAGCAACGTCGCCTTCGAAGATACGGATTCTATATAGGTGAGTAACTCACAAAAGATTTTCTCGTGGTAGTAACATTTGAGCGAATAAGTAGCGTAAAACGTTGGAAAAATCTTCTGGGTAATAGTGGAAGAGGGATTTCACTTTGCTTACCGCTCAATTTGCGAAGCGCGTTCTCATAAAAATTCAAGATGTCGGACGACCACATGTTTTTTAAGTAACTTAGTAGGCCTGAATTACTACTCCTAAGTATTTCTCCTAGCCCGGTTTCTGTGCGAATGTGTTCTAAGTTAGGTTATTTCGATTTTGAGTCAACAATTACCCACAAACGTTATAATTTGCCGAAATCTCCATATTCAGTCGCAAGCATGAACAACGTGAAGGAGGTTGAAATTCGGAAGCTCTCTACATCGAATTTTGTCAAACCTTATGAAATGCATTATACTCAGGTAATTACATAAACTATTTTCATTGATCGTAGGTTGATAATGTTAAAATGAACATGCATGAAATGGCCGCAGCTACGAATTTTAACTAAACCTCCGGTAATGGTGTTATGCCGTGGCATGACTTGGCTAAATCGTAAATGATTTCATTCAAAGTTGTGAGACTATTCCCTTTCGTCACATATGAGAATTAGTTTGTTTTGCTGGATTTTCGTTGTTGAGATAAAGTTATAAGTTGGTGATAACAAATATTTATTACAACTTCAGAATGGCGTGCGCAAAAGGTGGGATTTATTGAGAATACATCACAGGTAAGTTTATTTCTAATATCGTTGAAATAAAGTGCAATTGCTTCGTTAATTAAAGTAATTATTACAGTGTGGCTGTGTTGATCTACAATACATCGAGAAAAGTTGTAGTGCTTGTGAAACAATTCCGACCTGGTAAGAATACATTACATTGTTCGGTTCGGCTACATTTCTAAGTTTTCGTGAAAAAAAATATCTTTGAGCTTTTGAGAGATTGTTTCTACATGTAACACGCGTATTACCATCGGCATTATATTAATGTAGAGGTTTCTTGGCAGCGGTGTACCTAGCAGGAATTCCTGAGGATGATTTTAAAACGGAAATAGATACGGAAAAGTATAATCCATCTGCAGGAATAACCCTTGAGCTGTGTGCGGGAATAGTTGATAAATCTAAATCGCTGGAAGAGATAGCAAAGGAAGAGGTATTTGAGGAATGCGGATACAATGTCCCCGTTTCAAGTTTACAACGCATTATCCAGTATCGGTACGTTTTATTACTTAGTGACATAATTTGTAATGTATTACTGCTTCTCAGTTGTCCAACCATCCTATCTAATGTAACTTTTAAGATTTCCGGTTTTCCTCGTTGTCGCACGTTGCTACTAGCAACTACTAATTCAAGGTCAATTCCCAATTTTAATAAAAAATATTCTTATGTTAAAACATAGGTCTGGAATTGGTATTACTGGGGATCAGCAAACCTTATATTACTGTGAAGTTACAGATGAGATGCGGGTTAACCCAGGTAAATGACAATAATGCTCTACTTAAAGACAAATTTCGGAACTTGTATTAAACCTGCTTCTATTTACACTTTATTCAGGTGGAGGGAACGTTGATGAAGGTGAATTGATAGATGTTGTTGAGTTAACAATTCCGGAAGTGAAAAAGCTTTTGTCTGAACCTTCAGTATTAAGTCCTGGAGGCTTCTTGTTTGCTCTATCTTGGTTTTTGCAACACAAGGGTCCATTCTGATTATACATTCTCTTAGGATTACAAAATTTACTCTGCCTTAAATGGTGTTGGTATGGGTGGATGACAAATTATGTTAAGTTATTGAGTTAGTAGCAAAAGAGCATTAGCTAAAAAAAAGCTTATTTTTGCCTTAGTACAAGAAATGTTAATTCTAAAATGCCATGTAAACTAATCAAACAATCATTCTTTCAAAAGACAGATAAACTGCTTCTATTCTATTAACTCTTTACTATTTTTGATACTTAAATATTTTAGTTAATACTGGCTGTACAATTCTTGCTGTATTTACATTATAGGTTTAAGGCAATGGAAAATATTCTTAAAACTGAATCAAACAAGTGTATTAAAAAAAATAAAACACTTTTAATTTGAAAATAAATTGACTCACTTTTCACAAATAAAATAAACAGTTACATTAACTTACAATGGCTTCAGTTTGTAGCAGCCATTCACTCGGGGCAGAAATGTCTGCACCATATAGCAGTTATATTCAGCATTAGAAAAATGTTCATACTAATCCCTTGTGATGAATGAACTGATGACTTGACGACGATTTCATTCCATCCAATCAAATCTGAGGACAGTTATCTGGGGCTACATCTGAAAGTAACCATATCACTTTCTATTTTATAATTTATAAAGTTTATAAGAGATTTAAATCAAAACCAAGTCATCCTTGGAGAACTGTGAAGATACCCAGGCCAGACCCCATTTCAAATTGGTCAATACAAATTTCAGAGCCTTAGTCCATTGTTCTTCAGAGTTGAACTGGATTCTGAAATTGAGCATTAGAAAAATCAATACTTTGAAATGCATGCCAAGTCATAACCATGCTATTTAAGATTTCACACCATATACTACAGGAAGAGCAACTATCTTGAAACAGGAAATATTCAGGCAATAAGTTGAGTCAGCTTATAGAGCGTCTAAAAGATTCTCATTAAAAGCTTACAGGGCAATAAAGGAAGAGCCCCCTATGCTATCTCAGCTTCTCTAACGCTTACTCGTCATTAACTGATAAAAATAGGTTCTGCTAAAGCTGCTGACTAATCATTTCTGGAGTTAACCATCCTCTTCAAATTTTTGCATGCTGCTTCCACTTACGTTGAGGAATTTCCAATTCTTTAAATTAGCAATTCTGGAAGAATTCTCAGAGAAATTTTTCTCTCAAACACAACTTCTGAGATCTGTAAAGTCTGATGTGTCCCACCAAATGATCTTACACATACTTGAAGAAAGATCTAATCCATACAAAGTTCAAAATGAACTGGAGTATACTTAATATGTTTTCCACATTGGCAATCATGTTACTTTCACAAAACAGTAAATCTTAAAATAATTCTGCTCTAATGCTTTCAATTTTATCATTTAAAATAATTTTAGAAATTTTCTTTCTTCAGTCACTATAAAATTATATGATATAAGGCAAGGGCCAGACAAAATCAACCTGAAAGTTTATATAAGTATCTTCTAAATCAGAGATTCTATACTGACCTTATATTGGCTTAAAAATAGATTAGTAGTAGATTTTTCACGAGACCATGTAATAATTTAGAAACTAGTTCAAATAAACCCTAATCTGAAAATTTTATTTTCAGTTTTCAATATAAATCTATGTGCTTCATAAATTATTTACATTTTAACCTCTCTTTGATTTCCTAACCTTATTACTACTGATTGATAGTGCATCTGAATTTCATAACAAACCTAATTCTTGGAGGGGCCTATATCAACTAGAAAACCATCGGAGAGAGTTAAAGGCCGTGGAACTATTAATAGTGCTGAAGTAATATTTTGTGTAATGAACATTTCAGACAAATTATAGATTAGGGACAACATAACTTTGTATACAGACTTTTATAAGAGCATAAACTTTAATTATAGAGTGGTCATACACTAATTTTAAAAAGAAAAATACTGGGTCTATCATTATAATGCTAATTATCTTTCATGGACAATGCCTGCTAGAAGTAAAAACAGTTGTTTTAGAATCACAGTGAAGATAATTTGAGTAAGAAAACCTAGGGAAAATTCCAACGAAGAATGGACATGAAAAAAGCCTGACAGGACCCGACCCTATTTTGATTAAACATGCAACTCATTTTAGTTTTTATATTTCTTAAATGCGTCTTATCCTAACGGTCAAATGATTTCCGAGCTTCCTAAGTAAAATATAATAACAATATTTTTTATTCCACCATTTTTTTACAATAATAGATCATACTAATACAATGTTTTGGTCTAAAAGAGAACCAAAGAAAGGGGGAATACCCCAGAGGAAAAGAACCTGTTTTGGGGTTACCACAAATTAAATTTGCATGCGGCCAAACAAAAATAATTACAAAGAAATTTGCAATTACATAGAAACCATAAAAAGGAAAAACAAGAAAAAATGTATTTACAAAATATGTTCTAAGCTTTCACTTAAAAAGAGCCATTTCCTTAAATATCTTAGATTCTAAGAATATTAGACTTCTTCTTAGATTAAATCGACCTTCCTGTAACCCTCGACATTTTAAAAATATTAAAAGAAAAACTAAAATAACATAAAGGAATAGCAAAACCGATACTTACTTGATGGAATAAGAGTTCCCAGTGGCAGAATCCTCAATCTTTCCTCGTTCCATCCTATATGGCAAGCAAAATTCTGAATCACCTTTCTCTACCTCTTCTTTGAATTGTTGCAGGCAGTCCAAGAAAGCGACCATGGCTGCATCAAACTTTGTGTCCCATAAAAACCTGAAACCTCCAGAGCCGTACAGTGGGAGCTCTCGATGCTCAGCCAACACCTATCCAAATAAAATCAAATGTTCACTTTTATTAATTAAGTCAATGAATTAAAAAAGACTTAAGTTAATGACGCTAATGTTGAATTAAGTAGTATTTGATACCATTGAATCCTGATAAAAGGTACTTGAATTAATTATAACTAGATCAGGATTTACTCAGTTGATATGCTTAAGGAGCTATCCGTGAAGAGAAATTTCTGGCTTCAGACCAATGAAAATAGTTTCTGCATAACAATATCCTCCAAACCTAAGAATCTTTCGAGTTTTTTCATTAATGACTAACCATTAAATTATTAACATTTGATGATAGCTAACTTCTGGGTAAATCATTCAGAAAAATTATATTCATAACAAGTGGTACAAATCAAAATAGAATGCTCTCAACTCTTAGATGCATATTACCAATAAAATAGAAATATATTAAGCTACTATGAAAATATCACTATCATCAGATGTGTCACAGAGCTATTTGGTTTATTCAGAAATTATACTGTGTAATATAAACATCTCTAAGTGGTTGTATGTATAGCTACTCAAATGAAATTGAAGAATAATGGCCCCTTTAACAAGAGATATTGAAGCCTGTCTTTCCTCAGCAGTTGAAAGTGAATGGATGGTCCTAAATGCATAGCAAGTATTACAATGTACACATAATCTAAAGTGACAACAGTTTTCCCTCCTACTTCACCCACTGTTCATTGAAGTTCCCTGCAATGCATTCTTAAGGAAAAAACTGGGATTTTTGGTATTGAACTCGTGATAGTGAGGCTCAAAGTGAATGGGCATTGTAAAAATTTGAAGTCGATGACACTTGTGGAGCATGGCTACAATTTGTATCCCCAATAGATGTATCCAGAGAAGCAGCTATTTATAATAATATATTATTGCACAATTAAATTGCAATTTGAAGTTTTAGTTACGTAACTGAAATTTGCTCACCTTTTGTGTAATGATTGATTTTTATATCTCTTACCATGAAATTATAGGGCATAATCTTTTTTTACTCACTATTATTTTACATACATACAGAAAAAAAATTTTCATTCAGACTAACTCATATAATTAATTTCAAGTAAATTCAAGATTGAGACTAATAATGTTTTCAAACATTGCAAAAATTAAGTCATTCTCATTATTTATCTAAATTGCCAAAATTAGTTGCATGTCCTCAATTGTTTTAGAGCAACATTGATTAGATGCGTCTCATTTATAGAGAACTTATTTTAGCTAAATTATTCATCTGGGAGAGGGTGAGAGTAGATATAAAAAACCAAATTCGTGTGAAAATAAAGAGAAGGGAATTTAATATAAACTTAAGATAGAAGTAATTGACAAATCCAGCAATTTTTGTTAATTTTAACATAGGATACCATGAGATAATACATTCCTTTGTCAAGCATTACATACCTCTATGTAAGAATGGTTCCCGTATGGAACAAGACGGAACCTTTGGAAGGTTAAGTTCATTTTGCGTGCCAACGCAGCTAACAAAAGAGCAGTTTGACCCCATGCTGCGTTTATTTCACTCCAGTCCACAGGAGCACTTGGCAATCTTCCCAGCCGAAAATTGTTTATTGTTCCAAAATGTCCACTGTGCCAGATGTGAAACGTTACATTGAACACATTGGTCTTCTTAAGCTTGTCTAACTGAGTCTGCGCATAATGCAGTTGGCACCCCAAGCTGAAATAGAATAACTTAAATTATACAGCTATTATAAAAAATAAAGATAATTGAATTTTTCAATAACCTATCAAACTCCAGCTGTAAATGCTTCATAGAAGTATACTACTGTCCCTATCCTACTCTTCAATGAATCATCTACATCAGCAAGTACAGGTAAAAGTCACCTTTTGGCATGACGGATACATTTATATTTCTTCTCTGCAAACATCTAGTACCATACATACAAATAATTAATACTGGAAGCAGACACTTCCAGCAACTGACTCCATAATCTTTCCCACAATACCTGAATGGCTTGAGGAGCGCGAGAAAAGTAATTAGATTGATTATTCATTTACAAAAATTTTCATTTTTTCAAACAACAATATTATTCTATAAATATGAATAATTATCCTCCTGCTTGGTGCTAATGTTAACTATTTCTATTATATGTTCTATAATGGACTATGGTCTGATTATCTCTCCTCAGGTAACCCATCGACCCCTTTTGACACCCTGGGCCTAGTAGCTTCAAACATCCAAAGACTACACAAGACAAGCTTGTGATTTTAATAGATGTTTAAAAGAGGATAATTATTTGTTTGAGACATTTCACTGAAAAATTTTCTTTCTACTTATACTTTATCCAAAGATTATCAGTGTTTCTAAATTTGATTTTTATGTTAATTATGTAAGCATTAACTTCATTTGTCTCTAATTTACTCCCAGTCTCCTTATAGTGAGAGAAACTTTCATAAAAAAGTAAAGCCTATAGTGTGATATCCCTACGAGGGGGTTTGGCCTAGCCAGGTGGTATTCACCGCAGGTGACAAGTGGTCTGTGCATTGACTTCCACACCACCGCAATTGGCTTTCCGTAACCTGCTACCTCTTAATTCAGGTAGCTTCCCAATTGTTTCTATGCTGGGTAAACATCATCTCCCCAACTGAGAATTGAACCCGGGACCACTTTCACCAAAAGCAAACATATTACCCGCACGGCGAGAGAAAGTACTTTCATAGTAGATGATATTTCATTAGTCATTTTGAATTGGATAACTTCCATTTTGCACTTGTATTAGAAGCTTTACCCTGAATGCATGTCCCTGATGCTCCATCCTCACTGCAGCCCTGCCTATCACGACCATCGATGGTGCATTTGGCATATTAGCATTAACATTTTTGTCCCAGTAACTCAATGATAAAATTAATATCTAAAATATATTTTTACATGAGATCCTCTCGAGTTTGGAATGCTTTGCCAGAGATCAAAGTTTTATATCATTCTCAAAACTTTTCAGTTTGCTTTATTTTGTAAAGAAGATATAAAAATTCTAAACTTACAGGGTAGAGGGACAAAATAATAAACACATTAAACGTCCCCTGAATATTCTTCATAAGATTAGTAAAATCGTGAATTAATATCCAAGGTATTCTTCATTCCATTAACTTCGAAGAGAGGAAAACAGAAGTACCTTCTAAACTCATCCTCTGTCAGGAGCAATTCCCTTCGATGTCGACTGTATTCCCTGTAATATCGTTCCTCTTCCCTTTCCAACCTATCTCGCTCCTCTTCATGTTTCCTAATTGATTCCAACGTGGCTGCTTCTTCAGCCTGAAGCTGTTTCAGATCCTCCTGAAGTCTCATCTCTTCAAGTCGCAGCTAAAATATGATTATAAATACAAAATTAATTAATGGATAAAGGAAATGCGATACAATAATTTTTGAGAAGTTAAATTATCGAATATGAGACCATATATAGAGTGAAACTGAGTTCTGAATTTGACAACCATTGAACAAATTAAGAAATGACAGTTTAAATGACTCTTGAAATTTACTTCGACTTAAAATACCCCAATTTTGAGGAAGAGATTCATGAAACTAAAATCCAACAAGAATTAATCTCTGTTGTTAGTACAGCATTCAGTCAACACCACTTGCAAATAAGATCAGTTTCATTCACTCACCCCAATCAAGAAACAAAAAGCCTGTTTTGTTTAAGGCATTTTTGATTCTGTTTCTAGAAAGTTAAAATATAAAATATTTTTAAACTAGAGAATCAATATTGATAAAAACTTTAAATTATATAAACTTAGCAGTTTCCTACCATGTGACATTTTTTAAAGAGAGTCACCAACATCAGATTTGTCGCTTGAAAGAAAAAACTATACCTACATGGATTTCCTAATGTTTCAGCAGTTGAACTGACTATGAATTAACAGACAAATCAACTTGCAATGCAATATGAGATAAAAAATAATTTAAACTTAGAAGGAATAAAAGAAAGAGATAGTGTTTTGACAAAAAGGAAAACATGAAGCAAGAAAAGAAATCTTGGACCAAAAGATTATCATCCAAAGAGTGCAAAAGATGAAAATTTGTGAATGAATGCCTGATTCCAACCCAATCCTATGGTTGGGTTATGCTTGTGTTGCTCATGCTTTCTTGTTTATTAAGAGCAAATGATAATATTTACTTCCTTTTCCATTTAGTTGTATCATTTCTTTAGAATAACTCGCCAAGTGGTTAGTACCTCAAGGTCCAAGTCCTGCCTAACAGGATTATTTTAGTAAGGGAATATGTGTGTGTTTACATCACACATGTAAGCATCATTGACTTGGGATTTTTACGGCTTAAAGGCTCAAAGTGATCCCCCCAATAAAAAAGAGAAATCAAGGTTTAATAATAATGGATTTCATTCTAGATGAGTGAAAATTTTTAACCAAATGAAATGCACTGATTGTCAGGCTCCATTTCAGAAATGCCTAAGGAAATTTTAGGAAACTGTTCTAAGAACTGAATGGCTAAACAGTTTCACAAATACTTTTTAATTTTAAAGTTTTTATTAATAAGCTTGCTGTATGCAATCAGCATTATCCACAGAATTATACCTATATGAAAATCCATGCATATGACTGGGGTGAATTTACTGAAGATGTTAATTAGTTCCCGAAAGCCCTTCATCCCTTCAAATGCCCACAAGCTGTTTTTGCTGAAGGAATTAATGTAAAGTAGATATATCTATTTCTGGAGATAAAATTGTTGTTTATTTGAAATTGAAAATTACAATTTGATCATGTTTCGTTCCACGTACCACCAAATTGATACCACCCCTTTAAGCCTTGACCCCATAATGAATGAAATGAAAACCCTACTTCTTCTTTCTTCTACAACTAATGAACGCTGCATGCCAGTCATGAAAACATATTTTGTAATAAATTTTACTGTGAATCACAAACCATTTTTATTTCAACAATTTCTGGGCAAAAACCAATCAACCAAAGCTACAATCATTTTACCACCAACATTCAAACCTTGCAAACAACCTTTGTCCTCAACTTCTGTGTTAGTTATTCAAATCATTACTCATATCCATGTTCATACTACAAATAAGACCAAACAGTTTAGTTGCATGTGTGTGCACAACACAGTCAACGGATTGCTTAGTTGTTCTGGTGAGTGCAGAACAACGATCGGCCAATCAGATAGTTGCATAGCTAAAAATAAGTGTCAGCCTTAGGGTTCTACTTCAAGACAAGTGAGGAGTTTTGAATAAAATCTGTTGGAACTTCATTCTAAAACTCACTAAGTGTACCCACAGGGAATTTTATTAAATAGCAGTACAATGAATATAGATAAATAGGCTCAGTATGAAAACTAGAGAATGATAATATTCATCCTGTGATTTTTTAGCAATATTAAAAAGGGATACCTCCTCGAGATCCTTTTCCACTGCACATAAAGCTGTCTCCTCATCCTCCAACTCCAATCTGCAAGGAAAAAATATCAAATTTAACAGTTGAAAGAAACATGAAATTCTCTGAGTTTCAGTTTATTCCAGTGATTTTTTGCTTCACAATTAGAATTTTTACAAACACTCATACTATCTTAACAAGGATAATTTCCAACTAATGATTCAAATGATGAGATTTCAAAATAATAATTACCTTTGATAAAGAGAACGAGTTCGCAAAATCATAATGAGAAATATATCGCTTATCTCATTAGTCTCCCAGTGCTATAATAAATACTTCAAGAACCTCATTATACAACGAGGTAGAACATAAATACTTACAAATTGACATAATTACATGGACTGCTAAGAAACAGTTATATGCGATATTACACAGTAACCACCACAGTTTATTAAGAAAATAAAATCTCAAGAGAAAGTATGAAAATACTATTATTCTGCAAATAAGTATCATTTTAAATTTATTTCTTCCAATAAAAATCTATTTTCTTTAGCACTGCGACATCTACGAGGAAGCACCTTGATGATGAGCACAGCAGCCCTAATAAACGCTGCCTGATTCCCACGCCAACACCTTTTCTACTATTTCTTTCCAATACTTTTAAAGCTATTCTGTTCTTAGAAAAAAATGACATCTAAATGTATATTTAAGCTCATGAAACTTTGACGGCTGAATTCTACGAAAGGTATGGGTAAAAAATGGACAGCAAGACAGGAATGATACACAATGTCAATGAGTAGCTGTTTGGTGATGTTTTCAATGGCTAGCAATTTCATGAAATTTGCAATTCTATTGTTCTAAAAATATTTCTAGCTTTTTACCTATAAAAGCTAAAAAAAATCTAACCACATAAAGATAAATAATAAATACAGTAATTTTCTGTTACAATGAGAGATGACAAAAACTGATAAAGTACTCGTTACAGCCAATTTCTAATACAAAGTGCCTATCCAAGGGCAGCGATTGCAGCAGAATTGAACTCTACTGTTTTTAATCCTTATGCAAATGCTTCAGAACGCATATAAAAGTGTGTTTGCATTAAAAACATTGTTTAATTGATTAAATTGATAAACCATAACCAAATCACATCCTCTAATATAAATTGTGGAATATTATTGCTCAATAATTGTGAAATAGTAATGGTATATCATTAAATAATCCCAATAATATCAAATGGCTTTCCTGAGATACACACCCTTCATAAGCAATGACTGTGTTGTGAGGGAGAGGTTACCATGAGAATCCAAATCAGCACATCTCCTATATTCCCACCCATCAGATGATTTGGTGCCAAGTTTTGTACAAACACAAATCCCACGGATGGATGCCAATATGACGGAAACTCCATTGAAAATTCCAGTGCTGACAAGCACTAGCACTGACTAGCACTAGCACTGACTAGCACTGACTAGCACTAGCACTAGCACTGACTAGCACTAGCACTGACTTGCACAAAATAAACAAGACAAGGGGGTAGGATTTACGGAGGGGCAAAGGGGAGAATGAAACCCATGAGAAGTCTCTAATCACAGCTCCTCGAGGCATTTTTGCCAAGGAAAGGTGGGGTGAGTTGTGGGAAACAAATGCATAAATTAGGTGACAGTAACTTTTACTCTTTTAAGAGATTAACGCACCTCAGATTACCATTTTCTGGTCCAACTTCATCTCTCACCTCTATTGATGATTCCAAGATACGCTTTCTGCAAGACAAACGTGGCACGTGAAATACCGATACTTCAGAAATAACCACTCGTTAAATTGGATGTAACTTCCTTTCCTTTTTGCAACAGCCAAAATAATCACTCGCTATTACATAATTCTCGTGACATGCTACACTCATTATAATGGTCATCTATACTGTATCTACCAATCAGTTTTGTGTGGTTTCGAAGATAAAGCTGAAAATAACCATGCTATTCCTTATCCAATTTACATACATGAATAAATATTAAAATTGTATTATTTTGTTATACAAGACTTCAAAATTACATATTATAAGGTTTTATAGCTTTTACTTCTAATACACTTTTAAGCAGTAAATTTGTGATAATTCAGATGACTTCATTATTAGTTAATATTTCATAACTAATTCATCTTTATAAGAACACAACTTACTAGCGAGCACAATAACTGAAGGCTATTTGAGGGTAAATTAATGAACAATTTTATAGATTATTATACCTGAAAAAATTGAAGTTTACTGAAATAATCATAGGTTATTATATAATCTATAAAATGAGATGTTAAACTCAAATAAAATAATTATTTTCAAGAAACTTGGGGGATTTATGAAAATTCGTGACAAGTGACCAAATAGGTAATATATGACTTGTAATGAATATTGATATTCACCAATATTTTAATGATAATGATTAATAACAATATCAATAATATAAAAGATGAACAGAATAGTAATTTTTTCTGATAAAAATTATTGGAGTAAAGAAAAGTGGTCAAAGATTTAAATTAATGCCCCTAACCCTTGACAGGGGATTCCTACCATACGGCTATCTATACTAATTTTAATACTTTTCTCTCATTGTTACTAAAGAAATTATTATTTCTTAATTTGGATAAGGTAAGCTTTCTTTCAATATTCCTTACATTGTATTCATTGATAAATACAAGATAATACCATGTTATCTACAGAAAAATCATTTTTTTCTACCAACAGTTAGTAAACCAAAGTCCTTCAAGCTAGGAAACATTATGCATACCAAATTACGTTTTAAAAGGTATTAATTTCTAATGCACAAATTTTCCTTACATTCATAACAAGAGGAAAATTTTTAGTAATTTAATTCAAGTTTAAAGAAAAAATGCTCAGAAAGTAAAAAAAGGAAACTAATTTTTAGAGAAACAGTTCAGTTAGAGGTTTAATAGTACACATGAGGGTTTTTTACTTTCTCCCTATACGTAGTGTAGAGAAAGTATTGTATTTGCAAAAAATTCGCCCTCCAGATTTCAACGGAAATAGATGTTTTGGAGCCCATAGAGTTCGTTTTCGCTATTTTCCCGAATATGTCTGTCTGTGGTAAAAAGTTTGAGGGAGCTCTATCTTAAAAAGTAATTATCCGATCATTTCCAAAATTCATATTTAGCATTTTCCTAACAATGCCAAGAGTTGATTAGTTTATATGAATATCGCTTGACTGGAAGTTGCGGTTTAACCGGAACAAAATTTTGTTTCATAAATATCTCTTACATAATGTACTTTACTACAACTTTTGTGTGAAACATTTTTTCGTAACATTGATTGTTTAGGAGTTATTAGTGGATTCTCGCTAACCATAAGTTGCGTTTTATCCAAAATTATAGTTTTTCTTAAATTTCTCTGACAGAATGTGATGTATTTATATACAATTTGTACAAAAGTTATAGTTGATGTATTTTACTACAACTTTTTTTTAAACATTTTTCTGTAACACTCATTGTTTTGGAGTTATTTATATATTACCAGCATGGGCTTCTGTTTTCAATAAATATGGAGAAAGTCATGTACTGGCCAAATCAGATTTTTAACCTTGAGTTAGTGGAAAGGGTTCAAGTTACTTAGCTCATATGGGCATGTACACAGGAAAAATCCAGAGAAAAAATGGACTTAAAAAATTCTGTTATTACTTGGGATTTGTGTTAGTGGGTTGAGGTGCATCAGTAGATGATTGACACATTAAAATTGTATAAAAATTTGAACCTTTTGAGATACTCATTGTAGTCATTCCATTCATCTTCAGTTAACCGAAGCTGCTGGTCCATCAAATCCAGCAAACTGTCTGTACATTCCTCACACAGAGGATGGTCAACATCCGAAGTATTTGAAAGGATGTCAAACAATCCAGCAGTCACCTTTGAAAAAAAAAAGAACTTACGTTAACGCAACATATCTAATTTTATACAAAACTGAAAAAGAATAACTTTTATTCAACTTTCCATAAATAATTCTATTTCATGCTGAACTTAACTCTTTTGATACAACATATATTAGTATACATTAATATCTGAAGAACAAGAATGTAGAAGTCAGCCGAAGTTAAATTGCTTACAGAATTTACAAAAAAGGATATTTATTTCTCCATTCTGGTTGTTCCATGAAGTGAAGGTTGAAACAGCTGATATGATTCACATAATGCTTCATAAATATGAATTGCAATTACAACATGGAATAATGGCAAATCACAGTAATTCTCATACGAATTAATTGTTATCTTTATGGAGTTGTATCCTATTGTAAGAGTGCATCAAAGTAACGTTTTAGTATTTCATACTGAGAAAGCATAAGGAACAAAGAGCAATAAATTCAATCGAAGAAGCCTGGTGGAACTCCGTAATTGGGATCATAATAAATAAACTTTCAAAACTCCACAAAATAAAACTTTATTGTGCGTCCGGTTTCGATCTAATCATCTGGCACAGGATAGAAATGCAACAAAATCTTTAGCGGTTGGGCGTAGGAGCTGTGGATGGGAGGCAGCAGTTTGACAAGAGATAATAAAGGAGAGTGATTGGTGAATTTTTGTGAGGTTATAGTCGCATATGTTGCAGTGTGTAATTTCAATAATTTCCAGTTAGTCTAGTTTTCGGCCTTTGTGTTCATGATGTAGCAGTGCGGGTGTAAAGTTGGAGTAATGTAAGTATTCTAATAAATGTTTGGCAAAATGCGAAGTGTCTGAATTATTGTTGAATGACCGTAAGTGTTCTTTTGTTCTTGTCTGTAAGTTGTGAGAAGTTTGGCCGATGTATATAGCATCGCAGTCGTTGCAAAATAATTTGTATATTCCAGCTTAGAAAGTAAAATTAAGCGTGTCTTTGAAATTAAGCAGAAAATTCC
This sequence comes from Sympetrum striolatum, assembly GCA_947579665.1. Classification (NCBI taxonomy): domain Eukaryota; kingdom Metazoa; phylum Arthropoda; class Insecta; order Odonata; family Libellulidae; genus Sympetrum; species Sympetrum striolatum. The sequence continues at coordinate 81,065,914 of OX388351.1, forward strand.
TTAAAGTGTGTGTTGTGTAATAAGCTGGTTTTATGTTGTATGTGGTGAGTATATTTCCTAATTTGTAACTTAAGGGACCAAGAAAAGGAAGTTTTCCCCAAAGAGTTTTTTCTTTAATGTTGGAACAGATGGGGTAGAATTTAGCTAATTTATTGTGTTTGCGGGCAAGGATAGTATTTATAAGTTTTTCCGTGTAACCATTAGCAAGAGCAATTTGTTTAATGATGTTGATTTCGCATAAAAACTTTTTGGGTTTAAGTGATATGTATAGAAGTCAGTGTGTGAGACAGTGGTAAGCGGCATGTTTGTGTGATACGGGGTGGTTCGAATCCACGGGGATAGCGTGGTTTGTGTAAGTAGGTTTCCTGTAAATAGCAAAATCAATAGAGATGTTGTTTCTGTTTTTGTGGAACTTTGAAAATTTTGTTTAATATGATCTCAAGGAGCAATAATTTTATATTAATAAAACTATTGTGATAATCATAATTTTTAATTGTATTTTATTGAGTTAAAAATTTTAATTCATAGAAGTATAAATTCTAGAAACTTAATAATGATGTTTGGGCAGAACTTGGAGCTTGATAGTTACCAAGTTCAGCCTTCCTTGAATTAACAAAATGAATCGCTGAAATTTCAACAACACAATGCTTTATGTTTACATTTAAACCCTGCAATCCACCAGTGACGCGTGGCAGGGGGTGTAAAACACTGCCATCCCTATCTAACCTGGACAGCTATTAGCCTCTAATACTTTGTGGGAAAAAAGACCAAAAGTAACTATCTGTCCTGGCAACTACTTCCTTGTATTGCTTTCTAATGCATGTTTAATATTGTCTAGAAGCCACAGTTTGTATTTTACTCAATCTTGTGATATCCCAACAACAGTGAGATTACAACCGTAATTCACACCATAAGGAAATGATTATTAATAAATACATACACTGAATTCCTTCAAACAAGCTTTGCAATTAGACTCTTGAAATGAGAAGCATGCAGCAGAATATTTCTTTGCTATCTCAATAGTAAATATTGACAGTGGCATTATTTTAAACAGATGTTACATTTATTGTCACCCATCTACTGCTGCAGTCCAGCTCTATGACTCAATGGCCTGAACATTTTAATTTATTTAGATAAGTTTAAAATGAGCTTAAAGTTTCATGTTTACTGATCTAATTAGACTTCATATTTTCTTTAAGTGCATTTGTTTGTATTGAAAGATATCTTGCAATCAAATTAAATGTAAGTTTAGTGATATTATATTTGTAATTATTCATTAAATTTGATCAATTAACAATATGAATAACCTTGATAGTATAGTAATTTCAACTCTGAAGATATATTTAACCCAATAAGTTAAGTAATACTTCCAAAAACTCAGACAAAAATTTGCTTTCATTACACTAATGTATTGCTTCCATTTCTGTGGAGAATGTCAACTTTGACAATTTATTTTATCCTCTTCTTTTCAAACAGTAAAAGGCACTGACGCCTACATAACGAGTCAGCATTGTCTAATTAATTCCACTACCTCAAATATAGTAAATCCACATTTTTATTTACTATCACGTATCTCTACACGTTTTTACTTAACCTTACAAGCCTTTCATAAACTGCACAGATTTATTTTATGAATGCATCCGTATATATGTAATAGCATAGATTAATAGTGAAGTGCTACGGTCGCTTCTAATGATAGCGAAATGAAGCTAACAACCTATACCAGCAAATTTCTGAATGCCTTCTTTCTTGTCACTATATTCTCCATTATTTAGGTATGAGTGAATTGGAAAAACGAATGAACGATCGTGCTGAGTCTAATAAAAATATACATAAGGCAGATATCCATTAGGAATAGCAATTATGGATAGCCAAAGCACATTCATGCAATTTCTTTCATTAGGTTAAACATTTCATAGATGTTTTAATTTTACAAAAACTTGCAGTCATTAGATCCTTAGTTAAACAAGGAATATATAGATTAGGTACCTTAACGTGGTGACTAAGACTTTCAGCTTCTCCTTCATCTCCAATAAGCATAAAACCACTAGCTGCATTACCAGATTCCGTCAATCGAAAAGGGGGAATGTAATGGTCTAAACTTGTAGCTTGTGATTCCAAATCAACGTCAGGAGCTGGATATATAGGCACTGAAACAATAACAAGTATACACAAGAACAATATAACTTTCAAGGTTATATTTGGTAGTAAATACGTAGCAAAAAAATATAAATATTTCAACAAATCAAGGACGTAAAACCGATGAGAATCAGTATAAGAAACTATTCTTACGTGATAGCTCATTTAATGTATGTTGGTCCAAATTGCTAAAAGCTGGATCTAATTTTAACGGTTGAAGGCATCTTTGGCAGAGAAAATTTACAGTGATTTTTGGTTCAACCATTTCCTCACTTCCTGCTCAATGGAATAAAAAATACATGATAAAAGATCATCAAAAACCCAATTTTGAGCGTGAAGATGATTTTCGAATAGATTACTCGTTAGGTTCCTTCATATCTTAAGCAAATTGTAACTGTTCTCCCTTCCTGGAGAACTTATCCTTCAGCAACTTCTTGCAACACAGCTGATTCTGTATTATTTTCACTCAAACGCCATCTAGTAATACAAAATTCAGATAACAGATTAGTCTAGTGCGGAGTTGGGTCTTGTTGTACTGATTGTGATGCACCTGCTATCTGTAATTGATGAAATGTCTATTGTTTTAAATGACTGATTTCTGAAAAAAAAACACAAATTTCCTTTAGTATTAGTCATGTGTTACGAAGAGTAATAAAATATGCCTCAGCGTGATGTCAAAATAATGTTCGCATACAGTTTATGATTGAATGATTACCTCTTGGAAATTCTTCATTCTGATATTGGTTTTCAGCTGTGATCTTACGCGAAATCATTTGTATCGAACTCGAGTCTTAAATATATCATCATATTCATACTAAAATTCACTGCTTTGGAAATGAATCTACTGCTCTAAAGACGAAGCTTTGGCTATGAAATTGAATTATTCGCTTTAGTCCCGTTCCCATTGGAGAATCACTATATCTATGAAGGGAGATATTGAATTATTTCCAAACAGTCTTCATCGATAATTTTACCCCTAACTCTACCTCACAGAAAGTTAATACATTTGACTTTTGTATACCTAGTGGTTGGCCTCTACAAATCGCAATATATATATATACTGCGTTTTTTATCCGTATGTCCACATGCATTTTAGCCCTCGATACTAAATTCATTGGAAAGTATATAATTTTCCTCTGCCTTCTCAATGACATGTCTATTACCAGTACCAGCTACCCTAAAAGGATTTAAACACATCATAGGGTATTAAATTCAATAAAAACTTTCATGTTTTATCCTATTTCAGCTGGCAGAAAATATTATTTTAGTCTCAACTGATTAAACGTAAACATTAGTTGCAAGAATGGCAACCTTAAAAGTGGATCCAAATTGATTTTACTGATTTTGATATTTTTAATGTATGCAAAAGGGTCTCAGAAGGCTTAGCAGTTAACAAAGTAACTGTTGGTTACTCCTCTATAAATTGTAAACACAATGGATAAATGATTGCATCATACATGTTCGAAATTATGGGGTGAACATTTAATCTATCGTAATGTCTTGAATAATTAAATATATATCTTAAATTAAAAATGAGTAATAATCAAAACACGAAACAAGACGGAAGGAATTTGCGTCGAAACCGAAGCGATGGACGATTGAAAACGTACAAATCGAGCGACGACTGCAGAGCTTGGAATTTAAATAAACGCGAAAGGCAGGACTACATCTCGGGCTACATAGCATCCTCTGTACGTTCATTCATTTATTGAAAAATAAATCACATATTATATCCGAGAGTTGTTACATAAAAAATATAGAATATCAGTCTCATGAGAATTTTGAGGGACTAGAATTTTCATTTCTCATGAAATTTAACATATTTAATTGTAGCTTATCAATCTTACTTTTAAGCATACCAATGTAAAGTATTTTTGCATGAATACAGTATGAAAAGTTTCAAGGAGATGCCTCTGAGTGGGGAAGGTTCGTGCCCGTGCCTGTACTTGTGGATGTAGTTGTTCAGTCATACAAAGATGAACTCCATAAGCTGCATTCAAAGCTTCAGAAGGTGCAGCAAGAACTCCTTGATTGCAAGGAAGGGAAAAATTTTTCCACTGGAAAAAGACATATCAAATCAGAAGACATAGACATTCAGGTTTGAAATGCTAGAGGTTGTGAATATAGCTTAAACTATAATTATAGTTGCGCGCAAATGCCTGATTGTATTTTTTCTCTCCTTAGGATGTATATGCTTGAGTAATGGAGCTTTATTTTTTATACCATTGAATCCTAGACTTCTTTTGCAACGAGCAAATATGTTACCAACTTGGCTATTTGGGGGCCTTTTTAAGCCTTAACTTTTCAAGTAACTCACGCTCATTATCACATTATAACTCAATATGTTAAGGTTTTACCTTGAGGAAAGCTGTGATATATGGAAAAGAATTACTTACTAGCTTACATGTCACACCAATAAATTCTGGGGGAGTGTACAAAGTAATTCTTTTCCACATCTTCATTATCGTTTTATTTGAAATTCTATGGCATATCTTATCTATTGAATCTATTCTCCTCAATCTTTTCCTCCCAGTACTCACTATTTATATCAAAGGGTGCAATGCAAATCATAAATTCGTTGCTTGTTATAATTAATAATGATAAAGAGAAAAATAATATTTAAAAGAATGGTAAAATTGTCGAAGAATATTTCATATTTACACAACAAAATACTATTAACTAATAAAATATATGAAAACAGGGGAATGGCTTATTTGAAGATAGATTTGATACTATTAAATATTTTGTAGCATACTGGGAGAATACTTAGCAACCATCAGTGTGCTGAAATGCACCATTTGGAAGGTACTATATTGGAAGGTATTATATACTTATATTGCTACCTTCCCTGTTAACATTCAATAACAATTATGATGATGGGTCAAAAATCATACTCTGAAGTTATTTTCATCGATACCTGAAGTGAATCCGTAAAATATCCATTAAATGAATTGAATGACTTATTTGATGTGTAATATTTTTGTTTCTGAAACAGATGCTTTGGTTTGCCAAATATTTAGGTGGAAGAAGCCATTGAAGAGCCAGCTTTATTTATAAGAGAGGAAACTGGTCATGAGGTGCAAACTGGAAATATTTACAGGCGAGAGCAGAGTCAAGAGGACAAAAATGAAGGGGAATATTCTAAAGGAAATAAGCATGCGATTATGGAAGAAGAATATGAAAGGGAGAAAGAGCGTCAACAGCAACTTAAGAATGTGTCCTTAAAGAAAAATCTCATAAATGGGACAGATTCAGACTCTCGGACCCAAAATATAAGAGAAACTCTGGCAGAGATTAATACTGATTTTGACAAATTAATGTACTTGAAGGACAAAGAAATCAAATCTCTAATTTCCATGCAAGATTCTGTGAGTCATTTATATTTTCAGTGAATTTGATGTTATTCTTTGTAGGAATTTTACTCATGGAAAAAAAATTATGGATGACTAGCAATAACTTTGTTGCAAAAGTATGTGATACTGATACAGTGTGTTTTTCAGATCCCTCAAAGAGTATCGAATGAGGAATGGGACACATCATTTCAAAATGAATATCCAGATTTTTATGAAAATTTAAAACATTATGAAAATGACGTTGAAGAGAAGGAGAGAGAAGTGAAGGTATGATTGATAATGGCTGAGATCATGAATATTTCAGTCAATTATTTCAATATTTCAGATGCTACTTCATTATTATATATTATTACTCCATTATTAGATATTAATACATCCTACAAGCTAAAATTGACTCAAATCAGGGTGGGGTATACACATTAACAATTATTTACTACAAGATGTTTATGTTTAAGTTATACATTGCCGTTTTCATGTGGTAATATTTTTCATTACAATGGGATAGAACCTCATTCCCATACTTGGATTTGAAATATTTCTTCTATATTTATTTATGGTTAAATAAGATAATGTCAGTCTTAACTAAGAAAATTCATAGACATTGATCTTAAAGTCAGAGAATCTGTATAATCCATATGCATCTTGGAGAACACTATAAATACTGAGAAGAGCGGAAATATTAGGATTAAAAAAAACTGTAATGAGACTAATAAATGCTTTGATAAAAATGTTAAAAATATTTATATTAAACTCAATGCGCGAAGGTGTTACTTTGTAGAAGACCATAATAATGGTGAGACTAGTCCGCTAGCAAAACATGTCGCTTCAATAAAATCTGTGGGAGTGTACAAAGTGATTTTTTCCCATAATCATATTAAACATTTAGGTGAAGACAATAATCTAAAATATATTTTTACACAAATCAAAAGAGAAAACAAAATTTTTTTTTTGAGCACCTTATCAAACAATATAATTTACCACCTCTGCTTTTTTGTAAATGTTTAATGGTATTTGATATTGCATTCAGAATTAATCATAAATATGAACATCAAATGATTATAGGGAGTAGAAACCCCTTCAGATTATGGAACTGTTTTTAGACTGTGTCTTTATATTTAAGTTTTTAATTTGGTTAAAATAATCAAAATAATCACTTTAGAAGTAAAATATAAGAATTAAAGCTATTCATTTAGAGATTACAAAGAATAATTAAAAAAAATAATATTAATCAGGAATGAATATCATATCAACTGAGTAAGGGTTGAGAGATCTCATTTCCAAGTCTGAATGGAAATAATTCTTTCCTATATACAACTGGTGTTGGATGATTCAGTCCATATTCAGGTGAAGGACCACTTGTTCATGAGAATATAAAGGAAACAGTAGCCAATGAGGAGATAAGGTCAGGTGAAGGAGGGGGTGGGAATATTAAGGGCAAATGATCGACAACATCAGAATGGTTGGGGGAGAAATTAATGTTCGCTTGTATTTATGGTGTTTGTGTTGTATAATTTCTAATTGTTCCAGGAAGTTTAGATTACCCCCTTTATAATGACAAAGGAAGAGGGTGATTGTAAATCTGAATGAGTTTTTCATCAAGTAAATGTTTGGCAAAGTGTGAGGTGTTGGAATTGCTTTAGAAAGACTGTCTATGTTCTTTGCTTTGAATTTATAGATTTCTACTCCTTTGTCCAATATAAATGGCCCCACAATCATTACAGTTAAATTAGTATATTCATGATTTTGTCTTTATTGTTCAAAATTGTTCAAAATTGTTTTGCTTATTTCGTGTCTCGTGTAAAAAGTGGGTTTGATGTTTGTAAGTGTAAGTTGATAAGGTGATAGCTAGTCATTCTAATGCTGGTTATGTGATGTTAAGTTGTGATTTGCATGACATGTAAGTTGAGTAATGATAGCTAGTAATTCTTTCCTGTTATAACTACGTGCATACCAACAATGCAATGAACTATTTTTATATTTTATTATTTTTCATACTCCAAATATAATTACATAGACTATTATTACAAGTGCTATGTTTAAGTAACCTAATTTTTGGTATAAAAAAATTCAACCTCTCAATTTTTAAAGGACCTACTTCATAGTATCGAGTCGCAGGTTATGGAGGAAGAAAATATGAGAAATAGCCGTATGGGTAAAGATGATGAATCAAGAACTAATGATTTCAGTAACAGGGATCATGAAAATATGCTGGAATCAAGCATGTTTGATGGGAAAAACTCTCAGAATGATGAATTTGCGAAGTTGAAAGGAGAGCTTGATATACTTTCAGTGAGACTTTCAGCCTTGGAAAGTTCAGGAGAGAGGGGAGATGTAGACAAATATGACAGACAAAAAGAAAAGGAGCATTTGAATGAAATACAGGACTTGCAAGACAACTTGATGGTGTGCAAGAAAGCATTGAAGAATGAAAGGCTCGAGAAAGAGGAAGTGGAAAATCAACTAGAGAAGTGCATTGAAGAAATGTTCAGAAGCAAAAATATGGCTGACGAAAAGGATAGAGAGCTGTCCAATCTGAAGGATAAGTTGATTCGCTGTAAAGAAGAGAAGGAAAAGCTAGAGTTGAAGCTAGACTCCCTGTCTACATCTGAGAGACGTAGCAGCAAGCAGGTGGAATTAAGCGAAGAATTAATCTCGGAGTTGGAATCCCAACATACAAAAGAGGTTAGATCATTTAATGAGAAGATATCACAGATGAAGAAACAGTTAAGAGAAAGAGAAGAAGCAATAGATGAATTGCAAGACAAGTACCAGAAGCTACTTGAACAATGCGATAAGTTGAAGGAGAGACTCAAAGAATCTGATGCATCATCAGAAAATGATAAGATGAAAAGTGAACTTGTTGGGTGTAAACAGAAGCTGTCTGAAATAGAAGAGAGGTATCAATTGCTTCTGGGAGAATACGAAAGGTCAAAGAGAGATCAGGCAAAAGAAAATTCCAAACAATTGGCCGATGAATCAATGGAGAAACTGAGGGAGTGTGAAGAGGAAAAGGAAATTCTGAGAAAAAGGCTGGAGGATCTAGAGATGAACCAAAATGATCTTGCAACTGCTAGCGAGCATGAAAAAACCAAAGCCTTAAATGATGAACTTTCCAAAAAAAATGACAGTTTGAAATTGGACTTAGAAAATGCTCTAACACAGCTCAAACATAAAACAGGCTCAATCGACACACTGAATGAGACGTTGAATATCATGAAAGAAAGGTTGGAGGACAGAGACAAGGAATTAGTTGAGCTGAGGGAGACCAATGAAGAACTTCTAGGAGAATTTCTGCTTCTGAAACAAAAATGTGCTGAAGGGGATACAGGAGAGGATAAAGTTAAAGAACTGTCTGAACTGGAGGATATGCTCACAAAATGTGGGGAGGATAAGAGAAATTTAGAAATAGAGTTTGAAAGATCTGCAAAAGAATTTGCTGAGATGAAAGAAAGTTATGAGAAGCTTCTTGAAGCATATGAAATGCTGCAAGCAAAACAAAAATGCTCTGAGGAGGAAAATCTGCCTCAGGTGGAGGAAATGCTTGAAAAATGCACTGATGAAAAGAGAGATTTAGAATTACGCCTGAATGAGTTAGAAAATGAAATTGCAGAACAGAAAAATAATTATGAGAAACTTCTCAAAGAATGCCAAACACAGTTGAAATACGCTGAAGAACATTTAGACAAAAGAGATAAAGAACTATCCGAACTGAAGACGAAGCTTAAGAATTGTGGTGATGACAGACAAGAGTTAGAAATAAATAAACAGAAATTAGAAAATGATTTAGCTGGAATGAGAAACACATATGGGAATGTTCTTGAAGAGTTTAAAACTCTACAAATAGAGCACAATCGAGAAAAGCAAGATAATGAGGCTCTTCAACGACAAAATGTGTTGTTGTCAGAGCAAATGTTACAAGATTGTGAGAACGAAAAGAAAAACTTAAAAAAGCAGCTGGAGAAATTAGAGATGCAGCTTAACCTTTCAAAACAAGAGACAATTAACTGTAGAGAGGAAGCAGTTGCTAAACAGAAAGGCTTTTGTGATGAACTCGAAAAAGAAAATCGAAATTTGAAAGCAGAGTTGGAGAATGCACTGAGTCAGTTGAACTATAGTCACAGTACAATAGACTCTCTGAATGAAAAATTATCTCTCATGGAAATTGGATTAAAAGATAGAGAAAAGCAAATATCAGAGTCCGAGGAAAGGCATAAAAAACTTTTAGAAGAGTATCAACAACTTCTGAGTAGAGAGGAAGAAAATCTAGCAGCTAATCTCAGTGCAAAGATACCTTTAACATCACTGGCAGATAATGTACCTATTGAAAATCTAGCTGACAAAAATATATTGAACAAAGATCAAAGTGAAGATTCCAAAGAAAAAATCAAAGCAGAACAGATGGAAAGAGAAGCTGAAATGAATCAGGAAAAAATAAATACTACAAATGGTGAAAGTGAAGTTTTCTTTACAAAAAGTAAGAGCATAGAAGCTGATAAGGAAATAGCAGACATTTTACTTCACCATCAAACATGCACTGTTTGTAAGATGGAAGCCGAACGAATTTTGGGAGCAGTTGATGAAGATAGCAAGAAGAATGTTGAAACAGAAAGATCTGAAAATGAAGAGAAAAGAGAAGAACAAAATGGCTCTAAAGTGAGGGCAGGAAATAAAGAAGAAAGAAATACTTTGGAGTCTAATAAAGAAGGTCAAACCATAAATACAAAAAAAGGAGGTGAACAACAACAAGGAGTTACGGCAAATACAGTCTCTGAAGATAAACCAAAAATTGATTACACGAAAGCATCTTCAGAGGGAAGATTTGTGACCTGGAGACCATCAAGAGAGCAAAAAGAACAGCCTACAATGGATTCACCTCTTGAAGACAGTGATATCGCAAGTGCTGAGCAGATGCCTCTATCTAAAGTTGATACAAGTGAGAATAAACAAACCACAAATGCTGGAATGAATCTTGATGCATCTGTCATATCAAGTGTTATGAAAGTAGCAACTGACATAGAAAATATAGATACTGAGAAAGAAATAGCCGACATTTTACTTCACCATCAAACTTGCACTGTTTGTAAGAAGGAGGCTAAGCGTATTTTAGGAACTGTTGATAAAGAGGACAAAACATGTTGCGAAACTGAGGGGGAAGAAGGAAATAATAAGAGTCTGGATGAAACTGAGTTCAACACAGTCAGTGGAGAAGCCAAAGAAACTTCTCCAGTCTCTCAAAATGAGGAAAAAGTGAATCCAGCCACAACTAAAGAGGAATTGACTTTTAAATCCCAGACTGAAGGAAAGGGAGGAGCTGATAGCAATGCTGCAGAAATCGTATCAGGAAAACAAAGTTCACCCGAAGTTGAAACCACACTGAGAGCTAAAACTGAAGTAGATAATGACAAATCTGCATATGGCCATCAACGAGAAGAATCACTTACAGGAGATGGTGAAAGTTTAGATACTGAGCAGATACCTCAATCCAAAGGTGATAGAGGTGTTGCCAATCAGAAATCAGATACTGGAATGAATCTTGAAACATCTATTACATCAAGTGATGTGAGAGCAGCCTCTATTGTGGAAAATATAGATGCTGAGAAAGAAATAGCCGACATTTTACTTCATCATCAAACTTGTACAGTTTGTAAGAACGAAGCTGCACGTATTTTGAGTACAGTTGATGAAATTGAGGATACCCTCAATTCAATTAAAGCAACTTCCCTATCCCCTCAAAGTGAAGAAAGGAAAGATCCGTACACAACTCCAATAGGTAATGAAACTGAGGCTGATAGAACATTAGTAAAGGAAAAAGTATCTGGTGACAACACTCTACCTGGAAGGATTACATCAGAAAAACTCGGTTCTTCCGAAGTCGAAGCAGCAATGGAAAGTCAAAATAAAAAGGATACTAACAAATTTACATCTGAATACCAGCAGGAAAGATTGACAAAAGATAGTGATGCCAAAGGAGCATCTCAAATTAAAGATGACACAAATGTAGCTGAACAGTCTACTGGAACTTTCAACACCTCAATGGATAAAAAAGAAGTCTCTTTTACAGATGATAAAAATGCTGAGAAGGAAATAGCAGACACTTTGCTTCATCATCAGAAATGTACCATTTGTAAGAAGGAAGCTGGACGTATTTTAGGCACAGTTGATGAAGAAGGAGAAAATGATGCCATAACTGTGAAGTCTACACAAGAAAATGACATTTCAAAGCAAAATGGTTCACTGGAAAAATTAGCTGACAATATTTCAGATGAAGCCAAAAAAATATCAAGGATTGGAGAAAACAAAGATGATCAGGATTCCAAAGATGAAGAATTGTCTAAGGATAAGAAGTATATAGATAAAGAGGAGAAAGAAAAGGTTTCAGAGGAAGATGGAGAAAATCAAATCAAGGAAACTTTTGATTCAGAAAAAGCATTATCAGACAATAATGGGGAAGAAAATACTAGTAGGGCAGATGGTGGACAGACATCTGAATCTAGAGATGATGCGAGAGAAGAAATCTTGGAAAAAAATTACTCTGATATACATCTAGAAACATATGTAACCATAATTGAAGATAACAACGACTCTCTCTTGGAGACTGAAAAAGAGAATCCTGAGAGGGAATTAGTTGAAATGAAGATCCACCATCAAGCATGCACGGAATGCAAGGAAGAAGTTGAACGCAGTTTACATTTAGTTGATGAAGGGGATAAAAAAAGCATACAAACTCAGGGGAATGAGAACAGACAGAATGAGAACTCTAAAGAGATTGATAGCAAAGAGATAACGCCTCAAAGTAAAGGAGATATTACAAAAGAAAAGAAAGTAATCAGTTTCTCAACAACACCATTAGGAGATGAAATGCTCACGGACAAAGTCAATGAAATTGAATTATTTAATGAAGATGGTTCACTGACAAAATTTATGGACCACATTGTGAAAACAGCACAAACATGGGCAGAGGATGAAGAGCGAAGACAGTCACTGGAATCATCAGATGAGCTTCCAGCCAAAGACGATAAAGGTGGAGATGATCAAGACATAGAAAATGCTTCAAAACAGGTAAGGCTAGAGAGTGGATTAGAATTAACTACCGATGATGCGATGAATGATTGTAGCTCAGAACAAACTGAATATGACACATGGGTATTTAGGGAAGAAATGAAACAGGTCCCTTACATCAAAGAAAAGTGTTCAGCTGAAAATAAATCAAAACAAAATAACATGTTAAAAACAACAGAAAGTTGGGCTAATTTAGCAACAGCAGTGAATAGACAGCCTCAAAGTTTTGATAATGAAGTTCAGTCACTTGAGTTTAGGATTGGAGTAGATTTAGATGTCAGTGACAATGTCTCACCAGAGAAAAGAACAGAATTAGGATTTGATGATGAAATAAATGAAAAAAGCAATAGCTACGTTAAAATTCCATCGGAAAGAATCGCTGAGGAAGATGAAACAGATATGAAAAGTAAGAAAACTATGGATAAGGAAGATAAGAAAAAAGAACCAAATTCAATGAACTTTAGTTACTTATCAATAAATTATGGAAGGCAGAGTGCACCAGAAGTTGAAACAACTGAAAATCAAAAAGAGAGCCACAGGTTTAGAAATAAGACATCTGATGATGAGGATGCTCATGTTTACCAGGAACTAATAAACATTAATAAAACTGAAGTGCTTCCGACATTAAAGGAAATAGATATATTGTATCCACATAAAAAATGTTTCATTTGTATGGAAAAATTGAAGCATGTCTTGGATGAAGTTAAATTTAACACCCATGGGACTGAAAAAATTGAATCAATGATAGAAGAAGCAGAAACATTGCTTCATCGCAGGAACTGTGATGCTTGTATAGAAGAGGCTGGAAGAATTTTAGAGTTACTTGGTGAATTAGTCCATGAAACAGGAACATCAAGATATGAGAAGTATGATGTAACAGATAATGAGGTTAATAAAATGATTGCAAATAACATACCTCAAAATATAGCATATCAATTGGCTACAGATCATTTGATTCTGAAAGATAAAATTGATTTTGAACATGGGCCTCAAATGTTAGCTCGAATTCAAGAGTCTGAAACGAGTATTACCCTGAGTGAAGTTGCAAATGCACCTGATGAAATTTTAAGGGCAAAAGGGGGAAAACATTTCTCTAGGGCTATTATGAAAAAAATTGAGTCAGAAGTTAGCTTAGTTAAAGAAAAAACATTGAAACAAACAGTATGTAATGTTGGAATGAGTGTAGCAGAGACCAGAAACTATTCCTATACAGAATCTGCAGTTTCAGAAAAAGAAAAATATATTCTTAAAGTTGTTGATATACTGGATGAGGTAGAGTTTGACAAACAAAGCTTCATCAAGGACAAGTGGGAAGAAGAATTAACTGAATTAAAAATATCAGACAGTGGTATTGATACGAAATCATTAGATACACAGGATAGTCTAGAAGAATCTATTTCCTTAAACCTTGAAAGTGAATCATTCTCGGAGAGAAAAACCTACTGGGTAAAATCAACCGAAAAGCCTCATAGTGAATTTAGAGCCTGGAATGATATTGAAAAACTAACAATTGAATGTGAAGAGTGCCATGAATGCGTTGAAGAAGCAAAACATATTCTTTGCTTCCTTGAGAAAGATATGGATCAAGAAAAAGAGGTGAAAGAACTATTGCTTCAACATCTGTATTGTAAATCTAGTTCTATTATAGAAGATACAGTTGCTTTCTATCAACATAAAAGCAGTGAGCATTGCCTTGAGAAATCAGCAAATACTATGAGTAGTAGTCTAGTCTATGAACAAGTAGACCAAGAGAGTATTAAGATAATACAATTGGTTAAAAAGTCCATGGATAAATTGAGTTCTAGCATGGAAGATACACATATATTGCTTGAAAACAGAGGATGTAGTGTTTACAATGAAGAACCTGAATACACATTGAATTCTAGCATGGAAGATGCACATATATTGCTTGAAAACAGAGGATGTAGTGTTTACAATGAAGAACCTGAATACACATTGAGTTCTAGCATGGAAGATGCACATATATTGCTTGAAAACAGAGGATGTAGTGTTTACATTGAAGAACCTGAAGGTAAAGAAAAGAGTGAAAAGAAGGAGATGAGAGAGCAATCAGTTCAAATACCATCAGGTGAACTATGTGCTGAAAGTAAAATTATAGACATGCTTCCTCCACTAAATGGGAGCAAAATTTGTAGCACTGAACCTGAAAATATTTTAGGTTCATTTGCAAAAGAAAACAAGCAAGGCACAGAAAGGCAGGGATTAATGACAGAAGAGCAAAAAAAAAGACTGCATTCATTGAGAATAGATGGTGAGAAATTTACTGATAATGAACTACCTGTTATAAAGAAGGAAGAAGAAACAGATAACCTGCCATTTATCAATAACCCAGTATCTGGAAAGATAATGGAAGAAGAACTGCAGGTCATAGAAGTAAAGGAAGGAGAAATAGGTGCTAGGAAGGTTAGTGATGAGCCCTCATTGGCACACATAATGGATGAAAGAATCAGTTTACCATGGACAGCACTAAAGGACGAAGAAAGATTAGTTGATGTATTGAAATCTACAGATAAAGCAGATAAAAGATACGATTTGCCCTCTATAACTCAGAATATTCTACAGTTAGATGAACATGAGTTAGCAAAAAATTTGGCATCCAATGAAACGATAGACGTAGGTAAGGATCAGTCACACTCATTGTTGTTGGAAATACAAGGAAATACTCACAAGACTACTGATGGATCAATATCAGTTGAGATAGAAGAGAAGAGGGATCTACAATATATATCCGAGATGGCAAAAAAAATAAGTCTACTATCTACTGCATCAAATACAGAAGGATTAGATACTGAAAAAATAATTAATGGAACTATACGAGAAGAATCAATAGTCATAGCAAATAATATATCAAATAGAAAAGAAAATAAAGGAAGACATGTTCATGATATAGAAAATGAGAAGTCAAGAGAAGAGATGATAGATGATGAAATTGCTCAGGCAACAAATAAAGGGAAAAGAGAGGAAAATAATACACTTCAGTCAATTCATGCATTGTCATCAGAAGAGATGAATCATGAAGAAGCTGATCATTCATTGAATAAAGTGAATAAAGATGAACAATATAGGCAAAAATCTGTTGATAAGTTGGGATCTGAAGAGATGCTTCATCAGGTTACTGATACACTGACAACTAAAGAGAAGGAAGAAATAACTGACCTGTCGTCTACCTCACAAAAAGATAAAGAAAGTCATACATTAATCTCAATTGACAATTTAGCAACTGAAGAAACTCTACATCAAGGAACTAATCTGTCAACTACTGGAGAGGATGAAAAGGAAGAACATAAGAAAAAATTTGCAGATAAATTGCCCTCTGAGGAGATACATGAAACAACTGACCTTTTATCCATTACAAGGGAGGAAAAAGAAAGTTATAAGCAAGCATCTGTTAATGAGTTGAGATTGGAAGAGATGCTGCACGAGGCAGCTGTTATGTTCCCTGCTAAAGAGAAGGGAGAAGAAAGTCTTAAGAATATGTCTGTTACTAAATTTTCATCTGAAGAGGTGATACATGAAGGATCTGATTCTCTTCCTACTAAAGAGGATGAGGAGGAAATACATATTAAAATATATATTAATAATATGTTAGAAATGATACATGCAAGAAATGATCTATCATCTACTACTGATAAGGAAGAGGAAAACGATTTAATAAAATGTGTAGATGAATCGTCATCCAAGAAGATAATTCAGAAAGAAGATAATATGCTACCAAATAAAGGGCATGAGGTAAAAAGATGTTTGCAAAAATCAATTGATGGTATAGCATCTAAAGAGATGCCACACAAAGGAAATGATCATTTATTTACTAAGGAGGAAGGATATAAGAAAACATCGTCTGATAAATTGGGATTTGATGAGATGCTGCATGGAGTAATTGATCTGTTATCTGCTAGGGAGAGGGAAGAAGAAAGTTTTATGCAAAAGTCAATTGATAATGTGGAATTTGAAGTATTTATAGATGAAGGGACTGATTCACTACCTACTACAGAGGATGAAGAGGAAAAAGATGAGGAAAAGGCAGTTGATAAGTTAAAACCTTGTGAGAAGCTGCTAGAAGTATCTGATCTGCCAACAGATGAAGGGAATGAAAAGGAAAGATATACAGTAATGTCAACTGATGAATTGTCATTTGAAGAGATGGTACCAGAAGAAACAGATGTGGCATCTATCAAAGATGAAAGGTGCAAACAAAAGTCTGTTGATAAATTGTCATCCAAAGAGCTGATACTTGAAGTTGCTGATCTGTTACCTACTAAAGAGAAGGAAGAGGAAAGTTACATACAAAAATCAATTAATAAATTAGCATTGGTGGATGCGATCCTTGCAGTAAAAGATTCTATTCCTAATAAAGCAAATGAGGAGGATAGACAGAAGGAAGTGTTTTGTGAAAATTTGGAATCTGAGGAGAGGCATAGGGTAGCAGATTTACTACCAAACAAAGAGAGTGAGGAGAAAAGAGATATCCAAACATCTATTGATAAAATGATATCTGAAGATATTCTATATGAGGAAAGTAACCATTTATCAACTAAAGAAGGTAAGGATGATAGGGACACACAGATATGTCTTGAAGAAATGGGATTTGAAGAGAAACTACTTGAAGTAACTGATCTACTACCAATTAAAGAAATGGAAGAAGAGAAGTACATACTAAAGGAAATTGATAAAATGTCATCAGAAGAAATGATTCATGAAGAAAATATTTCACTCAGTACTAAAGAGGATAAAGAACTAACAGATTTTGATAAATTTGGATCTGAAGAAAGGCTTTATGAAGGATTCGTTCAGTTATTGACTAAAGAAGGGGAGGAAGATGGACATGAGAAGAAGTCTGATGACAAACTGACACTTGAAGAGATTTTGTGTGAAAGAATGGATATGTCTTCTATTGAAGTTAAAGAGGGAGATAAGCAAAATTCAATGGAAGAATTGACGTGTGAAGATGTGACACAAGAAGGAACTATCCTGTTATTTACTGAAGAGGACAAGGGAGAAAGTTACATGAAAAACTCTGTAGAAAAATCAACCTCTAAAGTGTTAAAATGTGAGGAAGCTTATCTGGCATCTTTTACAGAGAAAGAAAGTTTAAAGCAAAATTCAATTGATTCTTTGGCCCTTGACAAAATGCTGCATGAAGGAAGTGATCTGTCAATTTCTAAGGAGGATGACGAAGAATGGTTTAAGCAGAAGTCAATTGATAAATTAGCATCTGAAGAGGCGCTTCATAAAGGAAATGATATGCCATTTATTAAAGAAGAAAAGGAAGAAAGATATACACAGATATTCACACGTAAATTAGCAACAAAAGAGGATCAAGGATATGACCAAAATCAAGAGCTAAAAGGAAAAGATGGCATCAGCAGCATAGAAATTGAAATCGAGGACAAAATATTTGAAGAAAATGTAGAGCATGGTGTACATACAAGAAAGTTAGTTGATGACAATGTGGAAAAGGAAATTGAAACATCAAAATCGACAAAAGAGGTTTCTGGGGCACAGAGAGCTCAATCAGATCTATCTGAAAATGGTTCTGTCATCAAAGAAACACGCTTTGTGAAACAAAATGAAACTTATCAGCTCAGTTTTAAAGATGAATTAGCAGATGTTGATAGAAAGTCAGAGGAAGAGCTATTGACTCAAAAGTCTTTGGGTATTTCAGGAGAACATAAATCAGTTGGGGAAATAGGCCTTGAAACAAACGCAGAGAGTGAAATGTCAATAGGAGAGGGATTGGAGAATGGAGGAGTACAGATTGTGAAAGGGTTTAAAGATGATAAGATAAGGAGTGGTTTGGACCAAAAGTCTGATGATGGAATTCAATCGGAGTCATTTACAACATCACTTTCTGAAAAAGAAATTTCTATCAGACCGAGTAGTAAAGTAAATTTTGAAGCAGAAATAGCTGGAACTTCTTCACTTCACCAAACCTGTGATCTTTGTGTCAAAGATACTGAATTTACTTTGAGAGAAATAAGTAAAGAAGTCATGCCTTACATCCGAAGTAAGGAAAATATTAGTGAAGAATTTGAATCTAAAGAAGTCAATATTATGGAAAAATTGGCTGAAAGTGGTACTGAGATGAAAACAGCAGAAGTTAATGATGAGAAAAAGGTTTGGAGGTTAGATGAGGAAATCAGACATAGCAGTGAATGGGGGGAAGAGTTGGATGAAATATTAAGCACACTTGATGGCAGTGGCACAGAGTCAAAAATGTATGATGAAGAGTACGAAAAGAATCTGCACAAGACAAATATTACTCTAGAAATTAAGTCAGAGGCTGAGATGTCTTTGAAAGAAGATCATATTTTGAATCAAGCAAGAACTCCATCTGTGACATCTGATGAACAATATACTTCACAAATTGGTAAAGATGTAGAAGTTCCTCAAGAGCATCAAAGTGAACACCTCCTTGCAAATGGATCGTCACTTGATGATTCCAAGGACAGAGACCAGGAACTTATTCAAATTAATGAAAGAACTCTTTCACTTGAATCCGAAAAACAAGGCATTTCAGAAGCCAAGGAAGCCATAGCAGAAATTCAAGATGACACTCAAAAGTTAGCAATTGAAATACCATCTGAAGGAAATAAGAATGTAGACAGGGAGATAATCAAACCTGCTCTAAGTGAAGAAACTGAAAGTGATGGATCAGTCATTCTTCCTTATGAAAAGAGTGATGTAGAAGAATACAAACATAACTCTGGGGCTACTGATAAAAAGTTACATGAACAGCTAGACCATCACCATGAAGCTCAGAAAGATGGAACTTTGCTACATCATGAGGACTGCAATGTCTATAAGGACGAGGCTGAGATTGTTACGGAGGTTATGCATAGTAAAGAGGCTGATATGAAAAAAAATCTGAAAGAACAATCTGATGAAGATGTAACTCAACAAAGTAATATAGACATATGTCAGAGAGCTAAATTGGAATTCTCTAATGTGGATAAAAAGAACGAAAAGCGATTAGAAATTTGTAACTTTGAAATTAAATCTGAAGCATTAAGCAGCAAAGATCTGTTGGTTAAAGAAATCAAAACAAAAGGAATGCCCGAGAAAGAAGAGGCAGCAATTGGCACTGAAAATGATATAAGAATGGAAGAGGCATCCATAACTTTAGGAACTGTAGGTGAAGAGGAGAAGTTAATGGATGACAAACAGAAAGGATTTCAATCAGCAATTTTAAATGAAGATGCGAAAATAAAGCATGAGGAAACACCAATTAAACAACAGTTGATTGAATCAATCATAATAAAAGAAGAGACTAGTATGGAAAGTGGAACTACACCAAATATTACAGAAGGTTTAAAATCAGTGGTATCATTAGGGGAAAAAGACAGAATGCAGGAGATAATTCAAGCAACAAACCAAGAAAAGTCTCATCCTCAGAATTCTATAGAAAGATCAGTATCATATGAGTTGCTAACTGTCCAGGGAAAAGAGGTGGATAACATTAATTACTCTCCTGAGTATTATGAGTCAGCTTTCGAGTTGGAGTCCCTAAAGTCTCAACAACAAGAACTGAATGAAAGTTTAAAACATCTTGAGGAAGAAAAGAAACACTTCTTCACAAAATGTAGTTCTCTAAAGCATGAAATTGCAGCTTTCAAATGTGAAGAAGTAGAGAGTGAACTGCTCAGCATGGAAGAGTTTGCTAAAGGTGGTATAACTTTCAAAGTTCAATTACAGTATCAAATGGAACTTATAGCTTTTATTTTGACACAAAATCATGGATTTCCCAACCACTTACTTTCATATCCCACGTCAAGAGAGTGTAGATTCAATTACTTTGCATACAATTTTTAGGTTAAACCTGATTAATGTAATTGTAACTTTTAAGGGTTGAAAGTTGTGGGGTATAGATAGTTCAGAGAATTCCAATATGAAATGAAGCCATTAATATTACAGGAAAGGTTTTTTAATTAGTTAAACACTATACTATGGCATAAAAATGTATTCCAAAGTTTCTTAAAAGGTTAAATATACCAAATAATTCAAAATTAGAATTCAGCATTCATAACTAATTTTAAAATTAAATCAATTATGTTGATTCAATCAACAGAGGGTTAAGAAGGTGTCAGTTTAAATATGTTTATTGAATCTTGATTGTACTATTGTTTTAAGAAGCCAAGGTACCTAAGAGTTCTAGAAGCTTTGAAAAGAGAATTAAATTGCTACAAAATTCATTTTATCCAGTAAATATTAAGGCATTGCTAATAATAAATATTAGATTTTCATACTAAGGAAGATGCTGCTTCCAGTTAAATATTTTTTAAACTTTTCAAAATTTAAAAATTGGATTTAAAATTAGTGATTTGATAAATATTTTGCTTCTAATTATACATAACTTTTTCTGTAGACTTAAAATATCATGCTGAGGATTTGAAAGCTCATGAGGAAGAGAAGAAAGATCCTGCAATTATAGCAGAATTTTATAAGCAATGGTTGCATAATGGAAGGAATGAAGAAGTCAGGTTACAACAGCAAAGTAACTGATTGATTGAATGATATGATAATAAATAGCGAACAAAGAGATTGATAGCTATTTATTATAAAATTAAGATATATGATACAATCTGGAGAAGTAAACTTAAGTTTGCAACCAAATAACATTCTTTACTAAGACCTAAAAATTTGTTGGTTATGATTACTTTAACATTTCCTTACTTCTTATAATTGGAACATTGCTATATTTATTTAAGCATAACAAGCATAGATAAATAACAAGTACCATTCTTTTAGGAAGGAATTAGGATAAAAGAACTGAAATTCAAAGACTTGAAATCTTAATTGTATAATTAATTTTATCCTCATCTCTGTTTTAAACAATATTAAAATATTAAAAATGCAGGAATCATGTGTGGGAATAGGCAAAATAATCAAGAAAAACCGACTTGAAAAAAGTCTGATTGGGCCGGGAATCGAAGCCAGGATCTTCCTCTACCTGGGAGTCTGCTTTAACCATCTCAGCTACCTGACCAGAACATTTTAACAAGCTGTTTCAGGGACTTTGTGTGCAAGGGCAAGTGTGGATTTGTCCGACTGTGTGGTATCAGCCATGCCATGGCCTCAAATGTTCTGGCTGGGTAGCTTAGATGGTTAAAATCTGGATAGAGGAAGATCCTGGGTTTGATTCCCGGACCCTTCAGACTTTTTTCTTGTCTGTTTTTCCTTGGGAATTTTCCTGTTATGTGCAAAGTCACCTCAACCCTTTTCCTTAAAATAATCAAGCTCCAATTCATTTATTAAGTTAAAGTAACCAGTGGTTTAAGTTCTTCCTAAATACAGGAAGTACTAGTGCCATAAGAACACTGTAGTGTTAGAAAAATCTGTGTATAAATAATGGTACATTTTTAAAACAATTAATATCCTGAAATACTTTGTTTTCAGTTCGTATTCTTCAACAACTGTCAGCAAAGCTAACCAAGGAATTATCAGAAAACAGAAAGTTCATGATTCAACAAAATGAAAATGTTAGGAAAAAGCAGAGAGTATATCTTGAAAGTGATAAAAAGCATACATTAACTGTTTTAGTGAATGTAGCTAAACTAGAGAAACAGAATGAAAGAAGAAATCAAGATGGAGAGAGAAAGCCATGCAATTGCAAAGATAATTCTATGCTTCGTAAAACAAGTAGCAATCAGCCTCAAAGTGAGAATGATCCTCTGTCAATGCAAAAGTCAACTACTGATAAGAGACATGACACAAGACATAAATGACACTTTAATACTACCAAACAGCATTTACCGTAACTAATATTAATGCATAAGAAATGATACTCCAAATCAATAATAATAAAAGGAAATACCAAACTCTTAAAAGATATTCATTTTTCATCATTTCCCACTTCACACAAATCCAGCAACGAAAATAAAGATTTATTAATTATTTTTACTTATCATTTGTGCCAAAGAGTCATACGATATGCCATACTTATATGTAAAGGAGACACATTCTGAAGCTTCAAAATCAGTATAAATTTATATAAGAGAAAAATAACATAAATGTTACCACAGCACTAAGAGTGTTAACATAATTAGGCATCACAAGTTTAATGAGAATAAAATTTTAAACTATGAATAAAATCCTCTCCAAAATCATACATCCAACAGAAGTAACAATTATCCTATTAATGAGTTCTAGTTTAGTATAGTTTTGTTGATAAGATCTCTTAAGATAAATCAAAACTTGTCCTAAACATAAAGATGGTTAACATACTGATATTTTTATTTAATGCAAGCTATAGAAACCATGTTAACAATAATAATAGCATTTGTTGGGGAATTGAGATTCATACGTGAATTATGGTATAAAAATATTTTATTTCCAATTAATCTACAATATTCTTGTCCTTAGTACAGTGTGAAATGCAAATATTCAATCACCATCACTGTCCACATTCATTCTTTCATTATCAGCAACATCTTCACTCATGTCCTCCACTTCATTTACAATAATTTCTTTGACAAAACTTTCTCCTTTAGCAGTTTTACTAGTTTTCACTTGTTCAACTTCCATTTCAACTTCTACTTCAACTTGTCTGCCACGCAACTGCTCTTGCTCCTCCTTGACCCTGTCATCTTCCTCTTCACTGTCCGTGTCCCTGTCTCCTCCCGGATGCTGTGGCACGAATCTCTGAGGTGCTTTGGCCTTGTGGTCACCAGGTTTCTGCCATACCTTCTGTGCATCCTAAACAACAATTAGTTTCAAAACACATTAGCATTTATGTTTGCTGTCAAATGCAGATCTACCACTAGATTGCAAGTGGTCGCTAATTATAAGTCTTGAAAGCAAGTACCTCCAATTTTTACTTTCTCCCTATATGTAGTAACCATGTAGCGACCATGGCGATTGTTGAATCCATAGGCAAATGAATTGTTTGCTCATTATAAAATACAGGAATTTTAAGTCCATGTGGAATTAAAAGTAGGGACTAATATCAGAATTTGTGAAAAAAGAGGCAATTTAATGAGATATCAACATATGCAAACTATGATATATAAATAGCACGGACAAAACCAAGGCCATTTTGAAGATTTATTTTCAAATCAAACCTATTCACATAAGGACATTTATGTGTGAAAACGAAGAAATATTACGCTGAGGTAAATTTTTGGGAGACAAATAGTGTTTAAACTCTAAAGAGGTTTTAAAGTTTTGGGTTTACATTATTCTCACAATCTGTGTTATGCTCAATGGAATTGATTTAAACATGCTCCACAAATTTCATTGCCTTGAAATTTATATGAGGTACTGCAAAATTAATTCAGACTCTGATCCTAGCTATAATGGGTTTGATGTTAGAAGCACCAAACATTTTTTCCCAAAGGGATACTTGGCGCAAATTTTAGAAAAAAAGATTTAAAGCACTTTCTGGTAGGATAAAGAATTCAAAATCATGGAGATCCCAGAAGATGCATATTAATATACATCACAAATATCACCAAACATGTGCGAGTTCGATACCAAGTGAGTGCAAAATTCTCCTATTTGATACTCATTGATAAACAACACTTTGATAAAATACGTGAATATTTTATTGAAATTTTGAGAATTTAAAAAATACATCCCCAACCCTCCGACCATCAAAGTAATTGTTAATGAATGATTATTTGATGGTTTGGGTATTTAGTGATTATTATTCTAAGGCAATTGTTGATTTCGAACTCATGAGTTTAACTATACAAAGACATTGAGAAACCATTGAGATTTAAAGCTCATTTTAAATCAATGCTGAAAATAAGAGATAGATTAAATGAGGCTGAAGAAATTATATGAGATTTGAATATTTGTAGTTACAAACAATCCTGTGGAGAATCTAGCAGAAAATATAAGAAAATTAAAAAATATATATTCAAATTTAATTTAAGCGTCTGTAGCAACCAAGTTTTATTTATATCAACAAAATTGTTCACTGACTTTTTCATGAAATAAAAGGATTTTATTGTAGTGTGTTACTTGAAATAGCTTTTTATCGATAAATTTAAATTAATGCATACAAACAAACTGGTAAGTAGCAGATGTTATTAATATAATCTTCTGAATTTTAAATCTAATATATTTGCAATGATGTTTATTTAGCAATTGACGAAAATATAGTTAGTGAAGATCGTAAAGATTTCCCACGTTTGGTGTTTGTAATCTTCAAGGAGTTGAACGTCAAGTTGTAGCAAATCCATAACATTGCATACCTGGCCAAAAAGGTAAAGCAATTTTATGTTTTGTTATATGCAGAATGTAAAAAGTGATTAATTGGCATTTTTATTTTTGGTGCTTCTACTTCATACACATTTACTACATTTCTGTCATTTGATCTTTGTTTCCATTTTAGAATTTTCATTGATTTTGTGATATTCCATTTTTATATTACACATTTTAGTATTGAGATACAAGTCAGCTCCATAATATACTTACTTTCTGCAAAGAATATTCATCAGTGGTTATTGGGAGCAATATATAATTTATTTCTGTGATTTATATACATATATTTGTTTCATTTATAGATGTGCACTTGTCTGAAAATATTCCTTTAAACGTGGCACTGCTTATCCTAATGTGATCTTAGAATATATTTTGATTTTGTCGTAATTGAAGACATTTTTCATTCAAAAGACATGAGATTGAACATTAAGTGGACGTGGCTTTGTAGATGTAATTATAACTTAAATTTCTTGGTATATTGGTTTGGAAAAAATTGTAGCCTGGTATTTGCTATATACCAAAAATCATGAAGCATTTGTTAAGGTTAAGGGCATTACACTGAAATTTAATTTCCTCATTGAGAATTAGCAGGCATTTTTGCTAGTATTTTAATATTGATCTTAGAAGTTGATTTCTACATAAGAATGGGAAAAACAAATCGTAGATATACTTATTTAACTAATAAAATAAGAAAAGTCATGTAATAATAATGATATAATATTAATAATAGTTAACGTATTCATAAAGTTGACAAATAATTCTGCCATCTCATGAATAGATGACACTCACCTGATACAGCGACTTCATGGCTTGCACTTTCTCAATATAGAAATTGTAAACAAAAGAGGCCATCTGTGGCATGCTCTCTGCCACGTGAGGGCTCCCCTGAGGTTGTGCATCCGCTAACCTCTCCGTAGGATAACTTTCATGAGGAGCTAAGTAAAGTTGCTGAGGCCTGGCAGTCAACTGACGGAAAGCTGGAGTGAGCTCAAAGCAGTTCTCAAAGAGCGAAACACGAGCAAAGACGTAAAGGCCAAGACGTGCACGAGACATGGCAACAACGAGACGTCTAACATCCCTCAGATGACCGACAGCTCGAGTTCTCACCAGAGAAAGCAAAATGTAATCGTTCTGCTGACCTTGGTATTTATCCACTGTTGTAACCTGATGTAAAATTATTGAATAATTAAACATTGCATCGAGAAAAGCAAAGAATTTTCCGTACCCAGAACTTTAAACATTTTACAGCATATTTAGTTTGAACTTAATGGTAGACTTTAGCTGCTTATTGCAGTAAAAGAATATACAATCAATAATAATTACCATATACAACACGACCCCAAATTTAACGCGACTCCAAAATTTTCATAAAGATATTTAGAAAAAAAAAACAATACTCATAAAAGAATTCAAAGAAAGTAAAATTCAATCAGATAAGCATTTATTTAGGTAATTATAGCTAATAACACCGATTTCAAACTCTGTAGGAAAATGTCCTTGTTTATATTACATTCCATTACTTAAACCCCGAATTTAGTGCGAGTTGATTTTTTAACGGAAAATAAAAGGTCGAAAAATATCACGTTACATTCGGGCTAATACCGTAATGATCACTGATAGATTATGGTCATTCAGGATTCTAAAGTGATAAATAAATTTAGTTGTTTCATTTTGGTGACTTCAAACATCTACTACTGCATTGTTTGTTTTTGCAAATTATAATATTTCAGTAAAGGAAATTCATTTCATGTAATTCTGCCTATTCACCAATCAGAATCAGAAATCAAAATAGTAGAAACTGAAAGCCTTCTTCTAAAAGGACCAGAATTTATTAGCTAAAATCAAGCAAAAATAATTTGATAATTACCTTGTGTGGCCTTCCAATTAGAGGATTAGTAGCACATCTTATGTTGATGACATCCCTGATTAAATGCTTTTGACCATTGTATGTTGTTAATATGGAAATCTTTTCTGCCGGATATCCAATAAGTCTCATGTACATGAAAGTTGCCACAACGTACTCAGCTTCAGCCAAGTTCTGCAAGAATACATTGAAAATTAGGTAATAAATAATAAAACAATTGAAATGGATCATAAAAAATGCATCCAATAAATGATCTAGGGAAAAATTCTTTTCTTATTGAATAAATTACCTGGTAGAAGTAAGGACTAGGTTCTGATTCTCCCACTCCGTTGAAGTCTTCAACGTTTATCAGTTGGAAATCATACCAAAATCCAGGATTAGCAATTTTGTACTCTGGCCAGAATTCAATATGAGGAAGGTTGCCCAGTTTCTTATATCTCCACTTATACAAGTCGCAGATGCTGAAATTTTGGAAATAATCATCAAAACAAATTGCAAATTTCACGAGCAATAATTGACCAGCTAGTATGTTACTGAAATAATCTTTGTATAGCAAGTTTACAGAGGGATTTAGAAGTATCATATTAATAACAGTTTCTTCTGATAGTATCTTCTATTATATATAGATGCTTCTCCGGATTCATTCATATATATACCTATATAGATAGGATACTAATTCACAGCCTAAACCACAAGCGTCATTCATTTGAAATTTTTTCGACGTATTGGCCATAACGTGTAACCGCCAGAAAAATAGCGAATTTGAACCTCAGTGTCATGGGTTTGATTCCAGAGGGCCCCTAAGTCCCGATTTTTCCCGAAAATAATAATCTTGATATATTCAGTCCTCAGTGTTTGAGTTTGAGATCTACTTTTAATGATGAAATATTGTAATTGCCTTTGTTTTATTGATATATGTTACGAGTAAAATGTAGCTTGCACCCTGCAAGCAGATCAACAACACTAATTTCATATCGGGACGGTCCTCGAAAGAAAAAAAAAGATTGAACATATTCTTAAAATTCGCTGCAATTAAATCGTCTGGCACGAACCCAAGTCTTCCTGGTGAACTTACTATGCAGCACAACAGAAGATCATAATCTCTAACTATGTGTGAAAATTCAAGCAGAAATATTGGCTGCAACTGCCTCAAACGACGTTCTACTTTTCAAGAATGTAAATGGCCCTCTGGATTCGAACCAAGGACGATCTTGGAAATCTAAAACATTATTTTTAAATATATCTATGATCTCTATCTATATGCCGAGTTTAAGTTTCTATATTATTGGGAAGGAGTTCAAAATAATTCTTAAAAATCGGATCAGTTACTGATTGTAGAGACGCCTGGTGTCGAACCCAGGACATATTGGCAGCTGTGAATGCACAGAATGACTTTTTATGACTTGATCTTATTTCATACAAAGTTTGAAGTTGATATCATGCCTGGAAGTACCTAAAAGTTTTTTTCTGTTATCTCCATAAAAAAATGCATTGAGGAATGTAAATGGCTCTCTGGAATTGAACCAAGGACAAACAGCGGAACGTTCAACAACGTACATAAAAGATATTTACGATATCTATCTACATACCGAGTTTCAAGTTTCCATCTTATCGGGAAGTGATTTAAAAAAATCTTAAAAATTGCAATGTAAATTAAATGGGAGAATATTTGCCCTGACCTAGCGTCAAACCAAGAATAATCTTCGATGACGTCTTAATGGTTTTCGTTGGATACGCACGGTTTCCAGCGATACCTCTAATCCATTCAACTCTCTACTTTGCCGGGAAGTGCCTCAAAAATTTTTTCGAAAATCCCCGCAATGTATCTTTATGGAGAAAATCTTGACTTTGGGGCCTTCTGGAATCGAACCAATGACACTTAGGTCCAAAGTCGGCATTTTCTAGAGGTTGCACATTATGGCAAATACATCGTAAAAATTTCAAGTCAGTGGCACTTGTGGAACATGGTTAGAATTTTGATCCCCAGTGAGTGTATATCTAGGTATATCCAGAGAAGCGTCTATATATAATAGATATTGTAAATTTTTGATTCTGCTTTTGAGTTATTTTACTTTGCCTTATGTTATGTCTATGATTATATAGTGTTTTATTTATACATCTGACAATCTATGCTATCTAGTCAACTTTATACACTCAAACTATTTATGTTTCTTTTTGTAAAAGAGATTTTTCCCATAAGTTTTAAATAAATAAATAAACTAGAATTTGCATTTACAGAGGATATTCTTCTAAAATCTTTCATTTGCTAAAGTTATTCCATCAAAGGATTCTCCGTTTACAATTCTAAAAATAATGAAAGAGCAAAAGGATTTTGTTTAACAAAAGTTATGTTAAGTCAAATTGCTAATTTAAGCTGTCAAAAGTAATTTTCCTAAAGCTGTGGTTCTGCATTTGGTCGATTCTTTTATTTTCTTATGTCAGATGCAATATGCTTCGGTTTAGTCATTCTTCAGTTCAATTCTACTAGAAATTAATAGTATTTTCAGCCAATAATCGCTGTTTAGATTCTCACTGAATCAATGTGAGATCACACAAACTCAGTTTGTAGGTTAGTTCTAATCTTAAATTGCTAGCCAATCGTAAGGTGTAATTGTCTGGAATTCTCATCAACATATTTTAAATATCAATCATAGCACAAGAACATGTACCAATTTTTCCTCAGTAACATTTTCAAACAAGAAAAATACTGACCTCGCGCGAGCTCTTCCTTGTCCATCGAGATCGACAGTTGGAACGCCTAATCTGACGATACGTGTGAATAGAGATTGTTCCATGTTGGAATATTTCTGAAATGCCATATTCTTAATAACAGGAGGTAGCTGATGATGATCACCAATCATTATCCATCTTTTCAATCGACTGAATCCATCTTGAGGGTTTTGAAGGAGCAACGGAATGAATGTCTCAATCTCCAGAATTTGAGCAGATTCCTCCATCAGAATGTTGTCATATTTGAATCCTGGGAAAATCATTATAAAGTATTAATAACAAACAATTGAAAAGTTGATGATTCATACATTGGTGATGATACATCGACTTTTAAATAAAGTATAGTTATAAATTACAACTATGAAGGATAATTAAGGATATTTAAAGCATACATTTTCAAACTATCAAAGCAACATAAAATGTTCCCTACAATCATCTACGCAAATTAAAAACCTATCCATTTTTTAATTCTTAGAATAATAGAGTATCAATTCCTAAATGCGATATTATTTTGAATTCATGCTCACCAAGGTCCACTAATTCTCTTCTCTTTAGAGCTGCATGAGTACAAGTCATAGCAATAATCTTAGCCTCTTTTACAAGTAGGTATTTTGATCTATCGAGACCACTCCTCAAAAGCTCAAATGCTCTGAATTCCTCCAGTTGAGTGAATATCTTTTCTATGTACCTGTAAGTAAAGATCAAACAAAATTTTTACTTTGCTCCATAATGATAACATTTTGCAAATTAACAATTTGTCAGTCCTGAAAATTCAGTCTTCATTTCTGTCTACCAAAAATGTCATAAAATAGCACAACTACTATAAAATACACAACTCATTAGAGCAGAATGATTTTAAATATTGAATATGTGCAACTAAATGATTATTTGATTAAATGCAATATTCAGAACAGAAGAAAAGATATTGTTACGCAAAATGTGAGTTCGGGGATAAGTGAGACTCGTTTTAAAAGAAACAACAAACTTTATTTTCTAAACTCAATCGAGCAAAGCCAAATATCAAATTACAACTGTCAAAATGATCCAACCTTACGTAAGATATGATAAACAGATTCTTAAATCAATCTTAAGCATTTTTCAGCATTGAATTCAAGCTACTAATAAGGTCATATGAATTGACGGACGCTAAAAATTTAAAACAAGAAAAATGCTGAAATTTATTTTATTTACAGACCTGAAACATCCCTCTGCAATTTCCATATCTTCTTCATAAGACTGGCCCTTGAACAGTGGCTGGGGAGCGTTATCAAAAAATCTATGGAATGGGAATTCATTGGAAACCATCTTAACAGGAACAATCTAATGAAATAGGATTTAAATAATTAGATAAACAGTATTTAGAGCATCATATAATGATATAAATAAATTGCATCAAAGATAAATCAACAAAAACTAAAATTAAGGAAATGTCACAAACCAAAAACAGTAATTTATTACATAATGTTGTTTTTTCCTAGGGTTTCAGAACAATTTATTTCAATATTATCTTTAAGAAGTTGAATAATTTATTGTGCTTAATAAAATAGAGAGGGATGTGAAACTAAATTACAGCAAGCCATCCATAAACAGCCTACATCTGCACTATAATTCATTTTCTTCATACCTATCTCTGTACTTCACACATGCAGAATAGTGGATTTTAGGTTATCATCAAATATTTATAACATATGTTTCAATTTAATATTGTAATGTGATATATTTAATATTCTTATACATAACATAATAATGACGTAAAATATTAAATATGCTATGGGAAATTTCTGCAAACTTAGAATTGCTGTTCAAGATTTTGATTTTATTTAAGGGATGTAAATAGATTTGAGAAATAATACGGAGCAATGATAAACAAATTCATCTTTTAGGTTAATATATGGGTTAGATAGAAGACGATACTTTTAAGCTCAATCCTTGCTTGCTCAATTGCCCGATAAAATATGTTTTATTATTATTATAAATATATGGATCAAAATACCTCAAATTCATTATTATTAGTAAAACCTTGATTGAAGCATGGATTTTCCTGAAATTCAGGATTATACATACTAAATGTTTACTAATTAAGCCAACGAAATCAATTGTTACCATGATACTAACCTTTCCAGATGCAGGACGAACTCTACTTAGAAATCTTTCCCACCTAGCAAATATTTGGTAGAGGAAGAAATGACCGGCTGTTTCACAAGTGTATGCAACATCTCCTGATACACAAAGGCTTTCTTGCAGTCTCTGAACTTCTGTGAGCAAATCCAATCTCTTTGCCAAGACATAGTTCACTCGCCCATACCTGTAATAGACATTATATAAGAAATAAAGAATTTGGCACTCATGAAGAACTATGAAGGAATACTCAAGGTCAGTTAAATGAGATCTGCTACAAATTTTAACTTTTGAAGCTTTCATTTTTAGGATTTGTTTTATCAGTTCCTAAAGACAAGGACTGATCCAACTTAACAGTTAATGACAATCCAGACGATGAAGAACTCAAAGAAATCAAAGGTTTATATAATACATTGGATATATTATGAAACTATCTCAATCTAAATAGCTATCTATCCAGTTAGGTTTCCCACTAATTTAAGTTCAAATAAAGCAATTAATTACCATGTCGTGTGCACAATGTTCAACGAACATACCTTTACAATTAAAAAAATAAAAGGAATAGTACATTAATTTTAGTAATAAATCATAGCTAATGCAAATTTAGAAGTTCCTGCAATAATTTTATGATACAGTAGAAGTCTGTTATAAAGAGAGTGACATACAATGAGAGTTGCATTATAGCGAGTGATTTTTTGGCTGTTATCCATCACACAGTAAAAAGGAAAGAATGTTACATCCATTATCACAAGTGGTTATTTCTGAAGTATTGGTATAACGAATGCAATGTTTCTATGTTTGTCTTGCAGAAGGCACATCTAGGAATCGTCAATTGACGTGAGAGATGAAGTCCGACAAGCAAACGGTAATCTGAGTTGGGTAATCTCTTCAAAGAGAAGAAAAAATCAAATGCAAAAATTAAAAATTCACCTAATTCAAGCATTTGTTTCCCACAACTCCCACCCTTCCTCGGCAAAAATGCTCCAGGGAGCTTTGATTAGAAACTTCTTCCCCTTTATCCCTGCGTACATCCTATCGCCTCGTCTCTTTTTCTTTTCAATGACGACACCTATTTCAATAAAACTGTTCACTATCAACAGGGTAATTTCCTCCATAATTATAAGCTGCAATATCCTCACCTGCTGAAGTCTTTCTCTGTTTCCAGAGCTTCTTCTCCGTGACCAAGACGAAGCAAGTGTCTTTCATCAACATCCAGAGCAATGATTTTTTCAAAAAGCTGATTAAGGGCCTGATTTGAATGGGTAACAACCAAGGTCCTTTGAGCAGGAAAGTTGTGGTATATATTTGAAATAATTTGCACAGCAACATCTGTCTTTCCTGTGCCAGGAGGTCCAACTACCAGAGTTAAACCAGGCTGCATCCCAGCTCGAATGGCTTCTACTTGAGTTGGAGTAAATGGAATTGTGTTCCTGAAGAAAAGAAAGAAACAATCAGCAGATAAATTCCATTTGATTAATTACCTCAGAATAAAACAATGGAAAGTTACATAATCAATAATTGTTTAAATGAATAAAAATGGCGAGAGAAATATTATTTAATGTTTATACATCAATCAAATGTGCTTCATAGTATCTGAACCAAAAGAGGAAAGAATTGGCATTTTGTAAATTCATTAATACTTTGATACCTGTTTGAACCAAAAGGTGTTACCAGGAGGCTGATGGTTAATTGCCAGTGACATGTCATTAGAATGACAGCCTAAATTTGTTAGTGAAGTCATGTTGACATAATTTCGATAGATAGTATCATTTCATGTATGAAATTCTCAATTTAGTGGTTAGAGGATCAAACATAAAAACAGTTTACAACAATGTTTACAGAGTTGGGATTTTCATAAAAACATGAGTTACTAGAAAAAGTTCCGTTAAGATGTAAGCAACTAGCATGCAGTTAATGAAGAGTACTGCATTAAAACCACTCTTAATTCCCAAAATCAATTAGAAACGTAACCAAACTTACTTCTTTGGCTCATTGAATGGGTATGGTCCTCTGCTCGGTATTACGTGAGGCTCCACTATGATCACATTTTCATTTTTATCATCATCCGCACAGCCAGTTTGTTTATTCTTTTTCAAGACTTCCTCAAACGTTAGCCTGAAAATAACGAAACATCATATTTACACGAAGATTTAATTCATAATATAGGGTTGGGTAACAAAAGACTTGTGTGTGATTTATTCCAACAAATACGTTAAATACCTGAATGGAGGTACCAATTTAGTAGGATTATTAGTTTTCACTTTTATCACATGCTCTGGAAAACTTGACCTTAAATGGTCCATGTCGAGGAATGTGTCATTAAAGTCGAGGGCAGGGATCTCATTTGGCATTCTGCAAGGAAACAAAGTGTTATTTAAACTCGCGAGATGCACTTTATATTCAAATTATGCCACAAATGGAAATGGTTTGAATTACCTGGAATAATGTGCGGCTCCAGGGTCACCATAACCCAGAATAATGTCATGAAGCCAATCAGGGACAACACATTCTGTATTCATCAATTCACGGATCGTCTCGAGAACAGCTTTGAAATTATTTTCCTTTGGTTTTCTTCTCATGATAATGTTGAATGTTTCATAAACATCCTACAGGGGAAAAAATGAATAAAAATACCATAGATATTAAACGCTTAATGGAAACAAAACATGCTATAAGTATGGTGGCATTATATGAATCTACCACACGTTAAATGTTAAAGGTCAATATTTTTATGACTGTGTGGATGATTTATATTTCAAAATCAGTACGATAATTTTGAAACTTTTGAGCATTTCTGTCAGACTTTCCTCGAACAAGTAGAGACACTCATCTTATAATACCAACAACATGTTTCCATAAACAAATGAAGAAGGGCAAAGAATATTCCAGCATAGGCATCTTATTTGTTTCAATAATAAAATCCACAGTTACACTTAAAAAAAAAAATTAATAAATCTGTAGAGACCCATTCAAAAAGCTTATGAAAATAAGTGCAAGAAATAGAGAAAAATTAAAAGAGGAGATATTTTTATGACAATATGCAACGCAAGGTTTCTGAAATACATTCAGTAGTATGAGCAATTAGGATTCAGGTGTTACTGTGCAATTCATTAAAATATAAGATGTACTTTCCTTATCTCTGCAGTATTTTTAATAACATACTGAAATAGCGGAGATAGTTTTGATCAAATTATTTTATTTGAGATAGGGAATTCAAAATACATAATAATTCAAATTGTATGCGACAAAAACTAAATTCCTGCAGCAAGTCATCATCACAGTAAGTCGTAATTGCATTCAATTGACTAAATCCAAAAGCATATTGAACGAAATGCCAGAATAAAAAAGTAAAACATTGCTAAAATTATGATGTTAAGGATGGCAATATAAGAGTTTATGGACATAACTTCAATGTGCCTAGAAATTTAATATAGGGAAGTGATAAGGATAAATTTCTCACCTCTTTACCCTGAGAGGCTAAGTCCATGTCAGTTCTGTACTGGTTACAATCCAGCCAAACCCTAAAGGTTCTTGAGTCACCAGGTAAGACTGGTTTTGGTTCTGGGCCTTCCTCCATTACCCTCCCATTCTGATCTAACATTCCTTCTATTTCACAGCCTCTGACGTTCACAAGACCAACCTGAGGGATGAACGGCAGCGTGTGGGTGAATGATGTGCCTGTAATGAGATGATTTTTTAAAATCCAACTGCACATACTGACTGCAAAATACAAGTAATAAACTGACTATTCGAGTAAATAACAATTAGAACTAAAAGGTTTGTAAGTAACACCAAGTAAAATCTTTCAAACAATTCTCAAACATATTTGAATCGTATTTTATGAATCAGTCTACGTAATGATTAAGTAAAAATAAATTTTAATAGTCAATTGCACCTTCGCTTACTTATTACTGATAATTATTTCTTATAAACCCATAAAATACCTATGCTACAGTTTGGTCGAACCGTGATGAGGAAGCATACATCATGTTTCCTCAAACTCTCCCATTCACTTTTGATTTCTTTCCTCACGCTCAAATTCACAGTAACATCTGCTCTAACTCTTGAAGGCCTTTTCTCACCTGCAATTATTAGGAAAACGTTAATTTTTCTTATTATTAAATTATTATATATATTTAAAAAATATTTTTTTCTGATTGTTCATACTAATTTTCATAGATTTCATAAAATTCAAACAAGTTTTATAACAAGATAACATGTATGTAAATTGCACGAACAATTCTTGCAATATTGAGAGACATTAAACAGCTGATGTACACAATGATAGGCCATAAAATATTTTCATGTATTATTTATTGACGTGTTAAAATTTAGTTTTCTGTATCTTATCAAAAATTGCATTGTATTGAAATTATTTATCGAAAAATATCTATAAGGAAAATTTTAGTATCAGATAGTAAACTATCAATAAGATTAAATAATGAAATAAGATACTGAGAAAACGACAAATTTGGAAATTCCGAGGCAAAAAATAAAATAAAATTCTTCCAAGAATTGAAGAATACAGAAGGAATTAGAAAACAACGTAAATTGTTAGCCATAATATTTAAGATAAATAAAGATAAGATATATTTAATGGATGAACAGTGTTATTAATTCAAAAATAATCAAATTTTATCATATTTGTCATGATAAAAAACATTCCAAAAGAGAGCTTGTGTTCATTCAAACTTTAATTTTCTGCTCTTGTATTACCGCTTTCTATTTTTAACCTATCAACATTGTACAAGAAAAGTTTTATATATCATACCTATGTTGGGTTTTGCAACCTCAACAACAGCGAAATTTATGATTGGTTGAGCCATCCTAGCCCAGCCACCAAAGAAAACACTGCCATCTTCAGCTTTCCTACAAATATAACAATTTATTCAATAAATATTCATAAAAATACGTGAATAGATTTTGATAAACCTGGGACATGATTATAACCATAGCAAATACAAGATTAAAATTAATTAAATTAAAACAGAGAAATATCTATTAGGCAAAATATTTTGAAGAAAGGGGACTATTTTTCTATATATAATACCATTATTATTTTTAAGCGGCAAATACTTTCATGGAGTTAAAGTTAGAATAATAAAATGCCAAAGAAATCACATTTCCACCAAGTATAGCTACTTCAGGGGGATACAATAGGACACAAATTCAAACCATGAGCATCTTATCTTGGCCATTTAAGTTTATGATTTTATAGACCCTAATGGAAATGCATCAAACAAAAACTAGACTTTGATTCTAGCTATTATGGGCTTTATTCCAGGAGGTTCAATATCTGGTATATGAAAAGAATAATGAGGTATTTCATAAATTTGAAATGATGGTGATATCTGATTATCCGATATCTCAATCTCACCTTAATTTTATTATTATTATTATCATTCAAGATATTCTTAAAGAACGTGGAGAAGTAACGGAAAACCAAAAAATCTCCAGAAATGATCTTAAGTAAGAAACCAGGTTGATGGAAATCAAATCGAAATAGCAGAAAAATAACAAGTTTGGCACTATTTACAAATTTAATTGGACAAATCTCAAAGAGTAGCCCCAAAGGAATGAATTTTAAAAACCTTCATTTAGAAAGAAGATCCATTGAGATCTCCCTATCCTGATCGATTGAATCCACTCAATTAATTTTAAATGTGATGGAATTGAAATAAATTTTGCAATTGATATTCCATTGAAGAACATTACTTACCATGGGCTCAATCTACTCACTGCATCCTCAACGTCCTGACGAATTTCATCTGAAAGAGGACAAAATATTCAGAATTAAACATCTTCTTACTCAGTAACTGATACAACAGCAAGATCTTCTCCAATGTCTTATTTAAATATGAATGATTGGAATCAAAAATGATCCAATACAATTTGTAACATAACACTTTGTTGGGTCTGGTTTTTTGAAATTATAACCTGAATATACCTTGGTAATCTAAACACAGCAAATGGATTCCATTGAGTTTCTGTGATTAATAATAATTCCAGAGTTGAAAAATATGCAGAGTAGTAGAATTGATTAAAACATAATGTAATTAACCCTTTCAGACCCTGTGTGCAATATATTGGACACCATTTTCAGTGCAAATCATATACTATTCATATTGATTAAATATTTATTATAAGGTTTTGCTTCTTTTACTTTAATATTACGTCAATCCTGCATCAAAGGAGTCTCATAATTAAATTTTATTGCTTACTGAATAAGGGGAACATGAACTAAATCCAAAAATAATTTTCTTCGCCATAGAAATAATTCAGGTCTGAAAGGGTCAAGAATTGATAACTCTTTTTTCATTTACAAAACAATATGTAAGAACTGGATACTTAAAATGATGATTAATGTGGTTAAATCACAACACTTACAGGTAGATTCCAAGCGGAAGAGATTGAAGTTTCTCAGCAGGTAATCGTGCAGAGTTAAAAATTGCAGATTGAGCTTTGGGAGAGCTAAACATCCTTCCCCAGAGAAGTACTCAGTTGGGACAATATTTTCATTCCATATTATTTCTTCAGTCGGATACAAAGGCATTTCATTCAAAGCCTCCAATTGAGATGCTCTACGTTCATGTCTGGATACCTGAGAATAGAAATTATTGTGTAGAAACAGTCTCTTTAAATCACATTTTCAATGAAGATAATGAAAAGCATTGAGAAATAAGTATACTGGGCAGGCAAAACAGTACTGCATACAGTTACCAACCAATAAAAATGACATTCCAATAAAATGCTTTAAAAAAGTACAGCGGAATATTTAATTTTTCTCACTGTTTGACAGATTAATTAAGAGAAAATCCTGATCACTTTTTATTGGAATCTTATAAATTAATATATTAATGGTAATAGGAAAAAGTATATCAGTAATATCAGACACAGAGTAACTAAAATAAAAAGAGAAACAATCGCAGTATAAAGTAGATGGCACAACAGAAGTTAAGCATAAGACTGTCACTGGCAGAGCACTAATATATTGTAACGTTTTTATTCAACACATGACTCTACAACGTCTTTCCGAGAAAATGGCTACCTCGTACTCTGCCCAACAGTGCCTATTTTCCCGTTACCACAACCGGCAACAATCACGCCTACGTAATGCAAATGCGCCTACGGAACACTCGGGACCGGTATTCATTACACTGCCCCCTCCTCAGCTCCGTTCCGTCCCGGAACCGGCAGCGCACTCCTGTTGATTCCCGGCTCTCAGACTCCACTCGAGCGACCCGCCCATCTTCATTGCTACCAACGTACGGAACCAACCGATTAAAGTGAACCACTTTCGGCTTTCCAGTTGGTAATTTTCTTACTCGGTATATAACGTCATTAATCCGCTTCTTTACTTCGTAGGGGCCTTCCCAATTTGTCTGTAACTTAGATGACAGACCACGTTTCCTCTGCGGGTTGTACAGCCAAACTTGGTCTCCTTCTTGATAGCCGCCCTCCTTGGCGTTGAGGTCGTAACGCTCCTTGATGCGGTCACTGGCAATATTCAGCTGGTAGCGCACCTGCTCGTGGATGTCATCCATCTTTTTCCGCATTCTCGAGACGTAATCCTCTCCTGCCACGTCTTCGCCCGGTCTGGTGCCAAATACCAGGTCGCATGGCAGCTTGAGTTCCCGCCCGAAGAGAACTTTGGCAGGAGTTTGTCCTGTCGATTCGTGAACGGCTGATCGGTGGGCCATTAGGAAGAACGGTACATGTTCGTCCCAGTCTCGTTGGTGTGAAGAGACCATTTTCGTCAAATAGCGGTTGAGAGTGCGATTCATTCGTTCCACCATTCCGTCAGACTGGGGGTGAAGGGCTGTGGTCCTTGTCTTCCGGAGTCCAAGCTTCTCACAGACCCTTTGAAACAGATCACTCTCAAAGTTCCTTCCTTGGTCCGAGTGCAGCTCCAGGGGTACTCCGAACCGGCAAAACATCTCCTTGACCAACACATCGGCTACCGTCACTGCTTCCTGGTTAGGGAGAGCATACGCCTCCACCCACTTAGTAAAGTAATCCATGGCGACCAGGATGTACTTATTCCCTTGTTCGGTTACTGGGAATGGTCCTGCAATGTCGATGGCAATTCTTTCGAACGGGCTCCCTACGTTGTACTGTCTCATTGGAGCCTTGGGACGTTTTTGTGGCCCATTACTGGCGAAGCAGGTGGTACATTTCCTACACCAGTCCTTCACGTCGCCCGAGCAGTTCACCCAGTAGAATCGCTCGCGCACTTTCTGAAGGGTCTTCTTCATCCCTAAATGTCCGCCAGATGCCTCGTCGTGAAGGTGCCGTAATACTTCCGGGATCTTGCTTGAAGGAACAACCAGCTGCAGCCTCTGCTCCGTTCCATCCTGGTTCTCCAGTGCCCGTTTTAAAACGCCATCTTCCACCACTAACGAGTCCCATTGCGCCCAATAGCTCTTGAGTTTGGGGGAGCCTGATGAAATTTCCGGCCATTCCGGACGCTGACCCTTTTCCTTCCAAACCAGAATTTCCTTAAGGACCGGGTCCTTTCTCTGGTCAAGTCGTAACGAAGGAAGCGTCCATTCTACGGAGACCACGGTAGTTCTACAGACCCTCTCCGACTTTTCTTCGGCTCGATGACAATGAGAGCACTCTAAAGGGCACGGTCTTCTAGAGAGCGCGTCTGCATTTCCATGACTCTTACCAGGCCGATGTTCGATGTCGAATTCATACTCCTGGAGCCTCTCGATCCAGCGAGCTATCTGTCCTTCAGGGTTCTTGAACTGAAGGAGCCATTTGAGTGCGGCATGATCGGTTCGCAGTAGAAACTTCCGTCCGTACAGGTATTTGTAGAAATGTTCCACAGACTTAACGACGGCTAACAGCTCACGCCTGGTCACGCAATAGTTGCGTTCGGGTTTCGAGAGCGTCTTGCTAAAGTAAGCAATAACCCGCTCCTGCCCGCCTTGGATTTGGGACAAGATTCCTCCTATTCCGAAGTTACTTGCGTCCGTATCCACGATAAATTTCTCTCGTTCGTTCGGATATCCAAGGATCGGGGATGTTGTCAATGCCTCCTTAAGCTCTACAAAGGCTTCCTGACAGTCCTGACCCCACTCGAATTTCCTGGCCTCCTCGGTGAGTCTTGTCAGTGGTTTCGCAATGTTCGCAAACCCTTTCACGAACCGTCGGTAATAGGTACACAGTCCCAGGAAACTTCTCAATTGGTGCTTGTCACGGGGTACCGGCCAACCTTTAATGGCCTCTGTCTTCTCACTGTCGACCGCAATTCCATCTCCGGACACAACGTGTCCCAAATATTTAACTTGTTGGCGCAAGAAACAGCATTTCTTCGGGCTCAGTTTTAGACCTGCCTCTCGTAGTCTCTGGAATACGCTGCTCACGTTGTCCAAGTGGTCGTCAAATGATTTTCCCACCACGATAATATCGTCCAGGTACACCAGGCAAGTTTTCCACGATAGTCCGTTCAAGATGCCTTCCATCAGCCGCTCAAAGGTCGCTGGGGCATTGCACAGCCCGAAGGGCATCACCGTAAACTGCCATAGTCCCGATCCGAGCGTAAACGCTGTCTTCTCTTTGTCTTCAGGGGCTAGTTCAACCTGCCAGTATCCACTTTTCAAATCCAGGGTGGAAAATATCTTCGATCCTGCCAGGGTTTCCAGTGTATCGTCGATTCTTGGTAATGGATAGCTATCCTTCCGTGTGACGTTGTTAAGTTGCCGATAATCCACACAAAATCGTGTCGATCCGTCCTTTTTCTTTACCAGGACCACTGGAG
Organism: Sympetrum striolatum; assembly: GCA_947579665.1. Classification (NCBI taxonomy): domain Eukaryota; kingdom Metazoa; phylum Arthropoda; class Insecta; order Odonata; family Libellulidae; genus Sympetrum; species Sympetrum striolatum. The sequence continues at coordinate 81,107,168 of OX388351.1, forward strand.
AGGCCCATGGGCTGTTTGACGCCTCTATGATTTCTTCATCTTTCATCTCCCTAAGGACTCGTTCTGCTTCTTCGCGTTTCGCCAGTGGCAAGCGTCTAGGCGGTTGACGAATAGGTTTTGCATTCCCTGTGTCGATTTTGTGTCGGATGATGTTGCTTCTCCCTCTTACTCCGTCGTCCACATCGAACACATCTTGAAATTTAAGGAACAGGTTCCTGATTTGTTCCCTCTGTTTCATACTTCTGCCACTGCTCGTATCCGCTATTAAGCTGGCTAACTTTGGAGGGATCTTTGTCGAAGAATCGGTCGGTATTGTCCGTATCTGATGCTGAATTGACGACACGGTTGCGCAATTTCCTAATACAGCGCCTCTATCCAATTTCACAGGGTGCGAATCGATGTTCATCAATCTGATCGGGACTATATCTTCAGCAGTGATCACTTGCTTCGCCACTAGAATTCCCCGACCGACATGTGCGTCATCATTCTTGGGCTCCAGCATAATGGTTCTTCCGCACTGTGGACTTCCTTCTAACCGCGCCATCACGAATGTTTCCCTCCTAGGATTTATTATTGTATCCTCGGAGAGAATTGCACGTATCGAAGCACTTGTTTCAGGATTTAAGATCATTTCTTCGTTGTCCACCCTCAATACTCCGCGCTTCAGATCCAATTGGAAACCACAGCTGCCCATGATGTCCATCCCTAGGATCACACAATTTTCTATGTCAGCGACGAGGACACGGTGATCCACGATAGTCGATCCTATTGCCAGACGAATGTCCATTTCCCCATGCACATTAACCGCAGCGCCCGTAGCCGTTCGTAGTCGCAATTTAGTTGCGACCGCCCTCTTTCTCCCAATAAGATCGTGCCGGATGATGGTTCTAGTCGCGCCCGTGTCTACCAGCATGGAACAAGGTCTTCCGTCGATTGACCCATCGACACAAACACTTCCGGATCCTGGGTTAACGGTTGCCACAATAATTGTATTCTTCGGGGCATGGTAATCCTGGGTCGCCGTTTGCCCCATCTCACCGACCCAATCTAGTTTTCCCGCCGGCGTTGGTTCCTCTTCGGTCTTCCGGTGCCTGTTGCATTTGCTCATTAGATGCCCCAGTTCACCGCATTTCCAACATCGCGGACGAAACGGCCTACGGCTCTTCGTCTGCTCCAATACTCGCCGCACTACTTCCTCGATGCTGTCCTCCGTCACCGTTCGCACCCTACTAGGCCCGTGTGATGCTTGTTTGGCGATTTCGAACTCAAGCGCTATCGCTAACGCATCACTTAATGTCTTCGGACGAGCCATCCTTACTGTTGTTGCTGTTTCGGGATCCTTGAGACCGTCGATAAATACGTCTTTCGACATATCTTCCAGATATTCGGCCGGGCGCGTTGGATAAGACAGGCCAATTAACCGAACTATGGCGCATTCGAATTCTTGAAGGCTTTCGTTGGATCGTTGTTTGCGGTGCTTCAATTCGATGCGGTAGACCTGCTCCAGGTGTCTGTTACCATATCTCTCCTCCAGACGCTGCACTAGCAGCTCGTAGTCTTTCTTTTCATCGGCGGTAAGGTTTTGGATGAGGTCTAGGGCATCATCACGTAGCGAACCCTTCAGTGCCGACGCTTTCTCTTCTTTCGTCCAGCTATAGGCTTCCGCTACGTTTTCAAACGCGCTCAGATATCGCGCGAAGGGAGTTTTGCCATCAAATGTTGGCGTCTGCAACCTGAGTGTTGACCCATCTCTCACGGTTGTTGCACAGGCTGCATACGCAGGGGCAACTGGCTTCCCCGCCCACTCTTCAATCCGTGCGTTCAAACTGTCCATTTCTTTCCGAAACTTATCGGTTTCCTTTAGTATTTCATCTCTGAATTTCACTTCCAGGCTTCGAGCATTATCGTTCATTTTTACCTCTAAGTTTCTCGAATTTTCTAGGAGTTCTTCCCTCAAAGTTCGAGAACTTTCGGCTATCTTTACCTCCATAATAGAAAGTCCCCTCAAAACGGCAGAAATATTTCCTTCCAACGCGAAAAGGGTGGTATCCGGATCTTCGCCATTTTCCAGCAACGCTTGGCGAAGGCGATTTTGAAGAGCGGACTTGTTTCCGCCGATGTCGAAGTCGCGCTCCTCAAGTTCCCTCTTCAGATCCTTCACCTTCAACTGCTCCAGAGTCACTTTAGTTGTTTCCATTTCTTTCTCAAACTGAGATTCACACTAAATTATTTGTTAATCCCACTTCTGACACCAATGTAACGTTTTTATTCAACACATGACTCTACAACGTCTTTCCGAGAAAATGGCTACCTCGTACTCTGCCCAACAGTGCCTATTTTCCCGTTACCACAACCGGCAACAATCACGCCTACGTAATGCAAATGCGCCTACGGAACACTCGGGACCGGTATTCATTACAATATTTATGGGAAGTTCCCCAATGTGAAAATAGAGCAAAATAAGAAAATTTCTCTTCCTTTGGAGATTTACTTCAAAATTACACATTTAATTTGTTTTAGCCATCAGGATGGATAATGAACATAACCAGAAGCTCTATCTACTGGTAAATATAGACTTCTTAATCTACTGCCATTTCTTGTTCTGTTAGATAGCTGAATTTACACTGAATTTATGGCAGAGGTAGAACATTGATAATGATTACTATTCCTGTAAGGCATTCTTCAGGTCTTATGACATACACCATTCACTTCATATTTAACTAGCTCCTATTAATTTCGCCGCTCGCGACAAATCTACCCTCTATCTTATCTTATAATATTTACAATTCATACTTTAAACACTTCCTTTTATCTAAATGTATACGTTAAGCTTCTAGGTTGACAAGAAAAACCTGTGCATTTAATTATAATTGAAAAGAAGAATTTATGATAAATGTTAAAAATTTCCAAAATCCGAATACGTGATAAATTTAAGGAAGGGCTAATTAATCTCGAATAGTAAAACAATAAATATACAAGGACATTTTCAGATCAATCAAGTTTAGATTTTGAGAATGTAAAAATTTTCAAGATTCCATTATATATAAAAAAATCTAAACTCTTGTGCTCATGAGCTAACATGAGAATATCATTTAACATAAATATCTGTAATTTAAAACTTCAGATGTTCTTGCAGCAATAATTCATAAATTAAAATATTAAAATTACAAATACATTTAATTATAACTTCATGATAGTTCTAATAAATAATACATTATTTATAAAAATATATATTAGAATTTAATATTATTAAAATTAATAAATGAAGATGAAAAGTATAAATTTACTACATTTAAAACTTCAGAGACAATATCCATAGTTTTTGAAAATATAATCTTACAGCAATAAACAATATATATGAAGAAATTAGTAAAGTACTTCGTAATTTCCACAAAGTACTTTACACAATATACACAAAGTAATTTACGAAGTACTTTACTAATTTCTTATTATGGCTTTCCACGAAGTCCGGCCGAATACCATAGAAAATATATATGAAATTTTGAGCTAATTCATACGTTGCATTCTGCTGGAAATATTTACCACTAAAACCTTTCAAAAGTGTAACTGCAATAAAAGTTTACTTTTTGAAAATGATCATAAAAGAGAATTTAATATAAGGCATTCATTTCTTAGAAATATTCAACCATTAAAAGGCTGGGCAAAATCTAACATTTTCATCAAAAGTAATGTTAAAAATTACTGCATGTAACACATACTTCTTTCATGATAGTTATTCAAGTCAATTACCCCAGGTTTACTAAGAATTATCAACACAAGTCTAAATTTATTACGAATAAAAGGATTATTTCTAGTATGTAATAGAAAATATTACAACCCAAATAAGAATGAATAAATAAAAAGCTTGATCAAAATAAAACATTCAAAAGTATAAAGGGAAAGACTCGGGTTATTTGCTATACTTCAACTGCCCAAACAATAACGAAATATAATAAAACATGCTGAGTTTTAATCTTATCTGTGAGATATCTCTAATCAACAGCTCTATATAGCACTGCAATCATGAAAAACATCAGTATACAAGCAGTTTTCTGTCAATGTGTGTCTGCTACGAAACTTACCAGAAGTTCTAGAAGGAACTCTGAATCAATTCTGAACCAATCTTCCCTCCCTTTGTTACCTTGCGCTGGAACTAGATTCAAGTAGTTGGCAATCTCACGCAGCATATCATTGCTGAAAAGGAACACATCACAAGTAAGTCCATCGTGTGCAACCATTTCATCCATTTTCTGAATTAAATACAGAGGACATAAATAAGGATATTCATAATCATTCTAAAGTGCATCTTTTTCCTCCCCCCTTATTTATGGTTGTTTTCACACTACGTGGGTTTTTTTAATCAATTATCAACTTGAAAGATTGTTTTCCATGCCCAATTTATTCTTTCCTTTAACTGATACAATAATTGCATTATGATGACAAAAGAGGTTAGACTCCACTTGGGCCTTGTTAAATTAAAGATTAACTTACTGAGAGTACAATCTTGAAATTTGATAAAAAAACAAGCATTAGTTCAGAGTTGAAAAGTTTCTAAAATTCAGTAAAATCAGAAAGAAATAAGATCATTACCAAAAATTCCAGCTTTATGGAAAACCATATTGTTCATAATTAAAATGAATTATAATATTGTGGTAATATAAAAGTTTTGTTTTGAAATCAAATGCTGGAAAAGTCACAGAAATGCATTATTGTTTAACATAAAACCTGTAGTGTCAACAAATGGAATTTTGTTAATACAAGAACATAAGCTGATTTAACATTTATACAGTGCTATGTCGTAGAAAGGAGAAACAACATCAATTTTGTGACATTTTTCACATGATTTTTTAAATACAGAGATCAAGAATTAATGAAAGATATTTGCATAATTAAGCTAATATTAAAATAATTTAGATTTTAGAAGAATGTAAAAGCACTGAGCAATTCACGGGTGAGAGAATATTTTGAGATATTTCAAAACATGAATCAGTTTAAAATTGCTAGTTTTATTCACAGAAATTCCTTTATAAATAAACAATGTGTGCTGACCTTAGAGGGCCAAAGTGTTTTAGAAGAGTTTCCCTTGTGTCCACACTTGCAACATTTGCTAATGAGAAGCTTCTCAGATCCGGAAATTTGGCAAACGCAGCTAACTGTGGAACAAAAACAAAGAGAAACAATTAGAACGTTCTTAAGAATGGCTCTTGTACATATTTCATTGAGGCTCATAAATTACCTGAAGAGAAGTAATTTTGGAGTAGTGAATTTGAGTCATATCATGGTCTGTCAGAGGGTCTCCAGTTTCGTCACTTATTTCAAAGCGCGAGTAGAACTTCAGCATGTCCAGCAACTGAAAATGTTAACAGAAACATGTTTTAGGATTCGCAATTCAATATGAAAAGATTAAATTCGACATGCCATAATCATGAATAGAATTAAATTTAATTTGACAAATGTATAATATGCAGTTTAAATTTTGTAAATTTTAAATACAACCTTTTGCAAAACGAATTTTTATTCCCAAGAAACATTACAAATTAATGCGTTTTTCATGCAGCTTAATTGCCATTTCATTGTATATTTAATTTTCAGAACACATCAAGCAGAATAATTCTGCTTTAGAGATCATATTAAATAAATAATACATGTTCTACAAAAACAATTTAATTGCATGACCGGTTTCGAGATAACCACTCATCGTCATTTGCATTTTTTATTTAATATGATTAAGGAGTTCCACCAAGTTAAGGCTTCCATCTTTTTTGTATAGATGTATCAATCACCATAAAGTGTGGTAATTATAGGTAAGGCAAAGACCAATATTATGGTAATAGCAAGAAATCTTCAACAAACGTTAAGCTTTCCTTGCATTATATACTACCATGACTAAAGACCTAACAAATGAATTGTCAATAACATATCTGCTTGAAAATAATGCTATGCTATCAATTCGAATGATGAAACCAAAAATTCTTTCTTCCAAAAGCTACATTTTGATAAAGAATTATTTTATGGTGAATACTAAGAGTATCGGACTCTACAACCTCATGATCAATGAATGCCTCAATAGCTAACACCTACTCTCATTTATTTACATTAAAAAGAAAACAAATCAATTTAACGATGAGAACAGATAACTAGGGAATGTTAACATAACATCCAATGTTTATGAATTGAAACAAATGAAAAGTTGGTTAAAGTTTTGGCATTATTTAAAGGCTTTATTGAAAATTGGTAAAACCGGTGACACTAATTGATCTAGAAATACACATTTTGGGGCAACTGCTTCTAGTAAAAGAAAATCTTACAATGTCTTTGAAAAATTCAGGTCTTTCCATAAATAGCAATATATTTCATTTGCATCATTAAGGAGGAAAGACATGATGGGATTTAAATTAATTTGGAATATGTAATATTTTACTTGAATAAATACTTCCTTCATAATTTTCGTAAACGAATCAGTGCATTTCGTTATTCATCAAATTCGAACTAAAGTTACAGAATATGTATTAAGATATTTAAAGTGGATAGAAATTAAACGAAATTTACTTAGATATTTCAGTCGGAAAATTTATTTTCACTTTCGTGCTCATTTCGTTTAGAATTTTTCAACAATGGGAGAACCTACAATAACATTGAAGTATACGTGAACGACGGGGGAATAGGATATTATTAAACAAATACATGACAATAAATAGCGAGTAGTCGTTGCGGGTTATCGACATTCTAGTTCAATAATCGTACGCTGTACCATAAACATTCAAAGTAATCATTTACGATCAGCCGAAAGATGAAACTGACGCAAAGAAGCGGTCAAGAAATACTTTTATCATCACATTTCCGTCGACCATGCTCATCATTGACCCCCTTGCTCAACGATCCATTTTCTTATCGAGCGGTCACTTATCTTTATTAAAATGTTTGTAAACAAATCCCTGACATGAATGACGGCTAGAAAATATTCTTCGAGAAAGAAGCAAGATGAATGACCACCACCACCAATCAGACGTTTCATTCCTTCGAATAAATTAAAAGAGATAAAGATACTACAGGCACTTCTATCGACCTACAATCCAGTGACCCTCATCTGATACCCTAAAATCCGTTTACGACGATCTGGGGAAGCACGTGCTGCGAAACGGATCTCGGCGACAGTTTTAAACTAATTAGCGACGCCACAGGATGTACATTATATCGAATACATTATCAGAGATCGCATTAAGGCAACGCATGGTTTATTGCGACAGGAAGCACGAAATATCGGATCTTGAGGAAAAGTTAGTCTCGCTGCTTAGCCATTTGGCTTCATTGCATGCAATGCTTTCGTCAATCCTCCCAGTAAGAAAAAAAGAAGTAAACAAGCCTCATCCTATCCACTTTAACAAGTAACATAATTTGAAAGCTCTTGGAGGAAAACATTGTTCAATATTAATCGCCGGTCTAATTTATAAATCGGTTTAAATTTATATATTATACATAAAGAAATAGTTTCTCGAAAATTTTCAATTACTAGTATCACGTAAGTGTGATTTATCTATGTATATAAAGCAGACATTCTGTGAGTTTGTGGGTTTGTTTGTTTGTCTTGGATTGGAGTCCACACCGTTTGCCCGATTTGTCCCAAACTTTGTATACGTGTCCTCTGATATCAGAAGTACTGCCGCATTTTCATTAAAGAATTTTGCTGGGTTCGAACCAAGATCGCTCTGATGGGTTTCCATAAAGAATAAATCTAATATTCACTTTTATCGGTTGCAGGCTTTATTTCTTTTCAAGAATTAAATTAGAAGGAATAGTCGTACAGAGCCGAGACAAACACCGAAAGAAAGAAAATCGAATGAAGATTATTTTGGTTGTGGAATCTTACTTTCGATTAGATTTTGTGAGAATATATCGGTAAAATATACAAAAAGTTTGAGAAAATTCGAGGCTATAAACAACTCAACCCCCTGACGACCGATCCCATTGTTGAATCCGAGCTCATGTTTTATCCCGTAAATATACTCGAGGACTTTAGGCCCATAAAGCTGATGATTGAAGAGGACGATATATTACATGGATAACGAGAAATTTTCTGTAAGAAGGTAACCAGCAATTATAGGTACGTGATTACAGTCAAGAGATTACCAGCTCATGGATGAGGGAAGTTAGATGTCTTGTATGATGTAAAGCAAAAATTCTGTGGGTTTGTACGTTTGTTTGTATGTTGTGTGTCTTCGATTTTAGTAAAAACCGTTTGCCAGATTTGCGTACGTGTTTTCTGGGACCAGAAGGACGTACTGTCTCAATTCTATTCGATATTTGGATGGGTTTCCATAAAGAATAAATCTAATCTTCACTTTTATCGGTAGCAGGCTATATTTCTTTTGAAGAATTAAAATAGAAAAATAGCCGTGCAGAGTCGAGACAAGAAGCAAAAGAACGGAAATTAAATGAATATTCTAATTTTGATCGTGGAATATTGTTTCCGAATCGAAATCTCGAGAATTTCGACAAAATACGCGTGAATTTTCCAAAATTGTTGAGGTTGTAAACAGCCAATCCTCCTGACGATCTATGCGATTGTTGAGCCGAGCTCATGAATTTTCCATTATGGTAAGAATAGCTTGGGATTTTAGACTGTATTCTAAAGGGAATTTACTCATTGCACGACCCGCAACTTGAGTTTAATCTACTTCTATATTCCCCGTTGAGAATCAACGGGCGCTTCAGCTAATAAGTATGTATATAAAGCTAAGAATAAAACCCCTATCGCACATCTAAAGCTTTTTCTCTCGGGCTTCTTAGCACTTCCTTACTACGGCATCTTTGCCGGGGTTAATGTTTTCAGTGTCGGTACACCACTTGGCCAATGATCTCAGTCAAGATACAAGGTATCCTTCAAGCCAATGGGAAGAGAAATTTCACGACGACAAATACTGCAAGAATTAAATACAAACATTCTAATAATTTTCATAATGGATGCACATGATACTCTGATAATTCCAATTTACTCGTGACAGATCAAACAATGATCAACAGGTACTTCGTTTGCCTTGCTTTTTTCTATAGATATATTTGTGTAAATAAAGCTATATACAAAGAAATAAGTTTCTCCTCCTTAGAATGATTATCATAAAAATACTGATTACGACCATTATCTGACAGGTTTTGATGGAGTCGAGCAACAATCATCTAAGTTACAAACCTTAAGAGGAGGAATTTAAAACATCATTTACCCGTATTCACTAAACATTCATGTTAGTAATTTGCATATCTTCTACAGTAGGCTTTCCAAACATCACACAATAACCTTGTCTATCTGATGCTCCTAATTCAATGTTCATATGATGGAACTACACTAACTTAACTCCTGTAACTGTGGAATTATTTTTATTTTACTAAAATGAAACAAAAATCCATTATGATGCTACATTTATGAAAATAATGAAAATTCTCTTTTTTTCGCGGAATATTTCATCATTGTATCTAAGTTCATTCCGAAGTCCGTAAGAATTATTACACAAAACTTTTATTTTTTGTCAATTATAAAGAAGATGACATTTTATAATGAGTGGCTGAAAATAAGTAAACGTGTATATTATGGAGAAGGAAATATCGGGAGAACCTTTAACCTCCGATTTGGGAGCAGCTGGTGAAAACATTCAATTGAAGGATATTGTACAATTTGGGAAAGTTGGCAAACGCATTATTTTTGCATAGATTATCTTAAATTCACAAGTGAAAATTTGTTACTGAGAAGATCTAAATGTGAAATGCCTGAACATCTCAAAATAATATAAAATCTCACATTAAATATACATGCAAAAATTGCTTGTTTTCCAAAACGTAACTGCAGAATCAAATTTGTGCATCTTCCAGGCCTTTTAATTCTTATACAATAGAAATATGGAACAGTATACAACTTCGCTACATAGCAAAAGGAAACCTGAGAATTAACTGATATCATCTATGCATATGTTTCGTTATCTTTACTGCTTGACGTGTATCTTATGCATTACCCTTCATGTTACGATGTATCTCTCTCTTTTGTGATGGGACTTCCAAATCCCAATTTAGCCCAGTAAAGACAAGTGTATGTACGTATAACAAATACTACGAAAGACTGAAACTTAAAGGCTAGTCATAATTGCATTACGTCATTAATACGAACAATAGAAACTGGTTCCGGGATGTTTTCGATGAAATCTGATACAATGGCGAGATATACGCAATTCCTGCATGTTGAGCACAGGGGAATTTTCGTTAGACCATAAGCTTTTTCCCAGAAGGTATATGACGGCGGGAGGTGAAGACGCACACCTTGGTTTTCCGGCGAATGACAAAACGGCAAAATTAATGCCATTAACACGAGTACGTCCTCAGTTCATCCATTTACGCATTTCTAAGTTCTTTTTTTTGAAATACGAGATGCTTCGAGAAAGACGGGTACATATAAGTTACCACAAAATCTCGTTCCAACTTTCTTCGCCTCTAACGTTTTCCACGCATCTAAAAATTCTGACCAATGAGCTAAGATAATGGACATATAGATATTCATCTCGTCATTAGTAACGTAACTGATGTTGATTTACTTTATCCCCGCAAAAACACTACGTCGAGAGTTAGTGTAATAGCTGGAGCGGGTCAAATACTGCATTTGAGATCATCGTAAAACCACCGAGACTTTACTAACTACGGCGCAATCTACTTCACAAAGTTGCCAAATAATCTCTATCTTTGCATTATCATGTCAATGACAGCTTATTAGACTTGCACGTTCGCCTAAGCTGAAAGCGGTTCCGGGTTCGATTCCCGTTGGGGGACAATACGTTCAAAAAAGACCCTTTCCGTCGAAGTACTGCTTCTACGACTACTACTAATACAAAATGCTTGAGTAAACTTGGGCTTTATTTTCCGTCAATTGACTAAGACAAACTCACTCTTTGATTTGAAATAAAATTTACGCATAAAACAAACGTGATAAAAATACATCTTTCATGTCACCATGTGCGAGATATTGAGGTAGGTCTGAATTTACTACGATTATTTAGTTTACGTTTTCCTAAATGCTCGTCTAATTGCCTTCAAACCGGAAGAAGGATACAAAGATAATGAAACTTCACTCCCATCGAATAATGATTTGATAAATGAAAATTTGAACCTTTTTCGATAAATTCTTTAGATTAGAATTGATGATCACCAACGCGAGAAAAATTAAACTGGCCATTCATCTTCTTAGTAACAAATGAAAGAATTGGCGAATGAAATCCGCAACGAAGTCTAAATATCTGGGGGGCAAAACAATATGTGCTCTGAGCTTCAATTCGTACTAATATTTAATCTCATAATTGTAGGGAATACGAAATCTGTCAAATATGCAAATGTTTACAGCGTGGAGCAATGTTTTCCTCGGAAAAAATTGAGCGCACGTATTGACAGGAAACAAATAACTCGATTTAAGGTCAAGAGAGCAAAACCGCCTCGAGGGGCGGCAATTAAATGGGCGTGAATACATGAATATCGGAAAGTTGTACCTCCAACTAAAAGAAACTGCTCACTACTCAATATCGAGAAATTAATTGGAAAGTAATCGATACGGTCATAGAGAGTTCTGAAATTGAAGCGATTACAAAATACAAAAAATGACTGATGAAAATAGAGTAAATTTACGTAAGGATTAATTAACAACGGCGAACGACAATCGTCGAAAACAACTTGGTGATACTAACAATTACTTTCGGTATTGTATTCATATGTAATTCGGTATTTATATATTTCTTTATTGTATTGATTACGGAAATATATTGAGCGTTTCCGTCGAAAAATGACTTGTTAAATGTCTATAAAATATATCGCACACTGATAACACGAGCAGAGTTATTTATTTAAATGAAATTTAGAGATACAGTAGAACCCCGGTAATCCGGACACTCGCTAATCCGGAACCCTCGGTAATCCGGACGGTCCATCGGGAGTTATGCAAACCCGCAACTTCTTCTTGTGGACATATAAACACGCTTATTAGTAACAAGAAACGAGAGGTGGACATACTATTTGAAAAATGTCTACATTGGCTGCAATGATGTGATGGAGAGCGAAGTAATGTGACGAAATTATCAGAACAGTAACGGCAGAAGATGATGATGACGACGACGACCACCACCACCCTGTAGACTCCGTCAAAATTTCTCATTCTGAGGCTTTGGCGGCACTCAATACATCATTAAAGTGGGCCGTGGAGCAAAATTTTGAAGCGCATTAAATTATGCTCTTTAGACGTTTTAGGGACACGTGCACTTGATTTAAAAATAAGAACGATCGCGCAAAAGAAAAAACTGACTTTTTTTGCTCGCTGATAATATTCATTCACTTTATATGTTGTAATACCTTCTGTAATATATACATGCATTATCTATACAATATAATTTTTGAGAAAAAATGTTTTTTACGTTTTTTTTTTAAAACCTCGCTAATCCGGAAACCCCGCTTATCCGGACGCTTATGTGCCTGAATTCGTCCGGATTACCGAGGTTCTACTGTATATTCTTTTCTAAAGTCTGCATGCTATATACAGATGTAATTCCCTAAAAGCAGGTCTTCGGTCTGGAGTAATTAAGTTTCCTTTTCAGATACCTTTTTGTAATTTGCGAAGGAGGAATAAATGAATTCACAAATACCAAATGAACTTAAGTTTTTTTTCTTCGACAAAACAGTTAATTTTATTTTTTAAATCCTGTAAAACCGTTGATAGACACGAGCGATGCTTCTCAAATTATTAGCAGGTTGCTAATTTTTAATAAATTCTTAAAATGTCCGTATTTATTCAACGAGAATATTACGATATATAACTTAATATATCTTCCCTCTTCAGTAGATTATAAGTTTATTCGATGCAAATACTCAAAATAGGATATTTTTCTGCAATGAAATACCTACACGATTGTTCATTAGAAAATCATACATCACTTTCTTACTCATGTTATGCTAGCATAGTAAACTCATCCGAATAGAATTCAATTTCCATATTTTGTACAAAATTAAGAACTTTCTATTACGTTCAATGTACAATTGCATGATTTGCAGATTGATATTTATATTTATTTCGTGCTTTACATACATTTTCCCAAGTTTTCTACATGTTGTAATATATTAACTAATGTTTCCTCCTCTACGGAAAGGAAATATTTATCTTCAGACCTGTAATGTGTATGTTAACGAGTTTTGCAATTTTCATAATTCTCTGTATCTCTTTTTCTATTTCCTGAAGCTTTCGCAAGTTTTTCACATCCCCTTCACTTCGTGGCTCCTGCAGTGGAAATAAGTTCACTGCGATCACACCATATCACTTTTGTATTTATCCTCCACAAAAAACATTCATTTCTTAAACTTTTACCTTGTTGATGTGCCCAGGTTCATAGAGTATGTAATTAATATTTTAGTCTTGATTCGTTACATGAATCAACGTTGACGATGGATGGTAGTGGAGTTATTTTTAAAATCTTTAGCGCCACAGCTGAGTTTTGAGAATCCTAATCATGAACAATAGATCTTCAACAACCACACTTCATTCATAACTCCAGAAGACACTATGTGGATACATCTCATGAAAAAGCGCGCATTTTTGGGAGCGGACACACTTGAACGTTCTTTAGAAAATACCGGTTTACTCGAAATAAGCCAACACTAATTCCTATTTCTTCGGTTTTCCAGAAGACCTTCGAAGACCGAAGAATCGGAAAGAAAGAAAACAACGGCGTCGAACAGCATTGGCCATCCCCTCCCCAGCGACCGCAGCGCCCCTACCGGCGGAGGATCGTACACATGAAAAACATATCTCCGCGACCAGAAGTGCCACAAGGTTGCGCGGGATAGCCGCTCGACATGAACTCTGGAACGTGGGCATTTCTGACCCTCTTGGGGATCCACCTGTGCACCGGCGAGTACCACAAGTGCTGTCCGGGGGACAATGTGTACAGCAAGCAACTCAGGGCCTGCGAGCCCTCGGATGGTGTCTACACCATGATCAATTGCACCATCGGGAGGTATGTTTTGGACCCGACCAAAGATCCCATCGATGCTTACGTCGTGCAGGACGACGGCACCCTGAGGATCGGAGAGGAAGGAAATGTGTTCAACATAGCTCCCGATGGGTGAGTTTTTTCTGTGCTCGAGGCATTCCCACGGCAGTGTCTTCAATGGGAAATGATCAGTAAACAAAGGCGGCCGACGCACTCGTTTTGATTGTTAGGACGAGCGTTCGTGACGTGAGCTTCAAGGGCCGGCCCGAGGCATTATCGACGCCCTGGGCAGGTGGTCTTTCAGACGTCAATCCAAATACTTTTTCTCGAAAAATCCATCATTTTTTTTCTTCTTATTTTCCAGTGGTTATGCTTGCTACTGATAAAAATCAAGCGAAGTAAATTGAATAAGGTGATTTCAATATCATTGCTTGACTAATTGTCGTTAGAACAATGAAAATTGAAACAATGAATTGATTACATGCAAGTGAACACTTGCATCTAATCAATTCATTGTTTCCATTTAAGAATCGACGATTATTAACTATTACGCTTTTTTGTTTCGTTAAGATAAGATTACGAGCAATTAGGATTTAATTTAAAAATGTGACAGATTCTTTCAGATACCCACTGTTTTCGAGATAGTTCGGCCCAAAAAATAATTACTTTTTCGCATACATATGTGATCTACCTTTTGGTAGGTTCATGTACATTAATTAATGAATATTGGGAAATCAAAAGGAAACCTGTCACTTGTTGGTATTTAGGCCCGACACTTCGAAGAACGATAGTCAGACGCTTTAGTAGAGCTCCCGTGGCTTCGGTCGCATCCCTAAAAGAGCTCCAGCAACAATAAACGATGACGACGTATTCCGTCATGGTCACTCGAATAAGACTTCATCCGATTCCTCATTTTCGTGTTAATGGACTGCGAAAAGAATTTCAAGCCAATCGGTGGAGCGAAAAGTTTTAAGAACTTCATCGGATGACTGTGAGACGACTCTTCTCTGGTTTCAAATCCGGAGAATTGTTTTTCATAGACGTGATATTTAATGGAACAAAAGCCGATCGCAGCTCCCATCGACATCGGTATATTTCAAACGCACATCCAGATTAAATAGTATTGCCCTTCGCGGCTCCCTTGCCCTACGAAGTCGTGTTATTATTAGATATGAAGAACGCATCTGCGGAAATCTATACAAATCTTAGCAAACATCTGAGACGCGGAGGAATAAATAATTTACTTCCCTTATGAAGGCATAAATGAGTCGAAACCGGTGGTCCAACTACGTTAAATACACGGAAAAATAAAAAATCTCAACTTAATTTCTATTTCTATAATCTGACTCAACCATAATTTTCGAGATGTCATCATTTTCCGATTATACAGTTGATCAATCAAGTTGCAATCTTCGCTAGAGGACAATTTGAGGAGTAAAAACCCAATAAATACTAAAAGGTGTGATTTGTAAGTCTAAAGCACTGTTTACTGCAGAAATGGATTTTATTGAACCACGAAACGAAGGAGTTCACACTAATAAATATGTATTTTATATTTTATTCGTGGCATCGCAATGAATTGATAATAACTGAAGAGAACACTGCTCAGAAACATTAAACAGCTTCACTTTCCCTTTCCTTCGCTATTTCAATTAAGAATCGTTAGTTTCACGCACTCAGTTTCAACTTTTCTGTTACGTAAGATGACTTTCCAAACAATAATAACTAGGTCATATTTCGCAGTTCAATCGAGGATAAAGCACCGATTTATAACAATATTAGGAGAAACATTCCTGTAAACATAAGACCACTATGTTGATTGTTTCACTTCGAAGCAATGGAGAATGTCCGTTTCGGGAAACCCCCGCCGTCCGGAGGTCATCATTTCTATGAGAATTCGTAGGTCGCGTTGAATTGTAGCGGAGGCGATGAAACCGGTGACACCAACGCATTGGATAACCTTCACCCTAAGCGAAGGCCTCGACAGAGTCGGCCGAGTAAACAAACTCCCATTGAGTCCATCGCAACACATGAATGGGGGAGACGCCTTGCCACACTCCGAAGAGCAAGTAGATGCCGGAAAATGAGTGGAAAGTCATTAAGTGATGTCCCATTTAGACCAAATGAAACGTGATTCCTACATCACCATAAAAGGAACAGTTGTCTTTTGGTACAGCACAAGGAAAAATGTGTATTTTATTTACGTTAAATTGTAATTAAATATAAATTAAACATATGAATATATATTATTATATACACTATATGAATACATAATTTAAAAAAATAAAATGTAAATATGGATTTCATAATATTTCGGAAAATTATTAAATTTATGTAAAACCACTCGTTAATCACACAATTCAAAGTTCATGGTTAACATATTACTTCATACTAATTGCTAATAATCTTCTCGTCAAATTTTTTTAAAGCCTACCCTTCAAACATCGATCTCGTCATTTCCATAGCTATTATTATCAAATCCTTTGCTAATCGCACCAATAAAATATCAGCAATTCTTCTGCTAATTTAAATCATAAACAATTCTGACAATAAAGCATTATCTACTTTAAAATCCATTCCACACACAGGTTGGAACCATAGATGAATTAGGACGATTGTGACAATACGAAAGGTGACTGTTGTACTATTTACATATTTACGTTTCTCCTACATTTCTCGAAGCATGTGTTACTTTCCATTTCTTCAAGAGAATGGAAAATATATCTTACATCTCTCATTCTTTTTCATTCCCGTTCTTGGCTGAGATAATATGAAATCCACAGAGTTATGAATGATACTAAATAATGGCATTTATTTATGTCTCTCATTAAATTCAATAAAAAAGTTAATCGATGGATCATCAAGCATCATTTACGTAGTATTTTTCCACTCTTGGGATTATGGTTCAGTGAGTACCTCATTCCTCATCTTGCCAAGTAACACAAGCGATGAGTTCAGGTTTAACTTTTGTGGTAGTGAGGTACAATGAGATTCATTCGAGAAATTCATTCTGTGGTTAAGTAAAAAGTTTTCAAGAATGAGTCTCGTTGCCAAGTAAGCCTCATTCCCACTCCAATTCGGTCCAGGGTTCGGTACCAGAGGGATCTCATATTTCTCGATAAACAACTCGAAAGGGGATGTGTAAATTCGTGCCAAAAGTAGATTTTGATCTCACTCTTCAATCATCATCACCATAATCATCAGCCTTCGTAAGAGATGGGGAAATGGCTAAAAAACAACATTCTGGTGCGTCTCTGAAAAGCCAGGATTTATATAAAAAATTACCTAAGTATATTCAGGTGGATTTATACGTAAAAGAGTAAAGGGCTTCGGTATTTACGGAACCTCGATGGCATAAATCTTTATCAGTCATTAAAAAAATAAAACATTTTTGTAGAATTAAACTCAATTCCGAGCTCAGTATGTTTAAATTGCCAAACAGGTCATCTGGTCACTTCGTTGGATGCTTCTCGAAATCACGAGAGCACGTAATTCGCTAACACATAGAGGAATTCGTGAGGAAGTGACCGACCGCAATTCAAGAAACACGACCGAAATTTCGTTTGGAGATTTTCTCTGATTTACAATACCCATTACCTAAAATTATGGAATAAATTTTAAAGACTGTAGCGTTTATATCCAGCGTCAAGAAACTGTAAAGTAAACTATGAACAAATCGTTCAATATGATCAAGGAATTAGAGTCTAGTAAAAATCTACATTGAATATCGCTTGAACTAACATAAAATTCATCAATGAGAAACGCCGTTCATTAAGTTCAATTATTTTCAAATGGCATACGAATGCAGAATGTGACGTTAGAAAATAACGGGGAAAGCTTTCTACTGACTCAGGAAAGACAGCGAATCATTGGGATGGATTATGTTATCAATCCATGATTTAAAAAGTAAATAAATAATCCTGACACAGCCTTCCTATATTTGGAAGTAACAAATCATCACTGAAGACGTGGGATTATGTTTAATGAGGCTACTTCTGCACGCCATAACTATCCAATTACAACTGGAAAAGTAATCTTTCCCATAAGTTATGTAGTCAGCGAAAGGAAATGCTTTTAAGCCGACCAATTAGCGTGGGAGAGAGAATTAATAAAGAGGTACTCATTCACACGAATGCACAATGGAACTTATTCTCCATACATCGGGGGACCTCAAACAAGGACTGTGAAAAGATGAAGGACAAGAGAGAAATATATGCAATAACTCTGAAAGCCCAATAATCATTCACAAAAATCGTTATTATTCAGAATGAAATACGACGGATGACAAACCTTCGAAGCTCTTATTGGAAATTCAACGGTAGTGTTTTGGTTATATATTGGTGTTCTGAAAACCCAAGCATTTTTTATCTTTATTGTCAGCAAAAATGCTTACAAATTGTTAGAAGCTCTGGAATAAGCGTATTTAACATTTCCGGAAGATTTATGAAACATACATTCATGAGTGTTCTACCTTTCGGTATGTTCATGTACAATTGGTTCAGGATTGAGAAAGGGTTTCTTTTTACGGAGATATCAACGGCAGATGCCCCGAAGTTTAAATCGCTGGTAATTTTTAAAGGCAATACCGAATAAGTACATTAGAGTATGGCAAAGTACTTGCAACATGAGAAACTGCTAGCTTTATTTTAGGAGAACGCAAAAAATGTATCGTTCGGATACATAACTGGATGCTGTATCCGTTCTGATGGCGAGAGGAAGATAAGGGATGCTAGAACAAGTACCTTCAAGAATTAATTATTTTCATGAACGACACGCGAAAGTAATCGACTAAAGAAGTAGAGTCATTATGGATGTTAGGTTCATGCCAAAAGGCGGCTTTCAGGGTATATACAAACTTAAGTAGATTGAGTAAAACCAACAGGGAATACGGGATACAAATAATAAAAAGGAAAGTCATTCAGAATATCTTAACGCAGATGGCTAGAGACAAGTGGAAACATACAGTTCAGATACACAGAAAAAGGTAAATTTGAACAGTTTCTCATAAAACAGCTAAAAAAATTTACAACCGGGTTCAAGAGAAACGCTTCAGGATCTCGAGCTCCCTCTTTAAACAGGAAATGTCATCTTTTCTGACACTCCGTGACAGTAATTGCTTTTGGACGCAAGCAATAAAACAGTATGCAAACAATTCCTTCCTTTGCACTGGGCTAAAGTCGAGATATGTTGAGCAAACACTTTGAATCCTGAAATATTTTCATCGAGGAATGACCAACGGTTGCCGCTAAACTAAGAATAGAATGACCCCAAAAACGAATTCCCCTTTTATTTATCATGAATGATATAAGGACAATTCTGAAGAATTGAGTAACATTTTTCATTATTAATTAATCTTAAAGGAGGCAGTATTGTAATTAATCATCTGAAATGGTGAATTTGTCAAAATCATTACAGTTTTTCATAATACTCTCAACAAAAACAATACCAAATCAAAACAATCAACAACAACCAATGAATAAAAATACACATATATAATCGAATGGGAAAACTGGAAGAAAGCACTGCGAGCTATAGGAAGCTGTAAGATTCCTCTTCATGAATCTGTATGGATGTATTTTGATAAGTAAAATAAAAAGAAAGAGCTGAAATTATTCCACGTTATTCAAACGTATTACTGCTCAAAGATTCACAGTCAACAGGAGAACAAGTTGAAATATTACAAACAAATGAAATCGGTATAGATGTTACAACAATCATGACGCAATGGCATACATTCGATTCCTCAAAAGATTTACAAAATGCAGAAAGAACAACTTCAACTTCTGCTCACTCGAATCAAGAGATATTTTATAAGCCTCGATGAAGAAGGAGCAGTAGGATTTCCATATAGATAACAGTACGAGAATAGAAAGTTACAAATTCAGACGAAGATACACAGACTCGTCGACTGATACGCGTATTTACATTCACTGACATCACATGCTTCCATCCCGATCGACAGCTAGACAACAACCACCTAGACTGGAAAGATGGCCATCAAACAAATGAAGATTCGAATTTGAAGCCACATAAACTTGCCTCTTAATAAACACCGCTCAAAGGGAATCCTCAAGTACACACACGAAGACAGTCGCGAATATTTTGCCGTTTCTATTCTGAAAAGCGAAACAATGGGCACCTCGTGGCGCCGAAACGCACTCTGGTGACGCACGGAGATATTAATCATAATTCCGAAGAGGTGGGAAAAGTTAACTACCGACCGGCGAAAGTGAGTGTTTTGTTTCCTTCATTGAAACGAGAGTTGAATGGCAAATTACTCGCGCTGGCTTTAAATAGGCTCTCTTCCGAAAGAGTCGTCTTCCGGATGCTGAAGGAGGCTTCATACAATTGGCTAAGCGGACGACGAGATAAACCTTCTTATGAAGATTCAAAATAGAGGTGCAAAAACGTGTACACTACATTTAATACGCAACTGGAATGCTGGAGGATCAAACGTGAAGTTTTCAGCATATAGATTCAAGTAATTCTACACGCCTATACCATTATAATTACATGTAATCTCTCACTGCTTCACAAATATCCAATTATGGATAGGTCAGTTCTATACCTTTACGAGTAAAAAACCCGAACAGCCGGCATACGCACTCTATACAAATGTGTTTTCTTGAAAGAATGCTAGTATTCTGAGATTCCAAATTGATTTGAAGATTCCTAGAACAGCTCATTTCACTTTAAATCACACGTTTGGTTATACAAGTGCCACACTCTATCAAGGCAATACGTATTTTTCTTTGATTCTTGGAACGTATATACATTTTTTTAATTACGCCGCCATAGAGGCTGAGTAGGGAGTCGATTTATTTGGAGTTTAAAGAATCTCTAAATATTACAACTTTCACTGCGGACATGGACATTCATTTTTCAACTACTCTTTCCGAAAAATACGTTGCACAATCGCCATTAAACATAGCTAAAGTTCATATTTACATTTTAATTCGTAATAAATCATTCGTAATCAGAGCACTAAATACTCCAATATCAGAGTAAACAGACAAATAAAAATAAAACAGAAAGACGAATAAAAATAAAAATTAAAGGGAAGCATATGAATGACTAATAAAATAGCATCTCCGTCTAAATTCGTAAGCGAATATGCTGATTGGGGGAAATTCTTGATGTTTAATGATTTCTCCAGCATTGTTACGCCACCAACTGCCCAATGATTCATTAGCTTCTTACTAACTGCAATGATCTTTATGGATTTTCGATAAAACATTTAAAGAAGAGTACTGATAAGTTAGAATGGTTTCCAGAAGCTGCTCCTTGAAAACTGGTGAGCTACAGCCCTAATACATTTCCAACTTACGCTAACCAATTAAGGAGAGAAAAATTTCCATTATCAAATAATCTCTAATAGAGGACATCGTTGGAGAGACGAGTGAATGATGATTGGAGCCACGCTGGTAAGCAGATGAGCACTGCAGATGGCTCATCTTTATCTCTCCAACTCGTGTGCTCGACCATGCACCGATGGATGCCCACGTGTCCAGAAAATATTTCGCAATCTGAATGCAGAAGTAAAATGCTGAGAGTAAAGGGTCGTCTCCATGGAGATAATAAAGCCGTAAACATTATTGGAATTAGTCTGTGGTAAATCCGAAGGCCTTCTGAATTTAATAAGCTCCAAAATTTGGCTTACTAAGCAAGATGAGGAGTGAGGTAGTCTCCCATTGTACTCCTCACAGACTGAATGTCGTACATAGGATACGTGCAGGTAAGTGCGGCAAACCGACCAGATAAATAGTCGTTTTCATAGCATTAAATGGGGTGAAAGCAGGATAAATTACGTAAATCAGCTTCATTTATTAATGTCTCCGTAGTTATGACGTTATTTCTGCCATTAGCAAGGCTGAGGCTAAAGTAAAACAAATATACTTCTCCGTAATATGTGTGCGGCAAGCGAAAAATATTCCCTCCAACAACAAATGGTGGCAAGAACTTCTGGGAGCAGCGAAATGCTTAAAAAATTTAAAAAGAGAACTCCATTCTCGAAACGCTAATGTAACAAGACAAAGTAGATACATTATGCTTCGTCAAGAAAATTAACGTGGGTTTATCAAACTCCGTTAACAAAGGTATAAGAGGACAAATAGTATATATAGCTGAACAAAGGGAATTTATATTGACAACATCTCCAATTTTCTTAATTAGCTGCATCACATAGAATATATTTCTTTCAATTAAAAGTCGACTTAATTTTTCAGAGCTAATTAGCATATTCTATAGAATATAAAGCTTCTTTACTTTGATTCTGTATGAAACTCTCCAAGAGTAGATACTGACGTTCACCTTGACCATTTTACGATGTGATGCGACAATAACCTGGATTCCGTATGAGCATAACCTTTTCCTGTAACACTTTTCCTCGAGTCTACGAATTTCGGAGAGTGGCGTTTCAATTAAGTACCGGAAGCACATAGAATTGAAATAATGTTGTAATCATTACGTTTTTCGCTTCATCATTCGGTTCACTTCTGCATCTCAATGGTTAAACTGCATTATAATATGGACCGAAACACCGAGAATTGTACGACAGACTTTTCACCTTGACACCTATAAATTTAATAGCACTTCTGAGGGAACATTCTCCGACTTCAGCCGCTTAAGCAGCTTTCCATCACCAAGGTCCCGGTTTCGAATATCGGCTGACCGGGTTTTTCCTGACTGGGCACTGAGTACTTTTATTCCTCATCTGTGCGGGTGGTTTTTCCCAAAGATAATGAAACGTATACGTCGGATAAAATCCCCCTATGCTAAAGAAATAATAATGATATTAATTTTAAGGGAACAGAAGAAGTTAACTGAACTGTTAACGATTACCAAAATTCCTAAGTTAGAATGTATGTTGAAATCGATGGTTGAAGGCGTCACTTGGTGGAAAGACATTATTATATTATATACTAAAAGTACTAAGTATTTCATTTTAATAAAAATTAGAATGTATGTTTACTTATTGGGTTTTATACTTGATTTTACTGCAAAAACGCTGTTTTTTTACCCCTTTCATCATGGGTGTTATACAGCAAGGTTGGCTTTTTCTAAGTTAACCTTACGCTAAAAACATTTTTTTAATTCACGTAATTGAAGCACAATGACCCTAACGAATGACAATTTTCGTACAATTCCACGAAGAGAGACCTTAATTAGTGCCAATATTCAGCCTCCAAAAGTAAACGAATGATATTTTTTTTCAATCCAGTGGTAAAAGACAAATGATATAGTATTCGGGATTTGTCAGTAACGTAGCTCAACCATCACTCCTCAGGTTCTGCATCACCAACATAGACGACCACGAGGTCGCCATCGTGTGCTTTCCGGACGAAGAGGAAGTCACGGAGAGAGGAATGGAAACGAGGATTTACTTCATCGTCCTGCTGGTCATCTCCATCATATTCCTGTTCCTCACTCTCTTGATATACCTTCTGATCTTGGAGCTGAGAGATCTGCAAGGGAAATGCATCATGTCCACTGTGACGAGCCTCATGCTGGCCTACATCGCCCTGGCAGGGATACAGCTGAGAGGGGACATGATGCAGGACAGGGCTTGCCTTTTCTCAGGTGGGTAAGACGATAAAGCACCGGAAGGCTTATACAAGAATCAAAAAATAACTCTGGGCAAGAATTCTAACCACTTACCCACCATTAAAAATCCATTTCTTTGGAAGGGATGCTTTATAAATTGCATTGATACGTCATGGTAGTTTAGTGGCTAGAATAACTGTCCGGAAGGACCTAGCTTCGAGCCCCACTCATGTTGCTATATTTCATTTCTTGTTTGAGCAACACACCAAAGGGTGGCATATTCTCCCAGCAATCCATGTCGTCAATAACATATCCTGTGCAATAAACTGCTTTAGATTTGTACGCAAATAGTAGAAATCTACAGAATCTCAATTTAATTTCCTTCCCTATGATCCTCCTTCCGGTTTAGAATTAAATTTTCCCAAGACAATGTCGGCATTGAAACGAAAAATCAACTTTGCGTGTTTTTCCAATGAAATTTAAGGAAAGCAAATAAATAAATATTTATACATAGAAATACAGAAATTAAGACAAATACTATAATAATTTTAGATTGTAAATATAATAAAATTACCTAAAAAATTATAGGATTAATATTTTTTAAAAGTGCGTAGAAAAAGAAATAAATAGAGATTCTTAATTTTATCAAGCGACATTGTTCTCGACTCGATATTGCAAAAAAAATCAGAAAAACATACAGCTGTTAAGCAAATAGGTGTTATTTATAAATCATCTCCAAGTAGATCAATATCGATCGTTTACGCAGAAATTCATCCTAGCACATCGACAACACACCTTCAGGACTATAAAAAGAATAAAAAAATTATAAAAATAAATCGAGACGAAGTTTAAATAAATAGAACTGAGTTAAACGAAAAAAATAAATGATAGAGGTTATTTTAGTTGACGTATATTACTTAGCAAATTTCCTCGGTAATAGTTACAGCCACTTTTTACTGCACAGATAGCTACATAAGTTAAGCACGAAGACTTTCAAGCCTTTTGGTTTCCCCGGTAACAGAAATATTAGATCAAACAGCGGCTATCACGGAGAACTAGCCTGCAGATGGTGAACAATGCACAATCCTGTTCTCGGATGTGTGGGAAAGATCCCTTCGACAACTGCCCAATTCCAGGAGGCGATAACCCCACTCACTCTTCGAAAGCGAATTTTTCTCTACGCCCCGTCCACTGATTGAAAACCCACCTACCAACCGGAGGTTCCGGGAAAAATAACGTGCGTGACTTTGCACGGATATTGCACCATCTGTTGCTGTTTGATACATCTTTGCAAATATGTTTGGACACTCCTAGAGCTGCAAAACGTATAAGAAAATGAGTTTTAAGTAATGCTGAGCTCGAACTTCCTCAAGAAAGTAATGGAAATTGCAGAAGAAAGAATAATGTTTTCATGACACAGAAGGGGTTGTGGTTTAATATCTTCATGGACGGAATGTTTTCATTTTTCTTAAGGGATTAAAAGACCTAATAAACTTCCGCAGGAGCATTTCAGCTGCTTGCGAAACTGGAATGCAAAATGAGAGAGCAAAAGCGCCTATTTCTAACTATCATGCATCTCTCATTAATTTCTATCTTAGATCAGCTTTGCAGAACACGTTGGCAGATTATAATTTCTGTGTGGACATTCATGAATTGCTTTTTTCTGACCACCGTTTCCCATGAGCGAAGAGATGCTCATGAGAAGTATGTGACATTTGGTACCATCCTCAGATGTACCTATCCTTTTTTAAATGTACAAATACACGTTATGCCTGAGTAATAATTGATTTAAGAGCAAGTAAACCTTTGTTGTTATTACGACTGATTATGTAACGAGTGTACGGAATATTCAGAGGAAACGACGTAATATACATACGCAAAAGAGCAATAATTCATTACACTGCAGGAATTTCCTTGCTAAGTTACAATAAGATCAATACTAAGTCACAATACAATACACAAGAGCTAAAAGTTGCTAACTATGAATTCACATTCAAAAAAAAATTCATGATTTTATGCATCCCTAGAGCCTACTTGGAAGTTTTGTGTGTTTGGGTGACTTTTTCTGAAATAAAGAAAAAAATCGGAAAAATCTTCAAGAATGTAAAGGAAGGGATGATAGCGATATTTAAAACAGTCGCTTGAACCGGGAGACCCTGAATATATATTCTCCCCACCGAACTAACATTGTGAATAGTAATGCGACTGTATTTATTCTTCCTCCATTTTTCCTAAATGATCGTTTGAAACTCGAGGAAGAATGTCGGTGGAACATTTTTGACTGACGTCAATGATCACGCAATCGCTTCCAACTGCAAGGAAAAAGCATCCGATTTTGACATCTGTTTCGTAATACGTATTTTGTTTCATCGGATACTCACGAATACTTTCCAAATAGTGGAGAAAGAAGTACATGCGTACCTTAAGCGTGACTCTTCTGAAGATTCACGTTTCTTGGATTGATCAATCCTGATCGTCTATTCATAATGACACAGAACGGTTCGATGATTGGTTATTTACAATTGTTTGAAATTTTCATCAAAACTGAATTCTTTCGCCACTAAAATGTTTCATGGATCAGTAAAAGTGATGGATTTTACACTAAAATGCGATTCGTAGTTGGAAAACCAATTTCAGATGTGATCGTGTTCGTCCCATAGAAAGATTGTCCTACAGCTTTGAAGACTACGTTAAAGTCTGAATTTTAAGATACAAAATCATTAAACGGACTTAAAAATCTTAAGAATTAATTATTTACTCGATGCAGAGCAAGTTTCTCATGACCCAAACCAAATTTTTTTCTAGGTTAAATTATTTTGAAATTTATCATAAGAATCAAATTTCAAAAAGTAATTTAGGAAAATTAAATTTCTTTTTGACCAAAATAATTTAAAACACGAATTTATCGCATTAAATTTGACTTCGAATTTATTAAATTTATTTTATTAAGATTAAATACTTTGAAATCATAAAAAAAAGAAAATGCGAAATATAGAACGGCTAATGAAACTACGAAAAATATAAGATTAAATTAAGATTAACATTCTGAATTGATGGGAATCGTGATATTTATAGCTTTGCCAATTAAAAAAAAAACAAAAATATTTTACAAGCTACGTTAGTCAATTACATTTCTTGTGGTCTATCTGATCTATCCACTACGACCCTGAAACGAGCCAAAGATGATTATTTTTCAACGTAGAAGACGTGATCATAAGTGCGTTGATCGTGGCTGAGCATTTCTTTCTCCCTCCTTCTTAAATGGTTTCTAACCCATTTCTTCAGACTGAAACGCTGATAAAGACGATCCGCATAAAAAAACACGAGGACAGCTGCCGACTGTAGATGCAAAAAACGACCTTTTATTTGAAGAGATAGAACGGAGCGGTCCGTTTAATTTCCTTATCTCTTAAAAGCTTCTCATGAGTGCGCCGTAAATTGGTAATTAGGGCAAAAGGCATACATGAACCAAAGTCCGTCGATGAGATATGCGAATTAAAGTGTAAATGCGAGGGGGGGTAGAGTTAAAAATACTCTTGTTTACGAGATAACTCGGACGGAATTTAGAGAATATGATGACGACTCGTTGAGACAAAATTATTTTTGCTCATTTCTTAGAAAAATATATTTCTGAGAAGCGTTTTTTTTTACTTAAGTTGTCCGCGATGAAATACCAATATTATTCATTCAATCAATCCATTACACTGACGCATAACTCGACGAAAAATGGATTTACTTGAGAACTCACACACACACGAGTGTTTTTTTATTTTTAGATAAAGCATTAGTGCATAAACGATAATAATAATTTTTTGAACATACATAATAATACTATTTTATTTTAAAGCATGTAACTGTAAATGAATTCAACGGAACTGGGAATAAACTTGTAGTATTCCAAACTGGATAGATAAATCAGGAATACATTTTACAATGAAATTAGTTTTGTTTTAATACTGGCTCTACAGTGTTATTCAAAATTTGATCTAAAAACAGGACCATTTTTCCTTAGATAATTTATTTATCCTTTGTTATTGAAATAATATATTCTACCATTAAAAGCTATTAACTTTTATATTGATCTTCACAGACACAAAATCAGTAACCGCGAATTTATCTGTGCCATAATAGATTCAACTTTAATTTAAATTTAGCTTTAATCACTCATTTTTCCCGAAATGTTTTTATGGTTGGTCAATCTAACATTCAAAAAATAATCCATTCAATTCTGAGCGTTGTTATTGCTCTCACGGCAATCTTAAAAATATTATATGAATGCGTGTAAAATAGTTACACGTGTAAATTTCCTAATCTACCATTCTGATTCCAACATACCTATTCTTAAAATTCATACGAGAATGTTTGAGACATATCCAAGTGATTTCAAGTAAGTTTATCTGAATTTAACAGACAATACTGCAAATGGATAAAAAACGAAATAAATTATTTGAAATTAAAACGAAAAAGTAACAAAGCATTATATCGGGGACCATGCGGCACTTACGTGGTGAGAATCGCATTAGTAAAGGAATTTTGCGCTCCAAATCAGGGTGACAGGAAGAATTGGGTGTTAGGGTCAATGGCGAATGCAAATGGGATATTCAACGTTTCTATCGACATGCTGTGAGAAAACATTTTTCGATCATGAACTTGATAAGCCTGATTATTACGTTCTAGTATTCATCAGTCACATTACCTCATATAACCATAAATATTTATAACAATTATTTATTATATTCATAAATGTTATATCTATAATATTGTAGCACCTTAACATGAGAATCAATCGGATTTCGACAAATATTTCCCTCTCAAATAACTTTTTAGCCAATATTTTCGCACATGTAAAGCACTCGTCACATAGCAAAGTTCTGAAATTCCAATTGCCCGATTCTTCGTGAATTAGATCTGGTGTAGACTTGATCCATGAATGCCTGAATCTGTTGGAAGTCTATTGGTGGTGCTCGAGTGACGTCATCTACTTCTGCAATCCACGGGTTCAAATGTCACGCGGCACATTTGTCACTGCCAAAAGATAACGAGCCTGGAATGTCTTCCCCATATATCTAATTGAGGAGAATTACTAATCTCTTTACGCTTTCTGTACCACTGATTAGCGGGGCGATGTTTTCTTCCAGAATCAACCCAAATGCTTAGCGACTCTTATTTATCTTTCCTTGGTTACGAATGAGAGGAAGATAAACAACAGTTCCTCTATTTTTAGCTACATTTTCGAAAAATATAACCGAGACGAGTGTCAAAATTAATTTCTCGTTCGGATTATCTCGGTTTTTATTCATTTTAGAGCGTTAAAAATAGGCCAAGGTCTGTGACCTTAAAAACACTCGGTGGTCTCTCAAAAAAAGAGGATTTAAGCGATTAGAAAGTCAAATAAATTTCTATGATTTAAATTTACTATCGATAATAGGATTGAAATCAATTCCTAAAATGGCAGCTCTACTTCTACCATAAACGAATTCATTAATTCACAATAAGCAGAAAAAAGTAAGAATTTTTCAATATCAACTGAAATTGAAAGCTTGTGGGAGATATACTGAGCAGATATATTGGTGTTCAGAACTATGAATTACTCTCAACGATAGACTAATGGAGCTTATTTGAGATAAAATATCGAATAAACAATCAAGCTACATTTTAGAATCAATTGAAATTAAATTGTTGAAAATTTCAATTCCAATCCATCAGCTACGACTAGATCTCTAACTCACAACAGAAAATTAAATCGTGAATTCACTTATGTAATCCGATCCGTGTCGTCATAACTATGTATGAAGCTTTTAAAGGACTTACGAAAAAAATCTACATGGATTGTACCAAGTCGTCAAAGATAAAACCTTTCTTACGCAAACTAATTTCACAGGCTGAAGAATAATGATAAGAACAGTTCTTCCTTTACCACAGAATATCATTCGGTAGAAACAATAGTCAAGCAATAAAACATATTCGATGGTGAAGGTAGATGTGTTTTTTTCATTATTTTTTAGAATGGGGTACTGCCCCAACGTTAGGATGATGTTCAGAAATAGTATTCATTATGCTCACTCCAAACGTAATACCATGAAAGATTTATTCACATCGGAATTGTATTCACCATTATCCATAACATAGACGTTTTCCACTAAAATAATTATAGTTTTAAAAAAGGAGAGCAAATGAAAATTACATCATTCTTAATTTCTCTTAGTAATCCTCACTTTCTATCCAAAGCAAATGATAACTGATGGGGATAAGGAACCAGCCAACTTTACAATCAGAAAATGGTTACATTATTAATTTTTTTGATAGATCCCATCGTATGTAGAACATTCTTGTAGAAATTTTACATTATATAGGTTTTGTTAGTGAATGAAAACTACTTCATCCCTCATCCTTGGTAGTAAGCCTCATTCCCTCACCAAAGGTACCCGATGAGGATAGGGATTCGACTAGCCTTCGCAAACAGAGAAAAGTGACATTATCTATTGTTTTGTTTGCAATTCGCATAATTGATACGCATGTCTCGTGCGGCACTAGGCAACCATTTAAGGCATCGAAGGAACTTAATCTGGATACTTCAATCATATCCGATTCTGAGGGGATGCATAGAATAGGAATGCTCGGAACAGTGACGTGAATCAGTTGCAGACGAAGCCGCTAATTAGGAATCCGATCTCGACCACTTCCGTTGGAAGCAATCACGGCGAAAAGTGTGGCTCCGACAGAGGAATTCAAGAAAGAGTAAAGGAACGTAACCTTGTGAAAATTCCCGTGAATGTTCGTTTGAGGGAATACAAATTTCCCGGGTTTACAATAACCCTGGCGGTCATTGGCGAAACACTCGCGTACGACAGTTCTTTAAGTTAAAAAAGTCTATATTCAATATCATTTGATTAATAAAAACAGAAACGACCAATGACATCACATTTTCGAACCCTTCTCACCTTTTTCTTCAAAACTTTTATATGTAAGTATATATAACTGCTTGGAGTTTCCGGTATTTTACCTGAAGATGCCAATTTAGGCGAAGACGGTCCTTTCTACGTTTTCTTATGACTATAATATATATGATGAAAGAAATGACACAAGCAATATCACTTTAAGAACTAACATTCTATTTAATTAATTAATAAATATTTAAAAAAATGAGGCCAGTCGATGAATTTGGGTTTCAGTTGCCTATTATCTGGGTAATAATCTTTGAATGAAACAAAAATACTCTTTTGCAATGAATAATGTCGACAAACAATTGTGGAATATTAAACATAAACAATTTAAAATGATCAACGGTTAATCCATTCCTATTTATGATTTTTCTAGAATACTTTTTTGCGACGGATAATGTTGGCACACAGTGATGAAATATTGGATTAATGAGATTAAAAATAATCACAGATGAGGCTATTTCTGATCACGATTCTTCAATAAACATCGAGTTATCCAATGTTTATCTTCATCATTCATCAGTGTCTATCTGAAGAAAAAAATTACACTCTGTTACAACTATAACGTAACAAATCAAATAGAGACGAAAATGAAAGAGTTGAGAAGGAACGTTTATGGCTGCTTATCTTCTTAACCCAGTGAGTGAATATATTTTACTGAAATATACCTAATGGTGAACATATTTTACTGGAGAATATCCAATTTAATTGTCCGCACTCGATACTCCGTCGCGCAGCCGGAAAATTAAGCCCAATAAATGCAAAGAACTCGCACTAGAATGACCGAAAGTGTGAGGGCAGAAACGTAACGTTGCCACGAATGTACACGTGTGGGCATTTACGAATGTGATGCCGGTGGGGGTGGGTTTTTTCGATGTCAAAGACTCCCTTGTTTACTGAGCAAATTAAGATAGCGCTGCTAAGAGGAGTGTCCGAAGGGAAATCCCAAACGTGGTGCGCATTTGGTGAAAACCTTTCCAAAAGTTGACGAGGTGATGAACGGATTAAAGCTTCCGAAATTCCAACGTATAAATGACACCCACTTCAGTGACATCTGCGTAGGATGAATTAAGTCGACAAACGATGTTATTAGTTTGTTTATTAATGTCTTCTTTCGACTAGGATGGAGCTAATTGGTCCTTTCTTCCATCTAGCCCCAGGAGCTTAACTCCCAGTGGGAGCATAAGCTCCTATAAAAACGAGGACCGCCGACAAAGCACATTTTAATTAAAAACTAAGTCGCAGAATAGATTTTCGGTTTAGGCAAGTTCATCTTAAAGATATATAGGAAAGGGTTTGGTTTGCCCACGAGTAGACCAATGAGTTACAACTTCTGTTATTGCTTTCCACGGAAAGGACTTTCCCGTGCGAGAACTCCCAACGAAAATAAAAGTCATGAGCTTTTAATATTACTGTACCGTTCTCTGGCGAGGAATTGCAGCGAAGATATAAAAAACTTCTGAACCATGTTTTGAAGTTTATCAGCATAGATTTATTACTAATTAATTAGTCGCTGGAACTCATCTGTTTAAGAACATAGAACTCAACAAAATAAATACTAAATCATTTGCTAGAGAAAATGTTTCCACTGAATTTGTTAGATCTCCTATCAAGGAGGCCAATGAGGACGAAAAATAAAAAAACAAATGAAAAAATCAAATAACGACAGAAGAAAATTTAAAATATTCTATTAATTAAAAATATCAACATATACCTCGATAAGCATTAGTATTTAATTTCGATTAAAATATTTCATTGTAATAATTAATTCAAACTTTTACAATAAATTTTTCTATATGATGGAATTCCAACAAGTATCATTGAATCAGCTCAATTTCACTTTTAATTGTTAAGTTCATTAAACAATAAAGTTCCATAAAGCTTAATTCATATTAGACAGTTCACCTCCGACCGATTGTGAAACCAACCATACAATTGAACACTTAGCGATGAGTGAGTTTGTACTTAATTAGCAGATTCTCAGTAATTGGCAGCACAAGACAAAGACGACAGGAATACCAAGACTCCTAAACAAGTCATAGCTTTTAATGGTGCGGCTAGCGAGTACTCACCAATTCCGATATAACGAATGCAACAAACTCACTTCGATTGCCAATCCTGTGATCGGAAAGAAAGCAAGAAAAGATACCTAAAAAGCTATATATATATATATATATTATCAGGGAAGTTGAAATCTTAGACGCTTCTACACACCTGCAGAAGTATAAAAAAACCTGCGGTGAGCAAAGAAAGAAAAAATATACAGTAACGTGATTGAGAAAAAAACATAGTGATCGGAAGGAGCCCATGAGCGAAGTGACCTGTCGAAGCACTTTCAGCAATACTTCTACGATAAAAAAAAATAGGAACACGTTCTTTGTTAAACTATATATTTAGTACGCAAAATACTAATCATCTCATTATTTTAATTTAAAAATTTGATTACGTATCATAAGTGTCTGCTACTATAGCATCAAATGAGCTTAGGAACCGGTTTGGGGAACTCTGGAAATTTCAAGAACAGCCTTCTAAGAACCGGCTGAATCCCACCACTGGACATAGTATTTATGGCAATAAAGATTTAAATACAGCTCTTTCCTTCTATCGCAAGCTGATAGTACTGAAATGCGTTAGATCAGAAGATTTATAAACTTAAAAATAAGGAAAACTTAATGGATAAAAAATATTCATCTTATTTAAGCCCATAAATTACGTAACGCTTAAAAAATTGTTTACCTACATAAAATCAGTAGAATAAAAAGTAATTTTGAAAGACACATTGGGTATCTAAGAATGGTATGAGAAGTGATAACGTTTTCCCAATTTGCTGAGCGAGTTTTAGGAAGTTTATCACGGTATATACTTACTTACCGATTTAAGCCAGCATACTACATACTTATTAATCACAAATAATAGTGATTCACAAATATATAAAATACATGATTACAATTCGCATTTAAACCGCCGATCTAATGTAGTGATTAATATACCAAGGTAAAAACTGTTACATTACAAAATTCAACATAATGAAATAGGTATAAATATGGCACACGAGATAAATAATTAAAGAAGGATTATAATATTTAATTCCAGGAGCGAATAAAACCGATGCATCGGTCGCTGACGGGAACCTAAACGTTTTCGGAGTATTCGAAGCGAAAAAATAGCACTCTCAATAGTAAAAATACACATTTTCAAAAAATAAATTTTAATACGAATTTTAATTAAACCCAGACATATTTTCAAACCCAGCAGACATTCAATTTCGGAAGGGAAAATCCTGTTCTTGCGAACATACCTTGATGAACGAAATATTTTTAATTTTTCTTTTGGTACAGGATAGAGAAAAATGTATCTTACATTTTTTTGCCCTAGTCTTGATAATGGCTGTGATGAAAGCTACTGAGACGTGAGTGATGCTAAATAATGGTATTAAGGTCTGTGGGATGCAAAGAAAATGTAACTCTTAGAGTCATTTCTTAGAATTGTAGGTAGTTGAGGAAAGCAGGGACAAACTACCTCACTCCTCATCTTGACTAGTAATCCTCATTCTCTATCCCAGCTCTTGGTAGCTAATGTGAGGGATCAACCGGCCTTCGAGCGCCTTAACAGGAAAAACCCAGCCAAGAAGAAGAGCACAATGAAGCAGGTTATTCGATGTCACTCTCCGGAAAAGAGGACTTAATATTCCCGCGATAAATGGAAGGTTGAGTTTAACAAGGAATAGTTCAGAAAAGCTTCGTCTGCTGACGAATGTCTCCATTGCTTATCTCAAAGAACGTGGACTTTATATTTTATGGATACCAAACTCGGACCACATCAATACATAGCGAACTGAATAACGTTCAGAATTTGGTTACTCTGATTTCTATGACGATCATGTAATCTGTTACAGTCGTATTTATTCGAAAACCTCGCTTATTTAGAGATAATGAACCAAAATGATTACAAGTTTGTCACAGATGAACATCTTACTCGATGTCACAACTTTACGACTGCCTCGATGCGATAGCTGGGTTCGCTTCTCGGAAACTCAGTCAAGTAGACGTCGAGCAGGGCAAGAGACAATCTTCATGAAACCGGTCCTCAAGAGTTTTGGGAATCGAATCAAGTTCAAGGATACTCTATAACCTCCATTGCCTTGCTCCACTTACGGTCCTCTTCATATACTGTAATCATTACTTAACTTGGTCTACTATTGCATAAAAGATCCATTTCATAAACAAACAAAGGCATCTAGGGCGTGAAGATTTGAGGACCCGCATCAGAAACAAGGCAAGCGAGACCACAGGGTGCGGCGATCAGTCATTCAAATCACCGGTATTAGGAAACATTTTGAGCTCCGCAAACAAAAGTGAATTTTTTAAGCTACGCTTCGCAAAAACATCGGATTTGCAAATTGAAACTGAAGGCAATCAAGTCTTCGAAACATCCGAAGGAAATTTTGCATTGATCTTTCAGCAATCAGTCTGTCAGTTGGACCCTTATCCTCAAGTATAAGGAACCAACAGTTTTGGAGCACAATAGCAAAACCAAATAAACATGGTTTAACAAAAGACTGTTGCAATAAAAGTACCGT
Organism: Sympetrum striolatum; assembly: GCA_947579665.1. Taxonomy (NCBI): domain Eukaryota; kingdom Metazoa; phylum Arthropoda; class Insecta; order Odonata; family Libellulidae; genus Sympetrum; species Sympetrum striolatum. The sequence goes on from OX388351.1 coordinate 81,142,231, forward strand.
GATGTAACAACGATCGAGAGCGACATTGTTGAAACCAATTCTGATTGAAGATTACTTCAAGGAGTGATGAAAAAGAAAGAAATGAGGGCAGCCATTGAGAGCTATTTATCTGGCCTTAGAGCAATCGCGTGTTTGAAACCATTATCGGAAACAAGCCTAAAAGACGAATCGAAAGTCCTCATGGACACGAACGCTAACCTGAAATATGCCCACATTGTTAAATCCCAACATTAATTACTCCCCACAATGATGAACGCCCATATACTGTTGTTGATATTCTAATCATTCATTCATAAGTATTATTTGTGTGGATATGTCATTAAACTGTTTGAGGGACCTCCAACTGGATGGCTTCATAAGGAAATAGAAGTCAATTATCTCAGGGTAATTCTACAAATGCTAATCAATCAGTTTCAACAGGCAAAAGGTAAAATATTATTAACCACATAATTTTTTTATTCAATTTGTCTAATCGACTATTTACAAGTGAACTCAATCTATATTATTACGACATAGGCGACCAAAATTTCTTCAAACGGAAGAAATACTCGATTTTATTGAAAAAACAAGTTTTCAGAATCAGAGGGGGGGTAAGTAGAAAGGTTAAGAACCACAGCTTTAAATGTCAGGGCTGACAAGAAGCGCGAATATCACAGATGCCAACGCACAAAGCGCAGTCCGCAAATAACAAAGAAAGATTTTGATGATGATTTTCGGTGATGCGCCGTCTACGCTACGATTCATTTTCGGGTCGACCTTCGCAATTTCTATTCGGCAGTAAATGGAATAAAAAATCGAAGATGTGCTGAGTCAGCGATTCGAACAAAGCGGGGCTATGTTTATTTGCTGGTCGGGCAACAAAAACAAGATGTACCTTGCTCATGATTTCTTTTAATCGATTTAAAGACTACATAACCACTTTCTTAAATATCAAGGAAAAGATGGGCCAAATTATACAAGTAGAAATCACTGCGAAGAGATGAATGGAAGTGAATTGCTTTGGGACAAAAAAACTGAAAATTTCTCAATTTCTTAACATGTGCGATCTTACGCCATCCATCTTTTTTATCGAAGCAGGTGTTTTTGAATGTAAACATCTTAAATAAGGATGATCTTGAACTTAAAAATAAGTTTTCGAAATTTGACTCTAGTCTTCTACTAGGCAGGAAGTAACATTTGAATTTATCAATACTGGCAAGATATCAGTATCTACCATTAATCGTATAATAGTTCCACATTATAAACAAATTTAAAATAATCGGAGGCACATTTTACTTCAATGACTCTCGTTTGTGGTGAAAAACATACATGTGTTAGGCTTAATTCGTTAGTATTAGCACCCATAGAAAACAAAGATTAACATAAATCACTAAAAATGAGCAATTGATATCAAATACAAAAATGTTTATAGGATACTTTTATAATTCAATAATGCAATTTGCATAAAATATACACCCTAGCATATTATTTCACATAAAATTATGCGATATACTTCGAATAAAATTTTGATATCGCTTAAAATTTCTGTTCTTTTTGCTAAGAATATTATGTTAATGTTGTTTAGTCACTTAAAATTTCTGTTCTTTTTGCTAAGAATATTATGTTAATGTTGTTTAGTCGAATCATAAAATATTCTTTTATTATCTAAGCTTGAGGTTTACAACCACGTTAATGAAATATGATGAAGATAATTCTTTCAGAGACGGAAAGAATATGATAGAATCGATTTAATACCAAACGAGATTTTTTACCGAAAGGAGTAATCCACCTCAGTTATGCAAAAGGTGGGGATCTAACGTCGACACTACATTTAACAAGCAGTTACCAAAGAAAATAAATCTGAAAATACCAATTCAGGGTCAAAATACATAACATTCTTGAATTTCAAAGAAGCACATTATCCAGGTCAGAGAATGAACATTGTGAAACATTTAATTGCGCGAATTTGTTGATGACTGTTTCCTTTACATCTTCCCAGAGGTTGATTTTATTAGGTCTGGGACGACGAAAGTGTTACAAGAGCATGGATATGGGGGCGAAGTAGTATACAATGTGTATCTCGTTCATGGTAGGCCAAAAGACTGAGGAACGTCACAGGACTCGATCGTTGAAATCGCCAGCAAAGAAATCCATTGGCATTAAATGTAAGAGGGAAACTAAAAATATCGCTATCAAAATAAATAAGAGAGGAAACTAATAGCATAGTTATAAATAAGAGAGGAAGAATATTTGCTCTGGTTCTAAATACTATGGAATTAATAAGAAACAACCGTGGTGGTACCTCAAGCATTTCACTGATCGCAACGTTTAGCATGTCGTAAATGGTACCTCACACAGAAAGGTCTTAATTTTCAATGAGGCACTCTATCAAGGCCTCAATGAATGACGCACCTCGAGGCGGTTGTCTGGTTTAGCGTCTGGACTGCTGTTTAACACTCCTCACCAAGAGTTAAAGATTTATTTCCTACATTTTTTAGTCTCAACCTCATTCCTTACGAAAATGTTCCGTTAATAATTGCCTCCTTAATATCAAGGTAATGGAATAACACACATTTCAGATACAAATTGGAACGTACCATTCCTCGAGATGCGGAGGACGCAAAGCAAAAAGTCGTTGAAAGAGATTTAAAGGCAACATCTGTCACGCCAGAGAAATTTGTTTAAAAAAAGGCAATTTCTGATTCACGGAGAGACCGTCTATATTGGCGGCATTTTTCTTGGAAGAAGGTCGAGGACGTACGCAAACTGGTTTTCCCACCGACTAAATACAGCCAGGGCTAATATAAAAATACATTGACAAGTATGAATATACTGCCCACGGGTTACTTCAGGTTATCCTGTGGACAGGAAGTACACAGTATAAGTATAATAAATAAATAAATAAATAACAGGATGACATTCCACCAAATTTCACTTAACATTATCAAGTGTCTAGGCTAATATAATTCTGCCACGAAATTTATAACTTACTATATCATAAGAGAGCGGTAAATCGTCTATTATAATAATCACTGCTCTGTACATGTTTCTAAATCCATCCGATATAATTTCAACAATCAATAAATGTAAAACCCTATTTCATATCGTCCAGACAATTTTAGTTTTATAAAATTTTATTAAATATGTTCTGATATATGATGATATGGCCGAAGGAAATCTTTTAATGATTTATTACAGCAGGAAAGAAAATTTAAAAGAGATTCATATTTTTAGCAATTGCCATTATATACAAAACAAGTTGATGGATATAAAGACGACGGTTAACACTTCAATAACTTGATATAAACATAGCGTATTATGAAGAATCATTATTTATTGTACTGGGTAAAAAAACACAATTTTTTATATTTAACGGCTTTGATTAATTAGTAAACGATAACATCTTGGGTAAAAAGGTAAGGATGACCTAAGCAGCATTTAGCTCCTCGATAAATTTTACCAGACGTTTTTACGGAAATGGAAACTGTAAGATAATAATAAATAAGAGTCCTCCTTTGCTTAACCTTCCACAGCCTTCATCAAAGGAAAACATACACAACAATCAATATAAGAAAGTGGAGTTCTTATGAAAGATTTAAAACCAGTTTTTCCACCTGCAATTCCGCTATCATCATTCTAACCCGATAATCCGAGAAAACTTTCTCGCGACATTACAAATCTTCCCGTATCACTCCAGTACAATTCGCAAGGACTGAAGGTTATCGTTTTAGAATGCGGGTCGCCGCTTGGGAATCCAATGAGAAAGAAAGCGAATTTGTTCCCCTTCGTATAATTAATAAAGGCAAGGTCAGGAGGAGAAAGGTGTGCTGTTTATGGTTCGCAGATGCTCTTCAGAAAAAGCTGTAAGAAGATAAGATTGAGAACAATCGCACGATAATAATCGCGATTATGACCAGATTATCATTGTATACAAATGTGCGTAGAACGGGAGTTTTTCCAGCTTTAATCGAGATTCTTATTTTCATATTCAAAATGATACGGGGGAAATTATTCTCTCATTAAATGAAATGATAGATGTATAGGATAAAAGTTTCATACAAAGGAGGTTAAGGAGTAAGAGGTCGAATTCCCACTGGATCACATGCATAGCAACACGTACTTTTGGGCAAAGTCTTCGGTGTTTTAAATGTGAGGGTGTGCAAATCAGAAAACCAAAGCCTAAATCTCTAATTTTAAAATTCGAATATAATAATAAAGTCTTATTCAAGACAGATATTTCATAAAAGTCCTTGAGGAATCTAGCTTAACTCTCACGAATGAATGAATGAGGTTCAAATTTCCTCAAAATATCTCATTGAACCACCGACGAGGACCCGCTCCCACTACACTGAAAATACTTGGACTAAGATCACTAGAAGAAGTCATATGTCGATCATCTTGTGCTATTTATTTTAGAATCAAAAAGAAAACAGGAAATGAATGTTACAATCTAACTACTTCGTAATCGGACTTTAAACTATTTATTACTTTCGCATTCTTAGAATGTTTAAGCCACAAATACCAAATGTTAAGAAACGGATAATTCCTTCGTCTAGACCACGCCTAGATAATCGTAGAGCCATCCGTAATGAATCCCTTTCTTCCTTTAACATCACCAGCCATTGACGTCAGCAGTGGCGTATAAACCTAGAGCGAAAGAGAATTAGAATTTGCACGTCACTCGGATTATCTAAATTCAAATACCCTATAATTACGGGACGCCTTACTAAGACGCTGTACAGAAGCAGGGGAATGCAGCGTGAATATCTGAATCTTATTATTTAGGATAAAATGAATGAATCAGGATTTCCTGTGCTTAAGAGATCTATAGCGTCCTCACGATTAAAATGTCGAAGAATGAGTGTTTGCGCAGCGTTTACCGAGTCGTTGAGTGTCTTCCGGATGCTCCCTCGACGTTATGAAGGGCATCATGTCGATTAAGTGAGTATCGATCAAACGACCCTCGTTTTACCGACGCACACTTGATCGACTCCTAATTTGGACGAATTCACATGGACGACATCTCAGTATATCGACACTCCATCGACAAGTTGCTTTCCTCTGACTCGACATTTCCAATAAACCGACGCGGTACGAACGACAGCTCGATTCAAAGACATCCAACGAGACATTTCGTAAAAAACAGTCGAGTTTCAGCGATATTTACGTCTGATTTAAGAGAACGACTTACTCTTAAAAATTCAGTTCTTAAAACTTCCCAGGTATGCGTCAAATATTGTCAGAATAAATCAAAATTTTAAATACATTGATGCTAAAAATGCATTTAAGTAATCTTCTTACTATTCTCGGGCGTATTTTCAATATTACTTCGAAAATAGTTTAAGAAATCGACTACAGCCCTTTTAAAAGACAAATTTATCTTGTAGCAGTTTAAATTATCCAACAGAATTTTAAAAAATTATGAATGATAAATGGATATGGATTATTAATGATAATTGGATATGTATTATTAATATTAACGGATATGGATTATTAATGATAAATGAGACTAATAACGAAGAAGTCAGAATATTCAATTTATTCGAAAATACACTTTGCAGAATAGATGTGTAGTCGTACATGTCAGGGAAACGAACTGTTGGAAGAACCGAGGCTTCCACTCTGCAGTTAGCACATGATGACGTTTTCCCTTAAATTCTCCTAACATACCTTCATAATTTTCCGAGGCAACGCTTGTAAACTTCTCTGACCGATTTCGATAAAGCCATTACTGTGATAGAAAATTTATATTTTTTCGATTATATGAAGGGATTCACAACGCGTGATATTTTTGAATTTATCGAAACACGTTTGCGAAGTTATCCATCATCCTTTTACTGTACAGTTTCCAGTTCCTCGTTTGATATATTCCAACCATTGCGAGAGTTTATGCCAACATCGCAATAGATAATTGAGATGATAAACGGAGTGAAATTAAATTACATAATACCGACAACGGAAGAAAATAAATAATTTGTTCACAACGTAATGGAGGGCTTGCTGAAGAAACGATAATCAAGGAACAAATTCTGAAAACTCTTAATATTAACTGTGCAAAACTGCAAGTAATGTTCCTGCGGCCATACTATGCACGAAATATTTTCATTTGTCTTTTACTTACATATAAGAATGGAGGATGACATATCTTCCATTTTCTTTCCTACCATTCTCAGTCCTGTGATAATGTAAAAAACCTAATTTCGCCCTTCGTTCCCTCTTGAGGGCTTTTTACCATTGACTTCAATAGACGATCCCACCGTCATATCCTAAACTATCTCCGACAGGAAATGCATAACTTTCCTCGAATTTCGCGGAAGTCTTCACAGGATGTTAGTTGGAAGGTAACATTCGTGAGAACAAATATTCTTACGGGGAATTCCTTTCGCTTCATCTCATTTACGTAGTAGTTTACGGAAAGGGGAAAGAGCGTTCGAAGCAAGGAAAAAAGGAGTGCTTTACGGCACGTTCGTACATTCGAGAAATGAACGAAAACTACTAAGTGGAAGTATGAATTCCAAAACCAACCCATCGGAAATATATTCAATCGAAAGAAAATAATTATTGCTTATGAAAAACTCATTGTAGTGCTATATAAATACTATTTCAAAATATATATGTAATACTTGGTTAGCGTGCGAAGTGCTATCGCTCCAACTCCAAGGCCCGGGTTCGAATCCCGGCTGATCAGGGAATGGTCGTGCGTGTTTGTCTGACTTTCCCATTCAGGGTTGGAAGGGCATCCAGCCGTGAAAGTTAAAAATCATCGCTAAAACCAAATTCATCCTCATCATCACCCAAATTTATCAGCCAACCCCATAAACAATATATGGGCTTAGAGAGAAAAAATACTATTTGAATAAAACACAATGAGGAATGTCAAGGGACATGTACTCAATAAATGAAGTCGAAGGAGCTTACATGGTTTTTAAAGTAAGTTGTGTAAATATTCTCTAACCTTACTCGAGTTTGTATTGTTAGAATACGCGCGGGTCCCTTTTCTAAACAATAGATTAAAATTAAAATAAAATACAATTATACTTATAAAAATATCATGAAAAATAATAATAATAATACCTCTTTAATAGGACGAGGTTGAGACTAAGTAAATATCCAACAGCCGAATTGCGCAATTGTGCTCCAAACTCGAATTTCAAACGAAATAGCAGAATGAGTGGCTCGCATCATGAGGGTGAGCCTCAGGTGGTAGATCGAACGCAAGAAAATTCCCAAAGATCGAATGACGACAGCAATTATCTTTGAGCAATCATTTCGTGGAAACGTCACAATATCGCAAGGGAGGTCTCTTCGATAAATTGTGTAAGTAAATGTTGCAGCTGTTTTCGTCTCGTTAACCCATTTGAGCGGCCTTCGAAGGTGAATGAGTCATGAGGGCATGCGAAGGCAGGTGAAACAATTAAAGGGTGTCTAAAGAGGTCTTCGAGGAAGCAAAGGTCCTCAACGAAGACGCATCTTCCGGAGAAACAGTATTTGCAATCGGAGACTCTGGCGGAGTCCTTAAAAATGTTAAATTTAAAGGCCCTCTGTAATCAGTCTTAGGGCCGGCTGGTACCTCACTCCCTCTAACATTAGCTACTTACAGTTAGAATGGGGAATTGAGGCTTAATAGGCAGATGAGGAGTGAGGTAATTAGGCCTTGCTTTCCTAACTGAGCCAGAATGTTTTAAGCGGAACATGTCCACGAAAGTGAAGCACATAACGGGTAATGGATTCATGAGTAACACTTTCCTTGGCATTCCAGAAGGGGAGACCAAATCACTGCAGTTACTCAGCTTAAACCTCAGTAGCTTTCATATTATCACAGTCATGATTAAGACTGTTACAAAAATTGACGAAAGATACGCTTTTCTCTATCTTGTACCAAATGGCAGATTAAAAAATTGCATTCATCAGGATGTCCTAGCACTAACTATAGGCCTTGAACCGTTAGAAGAACAGTATTTAGTATTATCGAACATTAGAGAATTTTAGATAAAACGCCGAATAAACGTCGATAACCATCGATAAGTGAGCCAAATAATGACAAAGTATTTTATTCAATGAAATTATTCCAGAAATCTTCGTCCTTAACGTAGACACTTCTAGTATCGAGTAATCCTCGATCCAGAGATAGGAAGATGAAATTTACTATCGAAGTGATTCACACTGAACGGAAAGGCCTTTGTGAAATGAGCAAAGCGACATTTCGGTGAAAGCGTGAGATATTTGGGTCAGCCAAAGCATGAATCGAGATCATTTTTATCACATCTCTCGGATGATTAAGCGCGACCATAATGCTCATCCACAGAAGGCGGACAATACAGAGACATCTATAGAGAAGTTACCACACTTTGAGATGGAAAGCTCTAGAGCAGGGTTTCCAAACCTTTTTCTGTAATGGAACACTTTGCTTATTTTTAGGTTAGGTAATTCTACTTGTAAAATATTAAAAATCATTTAATTAAAACAAATTATTTATTTAGTAAGTATGCTTAAATATAAAACTATAATATTATAACATAAACATATTGATTTAAATTATTACTTGAAGTAGATAGCAAAAGATCTTTAAATGTATTGCAGTGTATAACACCTTTCCAAATTGTCGCGGAACACTTATTCAGGTTCAGCGGAACACCGGTGTTCCGCGGAACATAGTTTGGGAAACCCTGCTCTAGAGGATTGAACCGGAGCAGAACCGGAAATCCGGAAAATAAACGTTATTTTTGCCGGAGTGAAAACCGAACCAAACTGAAAGAATAAAATCCTCGAATCCGCTTCGATAATCTGTAAAACAATAGCTATTATTATTAAACATGCAACTGTGACTTTAAACTCACTTTTTAAGAATTAAATAACTGAACAGTTTTCTTCTAGAGTTTAATTAAAATAAATGCTATATTATGGCTAAAACCATGACACGACACAAAACTTGCACGGAGATCATTTTACTGGAGCGAAAATGACCGTTCGGCGTTCAACTGGAGCATAACCGGAATTTGGAGTTTTTATTGAATCAGAGCGAAAACGAAGTCGAAAATAACTGAATGTTCATAATGTTTGTTAACTGCTTTCACGAGGGCAAAATACGGAAATCATACAAGTAATGTGTGTAATTCAAACGGTTGGAACCTCACCCCCTATAACATTAGCTATCAAGAGCTAATAGAGAGGAATGAGGCTTACTCAAGATGAGGAGTGAGGTATTATTTTAAATGCTTCCATGAAATTCCATAATTATCGGATTGCTATCGAATTTACACAATTCTAAGAAAATATTTATCACCAAACGAGAGCGTCTAGGCCCTAACTTGGCGGTATTCCATCACTAAAGACAAAGAAAAAAACATTGACTTCGACGGATTAAAAAATAAACCGACAGGTGTGCCGCGAAATTAGAGTCAACGCGTCAGTGTACCGCGAAGAACTCATCTAGACAGCGCTAAAGCGGCACCACTAGGCCTAAGAAGGGCTCTAGAAAAAAAAGAAGCAAAAGATTATACTTGGTTCCGAACCATTGAGAACGGTTAGCACAATTTGGGCGCACGCATTGAATGAGCTTATTTTGCGTACACGCAAAGCAATAGCATTGGCGTCACATAAATAAAGGAGTTGGCTGACCTTCCGTGCTGACGCAGAACGGGAAATCCACGGCATTTATCATAAAAACAGTGAATACATGCCACTATTCAACCCGAAGGTCGGTTACACCTCCTCCACCATTAGCCATCAATGGCTTTGAAGTGAGGCTTACTATCCGAGATGAGGAGTGAAGCAATGTCGTCTCCTCTTTACTGAATGAATCAGAACGAAATGAGCGGAACAACTTCATCGGAACACAATTTTTATGAAAGTGACATTTTTCATGGAATTAGACATGGAGTGACGTAAATGAATGTCATATATAAAATCACTTGTACCTTGAACATTATCACAGTTATGAGCAAGAATGGCATCAAGTTAATAAAAGATTCAGTTTTTTTCTATCCTGATTTAAAAGGCAATCAAAATAATAATATAATAATCTACAAACAAGATACTTCTCCAATTCATTCAACTCTTCGGATAAGTACTTGAGGCGAATGGCCAATTCATCGTGAGTGCGTCAGAGATAACACAGAACTAATAGCAGATAGTCAACAGAGAAGAAAAAAAGCTGGTTATGTCAGATTGACGGATGATGTGAACCGTTTAAACACAAGGTGGGATGACGAGAGCCCTTCCTCAAAAGATAAAGCAAATATATTTAGAATTAACATCAAAGTGAAAAGCTATCAACGAGATTATCATCGAAAAAAGAAGAACGAGGCTTTAGATGAAATAATGGCGCAATTTAAGCATATCCTTCATCAACATGAATGGAGCAGCAAAGCTATTAAAATCTTATCGAGGTATTATTATTATTATTATTAGGGGTCTTTATTAGGCGAGATTGAGACTAAAAAGTCTCCTCTTCCATCTAACCTGTGAAGTATGAAGGTATGACTCGATATTACAACTGTCGACATACCATAAGAATGTACCATAGAATTAAGAGTTAAATCTCTTGAAAATAAATGAAGATATTTATGTAATTCCTCAATGGCTACGCTTAGGACAAATATTAGGATTTTCATACGTTTAAAAGGATAATGCACTATGAAATATTAGATTTAATTATGAAAATCACCATGAATGCATGGTGAAAATTACAGCTGAGAGCTCTACAATTTGACAGGGAGTCGAAGATGCAAGACTAATCGGTTGGAAGGCGCTTTGAACAAGCTCTCAAAGCCAAAGCTTAGCATTGGGGATAGAAATCTAAGGATTATGGGATGGAATCTTCAACTTGTTAGGAAATGAAAATCATCCAAAATTCATAAGTATATTTTAATAATTACTAGCCACACGTCGGCTATGCGCAATAATTACGCAACATCAATGAAAACGATTTTTTTAATTAAACAAAAATATAACAATATGAGGAGAATAAAAACAATATAACAAAATAAACTTTCATCACTAAGTGGCGCCTACTGTAGCAAATTACAAACAACGAAAATTTATGAATTAACGTAAATATAGAATACCTACAAATTAAAGACATATATACTCACAAAATTTATAAAGAAGTATTTGAAAAGCGAAATGTGTCTGATAATGCATCATTCATTCTCGTTCTATATTAACTGAAAAGCCCCCTTATGAGTTAACAGGAAAACAATCGATAAAATATTACAAATTGATAAATTCCAATCCCAAACTAATATCGATTTCTTTTGCAGCGTTTTTCATGTATTTCTGGCTGCTGGCCTCGTTCTTCTGGCTCAACATAGCGTCGTTCAACGTGTGGAAAACTGTGGAGTAAGTACTCATTTGCCTTGGACCATATGACGAGGTTTTAAAAGGGAAATATAGTTACGCGATGTGATCAAGGTGATTTTTTACCTTTAAATCAGACACTTAGGCATGCGTGTTTCACATCTGAATCATCCGAATGTATAGCAATTAGTTTACTTATATTCACGCAGATCACATTATTAAAGCGAAACTTTCGTTAAGTCTGAAGTTTAAATAAGTAATTTTAATAATATTCAAAATAATGCATCAAAAGACTGCAATTATATGATTAAAAATAGTCCGGAGAGTTATTGTTTTCGAAAAGTCCATTCGATTTATACAGGTATTTGCAAGGGACCTCCGAAGATTATTATGTCTTAATTATTTTGATAAACTCTAAGCATCACAATATTGGCAAAATCGAAGCAATTTCAAAAGTCCCTTCAAAATAATCATTGTTTATATTGTATTTTGTTGTTCAATTTGAACAAAGATAATGTACTACAATAAAGCCTACTGAAATATTTTTTATGCGATCATTTATTTTTATGGGTCTCATTATTTTTTATAAATACCTCGACATCTTAAAAGTGTCACATTCTGCAATAAAATTTTCCGACATACAAAGTCTTGGCCCCGGTTTAATGAGGAAATCAAAAATTTCTTTGAGTTGGCATGGTAATCAGAAATGTATCGTTTAATTACTGTTTAATTTTAACTTCATTTTCTCAACTTGTTTTTGTATAGTAATATTTGTGACTTTAGTTTTCGTTTTGGAAATGGATATATATTTTAAGACAGTTGATTCAACACAGGTCTACCTCAGAGGCAACCTAAAAAAAATTTCCATTTTGTTTCTAAAAAAGAAATTTATATTTCTAAAAGAATGGATTGAGAATTTTCTCGCATAAAAATATGCATGCCAATTTTAGAGCAAGAAGAATAAGCTAATAAAAACTTTGAAACTAAGAGCCCTTTTCTTATATAAAATTATTTATCTTCCAAAAGGAGAAATTTAATTGGGATTCAACATAATCTTTCTTTCAGATACAAGAGGTTTTTCATCAGCGACGGCCAACTATTCTGGATCTACTTCGCCTACGGCTGGGGGTCCCCACTGATGTTTTTGATAGCGGCACTGGTGGTGCACCACGCTCCAGAGACGATAGAGGAGATGCTGAGGCCTAACTTCGCCGAGAGCAAGTGCTGGTTCCATGGTAACAAACATACAAGATTAACTTATAAGCAATGGAGTACAAAGGCTATACACCCACGTTTAAATACATCAAAGAAGCTGCTTTAAGTCCTTTTTTTTCAACAACCCATCAGTTTCAGTTCACTTTAAATCACGGGTACTCCACCTTTTTTGGCGCCCGGGCACCAAAGGGCGCATCCGAAAGCGAAGCGGGCACCACATAACATTTCCGTACATGGTGACATTCAGGCCATCTCTTGGCAATATTATCACTTTACCAGTTAACCGTCGGCCGTTTGAAAAAAACACGTTCCATGGTAAACAAGATCCAAAATATTACAACGTATATGATTTCATCACGACCTCACATCTCTCATGTGGAAGTCTTTATCCCGAAGAAGATTTGATAACGGGGAATACATCTGGTATTAAGGTTTTCGTTTGCACGTTCCGAAAAGCAGCAGTCCTTGATTACGAGGAGTTAGATACATTGATAAGCTGAATCTTCGCATTCGTAGAATGAACTAAATACGCGTCTTGTTAATCTGGACATAAGAGGGGCAAAATGTTTACTAAACCAAAGACCAGGACAACCAAGTTTTTCCCCGCCAAACCTCCACTCTGTCCCCGATCCCAAGAAATAATGTTGTAGCAAATAAAAAAAATCTTTTTACCGAAGCTTGGCGGACACTGTACGAGGTCGCTTCGTTGAGTGCCACTGCTTTAAATGAACACGAACTAATTTTCTTTCTGCGAAGATGAACTAGTAGAACTCTGAGAGAATGCACATCGAGAGTAAAAGAATTAACTTTTTTCCCATTTAAAAGCTAGGTAATAATATTCCTAAGCTTTTTTTGACGACCCTGAAGTAGGACGAATTATTTACACATTTATGATGCGTAGAGAAGGTTTCTTTCCAGTGTAGATTGCATGTCCCTCGGCTGGGATTTGTTTGAGGTTAGGAGACTAGATTACCGAAGGAATAATTTCGAATGTTTCTTTTCCTTACATTTTAGAATTACACACGGTGAAACTTATTCTGCTAGCAAAGAAACACAGCCCTACCATAAAATTCTCTAAATATGATTAACATCACATTAAAACATTTTAATGCATGCAAGCTAACCAATACTAAGGTCCAAGTCCGGAAACGGGATATTTTGTGATCAGATAACGGATATTTTTTGTGGAGACAAATGAACATAAATGGATAGCGCCTTTTTAAAAAACCTTAAGATTCTAATGTTCAGAGAAAAAACATTTTCTACTATTATCGTCCTACGTAAATTACAACTTTCGGTCTTACGTGGTTTTAGAAAATTTTGGGAGCACAAATTTAACTTTTTAACATGCGTTATCACAAGTGAAATATTTCGTAACTTTTCGAAGGAATAGTATAATACTATCAGAAATGGAGAAGAAAACAAATACGCGAGAAATTTAAATGTTTTATCAGAAGCCTAAAGCCCAAATTGTCCTTGATATTCCAAAAAGGAAAAAGGTAAAAAAGAAACCTACACCAAATGAAATCCATAAAGGACACAGATTCCACGGTTAAATCAACAAGGACGCGATGGGTCGATTCAAATGCTATAACTGGTCCATTCATAACTCCTAGTTGGATCTGATGAGAGGCCTCGCTAATTAGCATATTTCTTTGCCACCACATGGGGATTCTAATTCCTCGAGCCAACTTTAATGCCTCATTGACCGTATCCGCTTTCGATGCCCGTGGCAGTTTCATCGAAACCATGAATGGAACTCAAGGGAGGGTTCATAGCATTGGAATGCGTATAAATACAGTTCATTTCACATTCAGTGGAGAGTTACAATCCAGACGGGCATTTTCGTTCTCTTTAATTGATATATTTATGTACATCTCTCTCCCTTGTTCTTCATCCGACGTTGCCACATTCATTACTTTTAGAGGTTAATATTAATACTGTACGGATGAAATATCCTTACAGTAGGACTGTTCTACCTGTGATAGTGTCGACCGAGAGAAGCCGAAAATGAATTACATTATGCAGCGAACAAAAAGGCATTACATTTTAAGTGGGATTTTTGCCAACTTAAATTTCTGAATTAAGAAATTTTGCTTTCTGTTGTTTGAGTTCATAGCCAAATCACTAAAATAAAAACGAATAACCAGATCATAAAACAACAATAATGAACGTCTTTTTACATACAACACCTAAGTTTAAAATTTTGTTAGGTAAAAAAATTAGATTGATTTTTAAAAACTTGTGTCGGATACTGAAAATCGTGGCTAGTAACACGGACACGATGCGCTATACTCCGGACAATGCTTTAAATTAGAAAACGGCAAATTTGACAAACACCACTGACGTATTCGTTAGAAATAAAACGCAAGACGTCACATTACACTTGTTTGATACATTCATTAAAATCCATACTAATGATGTATAATTTATTTACGTATGACATTCAAATTTCAGGGTATTAATATATAATAATAAATACGATAATTTCAATAATGAACTACGATGACTTCTTTAAATTTTTAAAATCAGCAAATGAACTTCGGAATTATGTCACAAAAATAGATTCAGTTTATAAGTGAAAACGAGAAGCAGAAAATTCGGACACGACTGAGAAATGAACCCGGATCTGCGGGGAAATAGAAAAGGACCGAAATGATCTTTCTCGAAAATTCTCCTCCTACAGCCTCCAATTCTATACGAAAATTTGTCCTCCAAAACTCAATATTTGCCAACACTCGAAAATATTAGACGGAGAATATAATTCGTCAAACAACGAATGAACGATAAGTGAACAAACAGCATGTACTTTGACCCCTAAAAGAATCAACCAAATGCCGAATCGTAATCACAACTGAAAACGATGATAATCGCTCGAGTACTACGATCACGTTAAAAAAGAACTACACAGAGAAGGAGTGGCCTTCCTCTGCCATCTGTTGGTGCTTGCAGAAAACTCTCGACCGCGATAAAGAACTGTGACTGATTCGAAAGAGTGACTAATTTTGCGAACACATCGAAAAATTAGACGAAGAGGGAATTTTGATAAATACATTTTTTCCATCTAAGGCGGTGGTAAATTGAGCGAAATCGTAAATAGATAATCCTGAAAGTACGTATTTGTACAATTCTTTCTCTCATTGATAAGCGTACGCAATTACTTTACGTAAAAAACGATTTTGGACCAAGAAAAAAGATAAACTGAATTAGACTTCCATTCTTGTACTTCATTTCCATCTTCGTAGATAATTTATATCTATACCTATATCATCTTCTTCGTTAAATCGCTAAAACTTTGCGGAACTTTCAAATAAAGCTACGAGTATTCGTATTTCGTCACAAGCTGCAACTAGAGGCTGAATCAAACACAAAAACTAATTAAGCCTCTTCGAGCGAATTTATTAATTCCATACGAAATGACAACTTGATAATAAGTATATTGAAAAGATTAAAATCAAACGATTATAAGAAGCATTTGGAACTCTTTTGCTTATAAACTAATGTGTATTCAATATCAATAAATATTCAACAAGCAATTGGAACGCATCGTTTAGTGATTAGGCAGCCCTTACTAGTATTGCCTTGTGGTCGATGCATACGAGGAGAGCATAATTAGACGTGACATCGATATTCAGTTGACTGATTGGACGGCAATATTATGTAAATACCGCTGATTAGTACTTAAACTTTGAGCAAATCTATTTCTGGCTGTGCTCCGCCTTGGATACAACTCTTCCGAAGGCATCCATCGAAGTGTCTCGTCAGCGCCTGTTTTATTTCCACGAGGATTTTTCTCACACTCTTCAAACCATACAAAACTCGATGAATGTAATAACTATTTCATTTTCATAGTTACTTTCTATCGCCATCAATCTATAACATACTTCAAAGGTGATCATAACGCAATATTATCTGTCATTACATTAACTCACAACAGGTTTTCGGTACATTGGCGCCTTATGCAACATGTCCCTTAGATATACATAATTCAAAAACTTTCCCTTATCTATATTAAGTTTATATTCCGAGAAAATTGTTGCGTACGTTACAATAATCTATATTTCGTTGTGGAATTCATTACTATATCTCCAACTATTATCACAATAATATTTAAAATTTACTGTTGAAAACTACTTTCGACAGAAACGTATAATTTTTGTAGGAAGCCTCCCGATATGTTATAGCTTCAATGCATTTACTACCAAGCAATCGTCAATTCTTGTGGTAACCGGAGTTGCAACTTTACAAAACCCAATAAATTGCTGAGGCTGCAAGGAAACGTGTTGATCGATGGGAATGTGATTTAGCCGATTCTTATACATGTTTGGTGAAGCAGAATGGAGTAGAACAATTCTATGCACGACTCATTCATTTCATCCGCACATTCCGAACAATGTCACGTAAAGCATTGTGCTGGAAAAATAACTCAATTTAAATTACTTCCTCCTTCGCTTTGCCAATCATTCTTTCTTCTGGCTGATTCAACTTCTAAGGTCCTTCCTTACAACATAAAACTCTACTTCCTAATCAGCCTGGAGACTGACAGAAAAATTCTAACCACATATATTTACAGATTTTAATAAATATCACTTACTCTGCATAGATTTTGCACATATGTGAATCCACAAATATATCCTTTGAAGTACCGATTAATAAAGATTAACATAATATTAAGCTCCAGAATAGGGTTTTAACCGTATTTAGAATAATTTTAACGGACGGTTCCTTCTTGTTGTGTACCTACAGATACGCGCCTACAAATAAATTTCCGTTCTCACAATTAAGAAGAATGAAGGACCGGTTTTGAGCTTTCGGTAATTGTGGATCGCAATTAGGATAATACAGACAAAAAAAGCTTTTAAGGATAAAACATCCATCCGAGATCAAATGAGCATTGCTGGAATAGCAACATAAGTCAGCGATGGTCGCCTCCAAAGATATCTGTAAAATATCAACAAAAGTGAGTCATCGATATGAAACAGATAAAGAAAGTTACAACGGCGATGTCAATTATCTTCAGAGGAAAAAGTGCGGTATCGGGCGGAGGGAGTCGAACGAACGACCTCAACCCCACGCCTCCTTCGTAGGACGTTCTCTTATCAATATAAGGAAACAACATGAAAGATAACAGAACCCTAATGAGGAAAATGAACTATATGAAATGATCACCTATAAACGAAATTGTTATCTTTAACAAAATGCCTTATCGGTAGTTTACTGAAGTTGGGAAGTGATGATTCAAATTATTGTTTAATAAAAGGTAGATACGAAAGCATCACACACAAGTGAATGTGATTCCGATAAAAACAAAGGAAGAAAAATGTCCTCATTAAAGGAGTCATAGCAATGAAGGAGTACCAGTCATTCGGTATTTTAATGCACAATGAACACACACAATGGACGGAAGTGGATCAAAGAATATTTCAAAACATTCTTCTAATGCCTAAAGCTCGAGATATACTCAAATAGTGACAAGCGATTGGCAGGACGAAGCTAATAGAAACCAACGCTGCTCGTCTAAATTTGAAAGTACATACCCTATGTTGGGGAAATAATTATGCTTCCAATAAAAACAACATATTTCTGCAGGTTGGATTTTAAGATAGGCATTATTTAACCACCACACGAAGAGGAGCAACATTATTCTTGGAATGGTGTTCTTCTCTTTCTAATCCAAACATGTCGCCCTGGCGAGGGAATTAAAGAAGATTACCGCGACATTATTCAAACGTTACTCGAGCCTTTCCATGGTGCGTTACAGAAATTTAGTGTTTATTGGATTGATGAGCCAATCTTAAAAATCATCACAATTTTTATGATGTAATCACCATATATGCGGCATTCTCGGAATGTTAATGTTTATAATAATCTAATAATTCAAGTCAGCATTTCCGTTCCTCGGTTGCAATTGATGGAACATTCAGAATTAATACAAAGAATTAACATCGAATGGTTTTCCGTAAGAGCACTTCAGCGATAAGACATAAGTCGAGCATTCTCGTCGTGCTTAATCACCGGTCGCTTCCCCGATCATTGTGAGTCACATCTTATGTTTGATAAGTATCAACTCAATGGTGATCAATGCCAGAGATAACTCCCACGAGTATTAGAGAAATGCAATCTGCACTTCCTCAATCGTAAGTTAATGGCATTTTGAGATCCAAATTGCTGATAATGCGGGAAGTCCTCTTGACCATTTGAACCGCGGTGGACACCAACTTCGAGTTCCCCATTAGTAATGAACGACAGAATCACACACAAATCAATCTTACTCGGGCCTAAATTTTACGTGCTAAACACAAATACGGAAATATAAATTAACGAATCCGAAAACTTTGGTCAGCATGGACTGTTAATTCCGTTCGAGATCCGAATGTTGACCTCACGCCGATAAAGTATATGGTGAGATAAGCCAAAAAACTGAGAAAATATTATTTAAAGATTCCGAAAAAGACAACGATGCATAGCGATCGCCTGATATTTTTTATCCGCTATCAGGATATGTAATAACAAACACCCTCTGCCTAAAGCACTAGCTGTTTATGACAAAAGGCTATTCATTTATTTGGGCATAATTCCAAGGAAAACAGCAAATATTTGTATTCATTGTCTTCGACTGAATTTTATCAAAGCAGACCTAATGAAATTACGAAGCAATACTTTATGTATTTCGTGGTGATATTAGTTTAAGACGGAAGTAGGGGATCCAGCGGTCACTGTGGGCATCCACTGCTGCCTTTTAGCCGGAAACAAACACTCCAACAAAGAATTGGCTTTTTTTTTATCTTTAAAGCTCTTTGAGTTCACTCAGCGAAAGAATTCGTTTGCTCACATAAAATTTCGATGTTTAACTATTTGAAAGTAGACAACGCACTTCACACTAGTGGCCTGATGTATGAGGACGAATGCTAAATGGAAAAAGGTCACCCACCCTTAGTTTAAGGATTACTTCTTTAACGCTTTGCAATGCGTCGACAGAATTATTCCTGAACTATTATTTATGAACTGCCACGAAAAGTGTTACTCGAACAGTCATTGTGCTTCACTTACGAGGACATGTTCCGCTTACAGCATTCGGTGAGGAAAGCAAACTACCTCACTCCTCATCCTCTGCTGGTAAAACAAATGGTTTGCGATGGTAAGGATTCAATTAATTTATTTTTAAACTCAGAGGTTTATCAATTGACTTAGGAAGAATGTCAATAGACGAACTAGGAGATCTTCTAAATTAAGGGCTGAAGGACGTGCTGTTTCTTAACTATCTCTAACCCTGAGGAACCCTTTTTTCTAACTATTCTTCTTATTTTGAGCCAAAAATTGTATATTACATATTAGATGAGGGCGACAGACGCAATATTTTAGAGAAATCGATATAGATAAGCCTCATACCCCACTATTAGCGGATTGTAGCTATTGTCAGAGGGGTTGAGGTACCAACCGGCCTGAGTACTTTATGGACAGACGGAATTTCTTTCTTCCTCCTTTACATCGGCCATAAGTAACGTTTTCCAGCTATGCTTTCAATCAATTGATCCATTCCGACTTAGGAACGGTGAATTCACTTCACAAAGGCAAACATGGATGTACAAGGACAAAGTGAAAGGTCGTAAACCTTTGGAACTCTCGAGGTCCCAATCGATCCCCGAAATTTTCTATTAAAAGCACTTTAAAACCCCCGAAAGTGAAGCCGAAGAAGGCAGACGAAAGAGGGGAGCTATTTAGTCTCCCCGAAGAAAGGAAGTCCAGCCGGCAGTCTCCAAAGAGATGCTCCATCCCCTCCCCTCCCTGAAAGACGCCATAGCAACTTCTAATTTAGCAAATAAAAGAATTTAAGGCATAGAATTATAGATGAATGCACTCTCAGAAATAACTGAACACGAATAAAGTAACGCAAAAAGTATCAAATTTACTCGGAAATAACACTTTTCCAGTGGTTTAAACTTAATCACGATATTTTATTATACTTATTCACTACCGGACTTCCAAAGAAAAAGAGTCTAACAAACTTCCGCTGATTCCTCGACAGCAATGGAACTGCATAAGCTAGGCGATTACCTTCATCAGGGTATTCATTTAATGAAATATATAGATCGTATGAGCAAGGTCTACTGGTTAAGGCTTCCACTTCCCACTTTCGATGTGACCACGTTGATATTTCTGTAGTTTTACAAACTTGCAACGAATTGTGAATGCACCTTCAATGTTTGCACTAAACCTCAAGAAACAGAATTCTAACTTAATCACTATTATCTAATTTTCAGAAATAACTAACTTATTTACCTGAGTGAGTTCGAAAGACAAGGGATTCCCTATAGTCAAATGCGGTACTTAGTTAACGACTTAAATATCAGCTCATAAAAATATCAGTTCATACGTTACATACATGACACCTATGATATGACTTTTAAGGTCATCATCATCTACTATACGCAATCATTTTTAGATACATAAATATAGCAAACATGTTCCTCTGAGAGGAATCCAAGGGAGGTCAATGTAAATAAAGGAAATACGAGAATTCGCTAAAGAAGAAAGTGTCGATAGAAAAAGCAAATTCTCTAAACAAGTATGAGGTCAACTATGAATCAATTCCAAAATGCACTCTGTAAAGGACAAAACTCATCAAAATAACATCTGATGCACTAATAAAATTAGAACGAATAGATTCTACAAGTGGTTCATGATCGTTGAAGAATAATTAAAAAATAATTATTCTTGCAAATTTGATAAAAAAAACTTTTATTACGCAGAAGAAACCAAAACGAGACATTTTCGAATCCTGACCCTGAACCAATGAATGCGTCTGTTTGGAGTCGCAATTTAAAATCCTAGCAAGATAAGTATTCCATAAGACATATGACCGCCCATTGCCAATATCCCCAATGCGGTCGAGTAAATAACCTCATTATAACTAATGCATTTTAGAAATATATAAACCTTCTCCGGTTGTGGTCTTTACGGAATCATGACAGGGGCAAATTGGGCTCAATAGTGTTAGGATGTAGAATTCGTGTGTAATGAGCAGCAATATTTTGTAAAATTTCAGTTACTCCGTAAGCCCATTCCTCAGAGACCAAAGACATATAACTTGCGAACATTAAAAAAGAGGAGCGAATTTATATTAACCGCGCTTGGAATTAATTAATCTATAACTTTAATAGATTAAACCGAACACGATACTTCCTGGACGACCAAACGCTTAAAAATTGCTTTTATAAATAACACAAAGGTGAAAAATTATTAACACCCTATTTCCTGTCGAAAAGAACCATATTAGTCATAAAATACACGATTCCATTCGCTTGCTCTTTTAAATACCCAGATTATACTAATAAAATCACCTAGGTTACAAAAGCCTTCTTTTTTGTTGACATATTGATTACTGCCGATATTTATACAATTTCTTGCGCTTATTCATTTAGGTTAAGCTGTAAGCCCGTGTAAAATCCTTCGATGCCGCAATTTTATCGAAATACTTTAATATTTATTTGTTCTCCCCGGAGACGGGTCTTTAAAGCGCGGAAGTCACGCGAGTGTTGGGCAACACGACTTCACGGATCGATAGTCTGAAGCCGCACAAATCTCAAGAGAGTTTGTTCGATCGCTTACGTAACAATGCGTTCCTTGGGAATCGCTCCAGTGGTCAGGGAAAACAAATACCTATCGTCTGGAAGATTTACAACAGTTCTAAAAGCTACAGGTGGACTCAAGTCTAAACAAATCATAACATTGTATCTCAAAAATGCAACGGGATGAAAGCCAATAATCTGATGTGCGCAACGATGGGAGCCATAAATAACCAATTAACGACAAATACATTCGACAGGTTTATAACAATTGAATGAAGACGGATAGGGATGTGCTAAGATAATTGAAGAGACGCTCAATGATAAGAATAAGAGTAATCGAAAAATTAATATCCCTTTATCCACTCCTTGAATCAAAAGACAAAGAGCAAACCATTTCAATCCTCACTTTGCTCAGGGCTGTGATATGAAAATTACTGAGGTATGAGAATAATACCATACATCAGGTTTCTAATTCAATTCTCAACCGGAATTTGGATGCAAATGGTAGAGAGGTTCAAGCTGACAATCGGATTGAATGATTCACAGACAACACACAATTATCATAACTTCGACACTTAAGATTCGATATTGAACAGCAAATTTAAAAATAATTCACAGAAAATGAAGATCTTTCGTTAAAATTTCTTTAAACAATAAAGAAAATTAAATGTAAAATATATCAAATAAAATCATAAGCATATCTCGAAAGATATTTAGCACAATGGAAAATACTTATCGAAGAAAATTGCTGGCGATAAGAGTTATAAATTTCATCAAATATGAAATAAATGATAAAATGTTAACGAACGCATTGAATACATAAGTTATCGAAGGTGAACGACATTACTTACGCACAATTACAAAGGAGTTATCGAAGTTATCGAAAATTAAAAATATAAGTTTATTTAGAGGCCTTAAAAATTAACAGACTATTTCTACAGAATTGATAGCCGTCAATATTCTTAAAGATATGACCATAGAACTAATAATAAAAAGATTCCGCTTAGGAACAAATAAATAAGAGAATGTGATATCTAATCTATGAAATGACTCACGCTCTGTATCGGTTCGGTGAAGAAAATTTAAGGTTAAAATCAAAATATCGTTGTCGGCTCAAACTTAACACCTGACGTAAAATAAGAGGTTGAAAAAGCTAAGAGATAAGCTGTACCATAGTGAGCAATTCAAACAGCTTTCTCAATTTATTCCGATATATTTAAGATTTAAACATATTCCTTCGGACATTTCATCGATTTAATTACGTGAATATATATTTATGGGGTTATTTTCCCTCGCTTTTCTTACAGATCTGGAATGTAATAAGTGGAAAACGTAAATGCAGCATAGTGACACAATGAATACAACTATTTAATTAGGAGGTACCAAATTGAATGCCATTACCCATCACACTTTTGTATTATCACAACCAAGAACAAGACGGTTACAAAACTAAAATGTTTCTCCATCCAGCCAAACCAAAAACCAAAAGAATAATGAAATACGGTATATCGATCAAGATACAGACACAGAAACAAATTGCTAGTTTAACCCTCATATGGATTCACTGCGCCTTTGCGGCGCTCGTGGTTTTTAAAATGCTTTTAATGCTGCCCAATCCCATGGATCTTGCTGAAACTTTCAGTAGTCTATTTTTTCTGCATTCTTAGTCGACACGTTTAATTTTGCCTGCATAGTGCGTATAGTTTTCATTTTATTGGCCACTAATGGAAAAAGTTACGTCGTTGGATTTACGGCGCCGCTGCGGCTACGCTAGTTTTCTCGTCGCTATTTTGGCCTTTCAATACTCATTTAATGGTTCTTATTTTATGCATGAAATGGTATATTATATTTATAATCATAATATTTAAACGATGAAGTTTTCTAAATCATTTATTATTGTTTAACATAGGGCCAAGTTTGCTATGCCAAATTTCTTTCATCTATTATCCAAGTATCATAAATTTTTCTTTTTTACAATGTTCTTTTACAAAACTTCATTTAAATACAATAATAGATATTAGAAATTCGTGGCTAGCCTATGGGTGTTATTTCTATGGCCTCTGTCATTATTTGACAGCAAACGGAAAATAATGCAGTGTTAAAGGTTTTTATTCATAACTTCTGTAATAATGGGTTCAATCAAACAAAACACAGTTAAAAATAAAGAATATAGAAGTTAGTAGCATTATCAATAAAAAAACTTGCTAAGAAGAGCCAAGTTTGGAAGATAATGACAAAAAATACCGCAGCGCCTCTGCGGCGCCGAAAATCCAACGACGTAACTAAATTTGTAAATCCATATGAGGGTTAAAGAATAATTAGATCGAATTCCGTCTTCAAACCATTACAATGAATTGTATACCCAAAACTAACAGCGTCCCGCCCTCGACGAGAATACAAAGCTTTCCGATAAACATTTACAATTCCATAGCAACAATACGGAAGCCCCGCCTCCGCTGAGACGCAGTTCCCCGCTCAGTAATTGGAAAGATTGTAACGACGCAGGGATCAGAATGTTGTCATCAATAGAAGACGCGCAACGCTCGACTTGTTGGGGGTAAAAAAGCGTTCCGCTTGGATACAAAGAGGTCAGATGCATGTTGTGGTGAAGACGTTTGTTCCCGTTCATGAGAGACTTCTCACACACGCATTCTATTGACTCGTCCCACTCTCGATTTCTCGGTACGTCTTCAAATATTTTCCTACAGCTGTTTGAAGCTTCGGCTTTTTTGCGGGAACAGGAAGTTTCTTTCGAATTGCGATCGCTTCACTGGAATGAGGACACCAATCTAACACAACTGCCACCACAATGTTTTTTTAGGTGCGACAATTGAGGACACATTACGGAAAATGGGTCGACAGAGACATTTTCTTGATTAACTGCGTCACTTGTATTTCTTATTTTTTAATTTATCGCCGAAAGGTCACTTTATGAGATTATAACAAACGCAACATCAATGCACGGCAGTAAAAACCTAAACAATGAAACAATAGCACTTCTGGCAATAAAATTTAAATATAAAAACAATGAAATTCAGATTCGTAAATGGAGAAAGACCATTGTCAATTATTGATCATAATACAATTAGGTATAATATTTCGGTAGGAAACGTTAGCATATTTATTTAGGAGCCTTAGATAAGATTAATCCAAAGGGGTGAACTTACAAATCAACTTTAAATCTTTTAAGATTTTAAAATCAAAATTTAAGTCTCAATCTCGCCCAAATAAAGACGATTTATTATTATTATTATAAAATCAACGATTTTTCTACAATAATAATATGATAGCCTATATACATGTATGAAGAAAGAACTTGATATCCTTAACGATATGCAACCCCGACAGCTTATTTAAGTAGTCCCAAATGAAACCATCCATCGATTCTTCATATTATTCTTTTAATTTTCATCTAAATCGTTGAGTTTTTAAAAAACCTAAAACTAGAAACTTTACTTTAATGAGATAGATAATATAATATACATAATATAAACAGAAATATTCATTTTAGGTCATGTCTTTTATAGCTCGAGATAAATCAAGAGTTTGTGCTGGAAATTGTTGTCACTTGAGTGTTAAAATACCACCATTTTGTAATCAATAAGGAAATCAGAATTAATAAACAGGAGCTAAAAAAGTAAATGGTCCATTGTAATAGGAGACATTTTGTTTTGATCGTAGGCAGTGTTCCAATTGAGGATGACAACTTGAGGACACTTATCCTTTCATTAAACAGCTAAGAACCTCTTTAATTTTCATGAAACTATCCGAGGAATTTAAGGGTCTTTAGCTACGCATGATCCTATGATAATGAGGATAAAATACATAAGTAACAACAGTTCCTAAACTAAACATTAGCGAAGATAGCCGATAGGAAGGGAACTTATACTTATTGCTTACTTTATAATTTAGCTGGAATCGGCACAAAATTTAGACAGAGTTCAAGATTGGGTGTCCGTTTCCAAATCAGCCCTACCCCATGAATGCACAGCATTGATCGATTAGGGGAGCAAATGAGAAAAATAAACAAATTCTTTGTCATGCCTTTAGAGTTCAACTAATTAATTAACTGCAGTTAATTTGCACCCTCTGGAACATCCAAAATTTTAAAACGGGGAGACTTATCTTAGAGATTATAAATATGAATAAATTGAATGTAATGCAATTTTAATTCGATCTTAATTATTGCCCTTGAAAAATAGTGTTTTTCATAAAGGAATTTCGTAAATTTTTCATAAACTCTTATCAATTTCAAAAATTAGGATTACGTGGAAATATTGGTAGTATCTTAGGGGCATGAAGGACCCCCACAGATTTTCCCGAGTTCGAATCCTGGTTAGGGCACATATTTTGCGCTCGTAGAAACTGGATTAATACAAGAATGGTAACTTGAGAGTAAAATTTCTAAACTTATAATTAGACATTCTAAATTCGACCAATACATAAATAATAAATCATTATCATCATAACTATTTCTGTATTCATTCTTAGTGAATCTCGAAAACACTCTTTGAAGGATTAACTTTAACTTTTAATTATTTATACAGATTGTATGAAAATATTCTTAAGAAGTAGGTAAGATGATTTAAAAATCGATCTTTGCAGGCAACTTGGAGACGTGGGCATACTTCTACGGCCCCATTTCCGTGCTTCTGGGGATGAACATAATCTTCTTCCTGATGACCGTGTTCCGCTTGTGGAGGCGGAGCACTTGCGAGAGCGTGGTCCCAGGCCTGCGCTCCTCGCGTTTCAAGTGAGTATTTTTCTTCTGCTCCGAAACACCGTTGCGTCGACGAGAACTTCCGTGTTCCGATAATGATCAAAGAGTAATCTACTTTCATGATCAACGTTCAACTCATGTTTAGTCCATACTAATATATTTATCTAATGAAAAAGTAAAGCTGAAGTTCCGGGTTCGATTCCTGCTCATGTCGTCAGGCAAGTTCATATAATTTTGGGGGCCCTACGCAACATTATTGTATGGGGCCCATATATTATACTACGCGAGCGTACCCTTGAAAAAACTTCATTGAGTATTGCATTAGCAAACAGATAAACAAACAGAACTATCTACCATTCGGTTGGTTCATTAAAAAAGTCCTCTGTATTTCCAGATGTCTGCTGTACCTCAAAATATTCTTGATCATGGGAATACTGTGGATTTTCGAAGTTCTTTCCTTCGTGGCGAATGAAAGCGAAGGATTCTGGTAAGTACCTCCACAAACAAGTCACAACAATAAGGTTAGCAATTTATTTGTAATACTATCGACTCTCCGATAGTCTTAACATGGTTCCGTTTAAGTAGAGCCCTCATATCCGAAAAAATATTTCGGTCATTTCATAGCAAAAGACAATTACTGATATCATCGTTCGTGCGTTATTTGCAAAGTAACATTTGGGTGACGGGTGCAGCTGTCGAAGAGTTCTTACCGGAGATACGAACTGCGCGTTAAAGTCACTGCATAAGAGATTCGAGTGACAATCACAGACTCTAAACAGACTGAGTTTCCCATAAGAAGCTCTCCGTGCCACCAGAGGATGCGCTTCTTAGGGTAAATAATAAGTATATTCTGTAATTATAGTATTCGGAAATTAGTTCCTTCAACATTTCCCTGCTACTTCATACTGGCACTGTTCAGTTGCATTACCCTGTTATTTCATGTTGGTTCTCAGTTAATGGTAAAACTCATATCATACGATAATCAATAAAGGGCGAATCTAGAAAGGGGGTCGACTCACCCTATCCGCTGAGTTAAAAAGAAATACCGCCTTCCATAGGTAAACGCCGCTCTAACGGAGTAAATACTAAAAGTATAGCATTTCCACCATTAATTCGTGTTATTGGATTTCTCACGATGTAACCCAATATTAAAATAAATTGGAGATAGTTAAAGCGCTTAGATTACTGGTAACGTAGTTAGAATATTTAATAAAATTGTCTTATGTCCCCATGGGGAGTTTCCAAGGCCAGGTAGGGGGTGCAAGATAACGTATTTAAAACTTAATCGGGGGAATATAAAATTAATACGCATTCTTCAGGAAACATCTAGCACCATCATCATCTGGTATTCTGCCTGTTGGCACATCCCATACACCACAACTGTTTCCCCTCAATCCTGTCTCTTCTTTGGTCTCTTTGTATCCTCCTCTCTTCACTTCATCTATTAACTTCAGCTTTCTTCTTCTCTTTTCTCCTTCCACCTTCAATGGCTGCTGTTAGAATTCCCTTCCCTCTTGCAATATGTCCAATCCAGCTTCCTTCTCCGTTTCGTGCGGAGTAATGTTCTTTCCTCCCTAACTCTTTTTAGCACTTCATAATTACTTATTCTATCCACCTATCATTACTTATTACCCACCTATCATCACTTATTCTCTCCATCTTCCTCCACACCCACATTTCAAAGCATCAATCCTATCCTTCTCTTTTCTTCCCATGTTTCGCATCCATATAACATAACGCTCCATACATTTCACCAATCTCTTCCTCAGTTCTAGATTAATACTACTGCACAGCACATTTCTCTTCTTATAGAGGGCTTCCTTTGCCATAGCTATTCTTGTCTTGATCACTACTCTTCCATTCTTCAGTCAGCATGCTCCCCAGATATCTATACCTTTTAACCTGCTCTATTCTTCCACCCTCATTTCATCTAGAATATATACCCTATAAAAAGAAATCATAATTTCCTACAGCGAGATGGCTACTGGGTAGTTCACTCCTATAAAAAAATATAGGAATATAGTATTAGGAAAGGGTAGGGGTAGGGTAGAAAACTCCTAAATGATAGAACATAATCGAATATTTGGGTGGAGACATCTTCTGGACGCTAGAAGAAGTGATTAACAAAAGCGCAATTGAGCTTAACATTTGACTTAATTTCCTCTCCCCTTCTGCCGCAGGTATGTCACCGACACCCTGAATAGCCTACAAGGCGTCTTCATATTCCTCGTAGTCGTCTGCAGAAAAAGGGTCCTCAATGGTGTAGCCAAGAGAGATTGGGGGAGGACCATCATAACCGCGATTTGTCCCAGAGGGTGTTTCTCTGGACCGGATTTGGAGCAGGAGGAGGCGATGCTGGCTCCAGGAGATGAGGAAACGTACGTCGCCATGGGACCGTCTCCGCAGAGACAAACCTGACGCCGCCCTAGGGACGGGCCTTAAAGAGGCTGAGGCGCCAAGGAATATCCACACTAAAATATACCCTTCCGGGACCTTAAGCGAGGCCAGAAGTAAACTCCGTTAAGGCGAAATGTGTCCATAATTACCAGACGGAGCAGATACACTATGTTAACTCCATATGGGATAGGGTGATGGAGGAACTTGGGAGAATTCCCCAAAGTTAAAACTTTTACACAAGGTTGAATTTTTATAATGTTTCCATAACCCTATCTACAATATTTTATAGAAAAATCACTACAGAAAAGACAGTATAACAAAAACACGCAACAATATTATATCCACATCTAAGCTCACAAAAGCAATTAATTTATAAAGTTGGGTATAAGAGCACATTTAGGAATTCCGTATCCACAAATTCGTAATCTTTCGCAAACGAAAGTATTAATATTTTACATTACAGAAATGTTACAGTAAATAAGTGCATGGAAACCGAGTAAGGCGATACAACATGTGTTTGTGGGCTAACGCAGCCTAAGTGCGAAAGAGTGAGTGCAGACAATTACCCGAATCGGAAGAGAAGGACTAAGCATCACCGAAATAAAGAGCAACTATGTTAATTACTTATCCCCTTATGTGAACAATGTGTCATTTTTATACGTTTTGAATAAATAAATAACATTTTCAACAAAGTAAAAGAAAAGGTAAGTAAATGTATTAATGCCTCCCTTTATTGTGATAGAGAAAACGGGTGTTTTTAATAGCTCAACTGAATTCGACTCAAGAAAAAGAGCTTACAATTGATTTTAAAATTGCCATTCATTTCACATCTAAAGTCTGGAGATGGACTCAATTAAAGAAAAAAATATAACTGCTTTGTAGTCTGGCGAAAATCGAAATAAGGAAGCACTGCATAAGATGGCGAAGATGGTCATGCTAAGAAAAATTACGCCAAGTAATCAAGTTACGAAGCAGTAATATTAGGTAATATTTTGTACCGAGCGACCCATGACTAAAAAAGCCGTGACCTTTGTTTTCTCATGAATACAATCAGTGCATAAACACAGGTATACTCAACGGAAGCCGATGCACTGAATTGAGCCACAAATAAATCACGATTTTGAGATAAAGTTCATCCGAAAATCATCCCAAAATAAACACTGATGACAATGAAAATCGATATGAACATCAATTATAAATTAAAGTAACAACCTTTAAACTAACTCGTAGAAATTCAATATAATTTAGAGGATATTTCTTGAGAATGGAATTCTTTCAAAAATTATTATTAAAAAGACCTAATACATTAAAAAATTGAACTTATTTATGACTCGGCGAAACACAAAAGAGTTCTTTACAAAATAACTACATAAACTCTGGGAAAAATATTTCTGCTGAAATAATTCCTTCAATATGCAAACCTGGTATTATCAATAATTTTTACCCAATGATTAATATAATTCCCAAAAGAGAAAAAAGAAATTTCCGCTGTAATACAACACAAAAATCCCTTTAAAATACCCTCAGAATCTGCGCTATTTCCCGAAAACGCGCGCTTTCTAAAATTATTTCCTCTCTTTGGCTGTCCTCCCTTTCTCAGAAGCGTCGCTAGAATTACGGCCAAATCTATAAAGAGATTTTCTCCAGGGCCTATATAAAACTAGTACGTCGATCCGCCTATTTATTACCTTCCGCGAGACACTACGTCAACTCCGCACGGTTAAACGCGTAGGTCAGCAACGTCTAGAATACAGGTAATAAGATCAAGCGGAAGAACTCTCTCCTAGTTTCAAGGCCACGCGTTAGATGGCACGACCATACGCTCAACAATCCAAGGGACAGCGGGAAAGAGGCGGTTACACTAGCTCCCCCTACGTGGCATTGACGGAAACCCACGCGAAACGACAGTTTTTCATCGGCGTCCGCTGGCGACCTCGACAGGTGAGTGACGCAGAATCGTGAGATGCTGGTCCCTCCACGAGCTGCCCGATAGTGATGCATTTCCGAGGAACAGCCCAGTGCCGGTGAAAGCGAGCCACTCTGCAGCGGGCGTCGCGAGAGTGACATTTTCGAATAAATGGGATAGCGGGAAAACGCAGGATGGTCAAGTCAAAGGGACTGGAGGCGTTAGCCCTCGCGGCGGTGGTAGCAATGGCGTTGTCGTGGGGAGAGGGGATGGAATCGCCTCCGGAAGCCATCGTTCAGCAGGCGGGAAAACGGCCCCCGGTGATCGTGCACAAGTGCTGTGATTCCGACGAACTGCTCGTGGCCCAACCCAAAGCACCGGCGAGATGCATGCTCGTCGACAACGACACCGAGACTTGGAGACCGGTATTCACGAGCGAAACGGGCGAAACCAACGTTTTGCCGGCCGGGGGTGCCGGGTTCGAGGTCGTGCACGGGATGATCGAGTGCGGTGCCCAGCCCCCTTGGCCGGTTTATCAGTACCCGGGCTCTCAGGACGAATTGGCCCTCTTGCCCAGTGGACGCCTACGACACTTCACCCTTCCTCCCCACTCCCAGGAGGAACACCACTGGGACGAAGACGATCCCGACAGACCCCCGAGACACTACTTCGATTTCGATCAGGGAAGTTACTGTTTGGACAAAGTCCGGCAGCTGAGCGGAAGCGAGGTCCTGTTCGCTGCATTGTGTGCACCGGATGGAGATCACGGGGGAGGATGGGGCACGATGGGGAGGTGGGGCAGCGCGGATTTCGTGTTGAGACTCGTGGTGGACCCGATGTTGCATGCCCTCGGGATGGGCTGCTTCATCGTGGTGGCGGTGGCTCATTTCGTGGTGCCCCAACTGAGAGATCTCGCGGGGAATATAGTGTCGTCCATGTGTGTGTCGCTCATCGTGGCTTACGCTGCTGACACGGTCAGGATATTCCGGGGATTCGGTCAGCACGTCAGCTTCCTATCCGCCGGTGAGTCACCTTAATACTCCGAAGAAATCATTTCCTGAATTGAACTTTCACTCGCCTCTGATTCCTTCGTATTTCCCTAATGTTTGATCGCCTGTCCTCCCCTATGGCCTGAATTTATAAAATGTCTTTCCACCTTCATTTGAATGAAAATCTTATTTCGATGGAAAAGGTATAATTTAACTTCGACCATAGCTAAAAAAAATCGAAATATATACAAACAAAATATATCTCTAACGTTCCAATTATTTTAAACTGAAATATTCAAACTTTGCTCTATACGTGTCATCCGCAGCATGCATTTATAACTAATATTTTAAAATTGATAGCCTTTTCTTCTTTTCGTATTCAATTTTCGAAAGGGTTAGGTAGGGGTTTATGAAAGAAATATTTCGAACTCAAAATTTAAAACGAATTATCAAGAATGGCACTTTGTTATAAAATTTAAATAGATAACAATTACATCTATGAGGAAACCTAATATTAGCGTAAACAGTAAACGAAAAAAGCATTTCATCCACTAGATTTGTAATGTAAATACTAAATTATTCGTTAAAATATAGTAAAACGAGCTGCAATTCTGTTATTGGAATGCCAAACAACGGGTCTTTTCCAGGGTAACCAATAAATAAGTGGGAAAAGTATGTATCTGATTCCAAACATCCTTTCACAATTACTATCTTAAATTCGATGCTTTTGTGTCCTAGTCAAGGACCAATTCCTTAGGCGCGTTGCCGAGATAACGGTCAGCGATTGAGATCTCACCGGAAACGACGGAGAGTTCAATAGATGAACATAAATTACGGCGAGACGTTGGCACAGCAGGCGAAGAGGGAAACTGACTCAATTTAGCGTCACGATAGCGATTCATATCAGAGGAGAGCTGCTTCAATGAATGAACGCTCATTCGCGGGATTCCGAAGCACAGATTTATCATTAATTCAAGAGAAAGACACTGCTGATCAATGCATTAATAGTTGGGATTATCGGAAAAATTAATCGTCGTAAACAAAATCAGCTTCGCAACAGCTACTCCGTTATGGTTGAATAGGTATTTAAATATCGAACTGCGTCGTTAGAAACTTCATCTATGACCCTTCATTGTTTTGGTGCACCGAGCTGTTTCATCATTTCTAATCGAAACTGCTAACCACTTCTGACGCGAAATAAGGCCTTCACAAATGCTTCCGAAAGTGCTAATTTGAAAATAATTGCTTTCCGGAGGTTAGCAAGCACGTAATGAAGATGAGAAAACATCGAGCGGCTCATTCTCGAAAGAACGTTTCAGCAACGACAGAGGTCTATTCACGTAAACGATGATTATTATTTAACGCGTTTGTCTTTAGCGATTTTCCAATACGAACGGTGGATTCAGATCCTATCTTAGTTTTTTGTTTGCGCGGATGGAAAATGTTAAATGCTTAATAACTTTCACTTAATTGACTTCATTTTAATCAAAACTATTGCTGTAAGAGTTGCCTATCACCGAAATGGTTTTTCTCAAATGATGGAATACCCTCAATGCAGCATTATCCTATGGGCCGGCTTTTAATTTGTCATTTTATCTATCCTTTACTTTGATTTTTATTCGTTAAAATATTTTAATTAATCCTCAAAAATAATAACTTTCAATCATACACAAGGAAAATAGTTAACTAAGGAACTATTCACAAAGTTATTCAGACTAAGCTATATAAGAAACATTAGTTTATCTAACGTTTTCAAGTCATTAAAAATTATTATTCTTTCCTTTATTCCTTGGAAAGCCTTAGTTTTTATGTTTAAGTTGTGAGATGAAGACTAAAATAGTTGGGAATTCAAAACTAAATACAATGAACATTAAAAGTTCAGAGGTGATTGAGAGAACTACGATGAATTATAATGCTAAGTCAACTTCTAATTGTAAATAAAGAAAAATTTGGAACATGGCTGTTACAGAATTAGAGGTTAAAACTCCAATCTTATCTTTGTTGTTGGCGTTTCACTCCTGACTAATAAAGCATCACTTCGGAAATGTGCATGTTATTTAAGTGCAGTGTCC
Organism: Sympetrum striolatum; assembly: GCA_947579665.1. NCBI lineage: Eukaryota > Metazoa > Arthropoda > Insecta > Odonata > Libellulidae > Sympetrum > Sympetrum striolatum. The sequence goes on from OX388351.1 coordinate 81,176,376, forward strand.
TCTCTTGTTTTCTCCAACCACCGGTGAGTGCGATGAGGACTGACTACCGACTAAGACAGCTACTGGAGATTTTAACATCTATTAAAATTTCTAATTGCATTACAGATATAATACTTTATGGAAGTCTACTGACAGCTTTCCTATGGTTGAACATTATGGGGTACTACGTTTGGAAAACATTCAGGTAATGTGAGTCTGTGATGGTTTTGGTGAAGATTTAGATGCACTACCTTACTAAAACACGAAATCTGTCTATAGGTCTCGGAATGTGTACATAAGGATCACTGATGGAAAGAAATACTGTTACTACTCCATGTATGTTTATACTTGTACAGCAGTGTTCACATCTCTGGCGGTTTTTTCGCACTTTTTCCTGGACACTGCCCCAGCAGTAAAGAAACCACCTCCAGCAGAGCGCACATTAGGTAAGAATTTAAATCTATACTTAATATAATTATCAATGCGTTGGTCAAAAAAATACCCCAAAAACATTCTAGACCAAAATTATAATTCATTAACCTCAACATAACTTTAATGTATAGATGAATTAAAATATTATTGGAGAAGATCTTAAACTGTATAGCTGTGGCATTTACTATGATCTTTAGGCATTTGAGTTCAATTTTTTCCTATTAGAGGATATAAAAATTATGCAAATTTTCTGAAATGGTAAAATGGTGACATTTTAAACATGAGGATGTGTATTCAGAAGATTCTTTTATAATTGAAGAAGCTTTAATTACTAGCATGTTTTTGTACATCCTCAAGTAAAAAGAATACAGTCATATAGGGTGAGTGTATTAAAATTTACAAACAGGTCAAGCACACAAACAGGTCAAGTACACAAACCGATTCAATGAGTTTAAAATTTTTTGAAGGTTATTCAAAAACTTATATGCCTCATAATTAACCTATATTCTATACTGAGATGCAAATTCTTTTTTTATTTCATGGTTTTAATTTCCTAGCTATGATAATAAGATCTCTCTGAGATAATTTCCCAAGTATATGAAAATATCTTGCTGATTTACATTTTACTGTTAAAGCATTGATAGATTCTGACCCATTCATCAGCATTTCTTAAGTAAAGAAAAAAGTGCATTCGTTTGGATAAAAGAAAAACTATGTGCACAGAATGTTACTTCTAGAATATTATAACAAATGCAGATAATTTTAAGTACTAACTTAAAATAGACAAGAAATTTCCCAATTCACTGGAA